>OY728134.1:609989340-611239340 GCA_963277665.1 Viscum album
ATTTAATCTATTATTAAATAAATAATATTCCCAATGATTCTACTAAAGTTCGTCTGATATAAAGTATAAATACCCCATCCTTAGTAACCTAGAGCAGCTGGTTACTCTATTAAAATGGATCAAGATACATGAAATCACATCCCGATTGCCCAAATAGTTTAGTAGTCTTGGTAAACTAGACCTTTTAATTAAATAAAAATTATAATTGAAAATATCTAATATGAAAATTGGTTTCATTTAGAACACCATATTTTCCATTATCTTATCTATATATACCAATCACAAAACACTTCCAAGTATCCTAGGGAATATTAAACATAAAAAAGAGTTGAGATCATATTCTTGGTTAAGGTAATCATGAAGTGCAATATATCATGAATAAATATTAACAATCAAAATGGTAAGTATAAATAATTAAAAAAATCTTATAAATAAAAACATGATCATAATATGGAAGGAATAAATAATGATAAAATATTTCCACTCAAATAATAATATGAGATTTAAACATATCCATGTATATATTAGATAATAGAATAATCCCATGGACATGAATAACTAATATCATAATGGGAGAATTCATAGTTTCATACTTAAAAAACATACCATCAAGACCTTCCATAATATTTTTCAAAACTATGGGTAAACCCCATCTAATTTATCCACCTGAATTGTCTCATTAGACTTGTCGATCCATCAAGGGGTATATATAAATAAGACCCATCTTTCACTTACTATGTATAATTAATTCCACATATGAATGTGGTGAAACATATTCAATAAAATAATTCACAATGAAAACCATCATAAATATTTTATTCCTTTCCCAAATTAAATAAAAAAATCATTAACCATCAAGTGTAATATAGTGTATAGTAATAAAAGTATACATCCTTAGTAAAACTAATTATAAAAAATAAATAATTGGTATTAAAATAATATCAATAAAAAATATCCCTTTGGGATCAATATTACAATTTTTTATTTATTTATTTGATGAATATAAATATCAAAAAATATCATTTAAATCTTCTTGAGGAGAATAAAATTTTTTACTTCGAAAATATTTTTCAAAGTAAGATTTCTTAAAATATAAAGAAAATAATTTTCATTGAAAATATTAATTTATACTTATAATATAACTTTTAAATAATTGGGTGGTTATGAAGGTGTATATTTCTGTATATTACATACAGCTAAAAAAATAATCATTCCCAATTTTTAGTAAAAGCCAAAAAGGAGGTCCTTGTTTGGAAAGAGATATGAATATTCCTTCCAATTTTTTTTAAAAATAATAAAAATGGATGAAATTTCATTTAATAAATAATTTTTAAAATTGTTAAACCATTTTTAACAATAGTTTTAGAAACATTGTATTTTGATTAAAATAAATTTTTGACATAAGAGATAAATAATTTAGGATTTTATTTTAGAAAATATCAATCATTTTAGGTTAAAAAGAGTATAAAATTATTAATATTTCATGAAATGATCATAAATAAATATAGATTTATTATTTAAATAGTTTTTAAGATAAAAATATAAAAATTCTCATCCTTGTTATACATAAAAAACCAATTGTGAATAATGATGATATTTTGAAATAATTTCTTTCCACTACGGTAACTTTTCATTGATACGCCCATAAAATAAATAGCTGGAGATGAAAATTTAATTACTAAAAATAGAAATATGTATATATATATATATATATAATATTAAATGTCAATATGTGTATTATATACACCACACTAGGTAATAAGTGGTGAATTAGGCTTATGTCTCATCGAAGTAAATGTGTGACAATAAATTGTTTCCTTTTTTACGACTTCCTTCAAATGTATAAAAAATATTTAAAAAAATATGAAAAATTGATATAGATTTATTTAATAATGATAATAATACAATAAATATCTTATATTACTTAATTATATATTTTTATCATAGGTTTTAACCATTCTTCTTCAAAATCATTATTCTCGGTGATAATTGTTTCATTTTTTATGTATATTTTTGTTTTTTCATTTCAGTTGTTTTACATTGAGAATGGTTAAATTATTTTTATAACGTTATAAATGATATATATATCATATATATTCATTATATATGTATTTATAGAAATCTGTAAATTTTATAAATACAAAATGGATTACCCCATTCGTCGAGACGGTAGGTCATACGTAAGAATGAACGTTGTTTCCATTATTTCTCAACGGGTTCAAAACATGAAAAATAAATATCTATTTACATTTATATAGTCCTTATTATTTTATAAAATTTTTATATTAAAACAATAAATCTTCTTTACCATCAATGTAAAAATAAATGGAATTTCTTTTTAACATATCTATGTGGAGGCAGTAGTTAACTCTTACCCACGAGCAATGTTACTCTTTTCTAATGGGTTTGGAATGTAATAATCTGGGTCTGATATAATATTTCTATAATTATTATTTTGTCATATATTTTTCATATATTCATTAATATTATAATTTCTAACATCCATGTAAATTTGTAATATGAAAAGGAAATACATCGCTTCATGAGTGGGTAGCCCGTAGTGCACATTAGTGACGTTATCATATCCCCCACATAATGAAAAGAGAGAAGGTATACGTTCAATAGTAATTCAAGATGTATAATAATTTTATTAAATATAATATTAATATGTTAAACCAATCAATATATCCACCTTGAATGTTGGTGATGGAAAAAAATAAATTAATTCACGTGGTGGTAGTCTTTCGTACCCGTGATCGACAGTTTCATTTCACATTTGATGGGTGTGAAGAGTATTTGGATTATTACATTAAAATAATAATATATTATTATATATGGGATACTTTTTATATTATAATATCATATTTGAATATTATTTGATTGATTCATAAGAATAAATAATATAAATACAAAAGTTTAACAATGTTTACTCTTTTTTAGAGAGATTCATTATGTTTATAGAAAAAGCATTCATAATAGGGATTGCTGATATCAATAATTCATCTAAGATGTGGGTATGGAATTATAGAAGTTATTTGGGTAGGAATTGGATTATAAAAATTTATATTTATGTGGGATGAGTGTGGTGTCCTCTTATTAGTAAGGGATATGACACACTTGGTATTTTTGAAATGAAAAAGTGATACCTATGTCATTATCAAGAAAAATGTCTAAAAACTGGGACATATTTGTCTAATTGATATGATAATGTCAAAATACATCCATAAATGTATGTTAGATAAGTTTTATGTCATTCTAAAGTCTTATCTTTTTAGTTTACCAATCGGGAAATCACATTTTTACCTTATCCTGGGTAATATTTTTTTTCTATTATTATCATTTTTTATGCTAAAAAATAAATTTGACCAAATTAGATAACATTAATTACGTTTACTCCAAATATTTAATCAAAATTTAGAAATTTATTTAATAAAATTATCATATTTTATTTTAAAATTAAACTCATAGACGTGTGTGAAAGAATAAGGTTTTCCAAAAAACATTCTAATGTTTAAACAGTTTGTATATAATAATTTAATATAATAATCGATAAAATGAAATAATTTATTTAAAATGAAATATAATTTAACATTTTAAATAATTTAAACTAAATTGTTGTTTTCAATAATATTCATTATATTTCACTATTCATTAAAAAAATTATTCATTTCATAAATGTTCCTAAAATTAACAAAAATATAATTTTGACATGTATATTTGAAAATTTGAGTATTTTTTTCAAATAAATTTTTTAAAAGTGATGAAAATTTATTTTAAATTATGTGTCAAAAACACCTCTAAACAGAATTTTAGATATATATGGTTCAGTTCAAAAACTATATTTTTCGTTCAAATAATTTTGATTTTATTTTTAATCAATATATAGCCATTGAATATATTTTACACATGTATAAGCCATATAACATTATAAATTTTGAAATACCTATTCATAACATCCATCATAACAACTATGTTATAATCATTATGTTTAAATAACAATAATGAAATACAGTATTGTGTTTCTTTTAAACCTTGAATTCCATGAATCATAAGCTATCAAAGAGTTTTAATATATTTATAAACTAACTATATCATAAAGTACATATGTGATACACTCTATTCTATTTTTGGTTTTGTGTATCGTATACACAATCGTTGATTATGTTTAACTTTTAAAATCTAAGGGTGTTACATTGTACCCCTTAAAAAATTTCTTTCGAACAATTAAATCTGGACCGCAAAAAATAATTTTTTATATTTGAAAATATTTTTGTAATAAAAAAACATAATGAAAATGGTTAATAAAATATCCTCTTGATATAAGAGAAAGGCATGACCAAGGTTATCTATAATAATAAATACCTAGATTTTCATGTAGGATAAATTTGGTGGGATGTAAAGATGTGGACATGGAATAAAATATTAATTAATTTTTGAGAGTGAAAGAGGTCATTGTTTCAAGGAAATTTTATGATCAAGAGAAACTTTAAATTCCCAAATCCATAATTTTTTGGTTGAAATGAAGTTTATATGAGACCATTTTCATTTCAATATCATTTTCCTAAAGTTGATGGAGTATTTTTCTGTTTATAATATGAAAATAATGAAATATACTTTCTTGATATATTTGTTTTTTATAATCACAATTCTCATGATTTGGTGGTGCTTTAATCAATTTACACATTTTCTTTTAATCCTAGAAATGAATATCTAAATATTATTTTTTTTGTATCTAATGATATCAAATTAAATTTTAATGGACTGTACTCTCTATAGAGTAATGATATCACATTCTTTCTATATCTAGATATTTTCCAAAACCAAAATGTTTAACACAACTTATCCAATATAATAAATTAATATTTAAACCTATATATTTACACTAATATATCTATATTAATATTTTACCATAAAATTATTCAACTAAAAATAATAACATATTAACGAGAAAATCATGTAGTATAGTGGTTGGCACATCAATTTTATCAACCATCAGTTTTGGGTTCAATCTAAATAGACTTGTGATCGGTTTTCACCTCTAATGCAAGTTCTTCGTTTTCTAAAACATTATTAATATAATTTCAATAATGTTCCCAAATTGTAATGACCCATACATACCATAACATTCAATGAAAAATATACCTTAAATGGTATTAATACCCTCGTAAAAACAATTTATCATTATTATCAAAACATTTGGAACATATTAACATTTATCATCCATCAATCATGTGTTTTCTAGGAAGTCCAACTTCACACTAAATCAAATTTCTTGATCAATGGTACAATTCAACATGTGCTCTCAAATCCTAAAATATATATACTCCAGTAAAATACTTATACATTTAAAAATTCATATAAAAAATATAATTGATAAAATACACATATAACACAATTTTGATATCCATAAACATAAAAAACAATAACGATTCAACACCATCGATGGTAAGAGCATAAGATTGGCCTTGATTCCTTTTCTTAATCTGAGGTATTTTATCCTTACGCTTGAGTAATTTGATTGCATTATTCCCTATTATATTATAGTTGAATCATTGAACATTGTAAACCTGTTTCATTGCCTTTCAATCGTGAGCATGGTGGGCCTTTTATACACACCTGTAATAAAATCATTTTCCCTTCATGAAATTACAAATATTTGTATTTCTATAATCATCACATGGGGTATATCATCATTTATTTTCAACCCATTACCCTTTTTTTCACTGTCGTCATCTTATATCATAGATAACAAAAAATAATAAATAATTAGACAATTAATACTCATTCATTATAACAGGTGATATTATTTTCTAATATGATGAGAACATTTTGGAGACTAGTTCCCGATGAATAATTTTCAAAATTCCATCAAATAAATGGGCAATAATGTTCTATGGAATATGTATTTATTTCATATCATGCCATCATGACCTTGTAATATTGGACTTATAATTAGAAACATTTTCAACATTATTTTTTGTTAGTATTTAAAATTTTCTCTCCATATCAACTTGTTACTCTTGAGTAAAACAATGTTTGAAGAAGTGTACCATAAAATAATTCAATTAAAATGTTTTTATTTATCATTCATCCTTAGTTTTTTGAGAAAATTATCATTATTGATCTGTATCTCATATGATATGAAAATGTTCCATCAATACATTCTCCCTTTAATTTCATCCCAAATAAATAAATATATTCTTTACATAACTTTTCCATTTCTCAGTTACAAATATATTTCTATTCCCATTAAATGGTGGAGGATTCTGATGCATAAAGATATATAACATCGTTACACCATGTACTTCATTAAGAGTTTTCTATATAAATGAAAGGTTATTGAATATAACTTGATTCTGTTACCCAAATATGGTTATAGTTTTAGTAGTTCTAGCATTATCTTTATCTATGACATTATTTTCTTTCCCATAAGAAAAATCACAACATGGGGTAGATGATTTGATATGGTTTTCAGTACATTTTGTAGGCACCATTTATAAACAATGGTATACTCAAGATTAGATGATAAAATAATGAAACACATTGTATAATACCAAAACTGGTAAAACACATAACATTAATTGAAAACTTTATGCATGGATAATCTCAAAATAATAAACATGGATTCATTAATAATGTTTTCAAAGAATAAAATTAATTTCAACTCATTCAAAATGGTTTCTAATAAAAATATTAATAAACATAATAATATATTCCATGAGTATCAAACTAGGTGCATCATGAGGCTCATTTTCAAGTAGTAGGCAACACATTAGTCAATCATAGTATTCCATTTTAATATTAATTACCCTTAGGTATATATTTTCATGAACCATTTCCACTTGTATTATGAAGATAGTTATATAAAGCTAGGAAACCCTCATAATATCTACAATAACAAAACATTATGATGTTATTCTATACATATAATTATCCTAAAATTTATTCATAGAGTAATTTTATTTAATCTATGTTTTAGAAAATCTTTCTCTAAAGTATTCAACTAATTTTCTCGTAATATAAACTGTATATACCCTGATCCCAGTAAACCAAAACAGTTAATTACTATATTAAAATGGCATAAGATTCAATAAATTTCCACCTAAAAGAAATTATATTTTACTATTATTAGAAAACTACATACATAAATGAAATTCACATTACAATAGGACAAATAAAATACACAAATAATTTTCTTTAAGAACACCATATTTCCCCTATCATGTCCATATATAACAAATAAAAAACACTTCATAGTATCCTGGGAAAAATAAAACATAAGAACGAGGTGAAATTAGACTCTTATTATGGGTAATAATAAAATGTAATATATCATGAATAAATAATAATAATAATCAACATGGTAAGGTAAATAACTAAAAAACATTACAATTAATCAATAACTTGAGCATAATATGGAAGGAATAAATGATTATCAAATAATTCCATATAAATAATCACATGAGATGATTATTATTTAATGATATTATAAATAATAAAATAATCAAATTGGTATAAAGTTTTTCACTAATAATGAAGGAATTAATTATTTTAGACATCTGAAACATATTATCAAGACCTATCACAATACATTTTATATCAATGGGTATAAACCCATCTAAAACAGCAACAATATTTTTCTCATTAAACTGATTGTTCCATCAAGGGGATATCAATAATTGGGCCCCACCCATCACATAAAAAGTAAAATTCATTACTAATTTGAATGTGGTCAAACACAATATACATAAACATTATTATTGGATAACTAACAAAAAAATATATTAATACTCACCCTAATAAAATCAACATAATCTTAAACCATCAATAATAAAATTGTAAATGGTAATAAAATTGTATATCCTAATTCAAACTGAACCAAAAACCTCCAAAGAATGATTAATGATAATATGAATACAACATATCATTATTTTATCACATGTACAATTAAGGAATGATATTAATGATGAACATAAATTACAAAAAATGTCATTAATACATTCTTGAGGAAAATAACCATTTTCTAATTTGAAATATTTCTAAATTTAAATGTTGTCAAAATATTTTCAAAATAATTTTCATAGAAAATATTATTTTATAAATATTATTGAATATTTAAAACATTAAGAGGTCATTGAGGATGGTTTTTTATTACAATTTCTACTCATTAAAATATTGTCTCTTTTCACATTTCGGTAAAAGCTAAATAATCATTATTCGGAAAATAATCTGAATATTACTCCCAAAACATGACCATTAAATTAAAAAAAATATTAAAATTAATTTATAAAATAATTTTTAGATTATTAAATTTTTTTTTGATATTTTTTAAAAAAACATGGAGTCTGATGAATATTGATTTTTTATAGATGAGAAAAATAATGTAAGATTTTATATAAAAACATTTATAAATCATTTTAAATAAAAAAGTGGAAATTTTTTTTAATAATGATATAAATGTTAATTATTATCCAAATTATGATCAAATATTTTGGTTCTATTATATAAATAAAATACAATTCTTTTATGTGGAAAATAAACAAAACCACACCTGAATAAAGATGAGACTTTAGAATAACCCCTTACAATTTTGGAAAATTTTGAACCGTAGTCCCCGCGAAGGAAATAAAATAAAATAATAATTTAAATACCATAAAGATTAATATATTCATGATCTAACATATCAAAATGGGTATCATATAAACCGCATAATGGAATTAATGGTGAATATGGTGTATGTCACGTGAAAGTGAAATTATTTTGAAAAACCCTTACACCGGGTTCAAATTCATTCATACATGTCTAATCCTCTTATATAGTAAATATAATATTATTTTAAATATATTAGAAACCCATACTAATATTTTTCAAACCATATAATATTTTATTATATTATTTTCTCACCCATTTATCAATTATTTTTCCACAATCATTGTTCTAGGTGATAACTGCTATGTTTTCATTTATATTTTGGTTTGGTACATTAGATCATTTTAAATTGAACATGTTTCCATAATACCCAACAATTTGAACATGATATAAATATTATATATTTTAATTATATATTTATTTATAGTACAATTTAAATGTTATAAATATAAAAATGATTACACCGTTCATGGAAATGTTAGGCCTTTAGTATGAATGAACGTTGTTTCCATTTTTTTAAACAGAATGAATAAAATAAAAAAATATTATTTCACCATTAATGAATCAATATTATTAAAAAAATAACGTAAATTAATCAAATAAGTCCTTTCTATCATCAATTTATAAATAAAATTAGAATCATTTATCACTACTATGTGGAGGTGGGAGTCCACATGTACGCATGGGTGATGTTATCATTTTTCAATAGATTTGGATGATAAGATGTAAGATGTTATACTATATTTATATAACTATATTCAGGTCATAAGTATTAGATATATTCATTAATTTTAACCTTAATACCTTCCATGTAAAGCATATGTGAAAAATGAATCACACCACCTCACTAAGAGGTAGTATTCAATACATAGTAGCCACATTATCATATCCCTCATGGAAAGGAAACTAAAAATTTTTGTGTGATATAATAATTATTTAATTACAATAACATCATAAATATTATTAAAAATTCTTAAATTAATCATTATTTACATCCTTGAAATGTGGTGACGGAAAAAAAAATTCCATCAGTTCCCTAGGTGATAGTTTGTGATACACAGAATCAACTATTTAATTTCCCATTTGATAGAAGTAGAGGAGGATATAGATTATTACATTAAAATAATAAAATATCATTATAAAGGGTAAATATTTTATGTTATATAATAATATATTAAGATTTTTTAATGACCTGAATGATGAAATAATACAAATTCACACATTTAATAATTTTCCCTCTTTTTCGGAGATCCTCTTTATGTTTAAACATAAATTCTTCATAGGAATAACTAATAAAAAATTAACATAAGATATGGCTATGTATGTACAAAAGATATTTTAGAAGTTAATTTTTGATCCAAAATACTTTCTATGTGTGAATAATGAAGGATAAGGGTTCACCTTTTACAAGTGGTGGAGAGGACACATTTGGTGTTTTTTAAAATGAAATGTGATTCCAAAATTTTTCTCATTCAAAAAGATTATTAATTGTTAATTATTAATAATAATTGGTTATAAGGTATAAATATTCCCATTAAATGTTTTTTGGAGTAGTTTTAGGTCATTTTTAACATTATCTACTTAGTTAAACCACTCGTAAACCCATTTTTACATTAACACCGATAATTAATTTTTACATATTTTACAATTTATTATTCAATATATTAAATAATTATACTAAGATCAATATATAAAATTAATAATTATAATAATAATTTTATAATATATTTTCCCAAATTCAATTCATATATTTAGCATAATTCGATTCTAAATCAATGACTTAGATACGTCAACTAAATGAGTTTTGAAAGATTAATATTCAAATGATTACATTGTTTTTATTTCAAAAAACATTTTTAAATTGATTAAAATTAAAAAAATTGGTTAAATTAAAATATTTTTAAAACAAATATTACTTTAAAATTAATTTAAAAAATAATTTATCTCTTTCGATAATTTTAATAATATATATGTTTTCATAAAAAACATTATTTTTCAATATTCATCAAAAAATTAATCATTTAAAATTTCCCTAAAACTAACCCAAAGATTATTTTGACCTGTATATTTAAAAAATAAACACTATTTTTTAAAAAAAATTCCATATGTGGTAAAATTTTAATTTTAAATTACGTGCACAATGTGTTACTAAACGAGATTCTATAAATATATAAATTTTCAAAATTCTTGTTGTTTTCATTCAAATGATTCTTATTTTACATCTAATTGATAGATAAACATTGAATTTATTGTATATATGTGTCAAAAATATAATTTTAATAATATATTTAGTCTTATTCATTACCAAAAACATAACTTCTAGGTTCTAATTTGCATGTTTACGTAATAATATTTTAATAGAGTATCGGGTTTTGTTTAAACCTGGTGTTACATGCATCATAATATTTCAAAGAAATTAAATTAATTTTAAATTAAATATATCATAAATTCTTAGTATGATAAATTCTATTCAATACTGGGTGTATTATATCATATATTCTATTAATGGTATTTTTTCCGTTTTAAAATATTTGGGTGTTACATGATAGATTTTAACTGAGGTTTTATGGTTTTAAAGGTGTTGATATAATTGGTATGTGACATTAAGATTAAAATTATGTTATTTTATAAATTAATTTATGTTTAGTTTCGAAATATAGTGACCTTATTTTGATATTTTTGGATTTTGAATTTTGTGATAGATTGTATTATGGTTTTTAAGGATAAATGCATTTTGAATTGATTATGTTGTACTTTTGGTGTTTCTGTTGTGGTTTTAGAGATTTTTTTTTCAGAAATCATGTGATAACCATTATCGATTAGTTAAATATTTTTACATATAAAGAAATAATTATCACTTTTTTTATCTTATAATACATTAAAAGTAATCTTTAGTTCTTCAGTCATAAAAATCCATCATTGATATTAATATATTTGAATAAGTTATAAAGTGAAATATGATTTAAACACAACCAAATGATGAAATTGTGATCATGAAATAGATATATATCAGGTAAGTATATTTGATAGGGTTATCTATAATAATAATTAATAAATCCCTTAACACTAGGAAAATGATCTTTTGTTAAAAAAAATTCAATCACCTTCATTTCCAATGAATCAATAGTATTTTACATAGCTTATAAATTCATGGTTTTATTGTCGTTAATTTTCTTATGATCAATCACATTTTTGATATCAAGGTAATCATCACTCTCAATATTTAATATGATATTTAAATCCTTTTTGTATATGTATTTTAAATTCTCACTGATGGTATTCTATTTTTTCATTTTAAGGTGTTATTTATGATAACCATCAAATTTATCATTCCCACTTTTCATGAAAATTTCTTATTAACCCTTCTACAAGTTTTCTTTTCCACAAAGGAATTCTATAATTTAAATCCCATTATTTCCAAGAAGAATTTAAAATTGAAGGGTTTAAATTAATTTATAGGTGGAATATAATAAATGATATTTTAAAAGAACAATGTGTTCGATAACATATACAACTTGAATCATAGAGCATCAAAAGAACACAAATATAGTATTAAAATATTATTATTTATCGAAAAATTTATCATATATACATTATTTTGAGATAAATGAATAGGGTTAACCAAAATATAAAAAATATTTATAATTTTTTTATTATATATTTATTCATAACATATAATCTCATAATTTTAATAAAATCAATTTATATTTAAAAAATACTTTATCATCCAAACATGCTTTTATTGCATTCCGTGTGGGGAAATTATAGTTAATCTATCCCATGTTCAGAAATTATATTTTAAAAAATGATAACATTTTTTGAAATATTCATATAAATATCAATATAGGGAGATATTTTTTCATTTTTTTGAAATGATTTATTTTTCAGCGAATAGTGGAAAATACTAAATTTCATTAAAAACATGTTATTTTATTGAAGAATTTATAATGTTACATTTTTAAAATATTATTGAAGTAAAGGATGTTTTATAATATTACAAATATTCAATTAATATACCTCGGAATAAATTTTATTGTTTAATTTAGTTTAAAAAAATTATAATAAAATATATTTTCCTGAAAAATGTATTTTTTGGTTTTTAATTTTAATCATAAGTTAATTTCTACCACATATAGAAATTGAATATTGATAAATAAATTCCATATTAAGAATATTGATGTCTATATTTTTAAAATAGGTCCCTTTTACATTTAGTATTTATGAATATTGGCAATTTTAAATAATTTCCCCAATAGTAATTGTAAATCGGGTAATTATGGTAAAAAAAATATAATAAAGACTCAAAAAATTATCCTAACACATGCCTTTATCATATTTGGATAATTTATGGTTGGCCATGTACATACATGTCTCAAATATATGGGAACTTTGTTCCATATTTCATTGGATAATACCTTTAAGTTAATTTAATAACTAAATAAATAAAAATATTCACTCTCTTGACATTAATAAATTTAAACATTTAGAACAATATTAAAAATATGTAAATTACTTTTATAAATATTTATTTTATGGATAATTATTTTCTATCATGGTAATTTTTTTAGTGAATAAAAAATTACCTCAATTATTTCACAAAGCTAATATAATATTTATTCAATTAATTTAAGTAAAATAACTTATTTTCAAGACACTAATTTTTTTTACAGTGAAAAACAAAATATATACCTAGATATTACCTGTAAGATAATTGATAAATTTATAGATTCTAATTACATTTTTTTTGTTTTTAATGTCAAATTATATGAATAGTATCAAAATGACATTATAGCTATTATATGAAATTTAATATTTTATGAAATTATTTATAATCCAGAAATTTTTAAACCTGGATGTGAAACATAATTAAGTTGTTTTGGGATTTAGAATTTTTATCACCAGACCGATGTGACATCATCATCTCCAGTGATCTGAGTCCCGGTAAAGCCCTAAGGATATCACATTACTTTCTTTATGAAGAAAAATTAGAATGAATGTTTAACTCATTTTTATGGATATAATAATTAAATAAGGATCTTTAATGATTACAGTTGATTTCAGGATCCAATGTCAAATCCATATTGATTTTCTTCACATACTTCATGTGTCTGTGGGAACGTAAATTAACAAATATCTAGAGCTAGCATAATGTTCTAATGAATTTTTTGTTGTCCTGATGATCATAATGATATCATTCATTCAATCCATAAAGGATATTGAATACTGAAAGCATAGAATGGGGATTCATCCCTCTAGTTTGCAGGAAGGGGGATAAATTAGCTCTCAAATTTGAGTGGACGAATTTTCCCTTGGAAATGTGCTCATCTTTACTAATACAATGGTAATTAAAAACCCAGAAATGCTTCAATGACTCATATATAAATAACACCAACAAAATAAGATATAAAAACGTTTTATGAACATCTAATTAAATAATAACTTCTTTTATATTTTTTTTATTACTTGTAATATATATATAATACATTATGAGATAAAATAGTGCCATTAAAATGACACATATTTCATAAAATAATAACATAACATAAATTATTAGGATAATAATTATTCTTGTTATAATTTTACATGTATTCACTAAATGAATTGTGAATAGGTTTAAAAATAAATTCAATACTAATTATTTTATATTCAAATAATAATAAATTTATTTATTCACTAGTGATCATTTATTCTCGACACCTCTTACACCCATGAGGCAATGCCAAACATTTTCTAAATAAATATTCATCTGAATTGGGAAGACATTATAATACTATATGTGTTTGAACCTCTAGGTTAGTATCTTGATAGTATTTAATATTAATCATAGATTTGTGTAAGAGTCCATATAGTCACCAAATCCATTATGGAGATAAGTGAATGTCATTGAAACAAAAACCTTTCCTACAAACACACGCTATGCAATTTAATCACTTTTTCTTTTGACAACTCAAAATGTAGGATTCACATATTTTTTATTCATCCATTGATTAATTATTAATAATTAACCTACCTATATGAACATACCTTCTTTTACCATGGACATTTATTTTCCGATGCTTCCACCATCACAATCAATATGGTCTAATATATCAGTTACATTAATATGATAAAAATCTATCTGGATTATTATATTAATGTCATACAACCAATAATATACTCAATAGAAGTTACCTCTCTATGGAATAAAATTTATAGTATTAATATTATATCAACGTACTTAATCAAATTTTATACAGTAACAAAAATCAGATGAGAGGAGACCATTTCACATAACTTAAATTCAGAACTACAAATGACAAATGAAACATGTGGTGCTATTATTGGTAGGTCAATCATCATGATCTCATTTACATGATATCATCAACTATTTTATCCATGAGAATAAGTCTCAAATATTATATTTCCCTATCACATGATACCCAAACATCTTCTATTTTAAGTCAATGTTAGGTTTCTAGACCATATGAAATAACATTTAGTATTTCAATCATGGTATCTCTAAGTTTTCATTATGTACAAAAAAATTTATAACCTTTTTATAAAACATTTAATATATGTAAATTACTATCAATATTATAGTCAATAATGTACAAAACAATTATGGTAAGGATAACACATGTACATTGAGATCCATAAATATATTGTTAATCGAATAACAGACATTAGTTGGGTCTGGGGAACACACATACAAAGATCCACTTTGAAGTATATCTGACTAATAACATGTATCAACCCACCATTGATCACATATAAATCATGATTTTATTGAGATATATCATCACTCGGGGGGTCTTCAACATTATCATATATAACTACACTAATAAATATAAATTCAACTCTACGAGTAAAATCCACCAAGACATGAAACATTAAATTATATTTATTGTCCTCTAGTGCCACATGGGCTTCTTGGAAAGTACCAGTCTTACAATGCCATCATAATTATCTTTAACTGGGATTGTAATTATAAGAACAATACCAATGTCCATCTCAAAGATCTGTATTCAGACTACTTTAAAAATATCAGAATATTATATGTACTCCAATTATTTTATAAAGTATGTGATCATAAGTTTCCTTGATCTTGTCTAGCTCAATGCACAATGATTAAAGAAAAGTACATATTCTGACTATGATTACATATCAGCATGATGTATCTAGAAACTATAATCTATGTATCCCTTTACTAATAGTTATCCATCTCCTCAATAAACCAAGAAAATATCCTTCATATGTCACATGTACTACTTAAAGATAGTTTTAGATATTCCCAATGATTCTCTCTTAGAATACCTTTATATTTACGATTTTTTTAATGAAAATCAATCATCAAATCTACTAAAATAAATGGAATACGTGATACATCCCACTATATAGACATAATATATTCTAAATTTTTTTCAAAATCATCATGTGTTTGTTAACACACATAATTAGAGAAATTGATACCATGTGAAATTGGAAACACAATTACATTGGATTATTCCTTATTATACCTTTGGAGTACCTTATAAATAAATTTTATTTGATATAGTCCAATCAAACTCTAATATATGTCTCTATTGATCTTGATCCCTATCATATAGGATTCACCACCTAGGTATTTCATGGAGAATAATTATTTTCTCAAAAGCATAACTAATTGTATGACTTGTAAATCATTTCCAATCAATATTATTTTATAAAAAAAGATAAAATTTGGGTAATTTTAACTAACCTTATTATAGACACATAGTTCACATTTATGTTTAAAAAAACATAATTCTATTATTGTCTTATAAATAACATACATTCTATGATCTTGATTCCACATTCTACACATAAATTTATGTCATCAACATTCATACTATATTGGAATTCATTGAACTAATAAAACCTTCTGGTTATGTCTTATGGACTTCTTCAACTAATTTCTTAGTAAGAAGATAAATTATTAAATCCATTTTCAAAAACCCGTAATTACGGAAGGATACTGTTTCAATGTAATATTTTGAAGGATTTCAGCATCGATACTGTTGTGTAAGTTTCATCAGAGTCTATGCCTTAATTTATTATTTAGTCCTTCATAACCATTCATGCTTTAAATGTATCTATGTCACCATCCTAGACTAGTTTTTCTTGATAATCCATTTTTACCTTATGAGTTATGTAATTTTTGGATGGTCTAACAAAATTCATATATGATTTTGATATATAGAATCCATATTAAAATGCATGGAAATTTTAATTCAATATAATCCTTCTCTTCCACTACTTCCTTGAAGGTTAGAGGTTTGTCATTATCTAATTGTAATGTGTCACCTAACGTAGTGAAAAGAAAACCACATTTCTTTGGATCTATAACCTCTTGAGGAGACCAATAATGTACTTTTGTATCAAGAACATCATTATATCTCACTTAATCCTATAGATATTGTTTCCATACCAACTATCGTTCATCTAGAGGATCAACTTCAATAATAACAATACTTATCCCACTATTTTGTTAGAAATGTATTCCATTTCAAAAATATGGTATGTATTCCAACAATTAAATTTCTATTTGAAGGTATATATATATATACAATAGAAAATTTATCTGTAGGATAACATATAAAGATTCATTTCATTCATCATTATTCTAATTATTCACTAGGTACAGTCATAAAAAATCCTCACACCCAAAAATTTCTGTTTTAAGGGCATGGTTTTATTCCACACCACAACTCATATGGAATATTGTCTTTTACTTTTGTTGGCACTCAATTAAGGGTATATTTCATTGTATGAAATTTGTATCCCCAAAAGGAAAATTGAAAATTTTCAAAGATCATCATTGATATGAACATTCATAAAAAGGTCCAATTACCATGTTCACCAACACCATTCAATTGAGGTGTATAAGGATGACTGAGTTTGGATATTATCCCACGCCCCTTAATGTGATAAATGATATCTTCATCCAAATTCTATATTCCACAATCTGAGTGAAGTTATTTTTTTTTCTTATTGAGTTGGATTTCTACTTCATTTTGGTATTCATTATCTATATGAAAAGAATCTTACACATACCTCATTAAATAGATATAGTTATACATACAATAGTAATTAATAATAGTAATTAGGCACAAAATCACATCCCTTTTCTCTATAGAAAACATTCCACATTTTCTAGTTTGAATTACTTCTAAAAATTATTTGTCTATTACTCACTTCCTATATAAGGGTATTTTAGTTATTTTACACTGTAAGCATGCATGGAATACATCAAGGGGTTTTAACTCAGTGAATATAACAACCATACATGATGTATTTTCTAAAAATTGTCCTCATTTTCTGGATGATGATTCATGTTTCATAGGAGGGTATTTTATGATTATTATTCGATGGTTTTTTCATTGGTTTACATAAAAGTAATTTTATATTAATGTATATAAAATACATTGTTTAGATTTTTCATATGATATGATGGGTTATCCTTATAAAAGAGACAACATTTATTTCCAATCATTAAATGAAATTTAATATGTTCAAAACATTCAACTAAAATTATTTTTCTGATAATTGATGGTAAATAATGATAATAATTTAATACAATATTCAAACTACCTGGCATATTAAGATGATAAAATATCACTAGAAATGCCGATAGTATTGCACCATTTGTAACATAGAAATCCACTTCACCCTTTTCAATTTTATAGAATCTACATGGATTATATATATGAAACCAAAACTTTATTCCACATGTTGTATCCAATAATAAACTTGTAGAGAACGACAGAATGCATTCAGTGACAAAAAACCAAAATTAAAAGTGTCTCCTTTCTTCTTCTTCAATAATTTCAAGTATTATTCTTGTGTACTTTATTTCAACATGAAATATTGATTAACTCCTTGTTTCACCACTACTATATATTTTCCTTTTTTAATGAAGTTGTATTAGTGTATTAGAATTGAATTTAGTCTTAAACTCGTTATCCTATCCCTTCATCCCGATTTTCAACAGAAGGACATGGGAATTGATATTCTTCATTACCTTATCAGTATGGAGAACAAAATTTAAAAGGCCTTGGGGAGTCATTTTCATGATATTCGTGTAGTAGTTCATAATAAAATTTGAAATGTAGGGTGATAAAGATGAAATAATGAATTCATTTCTAGTTTATTGATCATTTGGAACTCAAGGGATTCATATATATCAATATACCAAATTATAATGAATGCATGAGGTCCCTAATGATTCTATTCTACTATCTTGTACATATATATTGAAAATGATATAACATACCTTCCTCACAGAGCTCTCTCATGACATAACTATTGGTGTTGATTTAGCATCAGGTAGGGATATCCAACCTCTTGCCTTCTATGTAGTTGATTGGACACTAATGACAAGATGATACATTGTACATCTTTGGAGTTATATATATTCTTTTTATATATTTCGTAATGATCCTTTATTTTTCCTAATCTGTCTTATCAGAATGTGAGAACTCTAACACATTATGTTTCTTCTCTTAGCGTATTAAAATGATCTGGAATCTATACCACTCGTACAAGTTATAGCCTATTGGAATATTTTTTTTCCAAGAGTTGATCATAGTGAAATGTACTTGTGGTGGTGTTTTAAATTTCATATAAATGAAATAATTTTAAAATATAGAACAATATCTCAATTAATGAATTAAAACTACTAATTAATTAATTTTCTAATAAAATGTCTCCAAAATTTTTATTGAACCCTAGTATGCCTCACTACTATAATAAAAATGTCCAACCACTTTATTATTGTACTTGCACTACCACTAATCCGAGAAAGAGATGTTCTTGGTTTTATTTGTTCTCTATTGAAAGTACTGATAAAAGGTGGAATTTATCTACGCTTTCTAAAACAGATGATAATTCTACCCATTATCAGCCATAAAAACACTAATATAGGTTTACCATTTATCAGTGCAATTATTATCGCTAATAAATGTTTGTAATATAAAATATTATTAATTTATATTAATTTATTATATTTTTATATAAAAAATAATGTTTATTTTTCTACATTAAATAAAAAATGCATGTTTATGATTAATATATATTTTTTAATAATTAATATATATATTAATAAAGATTAAAAAAGAATTCATATGATTATAATTAATTTTTTTAAATAATTATAAAAAAAAAACTAAATAATAAATATATTTATTTGATTTATAAATATATATAAAAACTATATATATATTTATAAATGTAATGATAAAGAAAAAAATATATATTGACATAAATATATGTTTCCAATGAATTTGGTCAATATATATATTGATTTTTTAGTATAATTGATGTACATATATGTTATGTATTGATCATGACTATTCATTTATACATTACACCCTTATTATTATTGAGTTTGTCCATACATCATGACTCGTCTTTCAATATATATGATTTACTAGTTATATGATTCATTCAAGGTATGACCATGAATCTATCATGTTCCCAAAAGTACATATAAAAATCAATAAATATATTTAAATCATAAATATATTTATTATATATATCATTATAAAATTTTAATTATATAAAAATACATTTTAAATATATTTATTTCTAGTTATAATTATAAATAATAATTTTAAAACAAAAATAAATATATTTATTTATAGTTATAATTATAAATAATTATATATAAATAATTTTAAAATTTTAATAAATATATCAATTGGAATTAAAAATTTATAAATATATATTATTAAATATATATATATATATATATTTATTTATAAATAAATAAAAAAATTATAATTTTAATTCAAAATATATACACATATATTTATATAATAATACAATTATTATAAATATATTAATTATATGTATTTATAAAAAAAATATTTACATATTAATACAAATACTTATAATTATAATTGGATGTAAATATAGATATATTTATATAATAATTAAATTATAATTAATATATTATTGATATATATTTAATAAATTATAAATATATTTTTTATAATTTTATAATTAATTAAATAATTAATAATATATATTTTTATAATTATAACTATAAATAAATATATATTTATAATAATTTTTAAATAAATATAAATATTTATTTATTTATAGTTATATTATTAAATAAATATTTATATATTTAAATAATTATAAAATTATGAAAAAAAATATTTATCATTTTTATAATGTTATAAATAGATATAATTAAATAAATATATTTTTAAATATATAAAAATATATGTAAATGAATACTAATATATATCAATAAATATAAATAAATAAAAATATATTAAAATAGCTATAACATTTTAAGAAATATATTAATTATATATAATTATAAAATTCTTAATATAATAAGTATTTTTTTTAATTTTATAATTATATATATATAGTTATAATTAAAAATAAATATATATTTATTTGAGTTGTAGTTTGGGGTTTGTCTGAGTGGAAATGTCTCTCCATAATCCTATATTAGACCCAGGTTGAAATCTGAGTAGAGGTGAATTTCCACAGGAAAGCGGTGATGCAAGCAGACGAAGACATAGGCATGACGCTGGCTGACGGTGATGCCGACATGATGCATGCATGACACAACATTGGGCCTTTGGTCTAGTTTGTGGGCCTTTGGTCCATGTTATCGGATTCCTGTGAATGGGGCCTTTGGGGTATGTAATGAGTAAATAAGGCTTGAGGGGTGGGTTATCAATTAGGAGGATATAACATTCCTTTCCATCTAGTGTTTGTGGTAAGTGTGTTTAATGTAATTTTACGACCAAAAAACTAATATATATATATATTCATTTAAATAATAATAAAATGATAAGAAAAATAATTATTATATCTATAATATTATAAATAAAAATAATTAATATATTAATTATGTAGATTTATAAATTATACATATAATTTATATAATTTATATAATTTCATAATTATATAAATAAATAAATTTACTTATAATTATAAATAAATAAATATGTTTATTTAAATAATTAAAAAATTATATAAAATATATTAAAATTAATATATATTTATTTGTAATGATAACTACAAATAAATATATTCAATTATGTATTTAAATACTTATCAAATTATATCAAATATTATAATTAAAATACTAATTATTTATATTTATAATATTATACATATAATAAAAAAAATTCTATTTTTTTAAATATTTAAGTATATATATTAATTAATAATAATAATGATAAATAAATTTATTTATTTATTTATAAAATTACAAAAAATATATTTATTATATTAATAACTTTAAAAATATATATACTTAATATATTAATTTTTTATACTTATAAAATTAAACATATAATAAATAATTTTTTTTAATTTTATAATTATTTAAATGAATAAGTATTTATTTTTAATTATTACTTGAAATTAATATATATATTTATTTATTTAAATAATTATCATATTTTAACAAATCTGTTTATTATTCGTAAAATTTTATAATTATATATAAATAATATTTTAATTATATATATTAATAAGATTATACATATATTAAATATATTAGTTATAATTTCATAATTATTTAAATATATATATATATATATATTTATTTATAATTATAACTTAAAAAATACATTTATTTACACCAATAATTGTAAAATTATTAAAAATATATTTTTGATATCAATAATTTTATAAATATATAAATATATATATATATTTATAATATATATATATTTATTTATATAATTATATTTTTAAATATATAATTATAAATAAATATTTAATTATTCATAATATTTACATATATATATAATTATATAAATATATTTATTATATATATAAATATAGATAATATATATTTATATATAGTTATTTTTATAAGTAAATAAATATATATTAATTATATATATATATTTGTAAATATATATTTATTATATATATATATATATATATTAATAAATATATATACTAAAATAAAAATATTATTAACATTATAACTTTATCAATGATTTCTTAACGCTAATAAAGGAATGTTTTTTTAGTGCTTTCTGTTTTAGCACTGATAAAACCGAAATTTGCCAGTACTCTTTATCTACTGCGGATAAAAGTTTCACTCGGTTTTATAAATGAACCCTAATAGTCATGAAATTGCTTCGCGCACCTCAACCTCTTATGTAGGTTGACCCCTATGTGGCTGACCCCTCCTCTGCTCTGATCTCATCCATGTCACCGTTGTCCCCTCCTCTACCACGAACCCTCCTTTGACGCCAACACACCTCTATCGCGAACACACATCCACCACAAACCCTCTTCCATAGGGTAGCCACCTCTGTTGCGACCCCTCCACCGCCATGAACGCTCCTCCCCCATGAACCCTCCTCTTCCATGAACCATCCCCTCCACAGACCCACCTATATCATGGACCCTCCTCTAACTAAACCCACCTTCACTGCTCGCCAAACCCCACCTCCGATGTGAACCCTCCTCTGCCCGGAACTGACCATCGCTACAAAGCCCTTTGCGGCCTGCACTGCCGCTACTGACACCCCCTACCTTGACGTCGCCATTGTCGGGCCCTACTGCTGCCATGGGTATGCCATTTTTCCCACAATGTTATGAATTTCTAGTACAAATATAGACTTTTTTAAAAATAATTTCATGGAATCAATGGATTGGAGTTCAATTGATAGATCATCACCAAAATATATAGATCATATTTTTATATTTAAGGGTTCATTGGAAATGGTTTTTAAATTTTTTAATTGACGGGATGGAGATGACACTCATATTGTAGGGAGTAATGTGTTTGTTATAGGGGTGCAACCCTTATGTTAAATGGGATGCGGGTGTTTGGAACTATCCATTGAGGTCCATATATAAATTCAATTGTTAATTACAATGGTAAATCAGTTATGGTTGATGATCAGGACGTGGGATGGATTCGGTCATGTAGAGATTGTGTCGGAGGTGCATAAGAGGTGTGCTAGGGTATGACAATGGTTTTGTGTAATTATGGGATCTTATGTTGGAATATTTTCTAAGTTTTTATATGGATTATAGTGTTCAGGTTTTTGTTTTTTTCCAATGGCTCTAGGTGTGATGAAATTTAGATCATGCGAGATTATGAGGGACTAGAAATTAAATTAGAGATTCTTTGGGATGATTTGGACAAGTATATTCTAACAGGGGTTAACACAAAATCTTAGCATGGATTGTTGATAGCTTTTTCTTGTTTTTCATTTTTGGAATGAAATTTGTGTTTTTGGTTTTATTGGGATTTTATGTAAAATAAGATATGTTATTTTTTGTGGAAGTATGGTTGGTATGAAAACAATTTGGTTGGTTTTTGATGATAAGTATGGGTTTTGATAGTGATTGGAGTTCTTAGGAATGTTATGGTATGGTTAGTAAGAACCCATGCAAGGTAAATTTTAGAATCCTAAGGTCATGGTTTTTTTATTCTCTTTAACTAGAGGAGTTTCTAATAATAAGAATTTATTATAGATAATTTGAGTCATATTTTGGGAAGAAACATATCAGGGATAAATTATCTATTAGTAAAACAATTTTATATTTTTATTTACATGGACCCAGGAAGGCTCCATCTTGGTATTTCAATTTTTATCATGGTCATTAGTTTGGGTATTGGCTGGTTTATTTTTCTGAGTTGTATGTTGAGCCTTGGATGTGTCTGAGAAATTTAGAATTGTCACATGGAAGGTTTTGATAACCGGTGACAATCATAGGTCATGTGATTTTAATATATGACCAAAATGAATTCACAAGGATGAGAAGTATTATGGTGGGGTGTTTTAAAGAAAACATGTTAAAGAGAATTAATAATTTATGATGTTGAATTTCATTTTATTAGATGTGTTAAATTTTTTACAATGAATCGGAATGAAAATATGATATTTATAATTACTTATATTTTTGTTTTTAGATAAGGAATGAGGATAAAGTGGTAGATCATGTGTTTAGATATGGATTTGATGATTCATATTATGTTTCAATAATTATAATGTCTTTTTTAAAATGTGGCAGGGTTTGGTGTGCATTTGTTTGGAGGAACCATGTGAAACCTTGATTCTCAAGAGGTTTTCAATTAATTTGGAACTAAGAATAGTTTTGTTTCTGGGTTACGACATGGTTGAGGAAAGAATATTTTGGGTTCAAGGGGAAACAATGTGGGAATGAGAATGGTCTATGAGCAGGAACACATCCTATGAGTGGTTTCAGACCAATTGTGCAGTCATTTGAATCACACATCTCATTATCCATAATTAATCTATTCCAAATAGTCACACTAAACAACACAATAAATGAATTAAGAAGAGGAAAACTAAACATTTTTCACATTATCCACGATGTATGATCACTCGATCAACGCGTAATTACAAAATAAATGTTCATACCCGACATTATTGTTTTTCAAGTACTCATGACCCCCCCCCCCCCACAATTTCATCTTGATGACCTCTACATTGATATTTAATTTAAAAAATTATGTATATATATTTATATCACATAATGATTATTATTTTGATTAAAAATATTTTTTTAATTTATTTGGAATATAATTCACATCAATAGGTTATAATAGTTTCCCACTGTAATTAGAACATTGATATTCGATGAATATATTGTTAAATTAATATATCATATAGTCTAGATACATCTATCTTACATAACAAAGATGATAGTTTAATATTAGGTGATGGAGTCTCATATGAAAATGATACATCTTCTCTTGAAGTTCACACGTGGTGATATTTTAGAAGAATGCTCCCAAGGAAAGTCCCACTTATTTGAATTACAAATGTTTTATTTGTAATTTTATATTAATGTATAAAAATTGATTATTTATCATAAAAATAGATTTTTTATGTGTCTTATAGCTTAATATTTTATAAAATTTACTTTATTTTTTATTCATGTATCTTTAAAATGTGCCTCTCTTAGTATTTATGTCTTTGTGAAAATTCTTAAGTGTCTCTTTTGAAATCATTCAATTGTTTTGAGGTGTTCCTTAAAAATTATATGTCTTCATTATATGATTTTTTGGTTTTAATGAGATTTAAAATTATTTGAACACGTGGAATGATCATTGGATTCATGACAACTATTTTTCAACTCACCCAATTGGCATTCATAAAGGTATGTGAATGTTTTTAATGCGTATTTAATTCTAGATTCATTTTAAGAAGGATTGTGTGAAGTTTTAAATGAAAATTTGTAAACTATATAGAGTTTCTATTCATTTTAAATGATTATGAATATTGGCCCATGATTTTCCCTTGAATGATTTTAAAAAAGGAATATTGGTTTTGTAAAAGGGTTCATGGAATTTACTGGTTTATTTTAAAAAATGGAGTGTTACTTTAAAGAGGCATTTGTGTAAATGGTGGGTATTTTAAGGGGATTTAAAATGTGAATTAACAAATATTTTTCAAAGTACATCTGAAATTTATTTTTTCAATAATATTTTATGATTAAATTTTATATAATTAAGAAAACAAATAGATTTTGTAGGGAAGACCAATAGATTTATAATAACACCATAGAGGGAGCATGTCACAAACTATATCCAACCAATAGGATATCCCTCATGAACTCACTCCCACAAAAGGTGAGTTAATTTTTAACCCCATTTCCACTAATAAACCTAATTTTTACCCAAAAACGTTTGCATGGTTATGATTAGGTGTTCCCTTGTTTGATATTTCTATTTAGGACCTTTCCCTTAGATAGATGTGATTAATTATTAATATGAAATGATTGATTCTTATTCATGGACATGAAAATGGTATCGTTCTTGTGAGGATGTTAGATTTGAAATATGATTTAATACTTATATTATATTTATTTATATGATTATCAATGAATTATGTTTCACACTTTGCTTTCTTGGATGCATGGGTACAATATGAATTGAGGAATAGGTCCAGATGTATACTAGACTTATTATCTCAGACACTATGTACATTCCCCTATTGTTATGTTTCTCTTAGTATATAAGAGTTTCACTAATGTGGGATGTGTGGGTATGTTTGGTGGATTTTTTTTGGATTCAAAATATGCTGACTAATTTCCTCATTATAGTGTGTGTAAGAACTCAGATCTTCATTTTAGGTACCCCTTTAATTTTTCCGGTGTTTATGGAAAAAATAAACTTTATGGAAATTTTTTATGTACACGCCGTGTAATTTCTGAGTACACGCCATGTACTCTTCTCCGGCTCGAAGCCGTGTGCTGGTCGTGCCCGGGCCACACACAAGGTATGTAGGGGTGACGTGGAGGCCGATTTTGGAGTATTACGAAAAAACCTAGAACACACCGTGAACTCTAAAAGTACACGTTGTCTACGTTTTTTCACTAAACACACCGAGGTCACGCCTGATGAAGAGAACATACCCCTTCTCCAGGTTTTTCTTCTGAGAGTGGCCCGTACTACCGAATCTTCTCTGAGACCTCGCCTCTATATCTGTTCTCTGATTCGAGCATGGTCGATTGTGTTGGAAGTGCAGCGATGAGGTCTCCCTTCTGCTTGAGCCTTATTCTACAATTCTTCCTCCTTCTCATGTTATCTAAGTTTGAACGTTTTATGCGTTTTCTCAGATCTATGACGTTCTCAAGAGAATAAGTCGTCGTGTTTCAAGTATATCGTTTCCCTAGAATCAAGGTGGTGGGGGGGGGGGGGGTTGTGCCTTTCTATAGAAAGTCTTTTAATTTTTTGTGAAAATTCGACCAATACCCTTGAACGGTGTATTGTGTGTTTCCTATTTTTGCCATGTTGTTTGCATGCTTTTCTTGATTTCTTGAGTAGATGAATTCTCCTGGGTATGTGGTAGTTTTTACTGTACTCAGGATGTTTTCCTTTCTCGTTTTGCTTGTTTGGTGTTTTTATGGTTGCCATGCCTAGTTGTAGGATAGTGGAACTATTGCTTTGTTATGTTTTTTGGCCTTATAATTATAGCCTAGTAACTTTGAGGTTTACATAGACGTTATATGTGCGCTGAGAATGTTAGTTTCACACAGGATTGTGAGAACCTACTGTAGTAAACCACATGGAGAATAGACGTAAGAGCTTCTTCAGTGTTTCTTTTATTACGATGCGAGACCACATGGGGAATTAGCGATGAGTACTTCCTCAGAGAGTCTGTAGTTCCTTGACACGGGCCACAAGGGGAATGAAACCTTGAGTGATTCCACAGAGATCCTTTATCACGATACGATACTATAGGGGGAATTGATGGTGAGTGCTTCCCCAAAGAGTCTATTCTTAGCTGATCTAGAGGGGTGAGACTGTGTGTGCCTCCTAGAGGGTTTCTAGTACATGTAGGTTGAACCATAGGTGTTAGGCTGTGAGATTTACCAAGAGGGTTACCTGTTTTCTATTTGTTGTTGGTTGTATACTTGTGTACTTTATATGCTAGAATTGTGGATTTTAGCTGCTATGTGCTTTTTTGCTTACTGTTTTTCACACTTTTACTTTCCTTGTATTAATTGATTGTTAGGCACAAATCTTTGGGTGATTGCCTACTGGGATTTTTTCTCACACCATGTTTTGGGCCATGCTTTTGGTCCCCAACATACTCTGTTGTTGCATGTATAGATAAGGGAAAATGCCCTTCTACTTCAGGTACATGATTGCACCGGTGTTGGAGAGAATGGGACCGAGTCGTGGCTTACGATGCTGAGAATTTTACTTTGTTTTCTTTTTAACAATGTTTTCAGTTGTACTTCAACACGTTGGTTTGTTTTATACATTCCATAGACATATGTACCATGTTGTATCATTATTGTTTTTTTCATTTCTTCTGCCGTTCAGTTCAGTTTTTGTATGCTGTTTATTATTTCTGTTTTTGTGTCTGGATGTTCTTCCACTTTGTACTTCACCGAATGTGGGCATAGTTTCCCCACCGACTCACCAAGGCCCTTGCTGCTGGTCGGCATCTAGTACTGTTTGGGGAAAGGCTCTTGAGGTCATGTGGCGGACTGAGTACGGGGCACCAATGGAGTGGCTCTGGATTCGGGCTGTTACAAAGTGGTATTAGAGGAGTTCTTTTCTCTTTCTTTACTATTTGTAGACATTAACCAGGGATAGGACGGATTTTGTACTTGGTATTAAGCTATTCTCGGAAGTATCTAACCCATATACTGGGAAAATCCATACTACCTCATTAATTGAAGTTTGTTGGTTTTGAGATTTTACGGTTGATATGATTTCACCTAGAGCGATTCACATGCTTTGTGTTGTTATTTTCATGATGATTGCGGTTATATTTCTGTCGCAGGCTGATGAGATGAGGGTATGTCATTTCATTTATCATATACGAAATTTTAGAAATCACATGCATTCATTATTGTCATGCCATCTAGGGTGCATTATCGATTGTATGATGTTGTGATAGACCTTTTGTAGATTATTCAAGCTGTTGTGATAGATGTTTGATAGAATCTATGTTACCTTGTTAGAGGATTATTTTTTTCCTACATTTCTTAAATGAATAGAAAATTTTGATTCTTGAGCTGTTAAGGGACCTCTTGAATTACAACTTGGTGGTTCATGATCATGTTTTCTCTTCTCTATGACTATATGAGATTCCAATCATTGATTCACAGGTAGTATGGGCCCTCACGAATTAGAATTTGGAACTTCATTGACTTGTTTTCTGTTTTTTTGTGTGTTCTGTGCAGTTTTTGAGCTACTTCCCAGAAAAACCCAGAATACACGACATGTACTTTCGACTACACGCCCTGTAGTTTTTAGGCAGTGTCACTGACCGTGTGAGCAGGGGCACACTATTGTAGAAATAACTTCAGGAACACGTCGTGTACAGTTGGTGCACGCCGTGTAGTTTGGATTCATGTACCCGGTCGTGTAACTAACAACACAGGTCAGGGAAGCTTGAGTAGAACATGTCGTGTTGTAAAGGAACACGCTGTGTAGTTCCGTCCAGGTACCCGACCGTGTCATGAACAACACGGTTCGGCGTCACCTTCTCTTGGACACGCCGTGTGATTTTAGGAAAACGTCATGTAGTTTTGTTCAGGTATACACCCGTGTCATGAACAACATGGAATGGTGTCACCTTCACCTATACATGTCTTGTTTGTTCGAAACATGTCGTGTACGATTTAGCCATGTAGACAAAAATTTGTTTAACAACACAGGCTTCCGAATCCTTGTTTATTACATGCCGTGTGTGTTCAAAACACGTTGTGTATTCTCGGGTTATGTCAGACCGTGTGGGTTAGTTGTGTAAAGAGACTCGGGTAGGGGAATAGTTTTCAAGTACACGCCATGTGTGGGGTCAACACGCCGTGCAGTTTGAGGTGTTACACGACCTGAAGGGTAGGGGTACATGCCCATGTCAGTAGTTTAAAAATACATGTCGTGTAGTTTTTATACACGCAGTGTAGTTGTGTTTTGTAAACATGTGTGTTTTCCTTCCCCTATTCTCGTTTCATACTCTTGTGTTCTATGTCCATGTTTTTCTAATCTAAGGTGTGCTTTTTATTTTTAGAGATATGCCTCTGAGATGTCCTCCAGTTGTACGTCTGTCATTAGGCAGTGATCAGATGCCAGATATGGCTGATCAGGGACTTCCTGCCGATCCTCCAGTCCGGCAGCCTTGGCACCGGCTATCATACCGGTTCCAGGCGCTGATGTGCAGTTCAGGGAATGTTTTCTGATGATGATGTAGACCTTTCAGGGAGAACTGCCTCCTACCTCGACTATGGCAGACTTGATGCGGGTTTTTCCGCAGCAGCATCCTCCCACTTTCTCAGGGGAAGGAGGATCTCAGGCTTTAGAGTCATGGCTGGAATCCATGCTGACTATCTTCAAGCATTTGGAGATGCCTCTAGAGAGGCGGATCATGCTCTCTACCTACATGCTCCGAGACTCCCCCATAAGGTGGTGGGACATGATCTCACAGGTGGTTCACCAGCATGTTATTGCTTGGGAGGAGTTTTAACGTGTCTTTTATGACTACTTCTACCTGAAGACCCTGAGGGCCGACCAAGCCTTGGAGTTCATGTTCTTAGAGCATGGTAAGATTTTTGTCATGGAGAATTCCTCTCGTTTCACTGATCTTCAGTGTTTCACACCATTCCAGGATAGGAGTGGGGTGATCTTAGCAAGGAATTTCAAGGATGGTCACAGGAAGGAGATCCACTCGCAGGTGAATATATTTTAGTTGACTTCCATCACTTCCATTGTCAACCAGAAACTGATTGTGAAGCGAAATCTGAGAGACTCCGAAGCTGCGAGCCTGGGCGGTTCTGCTTCAAGATCTAGTTTACCTCAAGATGACAGCAAGAACCGCCATAGGGAGTCTACACGCGGTGATCCAAGGAAGCGATATACATCGTCAGGAGGCCAGGTGGTATGCTACCAGTGTGGTTGGTCAGGGCACATGAGGCCGCAGTGCCAGAGATACCCTGTGGAGTGCCGATCTTTCGGCAAGATGGGTCACCTTCAGTGTTTCTGCCAGGTTTTATCCCCAGCAGCTGGTGACCCGGGTTCTTCCGTGACTCCTCGTTTAAGAGCTGCACCACCAGTTTCTCACTAGTCAGGGAACTAGAGTTCTTCCGGCCATTCAAGACGAGGTGGAGGTCGAGGCCGTGTCGGTCAGCCACCAGTCCCTCATCACCAGCAAGGTGGATCAGTTCAGAGTGGTCAGCCAGGGGCAGAGGGCCGCGGTGCAGGCCAGTCATTCACAGTGGAGTAAACCTATCAGGAGCAGGCTCCCGGCCCTTCTACAGGTCATGGTACGCTTTTAGTAGCCTCAGTTTTATCTTCATCTCCTTTTGATATTGGTGTTATGCATAGTTTTATCTCTGTTTCTGCTGTGGAGAGCATTGGGCTCTATGTCAATTCTTCTACCGACTCATTGACACGAGACACACCTTTAGGGCTAAGGACATCTAGTGTTCTCCAGTGTAGAGAGTTCCCTCTCGAGGTTGCAGGGTATCATTTCTCATGGGATATCTATGTCATAGAGATGACAGCATATGATCTCATCCTCGAGATGTACTGGTTGGTTCCCATCCAGGTAGCCGTCTACTATTATCGCCACATAGTGAGTTTCGTTTCACCAGAGGGTGAATATTTTCTTCATATGGGAAAATGGGATGTTCAGGAAAGTCGAGCAGGACTCGAGCATCAAGGGCTAGGAAGAGTGACAACCTAGATTTCAAGCCTTTTTCTACCTGAGTAGGGGACTTCGTAGTTGGACTTTCCTCCAGTGGTGGATCATTTCAAGGACGTCTTTCCAGAGTACTTTTTACGTTTGCCTCTGGAGAATGAGTTTGACTTCTCGATTGAGCTCGTTCCAGGAGCCACACTGGTGTCCATTCCTCCTTATAGGATGGCTACACTGGAGTTGCAGGAGCTCAAGAAGAAGTTGGAGGAGTTGCAGGCAAAGGGTTTCATCCAACCCAGTACATCTCCTTGGGGTTCGCCTGTCCTTTTTGCGAAGAAGGCAAACAGTACCCTTCGTCTTTTCGTAGATTATCGGATTCTGAATGAGTGGAAAGTCAAGAACCGATATCCCTTATTGAGGATCGAAAACCTCTTTGATCCGCTTCAAGGAGCCCAGGTGTTTTCAAAGATTGACTTGAGGTCCGGTTATCATCAATTGCACTTGAGACCATCAGATATACCTCTGACATCCTTCAAGGGAATGTATGGTCTATATGAGTATACAGTTATACCATTCGGTCTCATGAACGTGCCTACAGTTTTCATGGCACTGATGAACCGAGTGTTCCATCCTTACTTTGGATGCTTTATCTATGTTCTTCATGGACGTTATCTCGGTGTACTCTCAAACTCTACACAACCATGCCACTCATCTTGAGATAGTTCTGAGTACACTAAGAGAACATCATCTTTATGCTAAACTCTCGAAGTGCCACTTCTGGATGGATCAGATTCACTTCTTGGGACATGTCATCTCAGAGGTAGGAGTATCGGTGGACCCATGGATTGTGAGATATTTAGATTCATGGGAGAAGCCTAAGAACATCTTTGAGGTACGAAGCATCCTAAGGATGGCAGGATACTACAGATGCTTCATTCAGGACTTTTCTCTTCTTGAAATGACATTTACAGGACTAACCAAGAAGGGGGTGAAGTTCTTATGGTCAGATTATTGCGAGTAAACCTTTCAAGAGCTAAAGGGAAGGTTGATGTCGGCACCAATACTAGTCTTACTAGAGCCAGGAAAGAGCTACACTATTTATTGTGATGATTCCGGTATCGGACTAGGCGCTGTTCTTATGTAGGGGGTGGATTCGTTGTGTACGGGTCTTGGCAGTTAAGGCCACATGAGAGGAACTACCCTACGCATGATCTGGAGTTAACATCTATTATTCAAGCCTTACACTTTTGGACACACTAACTTCTGGGAGATAACATTGTGGTATTTAACAACCAAAAGAGTCTCAAGTATATCTTCACTCAGCGTGATCTGAAGCTAAGGCAGCGTAGGTGGGTCGAGTATCTTCAGTCTTTTGATTTTGAAAATGCCTATATGTTTGAAAAGTGAAACGCAGTAGCAGATGCATTGAGTAGGAGAACTCAAATTCAGGCAGTTCAGGAGGCCATCAGTAAATGGAAAATGTTGGCTCTGTTCTTTGAGATGCATCTGGAGGTGCACGAAAGACGAGGATAGACATGCCTATCTTCTGTAGCTATTACCTCTATGCTACATGATCGTGTACGGATGAGGCAGCTATCAGACTCAGAAGGCTTAGTCCTGTGGGAGAGTGTGTTAGGAGAGGACCCTCTTCCTGGATGGATAGTATGAGATGATGAGATCTTGCGCTTCTAGGGACGTCTATGGGTGCCGGAAGACATACACAAGGAGGTGATGCGGGAATTTCATTCCTCAGTTTGGGCAGTTCATCGTGGCATCACCAAGATGTATCAGGATCTTCACCAAATGTATTGGTGGCCAGGTATGAAGAAATATGTTACTGGTTTCATCATGTGGTGTTCTATTTGTTAGCAGTTGAAGGCGGAGCACCAACGAAAAGCATGCCTTTTATAGCAGTTTCCCATTCCAGAATGGAAGTGGAACAATGTTGTGATGGACTTCTTGATCGGGTTTCCAAGGTCACCTCGAGGGAACGATGGTGTTTGGGTTTTCCTTGACAGGGTCACAAAGGTTTCTCACTTATTTTTGATCAATGATACCTTCAGTGTCGATGATCTGGGACGAATTTTCATCAGAGATATCGTTCATCTGCATGAAGTTCTACGCTCTATTGTTTTAGAGAAGGATGCGTGATTTACCTCTCAGTTCTGGAAGGGACTTCAGAAGGCCTTTGGTACACAGGTACTTTTGAGTACAACATACCATCCCCAGACTGATGGTCAGTCCGAGCACACAATCCAGGTGCTAGAGGATATGCTCAGAGCTTGCATCCTAGACATTCACGGTTCTTAGGATAAGCATATACCCCTTGTGGAGTTCTCATACAACAACAGTTTCATAGAGGCCATTCAGATTTCACCTTTCGGGGAGTTGTACATTAGGCCATGCCGATCACCCTTATCCTGGATGGAGGCAGGAGAAGTAGTTTTGATGGGACCTCATCTTGTTCAGGAGACTTTGGAGCAGATAGAGATGATTTGGATGAGGATGGATACAGCACAGTCTCGGCAGAAGTCTTATGCTGATCAGTGGAGACGACAACTGGAGTTCGAGGTCGGGGATTAGATTTTCCTCCGTGTTGCACAGATGCTGGGACACAAGAGGATTAAGAGATAGGGTAAGCTTTCACCGCGGTACATCATACCATTTTAGGTATTGGAGAGAGTTGGGCCATTTTCCTATCAGTTGCAGCTACCCCAGAGGTACCGGGCCATGCACGACATCTTCCACATCTATCAACCCCGATATTTATTTTTGGACCAGTCTCATGACTTTCAGCCAAAGGAGGTTGAGCTAGAAGTGGATGCATCATTTGAGGAGCATCCTATCTGGATTGTTGATCGCAGTATGAAGGTTCTCCAGGGGTGATCTGTCCCTCTTTTATGAGTGTTATGGCAGCATGGTCGAGTATAGGATGAGACCTGGGAGAGGGAGGCCAATGTACGATCGCAATGGACGGAGCTATTTGGGATTTTCTCTTCTACGCCTCGCTAGGGAAATTGGGAAATGAATTTCTTTAAGGGTGGAAGTTTGTAAGAACCTGGATCTTCGTTTCAGGTACCCCTTTCTTTTTTCTAGAGTTTTTTGGAAAAAATTAACTTTCGGGAAATTTTTGAAGTACACGCTGTGTACTTTCTGAGTACACTCCATGTAATCTTCTCCTGCTTGAAGCTGTGTGCTGGCTGTGCCCAGGCCACACACACGGTGTGTAGGGGTGATGTGGAGGTCGATTTTGGCAGAGTACGGAAAAACCTAGTACACGCCCTATACTCTAAAAGTACACGCCGTGTACTTTTCATTTTTTCACTAAACGCACCGGGATTGCGCCTGATGGACAGAACACACCCCTTCGCTAGGTATTTCATACGAGAGCGACCCTGACTCTCGGATCTTCCCTGATCCCCCACCTATGTATCTGTTATCTGATTCAAGCATGTTCGATTGCATTGGAAGCACAGCGGTGAGTTCTCCCTTATTCTTGAGCCTTTTTTTGAATTCTTCCCCCATCTCAAGTTATCAAAGGTTGAAAATTTTGTTCATTTTCTTAGATCTATGATGTTCTAGGGATAATCAGTCATCGTGGTTAATGTATATCATTCCCCTCGTATCAAGGTGGGTGGTTTGTGCCTTTCTGTAGAAAGTCTTTAAATATTTTGTGCAAATTCCACCAAACCCCTTGAACGGGGTATTGCGTGTTTCCTATTTTCCCCATGTTTTTTTCCTTCTTTGCTTGATTTCTTGAGTAGATGTATTTTCCTATGTATAAGGTAGTTGTTACTGTACTCTGGATGTTTTCCATGCTCGTTTTTCTTGTTTAGCGTTTTTCTGGTTGCCATGCCTAGTTGTAGGATAGTGGAACTGTAGCTTTGTTATGTTGTGGGGACTTATAATGATATCCAAGTAGCATTGAGGATTACTTTGACATTATACACACACTGAACATGTTAGTTTCATACAAGACTGGGAGAACCTAGTGTAGTAGAACTCATGTAGAATAGACGTAAGGGCTTCTCTAGAGTGTCTTTTAATACGATGCGAGACCACATGGGGAATTGACGATGGCTAATTTCTTAGAGAGTCTGTAGTTCCTCGATGCGGGCCATAGGGGGAATGAGACATTGAGTGCTTCCCTAGAGGGCCTTTAGAATGAGAAGAGACTATAGAGGGAATTGATAGTGAGTGCTTCCTCTGAGAGTCTACTCTTAGTTGAACCAGAGGGGTGAGACTGTGTGTGCCTCCTAGAGGGTTGCTAGTACTTATAGGTTGAACTATATGGGATAGGTTGTGAGGGCTACCCATAGGGTTACCTATTTTATACTTATTTTTGGTTGTTTACTTGTGTACTTTATATGCTATAATTGTGGAATGTAGCTACTATGTGCTTTTCTGTTTACTGCTTTCCGCACTTATACTTATCTTGTATTCATTGACTGTTAGGCACATATATTTGGGTGATTGCCTACTGGGATTGTATCTCACACCCTATTTGGGCCATGCTTTTAGGCCCAAGCAGACTATGTTATTGAATTTATATATAAGGGAAATCACCCTTCTAATTCAGGTTCTTGATTGCACTGAAGTTAGAGAGCTTGGGACCAAGCCGTGGCTTGCGATGCTGAAGAGTTTTCTTTGTTTTCTTTTGCAATTTTTTTCTGTTGTACTTTAGCACGTTGGTTTTTTTAATGCTTTCCATAGACATATGTACCATGTTGCATCATTATTGTATTATTAATTGTTTTCACCATTCAGTTCAGCTGTTGTATGCTGTTTATTGTTTCCGTTATTGTGTCTGGTTGTTCTTTCACTGTATACTTTACTGAATGAGGTCATAGTTTCCCCACGGACTCACCAAGGCCCTCAATGCTGGTCAGGATCCTCTAGCATTTGGGTAAACGTTCTTGAGGTCATGTGGAAAACCGGGTACGGGGCTGTAGTGGAGGGGCTCCTGATTCAGGTCATTATAGTGTGAGTAAAAAATTAAGAAATAATTGAATTCCCTCTGTGATTTTGATACATTGTAGATAATAGAATTTGAAATAGGATAACTGGATCTATAGAAGACTTATATCTACTATCTAATGGATAAAGTGTTTTATAGGAAAATAAAAATGGTGTCTCTAGTTGTAAATGTATTCCAATAATTAAAAGGATAAAATATTAGTTATATTTTATCTCAGGTTTTAAATCATATGATATGTCAGATTGTTCTCGGATTGGTTTCCATTGAATGTTTATTTAAAAAAATTGAATGTCATGATTTTATTCCTTCATTGAGATTCAGAGGGAGAGACCCATATAGATCAACTGGAATGTTTCTTGCTAAATTGAATAGATTGTTTAGTTCTAGTCTTCAATGGAGTTTTTTGTGGGATTAAATAGGAACCAAGAAAGTGTAACGATAATTTTAGTGCTTTTATGGTATAATTAGTGTTCATTATGTGTAATGAAACTAATTTCTAATATATGAATGTGTATTATGATGGGATTTTTGTCATTTTATATACTTATGTGTATGAATTTATCTTAGTTGGATCAATAAATTAAAGGATGGAAGATCTAAATATTTATTTTTCTAGAAGGTCCCAAATGAAGGTCTTCGATTCTGGAAAGTGGATATTAGAGTGAAATAATGAATTATACTTAATGTGTATATCTTTTTTTATAGTTGTTTTATTTTTAAATAAATTTTTTCGATTTTTATTTTGTTAAATATTAATATTATTGAATCGAATAGGATGGATATAAATATATAATAGATTCATTATCATTGTGTGACAATAGATTAAGAAGATATAGTGAAGGAGTTCTACAAGTTTGAAAAAGATCTTGAATATGACCCTTCTAAAATCTTTTGTTCATGTTTATGCTGTTGTTATTCAAGACAAAAATGTATAGCGGAGTTGGAAGAATAATTGATCTGTCACGGAATATATCAGTGTTATAGATATTTGAATATACATAGGGATAAATGATCTAGTGGTTGAGATTAAAATTTATTTAATGGATCATCACATATGATTACAAGTGTGTACAATAAAAAAAATACTATGTGGAGAAATTGATTACAAATGTGAATCATGATAAAATCGTATTGAAGAAATAATAAGGAAAATTGAATATGAACTTTATGGTTTCCCAAAATTGTTTGAGAATTTATTGAGCTGTAAAATGATTCCATTGTATGATGGTTCAACTAAATATACGACATTTTCATCCATACTAATATATTATAATTGAAAAGTGGAAATGGATTGAGTGAAACCAATTTTATAAAATAGTTTCTCTCTAGAATGACAATATCCCAAAATATAATGACCACCCAAGCAAGAACATATGATTCCAAATGAATTCTAAAATCGATTTTTATGATCAATGAAAGAATACATGACTATAATAATGATTTTATACAATTTTTTATGGTCTATAAATCACTTACAGAATGCCCAAGTTGTGGAACTTCTCGGTAAAAGAATAAATTATCTAGTCCTATGAATGTTTTATGGTACTTTCCAATCATTACATGGTTTAGGAACCTATATAAAAGTGAGGAGACTGATGAGAAATCGATCTGGCACACAGATACAAGAATTAAATATAAAAACTACATCACCTAGTAGTCTCTCCTTTGTGGAAGAGAATTGATCAAGAGTACCCTGTATTGGGAAACGAGCCGAGAAACCATCAACTTCTATTATCTATATATGGAGTGAATCATTTTTGATTTCAAAGCAGCGGTTATAGTACAATTCTGGTTATTTTGGTAAATTATGACATTCCACCATAGTTATGCTTGAAATAAAAATAAATCATTAAATCTTGGATTATATCTGGACCAAAACAACTGGGTAATTATATTGATGTTTATTAGGCTCCATTGATTGAGTATATGAATTTATTGTGGGATTCAAGTGTTATGTAGTATGATGCTTACAAAAATGAAGATTACATGTAGAGAGCCCTGTTGTGTGGCATGATAAATGACATTCCTAATTATAGAAACTTTTCAGGATATATAATTAAAAAATATCAAGGGTTTCTTATTTGTTAATAATGTACATAGTCAATTAGTTTGATTCATTCATCAAAAACTTTGTTTGATGTACATGAAAAATTTCTACCCTAATGGCGTACGTACAGATATTGGACAACATCATTCCATGGATGTTTATAAGAGCATATAAAACTATCTCCACTAACTGGTGATTATATTTTTGATAAAGTAAAATATATGGAAACTGATTTTGGTAATACCCTTTCAAAAAACCTTATAATAAAGTATGGAAAAAGGGGTCCGTTTTTTAAATTTTGATAATATAATTTTTTTTACGTTATACATTTTATTGATGATATACATATTGAAAAAAATCAATGTGGTAGTGTAATGACACATTTCTAAATGCACCTGGAAAAACAAAGGAAGGAATTAAGGGTAAGTTGGATAAGACTGAAATGAGAATAAGAGAAGAGATGTCATCATTAATTAGTAAAAAATAAAGTTTTATTTCTCCAACTTCTTACAAAATTTCAAACTAGGACAGATATCAATGTTCAAATATATTGAATGACATAATGGTTCTAGAGGGGAATTAATTGAATATCAAGAACATTGTGTCAATTTTTGATTTAATGTTAATGTGTCTGAAATATCATGACTTCCATGTTTTGATGAAATATATAATGCATATATCATAGCATTGAATTTCCCCAAGAATGTATGTCATACATTAACCAAGATCTATTTCCTCTTTATAAATACATGCTGAAATGTTATAAAACCATTGAAACTGAGGACTATAAAAATGTAAATTGATGTCATATTATTTGAATTGGAATTGATCATCATACCAACTTTATTGGATATAATGGTTTATTTGATGGTTCTCTTGGTGAGAGAGATTCGACAATATGGTCGTATAAAATAGAAATGGATTCACCCCATTGAATCACATATGATGATTTTGAAAGCGTATGTAAAAAATTAATATTGCCTAGAGGGTTATATTTTGAAGAAATATATTTTTGTGGAATTTTTTGAGTTCATTACCGAATACCTGCCTAATAAGGAAAGCATTGGTCTATCAAAATCTCACCACATTGGTTGGAATATGGGTGCATGAATTTATGGAAGTGATGTTGTCACAATCAATATTACATATCAGGAGAAGACCCTCAATTTCATTTTTCTTAATTTTATAGAGGCTTCTCCATATATTGAAACCCACAAAAAAATATTTGGAATTTGAATCCATCAAGGGGTGAAATTTTGATATTAAATACACCAAATAAATTGTTTATAAGATGGTTTTAGGACCATATTTTTAAGGTGTCAGATGATAATCCAGTTTCAATTTTAGAATGACTTTGATGCATAGCAAGATGACCACGTTTTTATTTATTATGTTACAAATTTTATGTAATTAATGGTTATATATTCAATAAAAATGATCCTCATGAAAACAGTTCCATGAAAAATATTGGAGTTTCACCTTTGGCTGAAGCGATGCATGTATATACTACAATAGATAGAAATCCATTTTCTATGAATATTAGACACAATGACATCATCAATCAAATATGGGACTTTGATTATACAATAATACAAGTGTTGTTTTTTTAATGCATGTGGGTTGATAATAGAGGTGGTTTTAAAATAGATGAATCTGGATTCATGAAAGAAAATTTTAGTAAAGTATGGTATAAAGATGAAATGTTTATAATGGAATCACAAATAGTACTACTATTTTATATTGTAGATCTGGAAAACTGAAAGAGATCAATTTTTTTTGTTATCAATCAAAACCAATGAACAGTTATATGAAAATTAAAATGAGTATGACCCTTTCATTGAAAAGTTTCAATCATTTCCCAACGGTCCCAAAATAGATGGTGTTTTTTATGTTAGAGGAGACAAAAATTAAGGGATTTCGATCATTTATAGAGGGGTCAAATCCCTACAGCCTTTAAAAAAATAGAGTTTAATAATCAAGTTATATATATTATTAATATACATTGTGTTACCTCATGATATTATATGTTTTATACAAAATTTATGTACTGTAAATTAAATTTTTAATCAGTTATACAGATAAACTCTTATGCATATACTTCTGCTCCCAATCCCGAATAACAACAGGTATCCCAACCAGCTAATTTTTACTATGTAGAGGATAGAAGACATTTGGAACATGATGGTGATCCTAATACTGAGGCACAATAGGTCTCTCAACATTTTTCTTCATAAAGTGTAGAGGAATTACCATATACACATGTATGTGGTCTCATTTCTGAGGAACATTACATTTCTCATCAGGCTTCTTCTCCTTGTACAATGGTGCAATGACTATCTTCCCCTGTTGAAGCTTCTGCTTTAGAGAAACATATTGATGATATTGATTCTGGGTAAATGGTAGGTCATGAAAGACCGACGACGTAGAAAATATAAGTGTCATAGTGAGACTATGTTATAAAAAATCATCAATGAGAATGTACATTGAATCAAATACGTGGTTGAATAGAATGTACAGTGATAGTATGTTAACCATAACACGGTGATGTATATTAGTAACATTAGAATCCTTACTCAGAAATGCATTCCAATTGACATAGATTCGTGGAACCATGTTATGATCATGATTATGACACTAATGTGGAAAGATATTATAGTAACATTATAATATCATTTCATTATTTTACTAGAATATAAACTAATTAAACATTTACTTACTCTTTATCATCATTACAGAATAAATTTATAGTAGATGAATACCACAATAAATATGTATTAATTATTTATATAGGTATTCATTGGATATTTTTCACAATTCTAAGAAGATTTCATATTTAATATTCATAAGGGAAAATAAATCCACACCAACCACTTTTCAATGGACACATGATAACCCAATAAGAATGGGATGAGTTCACTGGTCATTGTGTTAATGAGTCATTTCAACTACAATGTGGCTAGTAATAAGTTGTTTGATTATCCATGTAATCATCACATGGATTGGATGTTTCTTATTTATGAATAGATACTAATTACAAGAAATAAGGAATGAGAAGAAGAACCTGCATTCCCCTACCATAAAGCATGGATGGGGTATGATTCACATGAAAAAAAGTTGGACCTTATTTCAAATGTACCGTTAAACTATTATTTGACATGAAACCACACCATAATTACATTATAATTTTTATATGTATATTTATGACTTAAAATACAATGTTACTCCCATTACACACCATGTTATATAGAAGAGTCACGTGTAAATAAAGATAGGATACTAACTGATGATAATATATAAAAAGTGTGGGAAACTTGTGAATGTTTTACAGTGTAATTTTTTTCTTTATATATCTATTCCATAACAATGATAACATATTTTCCTATAATTTTAATCCAATATATTCACTAGAATCAGAATAAACTATCCCAGATGAACCCATTCTATCAGTGGCCTTGAAGTTTCCAGAACAATATGGCCACATCAATTGTGCAGGTTTTGGGGTGACACCATGAACATATTTTGTGAAAAAACAAGATGAGGATCAAATTGAATTAACAAAAAAGTCAATAGAAAGAATAGATACCCTTGAAGAAGAATTAAAATAGTAGAGAGAGATTTTGGTAACATTTATGGGGGGTGGAAAGAGATGAAACAACTCAAGAACAACCACCCATTGGATATCCCTCCCCACCCCCACCAGTTATGAGGTGAGCCAATCCCCACAAAGTGATTTTGTAGATGAGTTAATCAATCCTCTAAAAAATGTTTCTATGAAATGTGAATCTAAAAAAACATTGATACCTATAATTTATTTATATTGTACTGGATGATAATGACTACAATTTTTATCTATCAACACCCACCCATCACCTTGTAGTGAGAGATATAATGTTTAATATCCAAAACAACGTACTACATAGAATACCACTTCCAACAAGTCAGGTATAAGAATCTATTAGTGTAGACCATGAGCTGACCTCTATGATACCAATTCCAATCCATGAGGAAGTTAATCATAAATTAAAAAAATTTACTGGAACTTTCATCTCACGGTCATCACATCATGTAAAAAAACATATCGATAAGGAGGTATTCATTTAGAGTTTATTTTTCAAGAAAATAATTTAACAATTAATGAAGAAAATTCTAATACTATGAATTTTATTAAGGATGGAGAAAGGTAAGAAAAGAAATATATATCGACTCAAAATCATCTAATGGATTCACCAACAAAATGAAAACATCTACCAAAACCACCATTACCCCACCCATTCTATATCCTCATTTATGATCATTGAAGGATTATGTGGATAGAATGTTAAAATATTATTGTAATCATTTATTTGGTTGTGATGAAAATATATTTGGAATGAAAGATCAAAAATTAATTGGTGCTGATAGTGATAGTGAAATGCATGACTATGGCTGGATATGTGGTATAGTTTTAAATGTATACATGAGGTATGCTCTCAGGATTTAATTTTAAAATATATAATTTACTGTGTTAATTATGACTAAACAAATTTCATATTTTTTTAAGGATTATATATGAAAAAAAATTTATTGAATTTTCCAATGAAACAATTGGACTTTTTAGTCCTCACATCCCCTCTAATGAACAACCAAAAATAGATACCATCAGAAAGGATAAAATATTTGGAGAAATAATCAAATCATTTTAAAGAAATTTTTTGGATGATAGGCTCTATTTAGAACAAAAAATTCTGGGGTACAACTCTATAATTTAATCATATCAAATATATTTTCATTTCTTTCATTACTAATTACTTTTTATGTTTTTTAGGTAGAATTTGATACTTGTATTTATAAATTTGGATACTCAAAATATTTATTTCCAAGATTAAATTCATGTATATCCCTAAATATATCCATATATGATGATGTTTTTAAATTTTTAATACACTACATCATTTGTTTTTGAACTAAACATAAAGTTATATAATTTATATTAACATTTATTGTGGATTATGTTATGATAGGTTGGTTCATTAATATCATGAAAAACATAGAATACGTCTACAGGATAAGGATAATAAATAATTCAAGTTCAATGACCGGACAAGTATCAGGGTATATATTAAATGTTTTAACTATCAAAAAACATATCGAATCGAATTACTTATTCTCCTCAGTGTTTCTAAAGTTTCCAAAAACCAATGGAAAAGATTGTTGTTATTATATTTGTAAATTTCTGAGAGGTATTATATTCCATGAACTAGATATTATACATAATGTGGTATTTTCTATGTTAATAACTATTTCATTTAAAATATTTATTAGTATTTTGATTATTTATATCTTCCAAATACTAATATGAATGATAAAAATACTCATATTCACAATATGATATATATTTTCTTAGAAATGAATGGGAATCACACATGTGGGATGAATGTACAGAAAAAAAATGAAGATATTACATCCAAATAAGTATTTAATTGTCTCATATATATGTTTAATTTAATTCATTTTAGTATCACTCGCTTAATAATAATTTTCTTATACTGGTGGATTCCTTTTTTTGAGTCGGGAATGTTTTCATGAAACTAATGTTGCTCATATTCGATTAGACTTCGATTTTGTAACATAGAATTCAATTAGAAGGTAATTTTTTTTAATAAACTATGTTTTTAAACATAATATAATCCATTATGTACTATTTTTACATAATCTAAATTAAATGTTTGACTACTCATGAAAACATTGTAATCTATAGATTTATTCTCCTTAAAAACCGTGACATCCCTTCATTGTTTTCATTTATAAATTTCCTTCAATGGTAGTGGACGTAACCTGAAGGAAATTGAAAAATATTGGAAATTTAGTGTTTCTATTCCGATAAAAAACTCTAATTCACAACATGGTAACACACGATGAGGATAGTATGACACAAACTATGTATTTTTATTCAATTAATTAGTTTTTTCATCATTTTATCTACTATTTATATGTAAAGTTACTTATCATTTTCCTCTAATACTTATTGGGTTTCTTATATTGATATTTTTCAAAGTCTTATTCTCTTTTCAATTATCTACAACAAGCCAGAAATGAGAGAACATGTTCCTTTTGGGTGGATGAGTAGACCCCTTGTTTCTGGAAATGTGAAGTGTATCGTAAGGATAAAACCACCATGATTTAATCTATGACTTCTGATTTTGATCTACAATATACAGGGATTGAATTTCAAATGTTAATATCAACTCATAACATCTTTATTATCATGCAATCCTTATATGATAATTGATATATCCCTGGTTTACACTTATTGAGCATCTATGATCACCATTTATTAGGTTTCAAATACTTGGGATATTAATAATGGTATTAGAAATGATATGTTTATGAATGATTCCAATAAATAAAAAAGAGACTCTTATAAACTATTTATTTATATTTCTATGTTTCCCAAAGCACTAAACCTAAAATATCCTATCATGAATCATTGTTTAATGTAAGGAATATTAATATACTATGATGTAATATTTATGTATGAAATATATGGGTCAATATAGTTAGTATGAGAGAAAATAACGTAGTCAAAACATAGAAAAAAAAAGAAAAAGTGATCAGTATCACTCAAAGTGTCTCTTTTTATTAAATATTGACATTGGTTTTAGTGAAAAGATCACGTGACATATATAAAACAAGTAAAAAAGAATTATTCTTGTTTTTATTATTTATTTAAATAATTAATAAGTCAATTTTGATGTGTTGGAATCAACCACACCTCAATGTGATGCACGATGTTCTCGATATGACATTTAGTTGTATTATTATATTTAATAGACATTAAATTCAACAGAAAGAACTAGAGACATAATAATGTTGAGAAAATGCTTTCTGGTTATTTTTACACTTTATGAAAATAATACATGAGTAATTTATGATGTGTTGGAATCAACAACACCACAATATGATACATGGTGTTACCTGTATGACTAAAATTTCATGTTTCCAATTTGAAATGACATTTTACTAAAAAACACAACAGGCATAGTGAGAACCGAGAAAACACATTCATATTGTTTTCATACATTAGGATGACTTATGAGTCATTTATGACATATAAAAATAACCCCCACCCCAATAGGACACATGGTGTGACATATATGACTTCATATGTGTGTTTATATTTAAAATTCTCATATATTTATGTAAACAAAGTGACATTATGAAAACCAAAAAAATGAATTCAGATTGTTTTGATACCTTAGTAAAATGATCCATGACTCATATTTGGCATGTGGGAATCCAACACATCTAAATATGATGCATGGTTTGACCGATATGACAAAAACTATCCATTACCAATTTGAAATTTACATTTTTGTTCAAATCGAGTCACTAACTAAAAAACAGGAAAACATCATTATCTTCAAAATTTGGTAAAATGATTCATAAGCCATTTTTTGATGTTTATTAAGTAGTCTCATGTTACAATAATGCACTATGAAACCAATATGACTCATAATATGTGTTTCCATTGGAAATTTTATTTTTGAAAAAAGACACAACTGACATACTGAAGCCTAAGAAAATACATTCATTTTGTTTTTATACTTTAGAAAAATTATATATATGTCATTTGTGACAAGTAAGAATCAACTTCGCCTTAATACGATGCACAATGTGGATGGTATTACTCAAAGTGTCACTTTTTATTTAAAATCGACATTAATTTATATAAAAACCAACAAGTTACATACTAAAAGTCACGAAAACTAATTCAGATTGTTTTGATTGTTTAATAAAATGATCAATATATTGAGACAACACATGTTTGGACTTTTCCATCAATCATTTTTTTGGAAATGACAAATCACACATATCATAATCACATATATTTTTAAATATGTATGTATTTTAAAATTGTAATCACTCAAAAAAAATTTAGAAATGACGTATTCTTTTCGTAATAATGTATGTTGTTATGCATCGTAACCACATGCTTCGTAATGACCTATATCGTAACCAGGTTATGCATCATAACCAAATGTATCATAATCACCACTATTTTAATGAGATTATGCATTATAACAAGGTCTTATCATCACCAGGTTATGCCACATAACCACATGAATCGTAATCACATTCATCATAACCATGTCATGTATCATAACCAAGATATGCATCGTAACCACATGCATCGTAACAACATGCATCATAACCGGGATAAGTACCATATCATAATTATACATTGTAACTTGGTTAAGTATTGTATCAAAGTCCTGAATCATAACCAGGTTTTTTGTCATAACTAGGTTATGTATCATATTCTTATTGTTCATTGTATTTAAGAATCATAACCTGATTATGTATCATGCATCGTAACTATGTTTAGAATCATAAGCATGTTATAAATTATAATCATGATATGCATTATTATCATTATAATTCTAGTAACCATGTTTTTTATTGTACTTTTGAAATTAATTATACTCTTATATTAACTTCAATACCGATTACATGTTACTCAAACTCGTTGTTTTGTACTTTTGTTCTTAATATTTTCTAAGTAAAACAACGTCGTTCAATTGTTTATTTACCAATCCAAATGATTTTAAGTATTCTATTTTTTTTTACCATTTTAATTCCATGTGTCCATGTCTCTCCAAAATGTTTAGATAAATATAACTGTTGGGGAAAATAGGACAGTTGGATCATGATACCTATAAATATGAGTTCACTCGAACCAAAAAACATAACTATTTCTTAAATCAAGTTCTAGAGGGAGATGATGTGACCTATATCTTGCTTCATGTGAATTCCTTGAAGATACAAGAAGTGAACATCATGTTCAATGTTCTTGTATTTCAATAAGTTATTTTTTTCTACATTGTGCAACTGATCATAGTGATAACAATCAAGGGTTTCAGAGGATATGAAGAAGTGATGACGATCATCATATCGAGGTCTTTCAATTGATTGAATGAAAAAGGTGAAAATTACAATATTAATCAAGGGCCTCTGGGGAAAGATAGATAGTCTTGTTGATCATCGTATTGAAGGATTACCAAGGTGATGGTAAGACATATGTTTTATCCTAGGTGAAATGATACCCAACTCTTTGTGATAAAAGAATTGTAATACCTTTACATTTCCACTGCTCTTTATAATAGAAATTGTCACGACCCCCTCCCCACAAAGTGTACCCCTCCAGGGCCGACAATGTGAGAAGGGAGATAATGACCCCCCGAGTCCCGCCTCCAGTAGGCCCCGGGTTGGCGACTAGCACCGAGGGTATAATACACACACTAATGGGAGGCATTACCCTCTAAGAGAACACATGAAAAAGAGAGAGATAGAATAGACTCCAACCAACTCCAACTCATAACTGAAAATATAAAAGAAACCCAAGTACATATGTGAAATGTCATGCAAAAGTACTACAACTGAAAGGGAAAACTAAAAGTACCCAAAAGAAAGTAAAACGGCAGCGACCACAAGCCCGAACAACTCCTCCTCCAACCGCAAGCTAGTAGTAACCAGCTTGATCTCCAACCTGCTCCAAGTGACCTGAAAAACATTTTATTTGTACATAGGGTGAGTATAACAGTATACTCAGTTGGATCCTCCCCAAGACTCTCGTGCAACAGTAAAGAAAGCATGCTAAAGCCCAGTGAACAACAAGTGAAACTAACTCATTATCTAAACAGGTATACTATGTTCCCAACCTCACCATGGATACTCTCACCAAGTAACGCATACAAGAATATAGCATATAGTAAATAATATCAAGGGTACCCCGCTACTACTTCCCCACTGGTTTGCCGCTTTGCCCCAATGACATACGTCATGTGCATCTCTCTCCAAAGGCTTGCCCGCAGACACCTGGGCTAAGCTCCACAATCTGCACCTCGTGCACCACAAAGGATTGCCCGCAGACACCTGGGCGAAGCACCACACCGTCCTCACAACCAAAGTAACCAGGTAGTTTCTGGGAGCCCCTATAGCTCGTATAACGTGTATCATACATCGAGTATTATTCCTCAAGCCATCACAGCCCATACGCCGAGTAAGGATTTTCAAGCCATCACAGCCTATACATGTTACACCTATAGTATTCCATAGGATACTATATCCAGAGTATATGTGTGTGAAATAACCACAAGCCATTACAGCCCTCTACACACATATATGGGGTAACTAACCGCTTGCCTCATGGCACAAGTATCTACCAAGAGAAGAGAGCGGGGCCAAAGGGGGTAGTCAGCCATTCAACCTCCCATCAGAATGTTGGGCAAAACACCCCCCAGGGCTCAGAATCCCAGGGGTGTCAGTTTCCCTTACCGACAGGGTGGAGTATCGTATAAAAACAAAAAAATACAGAATATATATAACTCACAACCACACTATGGGCATTACCTAGTCATAGGCACAACTGCAGCTAACGTCTCACAAACTCCAAGCTGCTACTTCTAAGACTAGGTATCCTATAAGCACACAACCATTTGAAGAGATTTATTAGATTACTCCATTCACATTTTATCAATTCCACTATACGTTAATTAATTCTTTAAACATTAATTAACCATGAACAATTTACCACATTAAACTAAATTGGCATCACATTCAAAAACTGCTCCTTTTTAGGATTCACATCACTATTAAATTCCAGCTTCTCCATCCCCGTGAATTATCACCATTTAATCAAACATTCCTTACAGAATTACTTTTCCACATTCCCAGGCATTCTAGAAAAACATCCTATGCTTCTAAACACAAAGGAGGATCAACACGGTGAGTAGATATACTACCCATCGAGTCTTTGTCGCCTATAGAAAGAGCATAGACCCATCCACCATCGAGAGGCTAAACACGGAAAGCACGTGGCATACCCCGCGTGTCTTCGCCTCCTTCAGAAAGAGGGTAAGCAAGACCAGCTGCCTTGAGCAGTGGGGAAAAGTAAAGCAGATAAACAACCAAACCAAACCACCAACATCAAACCATCACATTCATCTCATACCATCACCCTTGGTGTCCTCCCCGACACCCATATGCATAAACCGATGCATCTCGCCACACTAGGCGTCATCCGCTGCCACAAACAGAAGTCTCCATGCCTTCACATATCACAACAGCCATCCAGGCTCACATCAAATCACAAGCAGCAGGAAATCAAAGATCACAAAATGGGCTCTTGGCCCTTTAACAAGGCATTCAGCCTTCATACAAGATGAGCACTCAGAGATCCAAACCACAAGGCATTCAGCCTTACAAGCAAGCGGGTAACTCAGAACCCTTTTGAAAATATTGAACTAATAGTTCTTTAATCCATCTTGGGTTAACATACTCATTAACATGCCTCTTTATCATTAGCCAATTATTTGACAAATAATTCCAACTTTACGTTCTTTATCAATTTCCATCATGAAGGAGAAACAAATTAAAGAAAATCATAGATATCACTCTATCTAGGAAAACATGAGGCAAACCGTTCTCACGGTACAAAGTAACAACATGCGATCAACCAATTCCTTTAATCCGGTTCAAGTATTTAATTAGGTCAATTTCATTGTGATCCAAAGGATTAAATCATGCTAATTCTACGATTGCACATACACAATTAGAGAAGCCATGAATCCCTTACCTCGAAGAGTTCTTGACGTCCTTTATCCACACAACGGGTCACAGTCCTCTTCTCCTCACGATAGCTGCATCCACCAGAGGATGCCACGGTACGACAGTACTAACCAACCCCAAGAAAACCCATTAGAACCATGGAGATTACATGCTAATATGGAAGGAAGAAGAAGAGAAGGTGATCCTCGAAGGAACGATGATAAAACATACCTTATATTGAAGAACGATCGACACAACTTGGTTGCATCAACAGAGCGGAACTGATCTGAGTAACGTTTGATTGTGAAACTCCTACGAGAATGATTGTAAGGTTCTAGCGTCTCGTAGATGAGAACCAAGAGGAAGAACCACGAAGAATGATATCTCGTTCCTTTTAAAAAAAATTAGAGAGGCGACAGTTTAAGATCCGGTTTATTCTCCATTAAAAACGGATCGCATTAACCCACGCGGTTTGACCAAGTAAAAACATCCCGGCCTTAGGAATAATTAATATAGGATTTATGGCCTTTGAATCGGCCTTAAAGTCCTAAAAATAAGGTTTTAAAAGTATTTTACGTCAAAGAAAACGTCAAATTTGCGAAGCTGGAAACACTGTTCACATACTCAAAATTTGGCAAAGTATGGAATCGGTAGCTCTTATGGAGTCTGGAAACACTGTTCATTCGTGAAATTTGGAAAAGTATTGAATCGGTAGCTCTTATGGAGTCTGGAAACACTGTTCATTCGTGAAATTTGGCAAAGTGTTAGCCGAGCTACTGTTGGACTGCGGCTACCAGTATACCGAGCTATCAGTATGCCGTGGCTACCGGTAAACCCAGCTACCGGTAGGATGCGGCTACCGGTAGACCGAGCTACCGGTAATCAGCAGCTACCGGTAGACCGAGCTACCGGTAATCAGCAGCTACCGGTAGACCGAGCTACCGGTAATCAGCAGCTACCAGTAGACCGAGCTACTGGTAGGCAGTAGCTACCGGTAGACCGAGCTACCGGTAATCAGCAGCTACCGGTAGACCGAGCTACCGGTAATCAGCAGCTACCGGTAGACCGAGCTATCGGTAATCAGCAGCTACCGGTAGACCGAGCTACCGGTAGGCAGCAGCTACCAGTAGACCGAGCTACCGGTAATCAGCAGCTACCGGTAGACCGAGCTACCGGTAGGCAGCAGCTGGGGGATAAGTCACCTTGTCCTCCCGGAACACCTCCAACACCACATTTTCACAAAGTAATGGACCAGGGAGGTCCGGGCCATTACATTAGATATCTCTCAAAACATTCTCGTCCTTGAGAATTAAAAACCAACTCAGAAGAAAATAGGGGTCTGAACAACCACCCCATAAGATACCTCTCAGGGGAAAACCACCATGAGTTGTTCAAAAGCTGGAACAAAACTACGACATCCGAGATTATGGAAACAAAAAATCCATAACCAAACAATTCAAACATAACATCACATCAAAGGTACATAAATAAAACATGAAAGGTCTAACCATAAAGGAAACGTCATTACATGGAGTGAGTTAAACATTAAACAACTCTAGGTACTGAGCACGTATCTGTGACTCACTCTCCCAGGTACTCTCCTCCATGCCACCGTGTCGCCACAGGACACGAACTAATGGGATAGAACGCCCGCGCAACACCTTCTCCTTGTGGTCTTGGATCTCCACAGGTCGCTCCTCGAAGGTTGCATCATCGTCAATATCGATCTCTCCCCAATCGATAACATGATATTCATCATGAAGATAACGACGGAGCTGCGATACATGGAAAACATCATGTATCCGACTCATCTGAGGGGGAAGTGCTACTCGATACGCCACAGATCCAACACGAGCTAACACCTCGAAAGGCCCAACAAACCGGGGAGAAAGCATACTTCCACGACCAAACCTTCGCTGCCCACAACGGGGAGTCACCTTTAGAAACACATGATCCCCAACATTAAACTCTAATGGTCTCCTTCTTTGATCAGCATATGATTTCTGACGATCCTGTGCTGTCTTCATCGTCTCACGAATCACCTGAACCATCTCTGTTGTATTCTTCACTAGTTCTAGTCCGAGGATTGCTGACTCTCCGACCCCAGTCCAGCACAACGGAGAACGGCATGGCCGGCCATACAAGGCTTCATACAGCGCCATACCGATGGTAGAGTGAAAACTATTATTGTAAGCGAATTCTACCAAGGGTAAGTGCTTCACCCATGAACCTCCAAAATCAAGAACACAAGAGCGCAACATGTCTTCAAGAGTCTGGATGGTTCGCTCTGTCTGACCATCCGTTTGAGGATGAAAAGCAGTGCTAAGGCATAGTTGAGATCCAAAAGCATGTTGGAGACCTCTCCACACCCTAGAGGTAAAACGAGGATCTCGATCAGAAATGATCGTCCTAGGTACTCCGTGAAGCCTCACCACCTCCTCCAGATACTGCCTCGACAAAACCTCCACTGAGCTCGACTCCTTGATTGCTATGAAGTGGGCCGATTTAGTTAAACGATCCACTACCACCCATATAGCATCATGTCCTCCCGGAGCTCGAGGTAAACCTGTAACAAAGTTCATTGAGATGTCCTCCCACTTCCACTGAGGAATCTCTAAGTGCTGTAGAAGACCACCGGGAACACGGTGTTCGGCCTTCACCTTCTGGCAGACTAAACATCGAGACACACACTCTGCAACCATAAATTTCAGCCCAGGCCACCAGAACTGACTCCTTAAAGATCGGTACATCTTCGTCACACCAGGATGTACTGCCAAGGGTGAACTATGGAACTCTCGGAGAACCGTCTCGTGCATCGCCAAGGGAACAAAAATCCTTCCATGATACAACAATCGGTGTTGTTCATCCTCCGACCAACCATCAGGGGCCTCCCCACAAACAACTCTGTCTCTCCATACTTCCACCTCTAAATCACCCAACTGAGACTCTTCCACCTTCTGCATCAGGGATGACTGCACCGTCATCTGGAAAAGGCAACCTCTTCCCCCAACTTCTCCCATCTCAAGATGCAAAGATGATAGCTCTTCCATCACTCTCCAGGAATCACCAGATTCACGCACAACATCATTACGTGACTTTCGGCTCAGTTCATCAGCAACAACATTTCCCTTCCCAGGTGTATACGATATTTCAAAGTCGTATTCCTACAAGAACTCCATCCACCGACGCTGCCTCAAGTTCAAGTCCCGCTGAGAGAAAACATACCTCAAACTCTTATGATCGGTGAAAACCACAAAGCGCTCGCCAATGAGGTAATGTCTCCACAACTTTATAGAAAACACCACGGCTGCCAACTCAAGATCATGGGTGTCGTAGTTGCGCTCATGGGGACGCAACTGCTGAGACCCATAAGAAACAACAGACCTCTGCTGCATGAGAACACAGCCTATCCCCAGATGTGAAGCATCACAGAAAACATCAAACTGGACTCCCTCTGCTGGAAGACAAAGGACTGGAGCACTTACCAACTTCTCCTTTAGATACTCGAAATATGTCTGACACTGATCAGTCCATATGAACGCTTGATCCATCCTGGTCAAAGCTGTCAGAGGAGTCGCAAATCGGGAGAAATTAGCCACAAACCTCCTGTAATAGCCTGCGAGACCAAGGAAACATCGCACCTCTGACACGGTCTTGGGGGCTGGCCAAGACACCACTGCTTCTATCTTCGAAGGATCCACAGCTACTCCATGTTGGGACACATCATGTCCCAAGAAACGAACTTTTTGAGCCCAGAACTCACACTTGGACAACTTCCCAAACAACCGATGTTGGCGAAGAACTCCCAAAACGGCTCGTAGATGCTCTGCATGCTCCTCTTCAGATGTAGAGTACACAAGGATGTCATCGATGAAAACCACAACAAACTTGTCCTGGAATTCACGGAACACAGCATTCATCAACCCCATGAAAACAGCTGGAGCATTCGTCACGCCGAATGGAATTACAACAAACTCATAATGCCCATGACGACAACGGAAAGAAGTCTTCGGGATATCCTCATCCTTTACACGCATCTGGTGATATCCTAACCTCAAGTCTATCTTTGAAAACCAACTTGCACCCTTCAGTTGATCGAATAGGTCATCAATCCGCGAGAGAGGATAACGGTTCTTTATTGTCACTTTGTTTAAGCGACGATAATCGACGCACAACCGCAAACTGCCATCAGCCTTTTTCACAAAAAAAACTGGTGCACCCCACGGTGACACACTTGGCCGAACAAAACCACACTGCAACAGACCGTCGAGCTGAATACGTAGCTCTCGTAACTCAGAAGGGGACATCCTATATGGAGACATAGAGATAGGAGACGCTCCTGGATGTAGCTCGATCCCAAACTCGATCTCTCGTCGAGGGGGTAAGGATACAACCTCTTCTGGTAAGACATCAGGGTACTCCTCTACGACCCTAGGAAATGCTAGTTGTTGAACCTCTGAAGAACTCAGCATCATCCCAGCCATCATGGATGATAAGGATGAAACTCGTCTATGACTCATTCGAGGATCTCTCTCACCAATAGACACTACCTCCTCTCCATCTTCATCAAAGAAAACGACCTTCTTCCTGTAGTAATCCACAATAGCCTGCACCGAATACAACCAATCCATACCGAGGATGACATCATATGGTTGTATTCGTAAACATTGGAAATCTCCCCAAGAGCGGTGCTGCCCCAACACTAGCTCACAGTCTCTACATACTTCAAACAAGCTAGCTCGACCTCCAACTGGCGTAGTCAATGCCAAGGGCACTGGAAGACTCTCTACCTCAAGTCCCAAAGCGTGGAAAAGGGTAGGGGATATAAAGGAGTGTGTCACTCCTGAATCAAATAAGGCATACACCAAGGTAGAAAACAAGCAAAGGGTACCTCAGAGGACGTCTGGCTCGCCTGGAGCTGGCAATGCTAGAGCATGAAGCTGACCACGACCACCTCCACGGCCTCTCTGACCCTGATGAAGACCACCACCACGGCCGCGCTCTGCTCTCTGAGGACGGGGAGCGTCATGGGGCTGTCCTTTGCCTGCTCCATCTACCCTCTGGTGATCTAAAGCTAGTGCAAACTGCTGCTGCTGCCTCGGCTGGAACTGCCTCAACGGAGGAACCTGAAGTGGAGCGCCTGGTGCACGATGACTGCTCTGAAAAGTTGGGCACTCCCGCTGCTGATGACCACGTCCACCACAAGAAAAACAAGCACCTGATCCCTTGGCAGAGGTCTGAGAGTTGCTACCTCCGGAGAAACGAGATGGGAAGGGCTGGGATCTACCCCCAGGTGAACGGAAACTCTTCTATCCTAAAAACCGGGAACCCCGGACCACAGCTCTGCTTCGTGAGGAATCATGACGATTCCCCTCTCGTGACGATCCGGTCCTGGTCAAAGTTCTCTCAACAACCTCTTCCCTCGCCAGCACCTCAAGATATGTCTTCAGCATAAATGGGGTGACCTGGCGCTGGATCTCAGGACGCAAAGCCTCCTCGAAATGCCTCGCCCTGGCCTCGTCATCTGGTAACAGGTCTAAAGCATATCGTAGAAGGTTCCTGAAACGGATTCCAAACTCCCGAACACTGGAGCTCCCCTGTCTAAGGGTAAGAAGCTCCTGGCGACTGGATGCCTTCGCAGTCGATGAAAGAAACTCGACTCTAAACCTGTCTCGAAACTCCTCCCATGAGATCGCTGACTCCTCACGATCCCCGAGGAACAAGAACCACCACTGTCTCACTGCTCCACGCAACATCGTCACAACCAAGGACACCCAGAGTTCCTTCCGAGCACGAATCGAACTGAAGCCTATCTCGACCTCCTCCAACCAGTCTTCTGTGACTGCATCTGAAACGGAACCCTCATACTTCTTTAGACTCTGGCGCTGAAACTCTCGGAGTGTCTTCCTCCATGTGTCATCTTCGTCAACCTCTACCCGGCGGCAATCTGCTGGAACAGCCTGCTGGGCACCTTCTGCGCAAACCTGACGAGGACGTCGACCTGGAGCCATACCAGTAAAATAACAACCGTTAGAGCTCCTAAGCCTGGAATATGGAAGACTCAACATTAATTAATTAATTATTTGTTTTATTAATTTTAGGTTACCTATCCCAAGGTCTACCCATTCAAACACAGGAGCAAAGAATAATGATGCATGATCCTTTCCTAGGTCTCTACCCTGCAACCAGTATCACTTTGTTTAGTAGCCATTGTAAACTTAAAGGTCTGTGCAACAGATCATAGGGGGCCCTGAACGCCTATGTCTCTACCGGTCTCCAGTGTTTACCCCACTTGCTAACCATGAATGACACCGTTGCCCTACCATCCCATGCATCCTCACCTGTGCCTAACTCCAAACTCCATCCTATCCCTCAACTAGACCTCTGATACCACTCTGTCACGACCCCCTCCCCACAAAGTGTACCACTCCAGGGCCGATAATGTGAGAAGGGAGATAATGACCCCCAAGTCCCGCCTCCAGTAGGCCCCGGGTTGGCGACTAGCACTGAGGGTATAATACACACACTAATCGGAGGCATTACCCTCTAAGAGAACACATGCAAAAGAGAGAGATAGAATAGACTCCAACCAACTCCAACTCATAACTGAAAATATAAAAGAAACCCAAGTACATATATGAAATGTCATGAAAAAGTACTACAACTGAAAGGGAAAACTAAAAGTACCCAAAAGAAAGTAAAACGGCAGCGACCACAAGCCCGAACAGCTCCTCCTCCAACCGCAAGCTAGTAGTAACCATCTTGATCTCCAACCTGCTCCAAGTGACCAGAAAAACAGTTTATATGTACATAGGGTGAGTATAACAGTATACTCAGTAGGATCCTCCCCAAGACTCTCGTGCAACAGTAAAGAAAGCATGCTAAAGCCCAGTGAACAACAAGTGAAACTAACTCGTTATCTAAACAGGTATACTATATTCCCAACCTCACCATGGCTACTCTCACCAAGTAATGCATACAAGAATATAGCATATAGTAAATAATATCAACGGTACCTCGCTACTACTTCCCCACTGGTTTGCCACTTTGCCCCAACGACATACGTCCTGTGCATCTCTCTCCAAAGGCTTGCCCGCAGACACCTGGGCGAAGCACCACACCGTCCTCACAACCAATGTAACCAGGTAGTTTCCGGGAGCCACCATAGCTCGTATAACGTGTATCATACATCGAGTATTATTCCTCAAGCCATCACAGCCCATACGCCGAGTAAGGATCCTCAACCCATCACAGCCTATACACGTTACACCTATAGTATTCCATAGGATACTATATCCAGAGTATATGTGTGTGAAATAAACACAAGCCATTACACCCCTCTACACACATATATGGGGTAACTAACCACTTGCCTCATGGCACAAGTATCTACCAAGAGAAGAGAGCGGGGCCAAAGGGGGTAGTCAGCCATTCAACCTCCCATCAGAATGTTGGGGAAAACACCCCCCCAAGGCTCAGAATCCCAAGGGTGTCAGTTTCCCTTACCGACAGGGTGGAGTAGCGTATATAAACACAAAAATACAGAATATATATAACTCACATCCACACTGTGGGCATTACCTAGTCATAGGCACAACTGCAGCTAACGTCTCACAAACTCCAGGCTGCTACTTCTAAGACTATGTATCCTATAAGCACACAACCATTTGAAGAGATTTATTAGATTACTCCATTATCATTTTATCAATTCCACTTTACGTTAATTAATTCTTTAAACATTAATTAACCATGAACAATTTACCACATTAAACTAAATTGGCATCACATTCAAAAACTGCTCCTTTTTAAGATTCACATCACTATTAAATTCAGCTTCTCCATCCCCGTGGATTATCACCATTTAATCAAACATTCATTACAGAATTACTTTTCCACATTCCCAGGCATTCTAGAAAAACATCCTATGCTTCTAAACACAAAGAAGGCTCAACACGGTGAGTATATATACTACCCGTCGAGTCTTTGCCGCCTATAGAAAGAGCATAGACCCATCCTCCATCGAGAGGCTAAACACGGAAAGCACGTGGCATACCTCATGTGTCTTCGCCTCCTTCGGAAAGAGGGTAAGCAAGACCAGCTGCCTTGAGCAGTGGGGAAAAGTAAAGAAGATAGACAACCAAACCAAACCACCAACATCAAACCATCACATTCATCTCATACCATCACCCTTGGTGTCCTCCCCGACACCCATATGCATAAACCGATGCATCTCGCCACACTAGGCGTCATCCGCTGCCACAAACACAAGTCTCCATGCCTTCACATATCACAACAGCCATCCAGGATCACATCAAATCACAAGCAGCAGGAAATCAAAGATCACAAAATGGGCTCTTGGCCCTTTAACAAGGCATTCAACCTTCATACAAGATGAGCACTCAGAGCTCCAAACCACATGGCATTCAGCCTTACAAGCAAGCGGGTAACTCAGAACCCTTTTGAAAATATTGAACTAATAGTTCTTTAATCCATCTTGAATTAACAGATTCATTAACATGCCTCTTTATCTTTAGCCAATTATTTAAAAAATAATTCCAACTTTACGTTCTTTATCAATTTCCATTATGAACGAGCAGCAAATTAAAGAAAATCATAGATATCACTCTATCTAGGAAAACATGAGGCAAACCGTTCTCACGGTACAAAGTAACAACATGCGATCAACCAATTCCTTTAATCCGGTTCAAGTATTTAATTAGGTCAATTTCATTGTGATCCAAAGGATTAAATCATGCTAATTCTACGATTGCACATACACAATTAGAGAAGCCATGAATCCCCTACCTCGAAGAGTTCTTGACGTCCTTTATCCACACAACGGGTCACAGTCCACCTCTCCTCACGATAGCTGCATCCACCAGAGGATGCCACGGTACGACAGTACCAACCAACCCCAAGAAAACCCATTAGAACCATGGAGATTACATGCTAATATGGAAGGAAGAAGAAGAGAAGGTGATCCCCGAAGGAACGATGATAAAACATACCTTATATTGAAGAACGATCGACAAAACATGGTTGCATCAACAGAGCGGAACTGATCTGAGTATCGTTTGATTGTGAAACTCCTACGAGAATGATTGCAAGGTTTTAGCATCTCGTAGGTGTGAACCAGGAGGAAGAACAACGAAGAATGATATCTCGTTCCTTTTAAAAAAAATTAGAGAGGCGACAGTTTAAGATCCGGTTTATTCTCCATTAAAAACGGATCACATTAACGCACGCGGTTTGACCAAGTAAAAACATCCCGGCCTTAGGAATAATTAATATAGGATTTATGGCCTTTGAATCGGACTTAAAGTCCTTAAAATAAGGTTTTAAAAGTATTTTACGTCAAAGAAAACGTCAAATTTGCGAAGCTGGAAACACTATTCACATACTCAAAATTTGGCAAAAGATGGAATCGGTAGCTCTTATGGAGTCTGGAAACACTGTTCATTCGTGAAAATTTGGCAAAGTATGGAATCGGTAGCTCTTATGGAGTCTGGAAACACTGTTCATTCGTGAAATTTGGCAAAGTATGGAATCAATAGCTCTTATGGAGTCTGGAAACACTGTTCATTTGTGAAATTTGGCAAAGTGTTAGCCAAGCTACTGCTGGACTGCGGCTACCAGTATATCGAGCTATCAGTATGCCGTGGCTACCGGTAAACCCAGCTACCGGTAGGATGCGGCTACCGGTAGACCGAGCTACCGGTAATCAGCAACTACCGGTAGACCGAGCTACAGGTAATCAGCAGCTACCGGTCGACCGAGCTACCGATAATCAGCAGCTACCGGTAGACCGAGCTACAGGTAGGCAGCAGCTACAGGTACACCGAGCTACCGGTAATCAGCAGCTACAGGTAGACCGAGCTACCGGTAATCAGCAGCTACTGGTAGACCGAGCTACCGGTAGGCAGCAGCTACCAGTAGACCGAGCTACCGGTAATCAGCAGTTACCGGTAGACCGAGCTACCGGTAGGCAGCAGCTGGGGGATAAGTCACCTTGTCCTCCCGGATCACCTCCAACACCACATTTTCACAAAGTAATGGACCAGGGAGGTCCGGGCCATTACAGAAATGGATTTTTATTGTTTCCTCTCCCTATTCATATTAATTTCTATTTGAATTGTTTCAATTAGGATTCATTCAATACATATTGTTTTAATATATTCTATATGTTGTTTGGTAGAATAATTTACATGTGTATTCCTCAAATCATTGTATTCAATTATAATATAATTTTTTATCTTAAATTATTGTATTACAACATATCATATCCATAAAATTCATGAACTATATGGTCAATTGTATTAGTTTTGAATTGTATGAGTTTAATACACCTGAAAATAATATCATTCATAAGTGTTTAAATACATTTTTTTAAACCTATAATTCACCCCCTATTATATTCTGCCATTTAATATACATATACATTTATATTATGGTCAAACAATTGGAATAAAAGGAGGCTTCCTTTAATTTGTTTACTTTCTTTATTTCTTTCTATAAGACAATTGTATTTCTTAAACAAATTTTTTTTATAACTACTTACTACAATAACGTGTGGAGTGGAAAAGTTTTGTGCAATAAGATTGTGGGAATGAATATTGGTTCAATTGACAACATAAATCTAACTAGACCACCTTTATATATGGGAATTATTATGAGTACGAGAGGGATTGAATGAAGACAATTGTTATTAATACTTGAGCGTAAAAAATATTCATGCTTACTGGAGAATACAAAATAATATACAGAGAAATCATAACCATCACCAACCAAGAAAAACAAGAATATCAAATGAACTAAAAGGTACACAATAATTTGTTCTGTTCCACTACTAGGAATATATATAGTCAGTTATAATCATTTTATGCATCTAATTGTATATGGAAGAAATTGGAGGTCCCACATTTTGGTACATATAATGTTATATAAACAAGAAGATCCATGCTCCGAGCATAATATCATGGGTTTGTTTTTCCTTATGGAGAACCAGTATTCAAAGTGGAACAAAGATTTATTAAAATTGTCAATAGTCCACAATCTATGGGAGAAAAGGTCTTGATGATGAAGCACTTGTGTAGATGATAATTAATGTAATTACCAAATAATTGGAATAAAAAATAAAACTATTGATGAAAACAAGAAAGTTACTCAAATCAATATTTATGTGTTATTTGGAACATTTCTTCAACAATAAAAAATGATGAAAATATATTCTGATCATAATAAGAAGAAGAATACCAACGTGATGGTAGATTTTACTAATACATCTAAATTCAAGACTCAACAAAGGGTAAAAATATCCCAATCCATGAAAGATATTGTTATATCTGAATCAAGTGATAGTGATCAATATCAGAAAGAATTAGAATATCTTACTAAAAGGATGAAGAAGAATGTGGGGAAAAATGATTTTCAGTATATAAATGTATCTTTAAATGAAAATTATCTCAATGCGAAAAATTCAGACTATTCAGATGAAGAATCTTCCTCAGTGGGGGAAAATTTTCCCTATTTTACAAAAGTATCCATATTTTCAAAATTACATGACATTGAAAATTCCCAACTCAAGAAGAATATTGATAAAGAAAATTATAGAATTACAATAATTAAATAATAACTATCAAATCATTCAAAATATCATTATAATAAAAAACATTATTTTGAAAATATTTCTAAAAAACATATGGGTGTAAATTCTGAGAAGGTTATATTTCTAAGGACATTGAACAAAAAAATTTCAAGAAAAATGTTTTTTAATCAAAAAACAATTACAGAACAATTTCTAGTGGGAATGATAATTTAGTAATTAGAATAAGATCTAAGACATTTTTTCTTAAGAATCATTTATCAAAATTCACCTAACGAGGTAAATAATTTGATAATATTTATTCTCTATTTAGTATTCATATAAGTAGTATGGAATTTGTTATACTCAATCAAAACTGATTTTTAGTCATAACTATTTTGTTCCTCATAGTTCCCCATTCTACACTAAATTTTAATGTGGTGGACATTTGGAAATAATTTTTTCCCTTAATAAATATAAATATTTACGATTTCATAATGATTATTTTTGAAAAAAAATGTTGATTCCTAATATTATTTTATCTAACATTTTTGGATCCAAACATGTTTCGGTTGAAAAAAATTATTTGTCTCTTTTTTAGGAAAACAATAAGTATACCAAAAAAGAACATTTGGTACATTGATAGTGGTTGTTCTCAACACATGATGGGAAATAAATATTTCTATGAAATGATTATTGAAAGAAATGTGGAAGTGTGACCATTGGAGATAATGCTTAGGGAATGATCATAGGTATGAGTAATATTGTTCTTTTAGGAAATGTTTTAATATCAAATGTTTGGTTTCTCAATGGTCTTATGCATAACCTTATAAGCAGAATTCAATTATATGATGAAGGATACATTGGGAATTTTAGGAATGATAAGTTTTTTGTTCATAATTCGAAGGATTATTTCATTCATTCATCCCATAGAAATTAAAATGTATACACAATCAACATAGACGACCTTAGCCGCCACGAGCTACCATGCATATGTTCAATGGAAGATCAATCATGGTTATGGGGTAGAAGGGTAGGGAACAGTAATCTTAAAAACCATTGTATACCCTCAAAGAAAAAACCTGTTGATGATCTACCAGATCTAAGGTATGATTCTTTAAAATTTTCTAACCCTTTTCAAAATAGAAGGAAACATAAAACTTGATTTAAATCAATAAATGATGTTTCAACTTCTAATTCATTACATTTAGTAAACATTTCACTTTTCAGAACTAAAAAAATTGGATTCATTGGAGGCAATAAATATGTATTTGTTTTAGTTTATAACTATACTATATTTACATGGGTTAATCTTCTATAAAAGAAATCTAATACCTTTTTTATTTCATAACATTTAGGACCCATGTTAAAAAAACAAAAATATAACACTGATAACTATTTGTAGTGATCATGGTGGTATATTTCAATATTCAGATTTTGAATCCTTTTGTAGTAGGAAAGGTATTACTCACAAATTTTCTCCCTCCAGAACGCCATAGAAAAATGGTTTTCTTAAAAGAAGAAATCTTATTCATTAATAAATAATAATAACCTTTTTGATTTAATACTCATTAGATAATAATTTCATGGTTAAAGCTGTTAGTATTGTATATTGTACTATAAATCATATTTTAACTAGACATTTTCTTAATAAAACATGTGGTGAATTTTATACATGACGAAAACCCAAATTTTATTACATCAGAGTACTTGGATGAAAATTATTCATATTGAAAAAAAAATATTTTACATAAATTCACACCCAAATCTAATGAAAAAATATTTCTAGTATTTTCTACAAATTTTGAAAATTATAGAGTTTTCAATAAAAGAATTTTAATTTTGAGGAAAAAATGCATGTTATCTTTGATGAAACATACCCCTTTATTTTCAAAAAATCCTTACCAACATAAAATTATATGCTTCCAAAAATTTATTATCGACTTTTGATTGAAAACTCTTGTGAAAAGGGAACCAATCAAAAAAAATTTCTGAAACATTTACCCCATAATAAATTCTATCTTATGTTGATGAATATGTTTTATAAAACCCAAAACAATTGTTTCTTAGAAATATTCATAGTGATAACATCATTGCTGATGTTAATCAACCTATAAAGACCAAAAATCCCTTGAGAAATGAAATATATATTCTTTCTTTTTCAATCTCAATTTGAACCAAAAACTTCTAAGGATGACTTATGTGATGAATATTGTATTAAATCAATGAAAGATTAACTAATTAAATTTGAGGGGAATCAAGTTTGGACCTTAGTTGAAAGAAAAAAATAAACAACTGTAATTGTTGTAAAATAGATTTTAAAAAGAAAATGTGATAAAAATGGAGTCATTATAAGAAATAATGAAATACTTGCTGGCAATGTCTGTAATCAACAAGAGGAAATAGACTATAGAGAAACCTATTATCCAGTAGCAAGACATGAATCTATTCGAATCCTTTAATCCTTTTGAACATACTTATATTATGAAAATTTCAAGTGGATGTAAAATGTACTTTTCCAAATGGATTTTTTAGAAGAATAAGTTTTTGAAGATCCACCCCCTAGTTTGGTAGATCCAAAATATCATATTCATGTTTATAAACTTACCAAATAAATTTTTTGTCTTTAAAAAATCCCCTAGAGCATGGTATGATACAATTAAATGATTTATTTTACAAAAAAATTATGAAAAAGGTACTGCTGATCCAACTCTTTTCAAAAAATGTAAAACAAAAATTTTTTTATTGTTCAAATTTGTGTTGATGAAATTATATAAAAATTGACTTAGCAATCCTTAACTGATTATTTTCCCAACCTAATTAAATCAAAGTTTGAAATGAGTATGATGGGTGAGAAAAACACTCTTTTTAGGTTTTAAAATATCTAAAAACTAGAAGGAACCTCTATATATCAGCATAAGTATATAAATGACTTACTCAAAAAGTATAGATATGAAAAACTAAAATTATTAGCACTCATATTAGTACCTCAAATATATATGATATTTATAAATCTGGGGAACTAGTGGATCAAAAAACCATTAGAGGTATGATAGAAAGTTTTTTATACTTGATAGATAGTCATCCAGATATAATGTTTTCTGTATGGTTATGTGCATGATACCAATATAATGTAAAATAATCTCATTTTAATTTAGGGAAAATAATTTTTTTCTACTTAAAGGGAACTAGGGATTTAAGACTATTATCTTCAGCTGGAAATGATTTTTTTGAAATGTTTTTCTAGATGCTCACTTTAGTGGTTGTAGAATGTATAGAAAAAGTTCATCCAGAACATGTAATTTCAAAAGAGATTATTTAGTTTCTGGTTTTTGCATGAAACAAAACTTAATAGCACAATCAACTACTGAAGATGAATATATAGCAGTTAAAATTTATTGTGTTCATGTGTTGTGGATGCAGCACAAACTCACTGACTATGGGATGAGTTTTTCAAAAAATCAAATACTATGTAACAATACTAGTACCATTTCTATTAGTAAAACTTCATCACATCACTCACGTGTAAAACACATAGATAGCCAGAAATTATTTCTTATGGACCATAAAAAAAAGATATATTGTTTTATAGATCATCGGAACAGAAGATTAACTTGATTATATTTTCCAAAATCTATTATCTGTTGATATATTTTAATACACTAAACAGAAACTCAGAATGATTAATATAATGTAATAATTAACATTTTATTATTTAATCAATCTCCTTACATTAATTTAATCCATTTCATAAGGGAGTATACCTAAATTTATAATTTTTACCTTTTAATATTATGTTTATCGATTTTATCCTATATGTTTTTTCAGTTTTATGTTTATCTGTTTTACACCACTCGGTTTTATTTCTTTTGATTTATCAACATTGCTTTATTGGTATTTCACTTATCAGTTCTACATGAATATCAATTTCACAATTATCTATATTAGATTTTTTTATCAGTTTCATAATTTTATCGCTTCCAGGAGTTTATCAGTTTCATATTTCGGCTTCATAATTATTGACACTAGACTATACTATCAATGTTGGGATATTTTATTAGTACTGGATTATACTATATGTACTTGATTATCAGTACTAGCCTATTTTATATTATTAGTTTTATAATTCTTCTTAGTTTTACATTTTTATTTTTTCTATTGTTTTCAAAAAAAAATATTGAAACCAATATATATGTATCGATACACTAAAAGTTACAATTTCTAAATCCATACATTGGTTGATTCAACATTTCATTCACAATTCTTTCTTTCTAATCATAATTGGTTTCAGTGTGAATACGATTTTCATTTAAGGGAAAAGTAATGAGTTCGAATGTGTGCTCAACCATTGGATATTTTAGATATATTCATGGCTATCAATTTCCTTTAAAAGGATCCTTACTTGAATAAAAATAATCTATTTTTCTCTCAAGTCCAGTTTCATTATAAAGAGTCATCATGGTTCATTATCGGTTCTTACCTTATTTTTTATAATCACATATCAACTCAGCTTTCATAATCAGGAGGATCTTCTGGGTGTGAGTTAATATTTCAAGACTGAGTCTACTGCCTCATTCCCAAAAGAAATGCCTAAATAATAATTCTCATACATGACCTTTCAAGGTGTATGGTTGGTCTCTCAAGACATTTAGGATTCTTTTTACTCATTTTTGAAAAGAATTATAATATTACAAGGATTCTAACTGATTTGTGTTAAAAGACTATATTCTAATCTAGATTATGTGTTTCATGATGAGGAATTACATTTTTTAGAATCTTTATAGATAGATAAGGCTATTAATATTACTTTTATGATGTATGAGAAGAATTATACAACCTCTATAAAACAAGAAGTAATTTTACAAGGTGTTTCATAGTAGGTTGAGAGATTATGTTCTTCCTATAAACTATCATAAACTGATAGAACTTTTGATAAGTCTAAAGCTGAAGAGTCAATTTTTTGAGATTCATGAGGATGGGAAAAAATTGAATCATTTATCAGAAGATAATATACTCATATCCCTTTGGATGAAAGTTTTTTTTGGTGTTTATAATGGGTGATAAGAAAACTATGAAGGATTCATATGTGTATGTCCTTGATTATTTGGTAAAAATGTGGATTCTCAGCCTAATGGGGTTCATATTGTTGATTATTAAGAACCTCAAATATGGTTCCCTAAAATAACAGTTGATCATGTTTCCCACAATTATCAGGATGTTTTTGAAATAATTATTTTGATTCTATGATGTTTCAATCAAGTCATATATAAATTCATTCATAGATCCGTTAATTTGTAAGGACGCGATATAGAGGCTCAAGTTATGATTCAATCCTAAATCGAAATTGTTTGAGAAAGATATTGATGATGAGGAAGAAAAGGTTGTTTTTTAAGGTAGTGAGAAACCATCTAAGACATCTATGAAATTTGAAAATAAAATAAATGTTTTTAATAGTACAATTCCCAAGCCATCAACGAAACAAAATGATGTATCATATGAGGTTGCTTCCTAGTGGATAAATAAAAAGTAAAAAAAAAGAAATATGGGGACCCTATGTTTTGTTTGGATCCAGTTGAATCATTGTATTTAAAAATATGATAATAAGGTTCGTTGAAAGAAAAATAAAATATGATGTGGACAAATAAAAGAATGTTTCAATAAATTGAAATTGAAACTGAACATTAAATATCTGTGTAAGCAAAAATTAGAATTGTAATTAGGGAGCCACCAATTCAGACTCAATTGGATCCATCAGTAATATTCAAGGAGAGACAGGCTTCAGAACAATTTGTTACAAAATATCAAACTAAATAATTAAAAGAATGATAAGAATGATAAGAATAAGGGCATGAATGACAATACTATGAAGAAACAAGGGAAGAAGAACATGGACAAGAAGTAATAGTAGTAGAAGAGAAAGAGGGTACAAAACATGAGAAGTCACGCTACAGAATCCTCCAATTATACATCATTTAATTTTCCATCCCAAAATCCTCAGTCTTCCAATAAAAAATATCAAATGTGATTCTCCATGAAAGTAATTCAGATTACACATAAGTAAGAGGAAGAATATAGTAAGAATTTCAATCAGCCAGCTCAAGTGATCCACTCTAAAACTCATTTTTGTGATCTCCCAAAATACACTAAAAATAGATATTTTGAAAGAACGATCACTCTGAAATAAATTCAATAAATTTAACAAGATTTTAATAAATTGGAGAAGTGGATACTGTTCATTCCAAATGTTGACGCTAGGATTGAAATTCATTTAAATGCTCTTAATAATTGGATGAACTTGGTCAGGGTTTTTAGGGACAAGTTTCTTATGCCTTTAAGATGATTTCATGATTTTCAAGGAATGTGATGTTGAGAATAATAAGGCTTGTAGTAATGTTTGGACGTGGTCTTACAACATTGATGATATCTGCAAGAATCATCTCAAGAAGGATGATAAATTGTTTCATATGGTAAATTTTCTCTATAACGTGAATCAAATGTTGATTGCTGATTTGAATGAAATGATTAATGGAATTCCATGACCTGGTATGTCAAAAAGAGTATCCTCGGAAGAGAATAGGATTTTAAAAGATAAGTTGTAAAATGAGATTAAGGAGGGGTTTTCACTCTATAATAGAGATGTTATCCTAGAAAAGGCCTACAGAATTATGTTGGATGATTTTAATAACTAGGAAGAAAGGATTAAATCTTATGATGTAATCAATTGGATTTATGATGATAGAATCATGAAGCAAGAAAAGATAATTTATGAAGAAGATGAGAAGGTGAAGGCTCAGAATAATGCTCTTGAAAAACTTATGGAGGTCAAAAAGGAGTTCAAAATATGAAGCTTACGATGTTTAATATTTTAGAAATTCAATAGGGGAAAGAATTTGAACACTAGTTATAATGTAATTGTGTTTCATGTAAAAATTATTTTTTTCATTATATTTTTCTCTAACCATTTATAGGAAATGAATATTTCCCTTATTCCTTTTGAAAATATATAATGTGATAATTTTTTTTGAAAAGAGTAATTTCATTAATATCTTTTTAAGGGGGATAACTCTAAAATAAAATTAAAGAGAATAAAATCCTTTTTGAGTTGTTTAAACCAAGGAAAAAATTAGTTGTATTTAATATTTCATTCAGATGATTTATTAATCTCTGGGGGGATAATTCTTTATTGTTTGGTTTTGTTTTGTACATTCCAAAAGGGAGTGTTTTTTCAGTCAAGACATTCTTTGAATTTTCCATCAATCATTTTTTTGGAAATCACACATATCATACTCACATATATATTTTACCATTTCTATTGTTTTACAATTGAAACCAGTCACATTGTTTTTCATAAATGATTTATTCTTGTAGTAATCATGTATGTTGTTATGCATCGTGACTACATGCAACCTAATCACATGTATCATAACTAGGTTATGCATCCTAACCACAAGCATCGTAATAACCAATATTTTAACTAGGTTATGCATCGAAACTAGGACATATCATAACCAATTCATGAATCCTAACCAGGTTATGCATCGTAACAACATAAATCATAAGCACATGCATCATAATATTGTCATGAATCATAACTAGATTATGAATCGTAACCACGTGAATCATATCCAGGTTGAGTACTGTATCATAGTCATGCATCCTAACCTGGACAAGTATTGTAACATAGTGATGAAAAGTATCAATGTCATTAATCATAATAAGGTTATTTATCATACTCTTATTATACATTGTATATAATAATAGTAACTAGATTAATTATCATGCATTGTAACCATGTTATTAATCATAACAAGGTTATAAATTGTAATCACAATATTCATTTTTATCATGATAAGTCATGTAACCGAGTATTTTATAGTACTTTTGAAATGAATTATACTCTTATTATAACTTCAAAACTAATTACATGGAACTCATAATCATTGTTTCATATTTTTGTACATACTATTTTATAACTAAAATGATATCGTTGAGTTGCTTATTTACCAATCCAAATGATGTAAAATATTCTGTTTGTTTTGATCGTTGTTATTCTAGGTGTCCACGTCCCTCCAAATTTTTCAGAGAAATATTATTGTTGGAGAAAATATGACTATTGGAACACTAAGGCCTATAAAAAAGAAGTCATTAAAACCAGAATACACAATATTTTATTCCATCATATTTAAGGGAGAGATGTTGTGATTTATCTCTTACTTCGTGTGAAATCCATGACGATACGAGAAGTAAACAATATGTCTGATATTATTGTATTTATATATGGTATTTCTTTCTTCTTTGGGTGACATGTCATTGGGATAACAATCGAGGTCATTTGGGGATAAGACTATGCGGGAAAATCATCATATCGATGGAATTATTTAGTTTGAAAGATATAGGTTCTGATTAACATATTAATCAAGGGTATTCAGGGATAGGAAGACAATAATTATGATCATTATATCGATGGCTTACTAAGGTAATGGTATGACATACCTTTTATACTAGGTAAAAGGATACATTACTCTTTGGGTTAAAATAATTGTAATGCCTTTACATTTCTATTTCTCTTTGTAATAGAATATTATTTGGATTGTTTCCTCTTTCTATTCATATTCATTTTTATTATAATGCTTTAAATTACAATTCATTCATTACAAATTTTTTTAATTGATTCTATACAATGTATGGATGAATCCTTTACATTTGTATTATTCTAATCATTTTAGTCAATAAGAATACAATTTTTTTCATTATATGTGGTATTACAAAATATCATATCCATCTAATCTAAGACATCTATGGTCAATAGTACTTGTTGTGAATTTTATTATATTAAGACCTCTTATTCTAAGTTCTTTCTTATTTGTTTATATACATAGTTTTTAAACCTACAATTCCCCCATCTCATAAGTTGTGACATATAATATAAATATAAATCTATATAATTATCTATCACTATATTTCATTTGTGAGGTGTTTGAATCAGCCACACCTCAACATTCCACATGGTTCCGGTGGTATAACTAAATGTGTATATTTTGATTTATAATTGTCATTAATTTAAGTAAAAATGTAAAATTCTATTAACTAATAAATAACATTTCGATTGTTTTGAAACTTTATAAACATGATTCATGTTTCATCTATGACATATATGAATCCAACCCACTTCAATCTGATGCACAGTGTGTCCGATTGGACAAATTGTGTCCGTTTTTTGTTTAAAATTGACATTTTAGATCAAAAAATGTTACTCACTTGAAATTAAGAAATCTCACTATGATTGTATTGATAATTAATTATGTTGATTCATACATCATTCTTGATGTGTGTGAAGAAATCCTTTGTCAAAATGGCTCATGAGGAATATTTTTCTGACTAATAATTCATGTTTCCAATTTGAAAGGACATTTTTGAAAATAATAAAAAACACATACTGATAACCAAGAAAACATATTCATATTGTTTTTATACTCATGGAGAAGGATCTAAAAGTCATTATTGATTTGTAGAAATTATCCACACATAAATATGATGCACTATGTGGTAGGTATAGCTCCAAATGTGTCATTATTTAAAATTTACATTAATTTTATTAAAAAAAGTAAAATACTCAAAACTGAGAAATCAAATTTAGATTGTATTCATATTTTTGAACAATGGTCAATAACTCATCAGTGACTTGTAACTATCAACCCCACCAAAATAATACACATGGTTTGACCGGTATAACTCTATATGTGTATTTTTTATTAAATATTGAAATTTTATTAATGTATTATTTTATAGTAATGTTTAATTTATTTCATTATAGTATAAATAACAAATTAAATTTCATTTATTAGCGGAATATTTTTCACGAGTTGAGATGATTTGTTCAGAAACTGATACCATAAGAAGACATTATTGAGAAGGGCTCATGAGTGTGAAAAGATAAAACATTATTATTTTTAAATTTTTGTTTTATAATTGTATATTTAATTATATAAAACAATTATTGAAATGTATATGGAAGACGTTTTTGTTATATACCATGGGTGGAAAATAAATTCCTGGTTTCACATTAAATTTATATTGAATGTTTTGAAATTATAGGTTTTTTCAATATTTCTTGGCTCTGCAATTACATTAACACCACATTGCAACCGGCTAGGAATTTATCAATGCTAAAAAGTTTGATAAATGGGGTCCCTTTTAAGTGATATTATTATCACAGACAGTGGACCCCCATTATCGGTGTTTTTCTAACCCTCATAATGGGGAACCCATCCCATTTAACATTGCTAGGATTTACAGACGTTTTTATTGTTGTAAATATCAATTTTTTTTCTTTGAAATGGAAGATGTGTATTAGTGTGGAAAATATCCTTGAAACCTCACATGTTTTCCATGATTTTCCAATTATAATACTTATATAGTATCATGGAAGGCACTAAACTAGATGACCACATTGACTACAAGCACCTTGAGCTGTTGAGTGATATCCTATCTTTTCATAATCATAAACTTAATTACATGTGATTTTCCTATAAAATAAGATATAAAAAGATATAGATACTTATTTTATTAAATATTTTGTTTATTATCCACAAATCTTAATATAACTCCCCATTAGTAGGATTCTTCCTCCACTATAGCTGATGAGTACGTTGTACACCAAGAAGTTTTCAAATTAAAGTGAAAGACGACATTATGACATAATATTAAATTAAGGGTTTTATTATTTCATTATTAATTCAATCATAAATAATTAAATATATGCATACCATGTGATCAAACTCACAACTAAACAATGCATTCATTAAAAATATTCATCATATCTTTATGATTTTTTTTAAATTATATTACGTGTTCCCGTAAACATGCATATTTATCAATTAATAAAAAAAGAATAAAATAAATAAACCACCAGAATGATCATGATAATATAGTATTGGTTGATCCATTTAAACTAAATAGATAAATTGTGACCCTATGGGTATAATATCTAATTTGGTTCATGACTCATGCCACATCTCACTATCGGTTTAATGTGTTCACATCACGAATGAAATATCCACTTATATTTGTGTAGTCCTCATATTATATTATCATCTTCATAATAAAAATGAACTCATTTATATGAGAGGGGTCTCACGATGTGCAAAATAAATATAGAAAAATAGACTGAGGCACATGACCTTATACATATTCTGTGAAGAATGATTATGAAAAAATCGTAATAAATTAATAATTTTCACAATCATCACTTTTAGTTGAAATATTTAATTAATTAAATTTAAAAACATAAAAATAGTGACCGATAATTTATCAAGATTACTCTAAGAGTAAATTACACCCAGAATAAAAATAAAATTACTTAAATTTATATCAATGAAAAGTAATGGAAATAAATAAATTAGTTCTATGTAAATGATTAATTTCATTCGGTTGAGTAATTAATTTAATTATCTTATCAAATAATTTTTTTTCATATTGTCATTATATACTTTTATTTCAGAAAATTAAAATATATTTTAAATAAAAACTATTTTCTCAAGTCCTCAATTCTACGTGGCTCATTATGGGTCGATCAAAATGTTCCCTGGCGATTTTTCGGTCAGGCAGAACCTTCTCAGAACTGTTTCAGGATGGGAAGAACTCACCAATAACTATTGTAATTAAGAAAAAAACAATTTTGGGTGGAATAGGGTTGGGAATACCCATAAGAGACTAGTTCTTAGATAAAGTCAGTTGGGCTAATCAATAATAGGGCACCTGGGTGGAGTCAATTGTGGTATGGAATCCAACAAAAAAAGGGGTTCTTGGACATTGGATGGTTATGGTTTACTTTTTAATGTGCTTACTGACAGAGTGAGGTTGAGCATGGTGAGTGATGGTCATTGGGATTGTAACCACAACTACTATAGCCGCTATGATTTCATCAAGATGAGGTTCTCATAGGGGAGGAGTGGTGTGAAATATGGGTGGCATCTAGAGTAGTCACACGTAGTTTCTAGGCAACACAAGGAAGGGACTTAGCATAATAACTGTATAATTTGGTTAGGATATGGTTTAATGCAAAATCATGCAGTGGTATTATGCGAGGGGTTGGTGATGAGAATCAAATAAGAGATTAAATTTTTTAATTATAATTTTTATAATTGTGTCAATGGTTTATTCCCACCCACCACCCTTATATCCTTTATTTTATTATTTTCAATTTTTTGTTTGATGAACTGGGGAAGATCGACCAATTTTTTTTACCATTCCTTCAAATAAAAAGACTATACATTTGAAATTTTGAATATATTAATTTATTAAAAAATAAAAATAAAAACTCTGATCTATATACAATAACAACCCGCCAGTTATAAATTTTTAGGCAATGAATTACAAATGGTACCTAGAAAAAATACAATAGGTGACAAAAATTTCCACGAACCACATGAATAAGTTAAAATTTAACACACATTTATATTTATATATGTTCTTTGATTTTTTGAAAATATAAAAATCACTTTTTATCTAAATTAAATTCTCATATGACTATTACTTGTCTATCAGAAATTGAATCATTGTGTAGTGTATTAAATTGGAACCAAAATGATTCCATTTGCTTAAATTTATGGGAAATTATTTTTTCATGGATTTGAAAATTAATTATATCCCTCTAATAATAATATTTTGAATCGAGGTGTCCAGTAGAAGATGGTGGGTTGGGAATTTAAAATTTTTATCATCAGATCAATGTAACATCAACCTCTTCATAATTTTGATCCCCATTAATGGTTTAAGGATGTCATATGTATTAATTTAAGAAAAAATATTAAACAAATTTTTACCTCATTCTAATTGATGGAGTTCTTGAAAAACTATAATCATCATAGTCTGGAACATAGATAAACTGAGTTTGAATCAATCTATATCACCCACACATGCTTCGAGGGTCCACAAGATTGATACAAATGAAATTCTGGGTGCGATCATGGATGTTAGACAATGTTTCCAACATCTCGACGACCTCAATGATCTTATTCTTTTGATCTGTGATAAGATCAAAGATCGAATTCCTGAAATGGTGAATTATCTCCCTAGTATGTGGGAAAGAGGAGAGTGGATCTGTCAAATTAAACCCTAGGAATAGTCCCTGGAAAATTACCTCCTCTTTTCTTGTATAGTGGGAATTAATCAACAAGAATGGGTTCTTCAACAGTCATATATACATCATACCCGAAATAATCTATAAATTAAAAGTAATGAACAAAAAACTATGTGATAACTAAAATTCTATTTATATCACATACATTTAATAAATATTAATTATATTATGTGATAAGAGTGACTGAAAAACATGAGTGGTAATTCCGTCAAATATTAGACAAAACATGAATATTAAAATAATATTTTTTCATATAATATTTTCCCATGTGTTCAGTAAATACCTCGAGAATACTTTGTGTTAATAAATTAAACTCCAATTATTCTATGATCAAAAAAAATTAATTTCTTTATTCACTAGTGATCATTTATTCATAAACACCTATATGACATTGAGGTGGGTCCCACAAAGTCATGTACTCTTATTCATAAGAATTGGGAAGAATTTAGAATACACAAAGTTTATGAGACACTATACCATTATATTGATAGATATCATTACTATTAAAATACCAGAATCATATTCTATAAACCCATAAAGGCCCTAAGTGAGATAAAAAAAGCTAAAGAAATGAAAACATTTCCTATGAATAGACATTGTGTAATATAATCTCTTTATCTCACTACATCTCATAAGTTTTTATGTACACAATGTGGAAAAATTGATTCTTTCATTATTAATCTATAAACTAATTGGATGGACTATACTTATTCTACAATGACTCTGGATTCAATGAAGGTACTACTATCATCCTAAAAAATTTCAAATATATCACATTCTTTTAGAAGAAACAAATTCATTATTAATTATTCTATCAATTTCATACCACCAGTCACACACCTGAAACAATTTACCTCGATATGATATAAATTTAAATGTTTTTATCCTTTATAAAATTACAAAATCAAATAGTTTACATAGATTATAATTTCACGTTAAGGGACTATAACAAGTATTCTTAGATAGGAACAACCAATGACACCTGATGTTGTGGATCTATTGGGATCAATTATCATGATCTCATATATTTGAGATAAACAGGTGTGAAATTTATGATAATCAGTATCAATTCATATGAGAAATCAACACTTCATAGTCAACCATCTTCTGTTTCCTATTAGATTGATGTATCTAGACCATATAACAAACCATTTATAAATATTGTCATTGTATCTCAATGATTAAATTAAAAGATAGAAAATTCTATAACTATTTTATATGGAAGGTTATCTCTAAGGAATATACCTTAAATATAGAGGTCATAAAATTATTATAACTATTATTTCAAAATAAACACATTCATATATCATGTAGTATAAATGTAATAGAAATCAAGAACATTCATGGTTTGGGTTTGGGAAACCCGAAAACAAAATCGAAATCAATAAATCAAATAAGGGGGTATGATATTGTTGAAAATTTCATCCTATTCAATTTATGATCCAGTTTATACATTATAATTAAATTTATAACCCGTTATTACTGAATAAGGGGTTACTGTGGTTAAAGAAAAAATAAGTTACCTAAGGGGTTAAACAAGAAGATATGATTTTAAATACCACTAAAAGATGTAATTTTTTTTATTATTGAAATTTCAACCATATCCAATATTATATTTGAAATTATTACCACACTATTAAAAATTTACATGAATATTTTTTTTTATATTTAATTATTTTTATCGGTACATGGTGTGTCTGTTTTATCACTATAAAATGGAACCATATATCATATCTTATATACACCACCTAGAATCTATTATCTCAACTAAACTATTCCAAAACATCTTGTAAGCATCATTATCTATATTTTGATGGTGATTTTATTCATAATATACATTCCCAAGGCCCCTTAAGCGATGATCTAAATATCTCTTCCCAGGAAGAGGTAATTATCTGTACAATGTTTTTTAAATTTCATACTTATTGAACTTTATATATATATTGTATATACATCATTAAATAATACAACCAATATCAGAAATATACTAAAATGGTGTTATGATTATGTCAAAACCATTTTTCATATCTCTAAAAACCCATGAAAATAGAAAGCATATCTCACTGGTGCATACATCATGTCATCTCCATGTAATAGTGTAATTTATTTTTCATCACAAGTTAAAATTGATTTTTAAAAAGATAAAAATAAAAATAAAATATTATATATATCAAATAAATGTTCTTATTTAGTTATTGTAGCATAAATACTTTCTTACCATCCAACCCATGGTAAATCATTATCATCCCTTGTCCATATAGTGGACTACCACCTCCACGAAATGATGAGATCCATTTTACATGTAGGCTTTACATGGATGGTAATAATGATATATTTAATGAATCAGTATAACATTTATATCATGATTAGAATTATTTATATTATGGAACCCCTAATAATTTTCATTGAACAAAAATACCAAACCAAAACATACATGGAAAAGAAAGAAGTTATCACCATGAACTGTGATTATAATAATGAATTAATAATTAATGGGTGATAAAAATATTGAATAAAAAAATATGTGGTATCATATATATGATTATGGTTCTTTAATAAAGTTATTACAAATCAATATTTACTTTCCATTATGTTTTAAAAATTATGAATTACCTCGGACTTAAGGTAAGTGTTCTTCATCTCAAATTGTCTTATTTGAGAAATATGTTATTCTATATACCTATCTCATTTTATGAGATGTATCTAATATTTATTTAAATTTTTATATCATGATTTTCGTTATATTCATGGTATTAATTTTTTAATTTGAATTTATTTCTTTCATAGGTGTTATGATTCGATAGTTACCAAAGTGGTAAGAGTTTATTTCTGAATCTCATCATTTTCAAGATTATTTATGGTAAAGTCCCTATTATGTGATTTTTTTATCAATTTATCATGAACCCATTATATTTAAATATAAATAGGTTATTTAAATATATTCTATATTTTCCTTTCATTTTCTACTATTTATGTAATCATGAAACTGAAATCATATTTTGAATTAAAACTGACTTTATTTTTCAACTATTTTAGGAATCATTTTCTACAATATCTACATTTTCTATAAATAAATTTAATAAATATTTTTATTATTATAAAATAATATATTAAAAAATATACACATTATTTATTTAAAAATTATATTAAATTATTCATCATACCATTTTTCTAAAGTGGTAATTTTTTAAATTTTCTACGAACGTGTGAAATGGATTTTTTAACATATAAGAAATGAATAGAATTTTCAATCATCATAGAAGCTCAAGGTTTTGAAGATTAAATTGAAAATTTATATGTTTCTTTTTAGAATATACTTATTATTAATAATTATTTTGATTTTAAATAATTGATTACAAATTTAAATAGTTATTTTCCTAAATAAATTTTCTATTGATATTTTTTAAATATTTTCCAGTATTTCAACAAACATCGATGAATCTTATTCTATGTAAAAACTCAAATGATACCAAACTCCATATTTCATTGTTTTTTTATTATCATCTTAATTGAAGAAATTATGGATATTCTTATTTTTATATCCTCAAAAACATAATGTCATTGATTTTTAAGGCTTGGTAAAGGTGTTTTAGTGTTTATTTATATAATGAATATATCCAAATTATTAATGTACATGACTCTAATGAAATTACATAGATCTTTGATTCATCGGTAGGTCTCCAGAGACAAACATCATAGATAGCTTTACATAAATGAAACATTTTTGTATGCCTACACATTGTTTAAATGGTCTTGTAACATGGATTCTATGATATGTTTTATATGTCTGACATTAGGTATCAAACATTATGAAATCTTTTATTAGTGTCCATGAATTTATATTATACAATATCAATGAATAAATTTCATATTCATGTGAATTTTTAGGTGGAATAATTTTATATTCATTCAACAATATCTTAATATTTTTCATGATAATGTTATTGATTAAATGAAATTTGTTTTCACTTATATAACATTTTATATTGACTATGACATATTTAATAATGATTTCATCCCTTGTTCGTAAAAATTACTAGTCACTTGAGATCATGCTTATCTTATTTCCTTTTCCATGGATATGAATATGGAATATTTGAATGTGTTCAGGGATACATAATATTTATTTTCACTATGTTTCGTATTGTATTATAAGAAATGTAATGTGACATTCAATTCTATTTCTAGTTAACAAAAAATAATAAACTATTCTATACTTTTTTATGTGATTCACTATATCTAGTAAAAATGTAATAATGTTATCACTAACTAGAAACTATCATGGTCAATATTGTTAATGTTGGAATCAAAAAATGTTTACTATAAACCATGTGAATCATATTAAGGAATAAACATATTAGGTAAAGTAACCCTTTGACTTACTATGAGTAAAATTCTAAGTATATTATTACATAGTTATGTTCTCCTAAGTTATATAGTTTGTTTCTAAGATATAAATCAATTTCAGGATACTACATGTGGATGTTTTTTTAAAAGGTTTGGGCCGAAGCCTCATTTTATTATTTAAAGCAAATATCTCTTTATACTAGGTAGAGGGAGGCCCATTACATAGCCCGAAGGCCCAAGGTCAAGTTTCCTAAAGACAAGGCTTGGGAGCCCATTTTTATGGCTCAAAGAGCCCCTTGGTGAATAGTAATGCAACAGTACTAGGGGTGCTACAGTACCAGCTACAGTACCAATGCCGCTACAATTCCTGCTACAGTGTCTCCACTGCTACAGTGTCACCACTACAACAGTTCTACCGCTGCTACAGTGCCCATACGATAGTGATGCTACTGTACCAAAAATTATTCCCTACCCAGATTTGATCCTGGGTCTTTTGGATATATTCATTTAGGGGTAATAACCCCCAAAATAGTTGGATAAATATATGAAAACCATTATTCTTGTGTATGATGTGTGTGCCCATACTACGCACTTTGATTGAAGACGGAGAGTTATTCTTGAGTTAATTAAAATTTTATTTATGATCAATTATGATTTAATTTATTAGATGATATCAATTCACGACTTAGGTATAACAAAAGGCATCTTAGATTGAAAAGGTGGTGTCATGATTTAGAAATCCTATAAATAATATTCCATGTTTCCCAATATATTTATTTTTTACCATACTGTAGGATTCGATATTATTAAATGGTTTTAAATTATAGGAACTGTGTTAATATTTAATGTGATGAATAATGTAATGATTATAAGGAACCAAATTGGATGATTACTAGAGTGAGTTTTAATATGATTGTGCAAAACTAGTTACCATTTTATATGATTAATAACATTAACCATGAAAAACTATTGGACTCAAAAATGAAGATAATGATAGGTATTATTGATATTTAGTTAGTGATGTCCATTGAATAAAGAAGGAAAATTTTTAATCATGTCATAAATTACGAATGATACACTTATGTAATGTCTTAAATTAAGTGGTAGATGTTTTGACAAGGGAATTAAAGTCATAGAATAAACATTTCCAATGAATGATAACTATTATGTGTTGGGAACCTGATAATTATTCTAGTCTATTCCCTAATCCAATTCATAAATCCTACACCAAGGTTGAACCTATTCTTTATCAATGAATGAAGAGGAAGGTTTAATGGGATTCATGTTTTGGTATTGGGGAATTATTTTATAGAGGTTTTATATCGATGATGTTTTATTTATTATAATAATTAAATATCTACAAATTTTTCCATATTATTTGTTTCATTAAAATTATAATTCATATGTATGATGGTACAAATTACCATGAATGTGGTTTTGTGAAGAAAAAATGAATTATGGAAATATAACCCTTAATATATGCCTGATATTGACCTAATAATAATTAGTTGGGATTAATAGATTATTTAAATTTATGAAGTTAATTAGATATTATTGGTGAACATAAAAATGATTAGTGATTTGATTAGAAGGTAATTAAGGATTGATTTTACAACATATTAGGATTCATGAAATATATTTGATAGTTTGTGGATTTCTTGAAGGAAAAATGATATAGATAATTGTTGGAAGGAGATATATTTTCATAGTGGTTTTATAGTGATAATGTTATCAATCTTATTGGCAAGTGACATTAATAGAATCATTAAGATGTTTATGGAACTAAATTCAAGTTGATTTTAGAAATTAAATGAATTTATTTGTATATATTTGTCTTTTTTATTTGATAAGATGTATTTTTAAGGGTTTGAAGGATATATAATTATTGAATGGATTAAATTGAACATTGTGTGATGATTTTGTGGTGTTAGAGATTAATTTATTTTATTCAATAACTTGTGAATATTATTTTGGTTGTGGTTAATATTTATAAGTTGAAGGAATGACATTTCATTTTCATTGAAACTTGTTATTAAATAAAATTTAATTTTAGCACTTCATGTATAAAAAATTCATCCTTAATAAAAATTTCATTGCCTAAGAGTTGAACTAGAAATTGTTTGAAGAGAAACAAAAGGATGAAATTGTTCTTCTGAAATAGAATCATATATGCTAATAATATTTTCTTGTGTCATCTATTATGATAGTAAATGAATCCCTCAAATTCTGAAAAATGATATTGAGAAAAATATATTGTCATTTTACATTATTTCAGGATAAATTGATGGTATTTTTCAGAACATATTGATTTATGGTTTTCATGTCACTACCTTTCTTATTATTATTCCCATTATTGTGATAAATTCTCAATATCTCAATATATTATTAAAAAATATATTTCTCCTCCATGTCTATATTTTCGCATCCAATTAATGTTCTTTGATTTGTATGTCTAATTATGTGTTATTATAGATGGAATTACTATTTCCCTTTCCCTCATTTTAATAGGATGTTTGATTAACCATTTTATTATGTGTGTTTTCTATAAAGTAATTTTAAAATGCCAAATTCATGATTTCTGAACAAAATTTGTCTTGAAATAGCTCATGTTGACCCCGAACCAATGACCCAAGTCATTGTATGCCATGGATAGAGATGCATTCCTAGTGCCCATTGGGCTAACAAATATTAATGAATATCAAAGATAAATCATGTAGGAATAATTAAAACAAAAAAATAGAATCAAATAACTAACATAGTGCCAACAACACAAAATAATAATAAATGATCATCGATAAATACATAAATGGGATCCAAAACAACTATAGTAGAAAACGATAGAAAAAATAAAACAAACAAAACCTAGACTGTTACCCAAAATGATCTCTATGTAACATATTTTGAACCAACATCCATAAAACCCACCAACTCTACAGGAAAACCTATATAGAAGTTGAACATTCAAACCAATTGGGTCTACAGATGCCAAGTTGAATTAGTAGGTTTTGATCATTAAATAGCTAAGAATGAAAACACTCCAAAATACAAACATTTCTATTACAAAAAAATTCCATAAAATCTATTTTAAAGTACATTAAGAAAAATTGGGGTTTTCATAATTTAAAAACAAAAAAAAAATCATTTCTATAGAATTAAATTTTAATGAAAAGCGTAATGTTTTTCCATAATTTGTTTTTCATTTCAAAAAATCAGTTAAAACCCATATTTCAAAAAAAAAATACATAACATGGTGATCCATGACAAATTCATTGAATAATTTAATATGTATAGGTGGTGAATGTTATAAGTACACATTAAAATTAATCAATTTTCTATAGAAATTAAATTGGAACATATAAATAGGAAGAATGGTAATTTTTTAAACATACCTAGGACAAATCCCAATAAGAAATCAGATTGGGCTCATTTTGTATTGTATAGTGTAGAGATATAGTTAAAAACCAACCTGGCTACTCCAAACTAGCCTCACTAGGGGGAAATCCCACATGACTTATCATATATTGGTAGGGTACCAATTTTTCTAACTGGGATCTATAAGAAACCATCAATCAACCCTCTAGATGATTTCTAGGAAATCTATGATAATATTACAAGGGATAATGATGAGTTCATCACATGATTGACATTTTCCATAACACATAAATTTCGCCATTCACTTATTTCTTAATCTCTGACACCAACTATGTGAAGTATCTCTAATCATAGGGACTGTCATAAGGTTGGTCGTCACACATAGAACCACCAAATGATCTATCCAGGACAACATGTAAGATGAATATTAAAACCCATTTTGACTATACCATATGATATCAATCGACTATTTAAATTTAAATATTAAACATAATTTTAAAAATAATTTCAATAACAAAGTTCAAAATGATACTCAATCTTAGAAGGTTCCAAATGGTCTATTTGAGTCAAGTTACCTCATCAAACGATTCATTTAAGGGGCCAAATATGATGTGTTTTGAAAACACATATGCAACCATCTTCATGTTTGTTTAGGGTCAAATGATAAATTTAGGAATAAAATAGAATCCTTAAAGAACCATTTGAGATTATGATTATGAAATGAAAAAGGAATGGGAAGATGTTTTGGAAAATATTGGGTTCAAAGTGGTTAGTTTTATGAAAGAAAATTTTATTTTGTGTTCCTATCCATGTGTGCACCCTGTGAACATATGGATATTCCAAAATCCAATGGAATTTATATAGTAAACTATAAAAATACTAGAATACCAACATAAATATTCACCCATGGAATTACCAATAATCATAACAAATCACACAGAACTATTAAACAACAACAAGGCAATACAACCGCACAAAAAACTCTGTTCACAATGAAAACCAAATTACCAAAAACCCAATATAGACAAAACTCCATCCAAAGAACACAATTTAATTTTTAAAATCCAATTTACATTTCATTGTACACTTTGTGTACTTATATATATAGTTATTACCAATAAACCCCATTGATAAACCAATTTCATAAAGATGGTATCATGAAAATGCCACAAAACTCAAACCAATGCATCAAAATCATAATTAACAAAGATCAGTATTTTTATAAATATTCCAACACCAACTGAAATTTTATTAAAAATAAATGGTTAGAAACACCTACCTCCATTATTTGTGGAGGAAAATAAACTCCATGAAGGGGAAAAACAAAGCATATGATATGATCCACACACCATAAAATAAAATGAACACAATCCACACATCATCCATCTACCCTAGGGTTTAGACCAGAGGGAACCATGCAAAAATAAACCAAGGGACCAAGAGAGGAAGACAATAAGAATAAAAAATTGGCCAAAACTGAAGATTAACTTAACTTAGAGGCTTAGAGGTGCATCATCAAATGATTATGTGATAGGGAGGAATAATATTTGGGCGCCCCATAGATTTACAAGGATAAATTGGGAATAATAATACAAAATTGGTGATAAAATGGGGGATGGGAAAAGATGGAATTTCAAATTTTTATGAAATTTTGTATATTGAATGGTTTGGCCACACGTTTTTCCAAACCATGTGCTGACCATGTGAAACCTATTGAAAGATGAGGACACCTGTATAGGATGGCTTCATAGTTTGAGAAACCATGCTCCACCTATACAAAATGGTTCAATCAAATTGTAGAGCCTCCCTACATGCTTTCCAGACGGTTTCTTCTAATCGTATTCCAGTTATGTGCCTGCCTAACACATCAACCACATGATGCATGGAAACTCCATTAGATCACACATTATGGCAAAAAATATGACCAAACAGTGCTACAAAAACCATTAAATAAGTATTTGAACTATAATTTTCCTCATCCTTAACCAATCACATGGATTCTCCCCAAACCAATCACATTAGCCATACATAGAAACAAAACCACCAAAAACATCCAAAACATGAATGTTTTCACCAGGAACATAACCCAAACCTCCCGAAAAATATCAAACATCTGAAAATTTATAAAATAAAACAAAACTCTTTTTTGGGATGTGACAATTCCATACACAAGAAAAATGTGCAGCCCCTAGAAAGTCAACTATCCAATTGAAGAACAAAACTCAGAACCCAAACGGAATGAAATATTATGAATCCACAATCCATGGTGTGAATATATGAACTACTCACATCAAATATTATCATCTATATAAGAAATAACAATAAGTAGATCCCCATAGAATGAAATGTAATGGGTTCTCCCAACCATAATAACTTTTCAAAGTGACGAATATGACACCAGAACTCCCAAAACAAGGATAATACTAATGAATGAACTCAAACCAAACACCATACCAAAAAACATATCATCATTTTTTGAAGACATGAGAATCTCCCAAATGTTCACAATCTAAAACAATGACCATCTCATAAGAAGGATGACCACATAAAATAAATAACCATATAAGGATTCACAAACTACAAATAACAACCATTTGAACTATATGAAAAGAAGACCAAAATATTTTCTCTTCAAAAAAGTAACTTATAATAAAAAAGAATCATACAATAGGGAATCCTAAACTACACCCACATTAAAAGTGGATAAAAAAGTTGTGATAAGGTCCCCCATAGATGACAATTCCTGACTGTTTGAAAAGATTCAATCTGGGACAAATGGCTGGAGCCATGGATCCTTGAAGAATATAATTCCCCATAGTTATGAGATAAATACCTCTAAAAAAGACTTATTATTTTGAAATTTTTTCTTTTCAATGTTCTACATATGACCCAAATTACCACATAGTCGACATTCCATTAGAGAACTATGACAAGACTATTTATAATGTCTGAATTGGCCACACATGAATCATATGAGTGAATAGTATAATGAATGAGAAGTAGTAACTAACAAGGAAGAATCTTCAAGTTCAGGTTCCTCTAGAACACAATTCCCACCTGATGGGGAAACATTAGGTGTGACAAGAAAAATGATATTTCTAACTACAATAGACAACATTGGAAAACAAATCGGGTAGAAACAACTCATCCACTAATTTCTCAAACTGGAAATACCAGTTGGAGAGAAATAAATATTAGATTTCTATATGAAGAGCCCAAACGAAAAGAGGATATTTTATATTATCCATTTTTCTATATTCGTATTAAATGAGACCATATCATTAATGTGGTAAATATAAGACTTCTCCAACCGCTGACCTTGCAGAATGCATATAGTCTATTCCGCGTTCTTCACCTTCACCTCCTTAGGTATGAACTATTTAATAAAATTGTTCTTAAACACATCACATGATTTAATAAATTGCTGCAAAGAAGGGATGATTACCTTTTACTGATCCAAACCCATTACATCAATCAATCATAGAACATCTCACACCCCCACAACCTCATGAGTTCCCAAAGACCAGAAAACAGTCTTGACATTCTCAAGCCACACTGTAACTTCTAAGAGACCTAGATTATAAAAATATGATAAGTAGTTAATAAAACCTCTACTCCTTCATCCTACTAGGATCCTGTGTAGGGTCAATATTTAGAAGTGACACAATGGACACCTTTGAGAACATTCTAGGTAGCATACTCTACATGACATAGAAACCCAAGACCAAATCAAAATGAAATAAAATCTCAACTAGGGAAAAACCTCAACCCAAAAAACCTTGTTGATAAATAAATCATCACAAAAACAAAACCAAGATCCTATTTTTAAAATTACTATATCCATTTCAAAATTAAAACCATTTACTTCAAAAGTAACTTTTCAAAATACCCAATGCACATTCACATTCAATATAATTGTCGAAGACCACTTTAAATTAAACATACCTCAAAATCATTTTACATTTAAAAAATGTTTCCCAAAATCCATTATCCATTCAAAATCAACTCACAGTGAACAAAATCAATGAAAAACACAACTTAAATAAACTAAAACTCCTAAAATTGGAATCATGTGGCCATGACTAACCAGAGCACATGGATTAGAAGACCGTACACCCTATAAGAACAAAAAACTACTTGTATCTTGAATTGTTCACTTAGAATTCACATGGGATTCTTTTCCCCGTAAGAACACTATAAAACAATGGTCCTCTTATATCATCATACCCAAAATTTCAACCCAAATAAACTGAGAAAAAATACTCAAATCCTAGACTACCCTTTGTAAAACAAGGCTTTGTAAAAGAAATGGTTCATGTTGCTCTTCACATACCTTAATTTTGAGTCCTAGTAGTTCTATTTGTAATCTACTTGACACCCCAAATATTAAACAGGTGATCTAATACAATTTTTTCATGAAACAGCTTAGTTCAACCTAGAATCGTTAACATAATCCTCCACACAAAAATTATCAAGTGGTATTTTCAATCCTACTAAGATAACAATTATAGTGGGGAATCAATAATAAATAATTTGAGAAAAATTTCACAGAAAAATAACTAGAATAAAATAACTAACACAGAGCACACATCGTAGTATAAATATAATTTATCATAAATAAACTCATCAATAAGAGAAAAAACTATAGTAGAGAAAAAAATAAATACCAAATTTTTTTGAAACTGAATCTAAACCCAACATGGTTACTATGTGTCCTCTTGGTCACCGACATTAATAAGACAACCCCGATCTATAGGAAACCCCGAATCGAACCTAACAAGATAAATAGATCAGGTCTACCAAGGATGAGGGTAACAAGTTAGGTGTGAGTAAAAAATAACATAGTTGGTATGAACCAAAAAACCAATACATTTTTTATTTGAAACAGTCTAAAAACGCTAGTTTGATTTTTTTAGAAAAATATGTTTTTTAAAATTTTAAAAACCATATACTACTACAATATAAAATCAAATATTATGGAAAATAACAATATTACACTTTAAAAATGATTTCAATTTCAACAACATGTTTAAAAAGAAAATTATAAACAAAAATCCCCATTATGGTGACAAAATAGTTATTCCAGGAACATTGTATGAAATATAGGCGAAAATATGTAGAAGCAAGAAAAAAAAACAAATTTCTATAGAAAAAAAACAGATACATATAGATAGTAAACAGAATTAACTAAATTTTTATAGAAATTAAAGAGAAATATACAGATAGTAATAATGGGAATTGATAAATCAACTCTAAAAGAAATGCTAGGATGTACTCAGTTCATACTCACTTATCACATTATTATTAAGAACAATAATCAATAACTAAGAAGGCTAATATAAAATAGCCTTACTATTGGAAATTCACACCTATCATATCCCTTATCTAAGGGGTACCAATATATATAATCGGGATCAGTAAGCACTCATCATGTAGCCCTACATATGAAGTCCATGAAACCAATGATAATAGTACAAGGAAGAATGAGGAGGTTATCACACAGATGATATTTTCCATAACCTATAGATTCCACTGTACATACCTTACACATACCCCAACACAAACTATGAAATGGACCTCTCGTCGGCGGGATGACCATAGGAGTTCCTTTCACACATGGGACCCCCTAATGTGCCAACCAGGCAAACATGTCGCATGAGTTATAAAAGAAATTTATAAGATTTAATAAGATACCAATTTGGACATATCATTTTCAAATACATTTCCTTTACCAAACCATATTAAAAGACTACATAAAATTTATACTCATGCATATAAGGTTCAAAATGGTCCTTTTCAGTCTTGGTACTTCATCAAAACATGCATCCCAGGTCCCAAATTTGATTAAAATTTTGAGAACACATTTGAAACCACCCATGAGTTTGTTTAGGAACCAAGGATCCATTTAGAAAAAATTATGGGTCACGAAATAACTATATTATGTAAGGTAGAGGAAAAGAATGATGAATGGAGATATGTGTCTAAAAATATGGGGTTCAATGTGGAGATTTATATAAAAGACAATTATCATTTTTGTGCCTATCCATGTGTGAACCCCCTGAACATATACAAATGATCACAAACAATTGAATCTCTATGATAAACTAAAAAAATAGACAAATAACGTCAAAAAATAGTCTCCAATAGCATTACCACCAATCACAACAACAAACACATGATTACTAAATCACAAATAAGCATTACAAACATACACAAATCTCCGTTCACAATGAAAAAAAAATAAGAATTCAAAATCTAGACCAAAATCAATCCAAATAACCTATTTGAATTTTTAAAGACCAATTGATATTTCATCTGACATTTGTGAATATATATATATGCTGGTATGACCAAATAAAACCCTTTGAAAACCCAATTTCATAATGTTTCCATCGTAAATAAACCACCATAATTTGATGAAACACTTCACAAGATTAATTAACACACACACATATATATATATATATATATATATTAGAAACACTAAACCATCAAATAGGTAACTCAAAAATGGAAATGGATTGAAACACTTACCTTAATGACATGAAGATTCAACAAAACTCCAAAATAGGGAAGAATTAACATCGAGGGACGATCTACACACCATAAAATCAATGAAAAACCATCCACACATAATCATTGTACCCTAGGGTTCATCCAAGAGGAATCCAAACCATTAGAAACCAAAGAAACAAATGAAGAAGAGAAGAATGGGATAAAATTAACAAAAAAGGAACTCACATACGAGGCTTAAATGATGATTGAAAAAGGAAGAGGGGATAAGTAAGAAGAAGATTTGGGAGCCCTTTCGTGATCCTATGACAAGTGGGGGGGAAGAATCATGAATTGGGATTAAAATGGGGAAAAATAAAAGATATAATATAAGATTTTTATGAAACTGGGTAAGTGGCATGGTTTGGACACACAATTTTCTAAATTTTGTTCCAACAGTGTACATCCAACTAGAAAAGGATGAAACCCACATGTGATGGTCGCATGGTTTGAGAAACTGTGTCATAACCATCCAAAAATGGTTATGTTAAATTTCACAGTGTCTCTAAATGATTTTAACATGGTTTCTACTAACCGTGTGCATGTTATGCCCCATACCATAGATTCCAACAACATGACACATAGTTACGCCTTTGGCTCGCATGGTATAGCCTAAACATAGCAAAAACTGTTTCAGAAAAAACATGAATGAATAATTTTAACTAAAAATAATCTCTATCATAACAATCCATATTATATATCCCAAAACCATGCACAAAAAATAATACTGGGGACCAAAATCCACCTAATACATACAAAACATGATATTTTTCACTAATAACACAACACAAACCTCAATAAAATGATCCAACATCCATAAATGAATAATATAGAAGAAAACCCATGGTCAGGTTGTGGAAAAAAATAAAATTATGTGGTTGAAATTAATTAATTGGGGAGAATTTAACACTTATATATTTTAGTTGAACTCTATTTTTGATACCATTTAAAACACGCATCACTGAGCATTAAGTGAACCATGATATGCTATTAGAATATTATTATTTAATGAATCATTAATTTCATAGCCATTGAATTAGATGTAATGAATATGAATGGCCATATTATAAAAAATATGTATAATTTAATTATATAATTAATTGATTAATAATAAATAAGAACACATTTTATTTATTAAAATATGTTATCATTTTAAACATAGGGTTTATTCTGAATTGATCATTTTAGCATTTTGTGTTTTTAAAATATAAATAATTTAAGAAATATTTATATATTTTATTTTATATAATGAACATAGTTTTTGAATTCAATATATTAATAATATTTTTGGGTGAAAATTTGTTCCTTATTTGAAATGATTGTTTTTATAGTGATTAGTAGAAAAAACTGAATTTCATGGAATACAAGGTTTTCAAAAATTAACCAGGTTAATTTTTTTTAAATATTATCATTGTGAAATTAGTTCCCTTTTATTTTTAATAAAAAAATATTTTTATTAAAATAGATTTTACTATTTAATTTGGTAGAAAAATATTTTCTTACTTGAAAATTTATTTTTCTGGAAAACTATTTTTTGTTGTGGCTTTCATTTTAATATAAAATTAATTTCTACCTATTATAGAAATTGAATCTTGATAACGGGATTACATATTTTTATTCATGGGATACATATTGGGAAAATAGTTCCCTTATTTTTGTCATTATGAATATTAACCAATGTATATAATCGTCACCATGCTAAGGGTAAATCATGAAATTATGGTTTAATATAAAATGATAAATACTTAAAAATGAACCTAACACTCACCTTTATCATATTCGATGATTGGAGTTTTCATATTAATATTGATGTCTCGAATATATGAAATCATTTTTCCATATTTCATTGGCAAAAAAAATTATTATAATTTATAAACCGAATTAATAAAAAATATTTCTCTCTTAACATTAATGACACTAAAATTATAATAAATGATAATAAAAGGAAAAGTTTATTTATAAATATATATATGAATTTAAAACATATATTTTTATATTTTTATCTTATTTCAAATTTTATATAATTATATAATTACATTGAATTCTTATTTAGTGCCAATTAATATTTGTTCATTTACTATAAAAATTAAATAAACTATTTTCAATATTCTAAAAGTAATATTTTTTTGGGTGGGTTATAGTGAACAAAAACTTTTATGCATATAAATTACATTATATTGATTTTTTAAATATCTAAAATATAGTTACAAATTTTTATTGATGTCATTAATTTCAAATTAAATGAATAGTGTCAAATTTGATATTACTGGTATTTTATTAATTAATTATATTTTACAAAATTATTTAAAATCATAAAAAAATATAAGTAGAAAAGGGTGATAATATAGGATATTAAATTTCACACCATGCCGATTTTGGTTTAATTAATACCTTATATATAAAATTATATCACTTTAAGAATGAAGAAGTTGTTAATAAGGTTATGGTTTATATAGGTTAACTAAGGGGTAAATCCAAAATATAAGGTTTAAAATTGAACATTATTCAATCTTTATTATATTCGTTTATGTGATTCAAAAAAATATAATATATTTTCATAGAATTTTTTTTATCATTTTTACACTTTCATATGAAAATTAATTTATCATATTTATATCATTTTATTAATTTTTGGTATATCCTTTGCCCCACTATAAAAGGCACCACCTCTCCTCTCATTGATACACCACCTTTAGGATATTAGATATGCCACAACCTAACAAAAACTCTTCTAAAAATCATTATACATCCATTTTTTTGTTATGGTGTTCCTAAATTCCCATAATATTTTTTAAGAGATGATGTAAATGGTCTCTTTCTATGAAAAAGTAAACAAATTTATAGAGGCTTTCAAATTTATTAAATCGTAAACATTCTATAAATTTGTTATAATATAGAGTAATTATTATTATTTAATTATAATTATACTTATATGTTTTAATGATTATAATTATTCATTTTCCATCTATTTTATACTCTAAAAAAACAATAACATCCCTTGTGTGTATGTAAAGCTTACTATCTTCAAGTAGCGTTGAAATTCGATTCTAATCATCAATTTACATTGATAGTTACAAATATAGATGAAATAAAATTATAGGTTTTTTATGAAGCAAAATTTATGATGGAATTATAATATCTTATTTACATTCTTATAATTAAATATATTGGGATACAACAACATCTATCATGCATAGGTGTGGACTACCACCTTCATGAAGTGATGTGATTCATTGTTCATTTACACATTACATGGAGGATAATAATGATAGATTAATGGAATATATATTATATTTATATCATTATTGAATATTTTTATAGGATTGACCCATTTTTAATGTACATTGGGCAAAAATACAAAACAAAACATTCATGAAAAATAATGTTTTTATCACTTGGAACAACAATTAAAATAATTAATTTTAAATATATGGGTGATAAATTTTTTTAAAAATATTGTATGATATATATGATATCATTTTTGAAATAGATGAATAATAAATATATATTTATTATACTGGAGGTTCAAAAACATACGAAGGAAGGTCAGACCTGAGAAAAGGGTTCACGTTCTGAAAATATCTTCTTTTGGACATATGTAATGTTAAAAAACTTTCTATATTAAAGAGGTCTATCAAATTCATATTTGATATAATATATCATGAAAACATTTATATTCATGGTATTTATTATTTCATTATCATGTATTTATATCGTGGGGGTTATGATTCCCATGTTTCCAATGTTGTAAAACTTTATTTCATGATCTATTCAATATTCCAGATTTTTTATGTTAAAGACATCATTTGGGGAATTATTTGATGCTTCAATCATAAACACATTATATTCCCATACCCTCAGTTTACTATTGTAAATTACAATATCTCCATTAATTTTTCACTCTATAATTAATCAATATACAGAAATCATGTTTTTAAGGAAATATTACAATGTTTTTTAGGTCAAGAATATTTTCCTGCATATTCAAATTTTCCATAATTGTTTTTAAATAATATTTTTACACATTTATAATTTTTTTTAAACACATTTTACAAATTATTTAATTTTAATAAATGTTTCAAATTGAAACATCCTATAATTTTTTGATCCATGAACTTTTTTACATTCATAAAAATGTGTTGAAGGAATGTTTTTAACATATAAATCCTGAAGAAAGTTCATTCTTCCATGTTGGATAATTTTTTTATAAATATTATGTAAAAATTAATCTTGATTCCTATCAAATATAATTTTTTCCATAATATCTAGAAATATTTAGATTATAAATAATTTATTTCAAAGTAAAAAGTGATATAATCCTCAAGTATTTTTTCCAGTGTTCTTGAAAAGTCATTTTAAACAATTTAATCCTAATTTAATTAGTCTGATGAATAGAATATACTATTATGATACCATACAATATATTTTATTTTATGTATTGTGATATTTTAATCAAGGGAATTTATTGACATTATATATTCTTGTTCTTCTAATAAGGAAAGTTACTAAATTTTAAGGCATGATGACCGGGTTCTATTTTTTAATTATATGATGAATGAGTTAGAATTATTAAGTGACAGATTGGGAAAAAAATATACGGAATCTTAAGGCATCACTATCTATCATGAGAAAAACACGTTTTTTAGCCTTATTTATTTGGGATTTCTTGTTTATACTTTCCCAGTGTTTAAATTTTCATACCACATGACCCCAATTGTATATTTCAAATGTCTAGTATTATGATTTCTAACATTATGAAATGAGTTATTAATGTACATGATATTATTGTTAATTATTTAGAAATATAAGTTTAATGTAATTGTGATTATTTATTTGTAATCAATTGGTATATGTTTACTCCAACCATTTAATTCATCACATGTATGTTATTTATTTAATAGAAATTGTTTTCAATTTTTTACCTTTCCATATTAATTAATCCTTATTTAATTATGATGGATTCACCTGTTGGAAACCCTTACTGATTATTTGGTAACACCCTTATTTTATTTCCTTTCCCTATGAAATTATGTAGATATATTTTAATGGGTTCATGGATGAAAAATATTTACTGTCACTATGTTTTTTATTTTATGTTTTCAAATTACATATGAGGTTGATGTATCTTTCTATTTTACCAAGACTAATAAACAATTTAGTCTTTAATGATGTAGTTCCTTGTATCTAGTACCAATGTAATTTTGTAACTACCAGCTCTAGTTGACTAGGGTTTGCATAAATATAATGGTGGGAGTGCGCAACAGACTATTCTGGAGTGATTTGTCACCATTTTGATGTGATGAGTTTTCTCATTATGATATTAGAGAACTATGATTATATTTATTTAATTTTCATTTATTTTTAAAATTTTAACAAAATTTAGATGATTAGTTATTTATTTTCATAATTAATTACTGGGGGTCTTAACGCAAGATATGTAATTGGGATTTTGATTTGAGTGCAGACAAGGCTATGTAGTTCTTGTGCAAGAGTATTGGGGTATTTTTTAAATAGTGATGACTCAGTTAGAGGTATTGGATATTTATGCAATACCATATGGTATCATGTATTATTTATATTGAATTTGATATTTATAATCACACCACTATGTTATATTTACTTGTTTAAAGGATTTAATGATTTCCTCAACACAAAATTCTTACATAAGGAATGAATAGTGTTCCATGAATATAATGGACCCTGTCCACTATCGTGATGCCTCACCTGTTGAAGGTTTTTTACTTATTTGTAAATTTATTTATCAATATTTAAGCGCTATGAGGTGTTCAAATAAAATAAATTGGTATAAAATATGTGTAATGACCCTTGTGTTACTTCCCCTTATGCTCTCTAGGTAGCAGTGGTCATTGAATCGAGTTGGATGACATAGATATTGGATATATGGGTCCCTTCCAATGCATTTTTCCTAGAGGTATAATTGATATGATTGTGGAGAATGTGTTCATCCATCACTATTATGTTGATACCATGTGGATATTCCCTTGGTAGATCATGGACAGGTCGGGTGCACAATGACCAAACTAGTATTAACATGGGAGGAGATATGGACACTGTGATATATCTATATAGTTATTTTATTTTGGATTTCAAAAGAGTCCAACATGTCATTGATATGATTGTGATGATTCATAGGAATGTGATTCCATCATATCAGTGGGTATTGGATTGGAGACTAGGAATGAGATCACAAAACTGATGGAGGATATCCTCAATGGTGTTTCCTAGGGGACATTGGTGGGTTATTCATATATAAAACACCATATAGGGTTTTCCTTGTAATTATTAGTGATTATGTTAGGACACAATGGGGTACTCTAATCTATTATGTGAATATAGTAGGGATTTACTGATAATAATAAATCATGAAAATAGGTGGATGGCCATTCTTATATGATATATGTCGGGTATGTGTATAACCCATGTATTTAGGAATATAACGATGTTTATGTTGGGTTTAGCTAAGTGGTCTACATATGTTATATGATATGTTTTCACATGGAGGATGCAAAAACTCTATATGTGAAGCATAATAAAATGATCTAGGGATGACATGCCTCTTAGCGTAAATATTATATATATATCTATATATTCATGTGAATTGTGAATGTAAGGTTATGAATCTGATGGTGGATAAAATCCATGGTAAATGGAGGGATTATTCATGATTCCAAGAATTATGTGAAATCATTCAGGTGTTAGTACTTTTTTATGGTTCTATGATTGAATATACCCTAGTTGTTTTTTTATATTCTGAGGATGTGTATCATTCCCCACGTTATTTTTCAATGTTTTAGGGTTGGTTTCGTTTTTACCAGGTGCTTAAATGTGATAAGATACACTACGAGCAAGTTGATGTTGTTACAATTAATACCATGAGTGACATTAGAACATGGGTATCAACCATGATTATACATTTATGCTTATATACTATATATGTTAATTCATGTGAGTTTATCAAATATTCTTAACTGATTTACAAGTTATGTATATATCAATATTTTCAATTCACTACATAGTTTTGTTTTCACTGGTCATATATCCATGGAGAATGGGTACTCAAGAATGCATTACTGATTTTACTTTTGAGTACCCCAGATTCCTAGGTTTGTATGATCTAGTGGGATAACTATGAGGGTATTAGATTCTGATGACAGTGGTGTGATGAGGCTCACAGATGGTAGTGAATTATCAATGTAATATTTTGTTATTTATAATTTAATATAAGTGATTTTCATGGTGGGATATCAGTTTTGTGAAATGGAAAAAATATAATCATATTGAATTAAATGTTTCTTTAATTACATTTGATATATCATGTTATTTTTTATTATTTTTCATACTATGATAAATTTTTATTATTATATATTTTTTGTATATTATGATTTTTATTTCTCTCTGATATGGTGGTGTATTCTCCCCAACAAAGAAACCTAGAAACTCTCTACTAGTATAAACCTACTAGCATATGAGGAGCTTGTCTTGTGGTCCGTGTGGACCTATGACATAGATACTAATTAGTGCTCCATGTTCTATATATTAAAAATGGGAATTTGAAAATTTATTTTGTATTACTATTTTGAGATATAATAGATATGATATATAAGAATGTTTTAGTGGATGTGATGAAATCCATATTGGTTCACCACAAACAAATTTTACAAGGGGAATTCATCATTTCTATGTGTATGATATTTATATTGTATGTGTCAATATTTATTCATATATAAATTTATATAATTTAACACACTTCGTTTGGGATTTATGATTTATGGGTTTTATGGATTTTGGCCCACGTGTATGTGGTCAGAGTATATGAATTATTCTTGTAATATATGACTCACATGAAATTTATATTCTACTATAATTTATATAAATTGATGTAGAGGGTTTGGATTTTTATTCGAAAAAAAACTAATATAGACTTTAGAAATATTCATTAGTTGTGGAATTAAAATAATCTAAACCATAGTATATTTTCCCTAATTAATGTTCAAGTGGATTCTATGAAGGGAATTTAATTTATTATATATATGAAGTCCCTCAATGTAAGTTATATATGTGGACCATTACTAGGTCGGAAAATTCATTGGATTCCATTATGAAAAAACCAATGTGGGAAATTATAGTACTGGTTCTGGGAAGAAAATAGTTTTTTTATGTTTCATCAAAATACAATATGATGTTTTTCAACATAAATTCTTAGCGTAATTCCATATAATCAAATGAAGTGGATTTAGATTCCATTAAATTATTTTTTAGTGAATGATACAACTATTATATATATGTCAATAAGATTAAAGTTCTTAATGGGTTGTCTCGTATGAATATTCATAGAGAGGATTAGTGCCTTGGTTTTGAATCAAAGACATTGTTTGTTAGATTTATTGAAAATCTGGTTGAAGTATACATAGACATTAAATATCTAGTGATGTAAAAATTTTAATTAAATTGATGATTTGTTGGTGGAGATGTTCATAATGGTGTAGAAAACTCCAATTGATACCTAGATATATATATATATATATATCAATGACTAGGTTTATTGTTTTAGTATATTCTTCCATATTCGAAGTGTGTTGATTGATTAAGTTGAAGTTACATTTTCCATATGATTGGTATATAACAAAATATTGAATTTTTAGATAGTAGATTATAGAAGTTATTGTCATAACTGGAGTTATTAACTTGGATTCCTTCTAGAAGTTTTCAATGAATTATCCTTTTGAAATGATGTATGTAGGTGAGAGAATATTATGGAATTCAATAGGTAATATAACCCAAGAAGAAGTATGTTTATTTCAAGTATCTCAAAAGATATTTATTATCAATATTATTGTACAATAAGAGATGTGAAGATGGTCAAACATTGTATTTTTTCCATTTTTTTCAAAATTTTTGGGACAAAAAACTAGAGGTTATAATGACATTACATGAAGAATTCATTGAAAATAAAAGAAAACAATAAGGTTAAGTATGTTTCCCACATGGTCAAGTATGAATTATCGATATTTATGTTATTTATTCAAATATGGTTTTCAACATAATATAGGAATGTGGATCATGTAGTCAATATATGATTCTCATAGACAAGATGGAGAGAAAAGTAAGTGAATTTTTGGTATATTTATGAACAAAAACAACAGAAATAAGTAATTTTTTCTAACTTGTGTGTTGATCTCATAGTCTCATAACAATTTTTTAGGAATCTATGTGAAGTAATGTTCACAATCTAGGAGTGAGTAATGTGGATAAAAGGTAATTATTTTGCCAGAAGGTGATGTTTTTTGAGGGAATGAATGTGTATTTTCATGAGGATAACCATTATTTTAAAATTATTGGTATTATTGTTGTATAAAGTTTAATTTAAATAATTATATAATAAATTTATTAATTATCAATCATATCAAATATAATATTTTTATTTATAAGAAAATAAAAATGCTAGTGAAGTAGGAATTTTGAAGGGACTAGTTTCAAGATGCTAGTTACAAAAGGTCAAGTATATAGGGGATGAGTCACACATATTATTCATTGAACTCATTCATATAGAATTCAGTAAGTGGAGGTGGCATCCAAAAATTTATTAATCACAAATGGTCTTTTCATTAGGTTGTATCATGATATACATCTATATGAAGGCAATACATGAAGACTCTCCACCTAGTAGAGTACATGGTCCACAAGATTTTTTTAAAATATTTTTGTTTTAGAGTGCAATGAATATGGTTAACATGGTTTATTCTTCTAAGGTAGATTCATGATTTTATTTTCAAATAGATATCTCATGTGATGATTTAGGAATTTAATGAATACATATTGTGTTTATGAGTGACCAAGATGAGTAATAAGAGAGTCATAGAGGATTCCATCAATTTCCTTTGGTTTGGATCAAGAATTGAATACTTGATCTTGAAGAGATATTATCCTTTGATATATCTATTTACGCATGTTTATTGAGGAAAATAATACATTAATTTTTCTGAATTATCCTTATCTGATTATGTGTTGTTGGTGCCATAAGACTATGGATGTGACATACTAAACTCTACAATTAAATATTTGAAAATATATTACATTAAATAAGGATAACATTATATTTAAAAGAATTAAACATCATTAAATCAATTGAAATTATACATGTAGTGCATCATTACAGATAGAAATAGAATATTATTTCCATTCTCTATTTATGATATCTACAATTTCTATAAAAAAATATATGATCCTTCACTGTAGTAGTGTGTGGTCGGGTGGTTAAGAGGAGGTTGTTACCCTTGGTTAGGAGTGTTCAATCCTAATATACTATAAAGGATTCATTCCTGGAAAAGATTCAATTTTTCTAAATCAATTATTATTCACCGAACTAGTGACACAATGTGGAATCTAGTATAATTTACACATCATCATTTTTTACTCCCAAGACTAGAACTTTATTGTTATCCTTGTAAAATTAAAGTATTCTACGAATGATTCACTTTATTGTATATCTAATAATTTTTATGCCGAGGTTATAATAATTATTAATATAGTTATAGGTTGAACCTTATTCCTCAAAATGTTTTAACAAGATCCTAACCAAGTATAACAGATTAAGTGGAAAATATTAATTTTTCCAACACTCTAATTTAACAAATTTCTTAGGGTGTCCTGGGGTCTAACAACTTGTATCGAAGATTATAGTTTTGAATTTGTATTTTACCATAGATATCATTTTTACAATTTAAAAAATGCTTGTATTAATTGATGTTTCCTATAGTTGTTAGTGAAATAAATTTTTATAGTTGTCCAACAGAAATTCATATATTACTGTTAGCATGTAGAACTATGGCAGTGTAGTAGATTCATTGAGATAACAATTTTAGTAAAATAAAGATTGAATTGAAAATATAGTTATATAATATATCTTGAACAGATCATTATCTGATGAATATTATAATAATGACTTAAATTGTGTCATAACATTCACTATTTGGAAGACACGAGAAAATGATTATCAAAGACATATAGTTGAACTGGGGGATATGATGTCTTACACATTCTAATTTTCAAGAACTAATCAAGATATGAAAATATGGATGATTTATAGTAATTAATTTTTTATGACTTGATTGATTATGAACAAGAAAAATAAGAAGATGTTTCGTACAAATATATCCTGTCCAATTTTTGAAAAATATAAAAAATGATAATTATTATTCTAACAATGTTATTGAAAATTCCACCAAATTATAAAATTTTGACCCCTCCAAGGAAGTCAGATAGAATGAGGTAGAAATATTAGATAAATTATTTCATCTTTCTAGTGAATGTTCATTCACTAATCAAGATATGATCACATCCATTTCCTATAATGTTTATCAATGGAAAAAATTCATCAAGTTGACCTTCCATTCTTTGAGTATACGTGAATAACAAAACAAATTTTAAATAAAGTCTAAGTGTCCTTGTATATTGAAATAATGAATATGGGATTGAAGATGAATGTCCAAAGTGACATACTTGATTATCATTCTTAAGAAATCCAAAAGTAGATGTCCATAGGAAAGGGAATGAAATAATGACTTGTCTCTCTCAAGAAAAAAAATTAAGATACAAGTCAATATAGAATTAGAGAAAACTCACATGTGAATCAGATAGATACTAAGAATAAGGAAAAATATGATAAGGTTACAGAATAATATAAAAACCACAAATCCTCTTAGAGAAATGATAACATGGTGATTTACTATATGGAAACATTATCAAGTTTATTACACAATTATTTTAATCACAAAACTCTAAGTAAGATTAATATTAATTTAATATATATATATATCTATATATATATATCATCACAATGTAATGTAGTTATGAAGAGGTACTACTATATAATATGGGGTCACATGATGTGTTTGTCTCTTGGATACTAGGATCCTAATGATAGAATGATAATTAATGCATTAATATGTCAATATATTTATGTTAATTTAAAGTATTAATTACAATGAATATTATTTATGAGTTTTAATATTAGTTAAATGGAATTAAAATGAAACGTGAAGAATTAATGGAAGAAAAAAGTTTCCATATGAATGACCATAAATCTTGTGGAATACATGGATAGTGGTTATCATGAAAATACATATGTTAAGCTGGAATGTCATATCACCACATTAGTGTAAAATAATTTATCATAGTAAATGGGGAAACTAATGTATTCTATGATAAACTCATAATATCCCTCTTGGGTAGAAAAAAGAAAAATCATTTTAGAAAAATGTGTAAGCTTTTCTAATTGTGCATACTATGTATGCACAACTGAAAAATGATAAAATATTTCTAAAAAAACGAAATAGAAATATAATCTAATTTAATTAAGAATAATTAAATAAAGATTGATCATGGATGAATTGAATTCTAAATTATTTGGATGGAGATATTGGAATTGAATAGGAAAATAAAAAAATCATAGATAAATAAAAAAAATTTAATTTCAATTGTGATGAATTTTAATGTATGAATTGATGTAGAGGATACATAGTTAATTGAGATTCATGGTTTGGTATACTGTGACCAAACACAATATTTTTCTTGACGATTTTAGTGGTACCCTTATCCCCATGATTTAAATTTTTTTATATCTTTTGGAACTGGTACATGTATAAGGGTGGAGTAAATCCATCCGAGGTAGAAGGAATTAAATAATAGATGTATGAGTTGGATGGGGTGAATTTACTGGACAATGAAAAAGTGGTTGTGGTGAAGGAATATCCAATCAAGTATATGAGTTAGAAAATGAAATTATTAATTGGTATTCTTCCTTTATTAAATCATTTATTAGTATAAAATCTAAGAATGTAGTGTTAATTTTTAATTTGACTCACAAAATGGTGATAATAAATCCCATTATTTTCCAACATCAAATCATATTTCACATGAATACTGGAATAAGTTCAAAATACTTAGATCCAGATATGATTTAAAATAATTTTGAATCCTAATGTGAAAAATCCAATGGTATCATGGTGATCTTGTACTAACCATTTCACCAGTTATACATTGAACCTAAAAGCGTGAGGAAAACTTTTAACAGGAATTAGCAACATTTATGTTTACATGAATATTTTTTATCATATAATATTTTATTAACTGGCTATTTTTAGAATACATAGATGTTATTCCACGAATATTGTATTTTCATAATTTGGACCCACATGTGGAAAATTATCTCGAAATATGGGGAAAAGAGATGAAAATATAAAGGATGTGGGTGTTATGTGACTACTCAAAGTATGTTTAACCATATTTGTATTTAATATGAAACAAATGAATAAATCACATGTTCATTGTTTGTTATCATGAGTTTATCAAAAATAATTGTATCAGTAATTCAAATATAGGGTATGTTTATCACACTAGTGTATTATTTCATATTCATTCACGGATTTTTTGTTAAATCTTTTGAGTTCATAGGATGTGATAGAAAAGAAAAAACTCTATTATTCGAGCATTCATGGAAGTAATTGAGTGAAATTTATATATTCGATAATATTTATATTGAGGCTTATTTCTTACACTATGTTTTGACATATCAAGATTAGATAATATTATTCTGGATCGAATACAATGTGGAAAATTAAATCATTTTTTTTCTGAAAGATAAATGTTTATTAAAGTTAGAAATAATTAAATTACAATAAATTATAAATCGATGTGGTTTTCGGAGACCCTAAAAACCTTGTGGTGGAAAACGATATCAACTTTTCACATTTTAAGGTTTGTTAAAAAATATTTACAAATGGAATATTGAATAAAGGGAATAGTGAATCGTTGAAATTTAATTAATAGAATACCAAAGGTATCATTTGGATCCCAAATGGGATAAATAATATATTATTCCAAGTATGTCGTATCAGCACTGATATGTCTCCTCAATACATATTAGTGTTTAGAGGTCATTACTTTGGAAAATATTTGTTAAATGGAGAGAAATTGTTGAACTAGATAATTCATGAAGGTAAACTATTGATACCAGGAATCCTTTTCATTATATTAAAAAATTGGTAGTGAGATTAATTCTCCATAAATAATTGAGATGTTTTTTAATTTTTGTAATATTAAGGTGTAAGGATATTTATGTTGGTATTAACTTCCAAATTAAAGGGGGATAATACATCATATAAGAGTTAATTTTTTTGATTTGATTTTAATGTTTCTAATTTTCATATTGAATATAATGACCCAATAATGTGTTAATATTGATGAAATATCATAATAAGTTGTGAGAATGTCAGTGATGGTAGAGGAAATACAAAGAGACATATTAGTACCTCTAAATTAAATATATAGTGTGTGGTTTGAGTAGATGATTGCATATTCAGATGGGGTTGATGGTTTATGTGAGAGCTCTGGAACCACTATGTCTGGAAGAGAAGAAGATAATGAATTTTTGGAAGGTCGTAAGTAGAATATAATGATATATCCACAGATCATGACCAGGATTTTGCCTTGAATATGATAATGAATGAACCTGTATAAATGATCCTAGTAGGTGAGAAAAGGTTTTGTAATACATCATAATATAATTCCATAAAAAAATGAATGATTATTCCAATATCTTAGATGATATGTATAGATAATATGGATGATTGTTTTTGTACATGAGGATGTTTATTCAATGAAATGCTTTTACATGAAATATATTTTAGCCCATATTGTTTTGAGTGTGACCAATATGGTGAAACACGTCATCAATGTAGGGAATAACATAATTCATATAGGGATTTCATTATTGTAGAGGTAGGTAGATCATACAGTCTACTATGTGGTTCACATTGTGATGTATGAGATCATCATAAGTGAGTTCACAATTCATTGATGAAAAAAACAGTAATAAGTTAGTGATTCTTGGTATCTCTAAAGTTCAAGAATATAGTCACTTAGTATGGTATTTCAGTATTCCTCAACAGCACATATACATATGAGTAGAAAAGTACGTGAAAGGTATAGGAGTATGTGGTTCAAAGGACGAGTTATCACAGTGGTCATGTGGGGTATTTTATCTGGGATACGTAATTATTCTATTATAATAACCTTTTTTGGAGCTGGTTTCTGAGAAATACCATGATAACTAATTTATTAAGTGTCTGTTATAAAAAAGAGAGAATCCATATATTGAAAAAGAAAAAAATTATTATGAAGAGATTACGTGTGGAACAGATCGTTGAGGCCTATCTATGAGGTCATGTATGATAAGGAAGATCCAGGGGTTAAATCTAATTGTTTAGTCCCTCTATTTAATGTATGTGGTGGCCAAATTCACGAATGTAGTATATAATGTAGGCATTTAAGTGTGTTCGGTTCATGAGGTATATTTTCACAATTGTGGAATGTGATGGAGTTTCATTCAATGGGTTATATAATCTATGTGGAGTAGTATGTAGTCCATAAGGAGAGTATATTGTGAAAAATTTACAAAAGTGTTTCATCATATAAATAATAATCTAAAATGGATTTCAAACAAATATCGTAGGTGGGTATTTGGAAAAGCAAAGAGTATATATAGTCATTGTTAGTAATCTAGAAGAATAAGATGAGGTATAGAAATGATACATTGGATAGTCTGGATTTAATTAAATTAGTTATAGTTCAAAAGATGGAGAGATATTATCCTTTCATATATATGGTCATGGAAGTGAATAGTTGGAAATATAACATTTCCAGTATAGAATCATCATAATCTGAAAAACAAATGTTGGTGATATAAGAGTAGGGAAACCCAGACTAAACTCTCACATTGTAGATTTGATATTCTCCATCATTTAACGGGTTTTTTTATGATAATATTAACAATAGAGCATCAAATTAAGGGAAATTACACAAGAACTATATTAGGATGGATAGATATTCTAAATCAAATATATTATCAATTTAAGAGATATATATATCTATGAAAAATGGATGATCCTCTAATAATTTAGTATGTAGGCGTGATGAATAGGAATCTAACATTAGTTTATGAGTTACTGAACCCAAAATGTTTAAAGGAAGTGTGAATGGAATAGGTGGGTATTGATGAAATAATTTTAATCTTCAAAACATGTTAATCATAGTATATTCATGTATGAATGGAAAACATTCAGTTTATAGACCATGGGATAACCCATTTTGTTTATCCTTGTAAAATGATTGTATTATTTTCATAATTTACATAAAAATATATTTATTTCTATTTATTATGGTTTTGAGAAAGTGTAATAAAGTGATAGATTGAATGAAATACCTACCAACATGTGAGTAATATCCTAATTATCGTTAATCACATTTAATTTTTTTTATAATTTGTATATCACCATAATTCTCCAATATATTAGGGTGTCCTATGGTCTAATAATTCATATCCATGATAGAGTTTCTTTCTTTTTGTTAAACCTCATATTCCATTTTTGTATTTTCTGTTGTTTCATGGATTTAAAAAAGATCCCTCTTATTTATAATAGAATTTAATTTGTGGATTGAATAATGGTATTATTATCTTCATAGAAACATTTGGGAAAATGTATTAGAGTTTATTATTCTAGATAATTATTTTACTATGTATGGTAAAATAATTGTAAATACATAGAAAAAATATTTTAATTTGATCATTGACTTATAAGGTGTGTATAAATACTTTAGAGAAAGCCAAAAATCTTCCAAATGAAGATGGCCAAAGAAAGTGTTTGTTTAAAACATTATAAGGATATTTATTTTGTGACATTGATCATAATCTATAGTTGAAAATTTATATTTATATGAAACCAAAAAATAAGGATTCTCAATAATGTAAAATTACTAAAATAAATAATATGAAGACAAATAAGAACAATATTTATTTTATAAGGGAAACTACATATAAAGAAAGGAATTCATCTATATAAATAAACACAATTATAGTCACTATAATAAATTCTAAAAAATCTAATCATTTATATTCTTCTTGTAATTTAGAGATAAAGGTCATTAAATATAAAAAAGTCATCATGTCGTAAATCTACTTTGGGGAAAAGGAAGATTGCAATCAAGGTTTATAATGTTTCTTTGGGGTAAATCATGTGTCACAAATGGTTATTTATAGAATCCACATATGGAAATCCTTCTTTTTAAGATGACGTTCATGACTAGAGGGGGTGATGGTTGGAATGGTCGAGTAAGTGGATTACATAGTCATCCATGTATCTTGTGTATGTGTGATTATGGTTCATTGATGGACCACACATTCTTTAAGAAATAATACATGGTCCACTATAATGTTATACTACACTATCTATGAATGGTATTTTTGGGAAGATAATTATATTTATTACATCATCTTTTAGTGGAGTAAGTGGATGATAGAGGAATATATGGTCGAAAGAAGGATTGTTTGTGAGGGTCGAGAGTGGTATTTTACATGATGTGAATAGTAATTAGATTGCAAAACATGTTTCTCAGATGGATTTACCTGTAAATACCTAGCTAAAAGATTCATTAAATGTTGATCATATAGAAGATAACATGCATAAATAATATGAAAAACATATGTGAGGTCAGGAGTAAGCGAGGACTAGTTCCACAAAGCTATTTTTTATATCATGTTCATGGAGAGAAAACATTTAAGCAATCTCTAGTGGTTAGTACACTAATTTTAGGTATGTGGTAGTAGAATTGATCAGGATATTTTACAAAGTAGACATTAACCTGTGGTCATTTTATGAGTTGGATTTATGAAATGGAACAACACAATGGAGATCCACATAGTGGAGTACTTGATTCATGAGGTGTAATACAAAATATTCATTATGGGAAAGTTATAAATTGAAAACCACATTGTTTATTCATGTAATGAAAATTTTTGAACATACAAAGAAGAAAAGGTATCATGTTAGGATTCTAGAAGTCAATGAGTACATCTTGGATACATCAGTGAATCAGAAGAATTAGTAGAGTGCCACATAGTATTCCATTGGAATATCTAGTTTTGTTCAAGAAGTGAAGTATAATAAAAAAATATATAAATTTTCCTTTCATATATTTTGACATAGAAGAGTAAATATATAATTATGGAAATTCATGTACAATGATATACTTATATGAAGAAGTTATCTTTTTGATACAAGAGTGTGGATGTTATAGAGTAAACTCTCGTATTATCTAGATGATCATATATGGAATTGAAGAAGAAGATAAAAGTAAGAAGAAAATGGAATAGTTAAAATTTATGCATAGTAATGAAATTAGTGTCAAATTATAGTAAAATATAGATTATAATTTCTATTATCTATTGAAGAGACCAGAATGTTAACAATCATTGGAAGATCCTTCACAAAGTCATTATATAGGTGTAAAGAAGCGGTAGTAAGCATTATTTGACGAGTTAATGAACTCAAATTCAGGTAATGTAATTATGTTTGGCACAGTGAATATTTATAAAATATTATGCTAATCTACTAAACTAGTGTAGCATAGTGGATTTAGTTTTGATCAAAACACCATCATTTTTTTCTCCATATAATATACCTTTTGGGGTGAACAGTGTAAACAAATTATGTAATTAGAATAGTTAAAGTTTATCTTTATCAAATGATTTTTTCATGATGTTTGGAGTATGTATAATTGAGTGACATCTAGAACCTATATCCTCTATCATGGGATTAAGATCATGACGAAATTAAGACTGATTAAGGAGAAAAGTTATATTTTTATATCACCCCAATCCCCTTATCTCAAGGTTTCTTGGGTTGGAAAACCCAGAGTGTGTAGAAATTAGGCATTTGGGGATAGTTGTATATATGTTTTAGAATACTATAGTGTATGTTTCATCTCATGATATGCTTTGGTATTTTGAGATTGGAGTTGATATAAAACATCATTATTTGTGTTTATATGAAATATGGTTTATGGGAAAAGAGTGTCAACATAATGTATTGGCACGTGGATTATGATAATAGTGATCTGAGTGTTACTATTAATAAGGGATATGATATATGAGGTTAACAGCATAGGGGTTATTCAAAACTTTTGGGAACCTTCTAGATGGGAGGCATGGGTAGATGCATTGAGTAATGAGATAAATTCACTTGAGGTTCTTCCGGATATATGATGTAGTATTGGCTATTCCTTTACATTTTCAAATTTAAATAAAATATATTTATTTTAGTAGAGAGTATATATTTTTGGAGGTCATGGTATATTTATTGTTTTACAATTTTGATTTTTTAAATACATTTAGGAGGGTAGTAAGATCATGGATAGACACTTGTGATATTGGAAATGAATATAATTTTTGGGTGATCTTACTATAAATTATATAATTGGGAAAATGTATTGATTTTGCAGAGGAGTTTTAAGGATAATAAAAAAATATTGCACATTATTACATGATAATCATGTTTGGGTGTTTATAAATTTTATACTAGGTATGATGGAAATTAACTCATGGGATCATTATTGGAATTTTATTATTGGGTAAAATTGATAAATACATCCATTTTTTTATTGGATGAGGTGGTGACCACTATTTACATGTGGTGATTGCTAAATTTTGAAACATTGAGTCGTTGTGTGCTAGATGAGGAACAATGGAAAAAACTGAATATTATAATGGCTTCCTAAGAGATATAATGAAATTTAGAAATGTACCTCTATGGTGAGTGGTGACATTAAATGTAGATCAGGGTACCTGGGTATAGGTGATCATAGCTTGTTCCTTAACATAACAATCATGTGGTTTCAAGGTGGTGTGAGCATGTGTCTATAGGAGAAACACATTTGAGATCATGTATCTATTGAGGATTTGACTTAGGATTGGTTTATGGTAATATATGGGGTGGGGAGATCATGGTATGTTATTTGAGTGTGTGAACCTCATCATGGATGATATTGGGAATTTCATATATATAAATTTATTATGAGACAATAATGGTGGTGTTTGATATATTTGGATTTAATTTAGTTATTTGAAAGTGGATTATGTCGTGTATTTGTGGACAACATCATGTAGACATGAAAATTTGAGTTACAAAAAATTATGAAAATATTTAATATCTATACAATTAAAATAAATATATTTTCTTGTTTTTTATAATTTGGAAAAATATTAACATACAAAATTGAATTATTTTTCAACTAATGGACATTTTTTTACTATATAAAAAAATATTAAGTCTTCAACATCTCTCAAAAATTCATTACAGATTATAGCCTTCTAGACACATCTAACATAACATGGGAAAAAATAATTATAAAAAGGGATGACTTTGAATGTCCCTAGAATTTAAACATAGGAAATATATATCAAATATCATACATGAGTAAAAGATGAAGATATCAGATAATAATGTTATATAAGAATGTTATAACAAAAATATAGATAATAATATACTACATAAGAAAATGTTATGAATAAATTTTATGTAAAAATTGGATCTAATAAATGTGATCCATGGTATTACAAAAGAATTATACCTTACAAATCATGCAAAAACACTAGTATGAGGATCATTACTTTTACAAGACACACTAAGGTTCCCATGATTTAGAGAAAAAAATTAAACTTCATTACCTGTCTTTTGAGATATAAAACATTAATATTTACTTTGACTATGCTATTGAACCCCACCTATAATCATACACACATATAAGTTCTATAATAAAATAAATAATTATATTATATTATAAAGAACCCAAGGAATGTAGAAGCATTTTTTGTAAACATCACAATGAAATAATAGATAGAAAATGGGTTTAATATCATTTTTATATTGAATGAGAAGCACATTTTTAATAGTATCAAATGAATTAATAGATGGATGGATGGTGGTTTTTGATATAAAAGAATACATGGTGTCAGTTTCACCTAAAAGAAACACATAGAGTAAAATACGAGGCTACAAGAAAGGAAATATGATGTGAAAATAAAAAACAACATTAATATAGAATGATATTCTGAGGGGTTTTATAATGAATTAAAATTCCACTTATATAATATCTTTTAAAATCACTCATGATTTGAAAATATGATTTTCAATGAATCCCCTATGGTTTGAGTAAAATTTTGATCAAAACCACATTCATCTTTAGAGTCTTTTGAACTAAAGTATATTATAATAATTTACATGATATGGATCTTGAAACCAAATTAAAATGGTATATTTATGTTGTTAGAATGTCACCACAACATATTAATGTTATCATTGTTCACGTTATGAAATAATTCTAAAAAAATACTTACGAGACTGAGAACCCCTAAAAATTTTATGGATATTTAACTCAAAACATCTTCAAAGAGATATAGATTTAAATCGAAATTACATTAATTTTAATCATTAATATTTTATTATATACATATCAATTAGTTAGTATATACATCATATAATCCAAATTATATGGATAACAAAAACATATTGTAAAGAGAATAATCCAATATGAAAAACCCATACCTTATGTTCCCTCTTACTGAACCATGCTATAAACTCATAAAAAAATATAACTATCCTAATAACATATATTATAACCTTAATATAAACATAACACCAGTTAAATAATTATTTTATATAAATATATTACAAATATTTTAACTGACTATGGTTTATTTTCATTCTTCTGTCTTAGAACTTTTGATTGTTTTAAGTGTTATATACATCCTAATGATGAGATTGATTCAGACTTGGTGGATTACCATTACAAGATAATTCTGTAAAGTTTAATAATTATTTTTTATTGATTACATTTTTCCAATTTTTATTATCAATTATACATTATTAGGGATTGTGAAATGGAAATGACAACAAACTATTTTTCATCATGTTTAAAGAAGGTAATGTGATTTATTATTAACTATTTTAAATATTAAAATAACCTTTCCTAAAAAATAAAAAAAATTAAATATATAGTTATCATATGATATTTATATTATATGAAACTCCCAAATCATTTTTGGTATCATTATTATGAAATCATTTATATAGGCATTTAATTCAATCGAAATGGTAATGTTTTATAATGAGTTAATGAGTAAAGAGACGAATTTAGATAACTTAAATATTACACATTAAGAATATTATACAAGATATAAATATAATATATCCTTGTTAAATCCATTCATTGAACCGTCAATGATTGGTGGAGACATATAAAATTCATTATTTGGGGAGGCGACAGTCCATATATTCCTAATTAATTATTGAATTTATCTATGAAGGGAGAAAACAATTATATATGAAATATTATGTTTTATGAATTTTATTTGTTAAATATGAAACATAATTAATCATAAAATCCATATCTGATACCGTACTTGAGAGTCGGTGATGAAAAACAAATAACAATTTTTTGTGGAGGCTGTTGACTGCATGTACACATGATCTATGTTTTAGTGTTTCTTATTGAATATAGTAGAATGAATAGTTATTGTTTAATTAGTATAATTACATATATTAATACTAATTATTCTTATTTAATAGTATTATTATGGTTGGATAATGTTATAATATAATAAAAATAATAATGAAACACTAAGAATAAGTCGATACTCACGTTGTGGGCATGGATTTTTGAACGAAATTTCCCATTGAAATGAAGGAATATGACAAGTCAATGTGACCAGAGGATTTTATAAGCATTCACGTGTTCTAGGAGAACAAATGTGGTAGTTATAATATGATAAATTTAATGGGAAGTTGAATATTGAATTGGTGGAGGTGTTACCTTTTTTATATGTTAATGGATTGGTTGTTTTGGTAGGAACCCATTTATATTTAATAATGTGATGTTAAAACTCATGTATCAAGTGAATAAAAGTAGAAAAAAGTTGAGGGAAAAGTATATATAGTTAAAAAACTCTAAAAAACACATATTGGTAACAACAATGTGCGTTTTACTACTTTTTCATTTAACCATTTTACATTTACCCTATGTTAATTATACCGTTATATTAATTTTTTAACTTTTATAATTCATATTAAAGAAAGAAATTAATAATGAATTTTATAACTAATTATAAATGTTTATTTTTATTTTTTAAAAAATAAAATCAATTTAAATTTAAATGGTTTAGAAATATTATATATATTATTAAGACATATAATGTATAAAAAAGCAGTTTTTCAAAAAACTATGATTTTAAGAATAAAATATTTTTTTTCATTCTATAATGATATAAATTTTATTTTCCCATTAAAAAAATATTTATTTATAAATGAAATAAGTTGTATTTTAACAACATGTAAATAAAAAATTGTATCTCACAATGATGATACTTTGTTCATGGAAAGGACAAAAATAGTTTTTATTAGAAAAACATTTTTCGTTATCTCTAACAATATTTGATGTCAGTTTTATAATTTGAATATTATATCAATATTAATAATGTAATTCCTTAGATTCATATTTTACAACCTAAGGAATATTATATATACCAGTAAAATATTATATGACGAGACAATAATAAAAATTACTTTTTTTATGGAAACCTTATTTTTTGACAAAAGACAATCCATTTCAGAAAATAACCATTATTAAATCATTTTAATCATTTATCCTCAAAAGCTGATAATTTTTAATTGATTACTATCATAGATATGATTTAATGGTTTATTTATAATAATCATTAAATATGTCATCGTATGTTTGTATTAGGTTTTTTTCGTAACAAAAGTTATAAAAAATTCAATACAATTTAAAGGATAAAAAATGTTTTCTCATTACATTCTACCGCGTAAATAAATTTTATCCACAAAATTCCTATTATTGATTATTAATGGTGATACATGTTACATTACCATTCAATATATCACTTCTAGTGAGATATATGTCATACTATTTTTATTTTATATCAGGATTCTTATCTTTTCGAAAAACAACCATATACAATTATATGTTCAACTATGTTGATATCATAATAATATATTCGAAAAAACATTTAATTACCAAAATTTAATACATCTTCAATGTATAAAACTATAGAATAAAATCATATATCTTTTTGGAAAAAACCGTTATGTTCAATAATAAAATTATGTTGACCACTATTTCATAAAATATTTTAATAGCCTATGTATACCATTATCCCATAATGAGAGTAACCTAATAATATCATGAATAAAATATCACTCCAAATATATAAAATAATATATTAAATACATCTTCCAAAAATCATACAACATTTTATTACATCAAAATTGATCTTATCATTAACCTAAAGATTCTCCATTCTTCAATCATTTAATCTGCAATAGTTATCTGGAAAATAAATCATTGTGTGAAAATAAAAATCATTGATTAATGATATAATTATATTTGTTCCCAAAATGATAAACTAAAATTATGAGACACATACCATATATGTTTCAAATTATTATAATAATTTTTAAAATATACCATAATATCATTGATAAATATAAATCAAAATAATATTAAAAAGAATCAATTTTTATTAAAATTTTCTCCCAACTACCTTATGTAAGACTAGGACTCTCACTTATTAAACTATAGTATTATTATACTAAAATTACTAAAAATGTTTTTATACTCCCTTATTCAGTTATAAGACGTAGTTCATTATATATACAATTCATTCATAGTTTCATTTTTAGGATCATATTTTAACTAAATATATATCCAAAATGGTAATCAATAAAAATAATTTAAATGATATTATGAATAAGAAAACTCATTCCAAATATAGATTCTTTAGATACACACCCATTCCATATTTTGATACATTCAGTTCAATCTAATTTTCATTATTTTAAGACATATTGTAAATATTAGCTAAATCTCATAGTGTAATTATGAATCAAATAATTCATAATGGTTTATATAGATAAATTTATTGACCAAAGAAAATTATTTCAAGACTGTCAAAACTGGTGTGCTACTAGGATTCATTATCACGTATAAGCTAAAGAGAGAGTTAGTACTCATGACATCATTTTCTTCTTTATGGCCCCTAGTTAAATCTCTTATAGAGATAGTGTCCACTATTATAAACCATAAATGGATTTTATTTATATAAAACCAATGAAATATCTATATTTTATTCATTACATGATATTATCGTACACAAAAAATTTTATATATAGATATAACCCTATGTTTTTCTCTAAGGTTCTCTTATCTTAGTTCCTAAAATATTACCTCAAACAACCAAAAGGGAAATACATACTTTTAAAAATATAATCAATAACAACCTATCAACCATTGAATACATTTCTATCTCCCAAAATATAATAAACTTATATCACCATAATATCCAATTTCATCTAAAACATGCTTTGATAAAATTTTTAGCATCCCACTAAAGTTACCATCCAAATTAGATGACATAAAGAAAATATTTAATTAAAATAAATTCACTAGACCTATTAATAAAATTGTTTGACATAATTTGGAAGAATTTATTTACAAAAAAACTCAGGTATTCTATAAAAAATGTAATTTTTTACCAGTATATAAAAAACTTCATAGTCTTTTACATCTCTCACAAATTGATCACATAAGATACCTTTGAAGACACATCATATGTAACCTCAGGAATATTAATCATTAGAAAGAGGTGAGCTCAGATTCAGTAAGGTTAAACATAATATATATAAATAAAATATAATAATTTTGTATTAGATAAGAATATGGTCATAATCAGGATACATGATAATGTTATAACGAAAGAATCATACGTAATAAATCATTACATTAAGAAAAAGTCATGAATAAAAATATAATGGAAGTATTATCATGTAAGAATGCTCTATTTTACTTTAACATTAGACTTCCCTAGAAATTTGTAACAAGCATCAGTATATGGAACATTAATTTTTTGATCCACACAATTAGTGGTCATTAGTATGAGAAACTAAACTTTCCTCGTGATTACCTATAACATGAGATATAAAACATAAACCAATCCATTATTGGGTGATATAAGACTCCATAAATCCTCACCATTGATTATGAGTTCTATAATAAAATAGAAAAATGCATTATATTATAATGAGCATGTAGACTGAAAATGGGGTTCACTACATTTTCAAATGGATCAACATAAGTAAATCATTAATTATTTGACCAATACTCATAACATGATAAAACCATGGAAATAAAATATACATATAGTTAACTAAAGTTCCATTCTATGTAAATACCATTTAACCAATAAAATAATTCATATGGTATTTACACCCTATAGATAAATGTTATATGGTTCTATTAATATTTTTTCAAATTAATTGATGCATGGAATATAGGTGAACATACTTCAATAAAAGAAATAAATAATAATTTATTCTAAGAGGAATGGACTTCAAAGAGGAATTTTGCTTATACACTAATGAATATTATCAACGAAAAAAGAAGTCTATGTTACTTTCCCCAAAAATAAAATGATATTACATTGTTGAACCAGATTTTGATAGTGTATGTTAACATTATAATAATTTACATCATCAATAATAATGTATGTAAAAGGACTTAGATTAAGATAAATATCATTTTAATAAGAATAAGAAAAAATATCTTTTTTAAAAAAATGACCCATGATATTTTTGAAAATATTTTAGATATAAATGTTTTTAAAATAAATGTGAATAATATATTATCTTATTAAACTGTTAGATATTATGAAGGTAGTGTCATTGAAAATGAAAAAAATGATGGAAGGAGTTGTTGACATGGAAAATGTAAAAAATATATTCTTAATTTTTTTTGAAAATAACACATATGGAAAACACTAAAAAATTATTTAAATCAATTTTATGAAGCTATATTATTCGAAAATAGACTCGATAAATTATGGAGGTGTAGATGAGTAAATTTAGAAAAATACCAATTAATTAGAAAGTGGAATAATGGATGTTCCTAACAAAAAAAGAGAGAAGGTTGGTTCTTCATCAAAGTAACACAACTAGTAATATATGATCCAAGGGAAAATTGAATGTCAAGTTAACATATAAAAACACAAAAATATACAACGGAATAGTAAGAGTTTTAAAAAATAAAATAACTTCCACTTATGAATTATCATTCAAAAACAATATTCGTTTGAAAATAATATTTGCTATGAAACCCTTTGGGTTTAAGTATCTTTTTCCTCAAAACCACATTCAATTTAGGTAGGATTGGGATCAATTTAAATTAAAATAAAGTACATGATATTGATATTAAAACCCCAATGATATGGTAAAATAAATTCATTTATAATAAATCACACGATTTTAATGGTACTGTTGTCCACATAAATAAAAAATTCAGAAAAATAATATATGTTAAACGGACCCCATACAATTTCAGTATTATTTTACATAAAACCAATTGAAAGTGAGAGATATTTAAATAGAACATCAATTACTATGAATACAAGATACTTCTTAATATAAATATCAATTAGGATTTATATTCATGACTAAGTCAAAATTAGGGTTATAATACAAACATGTCTTAAAGAGATGAATTTTAGATGAAAAATCGTTAATTTATAATACTTATTAGTTGTCCAGGAAAAAATATCATTTATAATGAATATAAAAGTACTAACAAATTATCTTTTAAAAACAATATAAACATACTACAATTTTTATAATTATTTTATAACTTATTATCATAAATATATTAACTAATTATAGTTTATTTTCATTGTCAGGTGTTAAAACTTTTGGTTATTTATTTCATAAAATATGAAGATATGATAGATTATTAATTAGTTTTTTCGAGTTCATCATTATTCGGTCATTAAAGATAGAATATTCATTATTATTTTGTAATTACTATCATGACATGGCCCACCAAGGCCCCACTCAAGCTGGTTGTAAACTGATTGTGACACCCCATGACCACATAAAATAGTCTAATGGCTGGTGACAAGACATGGGGAGGATATCACTATTACAGTAGGCCTTTTCTTAAGGTACATATACTCAGACACACACACACATCAAATGAATGGTTAAGAGATATAAGAATGAAGTATCTTTCAAGGAGTAAAAAATGAACAAAACAAAACTCATGATACATATTAGAGTGAAACAAGGATTAAAATGTATAAATAGAAACATACATGCACAAATAGTAATATAGAGGAAATCCCAAATTGATGATATTTGTAAAGAGGTAAAATAATTGAGAGACCAGTTTACGATCCTTGATTATGACCATTAAATATATTAAACAACCCCATATAATAATACAATCAATCTATAATAGATACACCATGGTAACTAAAAATCATTATTTCATCTATATAAATAATCATGGTATGGAAAAAGACCACGCATAGGTGAGTATATACATATATTGTAGTACACCACGAAAACCAAAAAGAGGATTAGTAAAATGGAAATTTTAATATCAAATGACATGAAATCGTATAATTGACCCTTACAATAAATATAATCATAAATAAACCCATGTTAATATAGTAGGGGGATCTCCATCATGACCTCAAGTAATGATCGATGAGTCAGCCTTTGACTCCCATAGGACTATCTAAGGTGCCAACCTAAAAGTAAAACCTCTCAGAAATATAAGTTCAAGGACAAATATTCACCAACATACTGAACAACCAATGGATAACTATCTCCTAGAAAATAATCAGGTGTAATCACCTAAAACTTTGTATAGAGTACACCCACCTTTCCACTTTATATAATAAATGTGGGAGTAAACATTTATTAGAGGACTATCTCACTACTTGATCTTAGTTATGAGGAGTTCCATTACTAATATAGAGGAAATTTTTCTTTTATATTCTGGGTTAGATTCATATTTACTACTATATAGGATATAGGGGACCATCCACCCAGAAGTGAATGTGAATAAGAACCCTAGAAGTTCTACTCTGTTGATAAACGGACCACAACATATGTTGTGGAGTTACATCTATTCATGTATAATGGATATGAGGGACCAACTATATACAAGGATAGCTAATTATATACCCTATATGTTATAATCTAAATATATACATGCAATAACCTCTTTAATGGAGTTTCATCTCTACTATTATAAAATTCAGAGATGGATAACCACCCAGAAAAAGACTGGAGTGCCGATTATGTAATCTATTGAATAATTAAGCAGGATAACTAATACCTTGTAAACATCACTGAAGAGCTCATCCAACGGATAACACATCATTTCATATCTGTGAGGCCAAAAAGTAAACCAATGTATCCTATATGAAAAAAACACAAGATATGCCACTTGCGCTCCTAAATCCATGTACCAAAGAAATGTTTATATAATGTATAATTTCATAAAAATAGGTACTCAATGTTCACATAGGGTCACATTGTGTGTATCCTTTATGGGAAACCTAGTAGTATTTTCCTTGGAAGTGATGTGTAAATGCATGTGTATTATTATAGTCAATATGTGGAGTACATGAAATGTCTTATCATATCATATATTCTTGTTTCTTCCATCCCATTCTCATATAAAATGGAATTTATTAATAACTTTGGTCTTTCATGTGTAACTTGGACTTGTTTGGATTCTCCCATCATGTGTTGGTACAATGTCTATCTTTTTTCCCCTGAAATCATGTTGATCTTTTGTAGTTATATATGAACTTTCCCATTAACCAAAAGGTATAGACCATGTCAACAGTTTCAGGTTAAAGGACATGTTGAGATACCCCACAGTGTGTGATATTTAACTCTACAGCAAACCCTGGCCACTGAAGGAGGAGACTGCATTGTACGTGTTCCTATAGGATAGAGAGTATGTAGTTGGGTTTTCATAGATTATAAGTATAGTCTTCATGTGATCTCTAGATCCACCATTTCTAGAAATTAAAATTCAAATCTACTATCAAAAAATGAACCAAACTAAGGAATAATTTCTCTAAACATCGCTTCTCAACCTCAAGTGGATGGAAAACAGAATTCTAGATACCCACGTGGTAACCCTCATGTCTTCCATCACCACATGGGGTTTTCATTCATTAATATATCACTTAAAACATATTAATCATATTTATTAGACCATAATACAATGAAATTAATAATAACACATATTCCCTATGAATTTGGTTGTTTTTATTATGCTCAAATTTCACCTAGAAATATCGAGTCACAACCACATGGGCCAACAACCATGAATGGTTGGGAGAAATATACAATAACAATGTGAAACCATTAGAGTTTGGTGAAATCCTATACAAATGTTCCAAGGATTCCAAAATTGATTCAATAACACTTTTTAAAATAGGGGCTAGGTGAAGAATATAAATTACATAGCAATAATATAGAAAAAACCCTTGACTATTAAATAAATCAAAGGTGGTGCTCACAAAAATAATGAGCCATGCATCAGGAACCAGTCAAATGTTGGTGAGGGACACATCATCTAGTGATGATGTTAATGATCCTTTTATATTTCCATTCATCTCTCTAATCCCCGTTAATCATTTTTAGAGATCCATGTTCTGATTTTTTTCAATGCCAACAAATCTCTTATCATCCTACCAAATTTATCATGCTTATGTGACTAAATATATAGATTTCCCATAACGACATATAAATTTATAGGGAATTAGGATTTGGGTAATGTAATTTAATTGAATAAATAAATTATTTATATTTCATAACACGCCTTGAAATGGTCGACTTACACTGAACACCTGACACTAGCCAACAATATTGTGTTCCTATGGTAAACTCTATATTTGGGAAACAACCCCGGTCTCATATTTTCCATAAAAGGTCTTGATTAATTGGAAGACTATATGTTATGAAAATATATGTGTGTGTGTTTTTTTAAATATAAATATTCTAAATATATTAATTCTAGGATAACACAATACTGATAACCTAATTCCAACAACATTGAAATATCCTGATAATTTTTTTTAAATTCAAATGGATTAAAATATTGAAAATAATTCATTACATAATCTTATCCTTTAGTAATTTTTACTTCAAAAAGAACATGCTAAGAAAATATTCAAGTTATTATGCCCGAATATAGATATCAAAATCCCAATAGAACACCCACATACACTTATAATGCTATAGTACATAAATCACATGAATTTTTCACCCACGCAAGTCATTATCCTTCCAATCCATACTTTCCTCCAACTACTCCGTGAAGATGAATCCATCCTCAATGTTATTATTTTCACAATTGAATGCATTTTATGAGTCATTCACATATCTACTTATCTTCAACGAATAGAAAATTCCATGCACTAAATCCCATGTGGGGGTATGGCTAAGAGGAATGAAACCTCTATAACCCCACACATAAAATCACATAGTTTGAAGATCCTAAAAAAATATTATAACCCTAATAAAAAATCCAAATTTTATACTATCAATTGACTCTCAATGAAACATGTTCTTCCTGATTTAACTCCAATGGTCTAATATTTTGATCACTATAATATTATTATCTCAACCATGTTGTCCTCCAATTCACACATATCACTGGAACTTTTCCTATAATGTTTCAATCCCTATTACTACTACAAATAAATTATAAGGTAAACTGACCATAGTATTGTATAAGGGTGACCTATATAGTCTCTTTTATAATTCATTACATGGTTTTATTCCGATATTGGACTAACAAATTCACAAATATGATACCTCCACAAAAGAGAGTTGATGTATCTTGCAGGAGCTAAAAACTTACATGTTTTTTCAGGGATTTTTTTCAAAACCCACAATTGTTCACATACACTAGTCATCTTATTTAAGGGTGAAATACATGATCATCTGTATCGAGGTATCAAAATCCATTATCTAACCTCTGCATGACCATGATTTATAATGATCATCATATTCAGAGAAAATCATTTTGAAATCCCCATGAATATAAATAATATCATTCAAGTTAAAATTTCACAAACTATCAATAGAGATCATCCCTTCGACAACAATGTTTTGTGTTTACCTGGTAATCCATTAAACTACCACCAAAAATTAATTGGGGATAATCAATTCTATTCATAATACTCAGTAGTTTATTTTAGAACCTCTGGATCCTAAATTAAAGTCTTACCTATTGATATATGAGTCAGGGAATGATATAATAGAAATCATATTTCATTAATTTTCCCTACAAAAAATATCACTAAAGGTCCTACTACAACTTTTCCACCAATAGATGCACTGAAATGGGGAAGGTAAAAAAACCACAACACCACCACCTAGAATGTGACTGAAACTACCATATATCCTTGAATACAGAAAACGTGCTTACCACATTCATAAAATCCATATAGATCATCTTTTGGGGATATATGATCACATATAACTTTGAATTCAATGTCTCCCAATAAAGCCTCTCACATACAATGATGAAGTAGTCGAGTTACCACAATCGACTAAAAATAAGATGCACCCCTTTCCTCTATTAGATATTTCTATAATGAGGAAAACTACTCTCATTCCACCTCCATCAAACCAGAACAGAATTTCCTGCTAATGGAATCATCCACCAGGTTTCCCTTCAATGTATTATAGACTATCTAGAAGTTATATTCTCATAGAAACTCCTACCAACACCCCTATATCAATTTGAGTTCAAAATGGGTATAGAAGTACCTGAAAATATCTTGGTGTGAGAAAATTAAAAGAAATACCTATAAAGATAAAAACACTTCATCAAAATGGTGAATAATTTACATAAAAACTAAATCAACCATGCAACTCAACTCATTGAGTCTAAACTACCTCAACCTATATTAATTCATTACCTTTATCTCCATAAACCATCTTCTGATCCTAGATTTAGTGGAATAGGTAAACCCAAAACATTTGACTCCTTCCTATTGAAATCTCTTTATAGGATCACATACCTACCTTTAACTCATATTGTACCGCCCCATGATTAAAATTATGTTTTTTTGTTTTTTCAATGATCCCAAGATGCAATAAAATGAATTTTTGAACTTAAATATATAAGTAGAGAGCTCTTTATTCATACAAATACCATAATACCCTACTGACACAAAAAAACTAACCCATTAACCCCACTATTATTGATAATAAAACAATTGGAAGACCACCGAGAAAAACAACGATGTTGATCAAGTAGTTATCATCTCTTGGATTTGATAGAAGCACAAACGATACAGCAAGGATAATAGCAATAAAACTAAAAATAAGAGGAACATATAAAACCATCTCTAAAAGCAATGGCGTGAGCATCGTGATATATTTTCTTCTGAATTTTTAAACGATGCTTAAAACATTGACATTTATAAAATTTTACCCGACCGTTATAAAAACTATCCGTTAGAAATTGTATTATATAAAAATGACACATGACAACTATTAATAAAATAAATAGACAATGTTGATTAGAATATTATTATCTAACTTTTAATTGAAGTACAATAAACCAAATTTGTGTATTTAATAAATTTTGTTAACTAATATATATATATGTATATATATATATTTAATTAAAGATATTAATATTATGTTGTAATTCAACATCTAATTTTACATTGATTACATATAGTAATACAAATAAAGAACTTTATGTGTTCAATATTAAAAAAACCAAAATAATGAAATTATAAAATTAATGTAGTATATTATTATTAGTTCAGTAAATATTTTAAAAAAATGTTATGTCGAATCGGGGTAAAGGGGGATTCGCGCAGAGGTAGGGTTTCGAGAGGAGTGGTCCGTCAGGTTTCCTTCCAGCGTGAAGGCAGGTCGATCCACGAAGCCTTGTCCCAGTAGAAAAACGAACCTGAGGCATTGTGCCGAGTCGAGAAGGTCCGAGCAAGGTCGCAGTGATGATATTCAAGCTCAGATGAGTTTCATTTTGGAAGATCAAGGGCAAACAAAGGAACCAAATCCATTTTCGCGTTTAGGGTTCCAGTTTCTTTTTAAGAAACTCAATCTTATGGTATGGATGTGGTCTAGGATTTAATATTCAGATTTTTATGATTACCCTGGTTATGTTATCTGTATTTGGTCCTTGGATTTTCTTTTAGTGTAATGGATTCACAATCTTGGTTTTCTCTGTTTTTGTTCTTAATCATCATCGACATCGGGTTTGGAAATCTTCTCAATAATGAAAGTATGGTATTTTTTTAATCTATTTTTGTTATCTGAATCGTATTGAAATCTTCTAAACAATGTTTGAGATTGACAATTTTCATCAAATTTTTTCTAAATCACCCCGTTGTGCTTATCTGGCCTTTATTTGTGGATGAGGTTTTCTAAATAGTGACTTGAATATCTTCAATATTTTTATTTTAATCATGATTTGAAGATAGCATACTATTACAAGTCTTATTAGAATCATTAATGTGTCCAGATTCATCATTGACATATTCTTTTCAAATTGAAAGTTTAAATATTGATTTCTTTTGTCTGATTATACTCCAAGCCAACAAATCTATCAAGCAAGTTGGAAATAAAAAATGTATAAATCTGTTTTCTTATGTTTTTCAAATTAAATTATACACTGAATGAAGGCATTAATATATATATATATATATATGTTTTTTTATATCTCAATTATTAGTCTTCATAACAAGATAAACGAGTCATTAAACAATTTGAAAAAATATAATATCATGACTTACTAAGCATATAAATAGAGAGGGTACCAATACCTATTTTAAGGAAAAGTGTGCCTGGTGCACAGAAAGAGAGTGGTTCTTCAACCAATAATGTGTAAGGTATTTCTTTTCTTAAAATACCACTCTTCTTTAATATTTAATTGTAATTGTTTTATTCATTTAAATCATTTTTGTTTATCAAAATTATGTTTAAATTTGGTTTAGTATTATGCGTTAAAAGACTATTTTTTTATCACAATTTTAATTTTATGGGTTTGTGTGTATGGGAGATTTTCTGAAAATTTAAATCCTCATAAAAATAGATTATTATTCTTTATTTTATTTTATTTCAAGGCAGATTTTCTTTTGTTAAATAATATGGTTTATATTTTTGTAGTTTTGGGTATTAAAAAATTATTTCTACAAAGGTTTCATTAATGATTCCCTTAAACCAATATCAATATGTTTGAAGTTTTGGCTATATTTTGATATGCTCTAATAAACCATTCTAAAATTTGTAGAACAATTTATTTATTCTAAATTTATGATTCTATTTGTATAATTAAAATTTATTTTAGAAGGAACACCACATATGAAATCAAGTGAATAATATATATATATATACCTTCATGATGTGAAAATATATGATTGTTTTAAATAAATTAATAGTCATGTAATAATTCACATATGAATTAATAAATTAAGAATATCATAATTTTATTATTTCACATACAAGTCATATAAAAATCAAGGTTATGGCCATATATCGATAATAGTTTATGAAACTTCATACATACATAAGAATATATAGGTATATTCACATACATATGAACATTGGATAAACACTACAATGAAATGATTTAAAATGGAATTGGATGAACTATTTATAGACATGTTATAATATTAAGTTTTCTTGTAAATTTTTATATTTATAATTTTACTCATGAATGAAATTTTTCTTTTATAAAAATATATCATTTATAATCATCGGTCCATGCTCATTATTATTTTATGATTTTGAATTAAAAAAATGGTTTATGTCATTTAGTTATGAAAACAGATTATTGATATTTCTTTTATTATTTATCAATGGAAGATCGTTTATGTTGGGGTTCATGTACATGCCAAGTGACATGAGTTTTTGGGAATCCATACTCACAAGTGTTTTTCAATAAAAGTTCACATATATATATATATACTTACATATGGATATTAGTGGAAATGATTATTTAAATGCATTTACATGTTTAAAGGAAAAAACTCCACTGAGAAATACTAGTATATATATATATATATATATTTATATGTAAAGAAAACTTTAAACATTTTGGAAAGATAAAGGAGCTTGTTCATTGTAAAAATAGAAGGTCATTGGGGAGTGAACCCATCCTTCGCTAGGTGGGTAGGCCCAAGATAGCCTTCATCAAATTATGTTACCTCAAAATGATATTTAGTTTTTATGAAGTTTTCATAATATTTTCCAAAGAAAATCACTGGAATAGTTTAAAAGTATTTTCAAAGTAAAATTATTTTTCAAAAGGATTGTATTATTTTATATAGGTTGTTTTACAAATGAATATACAATTAAAATTTTTTAAATGTATTTTTGAAAGGATATTTTTCTGAAATCTATTTATCAACGATTTTCAAAACCCTTTACTGGGAATCTTTTTTTCTCACCCTACGTTTTCAAAAATATTTCTCTATAGGTTTCCTTAAAATCCTGAATTGTTTGTCTCTTATGGTGGTAGTGCGCAAGGGAAGCATAATAGAAATATTTTATTTTTATTTTTTAAAAACCTTGATAAATGTAAGGTTATGTCTAATATTCATGAACCTAGACCAGTAAAAGGTCCTCATTCCTTTAAAGTTTTGTGTAATTTTTATGTCATTTTTTATATAAAAAAAATTACACAGCATTTTTGAAGCACCGAGTCCATAAGAGCGGGCTCGGGGAGTTATAATTTGTATCCGAGGGAGGTTATAGATAACTTTGGAAATTTAGAACCCTTCGATAAATTTACTTTCCTTTCTCAGTCAACATCCTTCTTTGTGTTTTTTAGATGGAAGGAAGGAGAACTCAAACAAGTCTCTTAGGCCTTCAGAATGAATTACATGCTATGATCATGGAAAAATCATACAAAGAAGAATCTGAACCCTAAGAAGACCTGAAACTTTACTATAAACGACTCTATAATATATTAGGCACCCATGATATACTTCTTATTCATGATGGTTCTGGTTTCATCTTCGAAGATATCAGACAGATCCAACGTCACTTTTACAGATGTCAAGGGGAATATTATGAAGGACTTTATAGATTCTTTACCATGTTTGAGCATTCAGAATCAATCTCAACTTTTTATAGAGTAGCTGAATAAGGGAATCTTCACATAGATTATATGTGTCAACTTTTATGTTTTTTCTTAACAGGAAGAATTTATGATGAATTTGAAAATTTTGAAGACGGCGCAATGAGGCTTTCTTATAGAAATCAAATTCAAGATGAATTTCTCGGATACTATTTTGATTATCATTCATTGAGTACTGTCTTCCGATGCCTACATCCATACAACTCCTCTTGGACTAGTTGAATTTGGGAAAAGGAAGTGTAAGATTTCAAAGCCACTTTGAACTTTAATCACATAGGATGACCTGACAATCGTGGAAGACAACTGTACAGACCTTGGGGACATCATGTGAGACTCAGGATACATGGGAATTGAGAGAGATAAGTGTAAATGAATTATGAGGGTGCAATTCAATTAACGAGGGTATAATGTAATGCCCCAAGTTTAAAATTATGTTTTATGTTTTGTTAATGTTCCCAAGATGCAATAAAATGAATTTCCGAACGTAAATATATAAGTAGCGAGCACTTTTTTCATTCAAATACAATAATACATTATTGACATACAAAAACTAACCCATTAACCCCACTGATATCGATAATAAAACAATTGGAAGACCACTGAGAAAAACAACGATGCTGATTAAGTAGTTATCATCTCTTGGATCTGATAGAAACACAAACGTTATAGCAAGGATAATAGAAATAAAACTAAAAATAAGAGGAACAAATAAAACCATCTCTGAATGCAGTGGAGTGAGCGCTGCGATATATTTTCTTCAGAATGTTTGAATGACCCTTAAAAAATTGACATTTATAACATTTTACCCAACCATTATAAAAACTATCAGTTAGAAATTTTAATATTTAAAAATGACACATGACAACTGTTAATAAAATAAATAGACAATGTTTAATAGAATATTATTTTTTAACTTTTAATTGATATACAATATAAAAACATTGTGTATTTAATAAATTTTATTAACATATATATATATATATATGAGTGTGTGTGTATATATATATTGTTAATAATTTATATTAATATTATGTTGTTATTTCTCACCTAATTTTACATTGTTTAAATATAGTAATACAAATAAAGAACTTTAAGTGTTTAATATTAAAATAAAACCAAAATAATGAAATTATAAAATTAATGTAGTATATTATTATTAGTTCGGTAAAGATTTAAAAAATGATATATTGAATCGGGGTAAAGGGGGTTTTGCGAAGAGGTAGGGTTTCAAGAGGAGTGGTCCGTCGGGTTTCCTTCCAGCGTGAAGGCAGGTCGATCCACGATGCTTCGTCCCAGTAGAAAATCGAACCCGGGGCACTACACCGAGTCGAGAAGGTCTGACCAAGGTCGCGGTGATGAGATTCAATCTCAGATGAGTTTCATATTGGAAGATCAAGAGCGGACCGAAGAACCAAATCTATTTTCTCATTTAGGGTTTCGGTTTCTTTTTCGAAGTCCATCTTGAGGTATGGATGCGGTCAAAGAATCAATATTTCGATTTGTATGATTACCCTGCTTCTGTTATCCGGATTAGATCATTGGATTTTCATTTAGTGTACTAGATTCACAATCGTGGTATTATCTATTTTTTTCATAACCGATATCGACATCGGGTTTGGAAGTCTTGTTAATAATGCCAGTAGGATATTTTTTAATCTATTTTTGTTATCCGAATCAAATTGAAATCATATAAATAATGATTTAGGTTGACAATATTCATCAAATTGTATCTAAATTGACTTGTCCTTATCTGGCCTTTATTTGGGGATGAGGTTGTCAAAATAATGTTCTGAATATCTTCAATCTTTTTATTTTAATCCTAATTTGAAGATAGAATACTATTACAATCTTATTAGAATCATTAATGTGTCCAGATTCATCATTAACATATTCTTGTCAAATTTAATGTTTAAATATGGATTTCTTTTATCCGATTGTACTACAAGACAACAAATCTATCAAGCATGTTTGAAATAAAAAAATGTAAAAATTCATTTTCTTATGTTTTTCAAATTAAAGTATACACTGAATGAAGGCATTAATATATATATATATCGGTTTTGTTATATCTCAATTATTAGTCTTCACAACAAGATAAACGGGTCATTAAACAAATTTTAAATAATATAATATCATGTCTTACTATGTATATAAATAGAGACGGTACCAATTCCCATTTTAAGCCAAAGCGTTCTTGGTGCATCGAAAGGGAATGGTTATTCGACAAAATAATTATAAGGGACTTCTTATCTTCAAATACCTATAATCTTTAATCTTTAACTGTAATGGATTTATTCAATTAAATCATTCATGTTTATCAAAATTATGTTCAAATTTGGTTTAGTATAATGGGTTAAAATACTATTTGTTTATCATAATTTTAATTGTATGGGTTTGTGTGTATGGGGGATTTTTTTTACAAATTTAAATCCTCATAAAAATAGATTATTATTTTTCTTTGTATTTTATTTCATGGAATATTTTCTTATGTTAAATAATATGGTTTATATTTATGTCATTTTCGGTATTGAAAAATTATAGCTACAAAGGTTTCTTTAATGATTCCCTTAAACCAATATCAATATGTTTGATGTTTTGGACATATTTTGTTATGCTCTAATAAACCATTCTAAAATTTTTAGAACAATTTAATTATTCTAAATTTATTATTCTCTTTGTATAATTAAAATTAACTTTAGAAGGAACATCACATATAAAATCATGTGAATAATATATATATATACATTCATGATGTGAAAATATTTGATTGTTTTAAATAAATTAATTGTCATGTAATAATTCACATATGAATTAATAAATTAAGAATATCATAATATTATTATGTCACATACAAGTCATATAAAACTCATGGTTATGGCCATATGTCGATAATATTTTATGAAACTTCATACATGCACAATCATATATAGGTATATACACATACTTATAAACATTGGATAAACACTACAAAGAAATGATTTTAAATGGAATTGGATGAACTATTTATAGACATGTTATAATTTTAATTTTTCTTGTACATGTTTATATTTATAATTTTACTCATGAATGAAATGTTGCTTTTAAAAAAATATAACATTTATAACATTCGGTGCATGCTCATTATTATTTTATGATTTTGAATTAAAATAATGGTTCAAGTCATTTAGTAATGAAAACAGATTATTGATATTTCTTCTATTATTTATCAATGGAAGATCGGGTATGTTGGTGTTCATGTACATTCCATGTGACGTGAGTTTTTTGGAATCCATACTCACAAGTGTTTTTCAATAAAAATTCACACACACACATATATATACACTTACATATGGATATTATTGGAAATGATTATTTAAATTAATAGACATGTTTAAAGGTAAAAACTCATGTGAGCAATACTAGTATATATATATATATATATATATATATATATATATTTTAAAGAGAACTTTAAATTTTTTGAAAGATACATGCACTTGTTCATTGTATAAAAATAAGGTCATTGGGAAGTGAACCAATCCTTCGCTAAGTGGGTAGTCCCAAGATAGCCTGCGACGAATTAAGTTGCCTCAAAATGATGTTTTGTTTTCATGAAGATTGCCTAATATTTTCCAAAGAATATAACTGGAATAGTTTAAAATTGTTTCCAAAGTATAATTATTTTTCAATAGGATTATATTATTTTATAAAGGTTGTTTTTCAAATGAATTTACAATTGAAAATTTTCAAATGTATAATTGAAAGGATATTTTTCTAAAATCGAGTTATCAAAGGTTTTCAAAACCCCTTACTTGGCATCTTTTGTGCTGACTCTATGTTTTCAAAAATGTTTTTCTACAGGATGCCATGAAATCCAGAATTGGCCGTCGCTTATGGTGGTAGTGCACAACGGAAGCATAGTGGAAATATTTTATTTTTATTGTATAAAACTATGATAAATGTAAGGTTATGTCTAATCTTCCTGAACCTAGACCGGTAAAAGTTCATCGTTCCTTTAAAGTGTTGTGTAACTTTTATGTCACTTTTTATAAAAAATTTACACAGCATTTTTTTTAAGCACCGAGTCCGGAAGAGCGGGCTCGGGGTGTTGTATATATCCTCAATGGTTCTCGTGCAGTACAAGCTCTACTTTATTCTTCTCTTTCATTGTATAGGAATTCAAAGGGTTGAATTCATCACAAATTAATTCATATAACTTCAATATAACCCTATAAAACCATGTAAACTCCAAACACACCACATAATCATGACTAGATCAAAATAATTAATTGAATTGACCTTATCTGGGTCCAAAACTACCAAAATATAATAGATTTAATTCCTTATTAAGTAATAAACTCGAATATAATGATATTCCTTCAAAGGATTACTATATAATTGGAGCTCCAAGTGTAGGTCTAAGTCTATTCTAAAAATATCTATGTGCACCACCTTATTTACATAGTAAATAATATTTTCATTAATAAATGTAACCGTGTACTGGTCAAAAATATATTTCAAAGACTTGGTTCATTAGATATATAAACACTAGAGGGTTTTTCATCACACCATAGAGAATCACCAATAACTCAATATTCTATAAATGAAATCATAATTTCAAATTTGTTATATTATCTCCATTATCATTAAATATGTTGTATCCAGACATGAGATTAAACTTGAAAAACCATCTCACACCTTATAATTTGTTAATGTTTTTGTTATTCCTTTAGAAAAAGATTACTTTTCATTTATTTCCCCTGATAGAGGTGATAGAAAATTACAAAAATATTAAGGCTCTCATCTGAATTTTTGAGGAACAAATCCAAATCATCCTAAGAGGACACATTGGGTTGAAAGTAACACTTCGTAGAGTGTATAATGCAATACACTTTCTACTAGAAAACTAAATTAAAGATTCATATTTATTCTATAACTTGTTGAAAAATAGAGTAGTATCTCATTACCACATTGAGAGGAACCCATATGAAAATAACTCCTCCAAGAGTTATGTCACACTACCAAAAGGGAATAGATATATTTGAAACATCCTAAATAAGAGTCTCTTGATTAAAGGGTGTAACTAATTTCTATAATAGAATCTTGTTGTCACAAATAAGGGGTAAATAAAATAAGGTGTGATATATTAGATTATCAACAAAAATTAAATCTAATGTAGAAAAGTCGCATGTCATACCATAGATCACTATGATGCCTCCAAGTTAAAATTCACCACTTCCAAAAGCCATCCTTCCACAGCCCAACCAATTTCTGAAAACCATGTTTTGTATCTAAAAGCATAGAACCAGAAAACTAACATGAAACATAAAACTCAAATGAAATCATCCACCACAACTCTACACTCTTGGATATGGTAAAAACCAACTCAACAACATGACATTAAATCATGTCATAATAGAAACCTATTTGTGGGAGAAGCATCCACCATACTTGTATGCTCGATGACGCAATGCCCCTAAAAATAATAAGGATCCATTGATTCCTTATGATTCCATGAATAATTATATCTATTAGGACCATCATCTAACTAGGAAGGGTCCCACACAAGGTGGGTATACCTAATCCATCACCTCTATAAAATTCTTTGTTACTAATGATTTTTTAGAAACTAATCCTCAACAAAAAGATTCTAATATTTGACCCATATTAGGTTACCTAATAATATATATAGATGTCTACATTGAACTAGTTCACTACATCTCTAGGAATAATTCTAGTTATATGAACAATAATATGATCATTCAGGGTCATATTTCTATAAAACCAATGCCATTTCCTCGATATAATCATTCACTACCTGAGAGTCTATATCATCATGAAACCTGAGTCATCTCTACCACTAGAAATATCGCTATGATTTATGTCTCCTTGTAGGTTTATCTTATATATCTATAGGTATTTAATTATCATCATAAAGATGATCATCCACTTAGAAATATGAAATTGGGTCCATGTGCTTCTCATATATTTGAATCAGTACTCTTCACTCATATAGAGAGAACACCAGAAGAGTTGGTCCCCACACCGAGGCCTTAATGATCAACTGGCTTTCATCATGACACATTATCATAATCATATCATGATGTCATTGAAGAGGCATATTAAAATATAAGAGGACATACCATGTTCAAGAGAATATCTTAGGATCATAATGGAGAAGGGAATATAAGTCATAGAATACAATATTATACGATTCATGCACATTGGTTTCCCAAAAACCAGTGACTTAGTATACCAAGATAAAAATGAGGTAGTTAGAGTCATGTTTAACGAACATTTTGACATATGCAGAATCACTAGGTTTTCTGGACTGAGAGACAGACTTCAGACACTCCAAAACCATTTTATAATATTCCCAAATCAAATCTAAAAAATGTATATCTCAAAACATTATTTCTAGGAGAAAATTACATATGATACAACTCTATCTAGAATAGACCCACTAAGGCCCTATTTGTGTTAACAATAATGTTAATGTGATACTCCAATGACACCAACAATTGGAGAAGGGCATACTATAATTATCAAGAGTACATATCAGTAAAATTGTATGCCATATAATTAGGTAAAAATACTCACAAAAACATACATAACTCAATGAAATATTTCAGATATATAACAATGAAGTAACCTCTATAGAGTAAACAATTCCAGGAATAACCTCTTAGATACATTTTATATAAAAAAATTCAAATAAAACTATATGTGAAAAAATTATATCCCCATCCAATAATATAACGTGAATTCCAAATTGACAAAAACTATATAGAGATAAAGCAGGAGAGATCTTAGCATAAGATCACTTCGTCTGACAATCAAACATGGCCAACTCATCTAAAAATTGCTAATAGCCACCAAGGGTTAGTCCACTCAAGACATTTGTAATATTTTTTACACATTTATAATACATAACATATGTGGGAAAATCTAATTCATGGGTGAGTATATAAAAACATATTAGGATACACCAAAAAGGGATGTTTTTGGATAAACATACTTAATTCAACCCACATTAACAATGGTAGATGAAAACAACAACATATTTGATCATACAAAAACATATTAGAATAGATACATGGGATATACATTATGATAGCTAGCTAGTAATGATGATTCATCAAAAAACTCTCAAAGACCGATATCTAATTCCAACCACCATGAGAAACCTAAAAATAATACGAGTGGAGGGAATGATTCAAAATATTTCACACTATATATGAGGGATTATTATATTTAGAATAATAATAAATCATAACCCCATAAGAATAAGTGTAGAGGAATGAATCCTATTTTCTTTATTGTATTTTCTTGGGATAAAAACTCCAATAGAGGACCATATCACTACTAGTTCTTAGCGTTAAGTATTACTATTTTGTAGATAAAGGACCATCACCCTCTTTAATGTATGGGAGATCCATATCAACCAATAAAATGGATATGGGGGATACAAATCCTATCATAATAGGGTAGTACCGAAAATATAAGTTATACTATATATATAGAGAAATTCACCCTCTGTGTGTGTGTTCATTATCTACCTATATAAATGAAATGGGGGAACCACCACCTAGAATGATATATCCGTATCGACCCTAGAAGATCTACTCTAAACATAGATGACCTTGAATCTATATATTTGAGTTCCATTTCTACCTATATGAAATATATGTGGGACATTCCACCTAGAAACACAAGTGAGTACTAACCCAACTATTTCGATGATAATCAAGATAGATCACTTCCATTAGAAAATAACTTATGAAATAATAATCCCAATTGTAAAAAATCTATCCATATGTCTAATTCTAGAACTAAGTCCACCATCCTGTCCCATGTTGAATCCCACTCATTAAAGGTTAATAAAAATCCTAAATATGTGTTTGTAGAAACATATACACATGGTCGATGTTTTTTCAAAAGGTATAAGACTTGTATATATGATCACACATAGTTTGAACTCAACTATACACATAGACAAGTAATATCGTGGAACTAGATTGGTTATCCATGATATTTATCACGATATAAACATGGAGTAAATGGTGTGTCTTGGATTCTCGGGTATTCCCATGTCTTATGCCCCATTTTTATGTACTCTAACTCATTCCCAAGTGGTCCAGTCATATCTATTTACAATGAGGTTTTTAATGCCTATGTACTATCATGACGACCATGCAATAATCCTCAAGCCTTACCATTTCCTAGAGGTAAAATGCAACTCACTATCTCCGAGATACATAGTTGGTGGTTAGACCACACAATATTTGATTTTTAACTCTGTAAGAAACAATAGACACCATTGGAGGAGACTATATGTTGTTTTGTTATCCATGACATAATATGTGTATTTAGTGTTTCATAGAATGTTAAAATGATTTTCCAAGTTACCTAGATCAACCATTTATACTACTTTTACTACCAATTGAATCACTTAGAATGCTCTAAAATGACGAATTATATATCTAAACATTATTTCCCAGCCTTTGGTGGCCGAAAAACAGAATTCGAATTACCCATACGGTAACTGCGGAACCAACCATCTCCCCCACCATTTCTGATCAACAAGTAATTCTACTAAAACCTGAAATAATCTTGATCTAATGACAAAAAACCTACCCCAATATTTTTTTTATCCGACAATAATATAGGGTTTGATCAGGCTTGAATTCAACCCAGTAATGATAATTCAAGACCCCATGGGTCAACATAAATGAATGGAAATAACATGTGGAGGAAACCAAAAATGAGGTGAAACCATAATTTTTTTGGCTCATTCATATCCAATGAATACATAATTTATGAAAATAAGGGTGAATTCAGGGGTTTCAAGGATTGAAAAATATGATCAAGAACTCTATTTAAATTTTGGTCCCTAGAAATAATGTAAATCAATGAATAACTAAGTATATGTTAAAATACATACATTTCAAACAAATAAATGGTGGAAATCACTAAATAAAAATTCCTACATCAAAACATATCAATAATAAGTGAATTATTTGTTTCACTATACATGGTTTTGAATATTATTTTTTGTTCTCTATTCATCTCCCAACTGTCCTATATAAGTTTCTCTAATCCATGTTCCCAGTTTTCTATCATGATGTAATATCACCTCCCACACTCTAATATCCCCAGGTATGTGGGAAAACCTAGTAATTTTTCATAATGAAATTTAAATAGATATAGAATTAGGTTAGGTCATTTGTGAATAAATAAATGAATAAATAAGTTAATTTACATAACATACCCACCAATGGTCGCCTTTCATCGAATGGTTGAAACTAATAACCATTATATTATGAATATTTTAAAACCCATGTTTTATAAAAAAATATGGTCTTACATATAACATTTAGATCAATATAAATTTAAAAACCATTCATTCTAAAAGGACATATGCAGCTGCTTTAATATATATTATTATTTTAATATATTAATTATGGGGTCCTGCAACACCCAATACATAGTTCCAACTCCTAGGGAAGTTATCATGATATATATAGAAGTATCTAAAGGATCGAAATATTAAAACTAGATTCCTCGTTTTCATGAGGTGGAAGGAATAAATACGACTTGTAAATATAGAAATAACAACGAACTTGTATTTCATGTGTTTAATGATCTATAGGTGATATATTAATAAAATAATAAATACTGACAAGAAATTTTGAGTTACTACTATATTATATATATATATATATATTAAAATATAATACCATTATATAAAATACATTATCATTTATTTCATAATCATAATAGTATCCATTACATGTGTGGTAAAATTGAACCAAATGAAAAAATGTTCTAATTATTTAATAAGTAAGGGGATGAATTTAGATAATGATAATGTGATATATATAGTGGAATTAACATTTCATGAAAATCATACATCCTCATTAAATCTATTATTCAACAACTATTTTTTGATAGTGATGTTAAATAAAATTCCATATTCGGGGAGGTGGTAATGTGTTGTAGGCATGAATAATGATCACATATTTCAATGGAAGGGCACAATAAAGGTATATAAAAAGATTATAATTTAATAATTATATTATTTAAATATAAAACATATTAACTTATAATTTTAATCCATTATCTAATTATTTAGAGGATGGAATGTGAAACGAACCACATTACTTGATGTATGTTGTAGTCCCCACATTCACAAAATATATGTTTTGATATTTCATAATTGATTAAATAAAAGGAATAATAATTTTTTAATTAATGTAATATCATTTTTAACTACTAATGTAACAAATTTCAATATAATCACAATATTATAGAAGTTTATTATAGTAATAATTAAGATGGAACTCTATGAAAATGTTAGTACTCTTGTCAAGGACTTAAAATATTTCTAGTAATTATCCATTGAAATGATGGAATAATGATAAATATTTATGACCAGACAGTTATAAAATTTATAGGGGTTATAATAGGATATATTTTTGTGAGTTTCACTAAAAATTTTTAAGGGAATATTTTTCATGATGTGATGTACGTGTTGACTATTTAAGAGTATAGGGAATGTTATATTTCAAATAAATATATACATTTTCAACAATGTAATGTTACTATTGAATAGTCAATGGAGAAAACATGGATATATTATAATAGAATAGTGTTTGTGGGGAAAAATTACCTAAAAACTATTATTAGAGTCATTTTTGTGTTTCTGATGGTTTTTCCATATAAATTTTTAACATTCACTCTATGTTACTTTTACCATGATAATTAATATTTAAAATTAATAATTAATTTTAATGAAAATAATTAATATTTAATATTATACCAAATTTGAAAAATTATATTTAATATTAAGAAATAATTTTATAAAATATAATTTATATTTGTTTTGATGTTTAATTTTGTTATTAATGAACATAACATTTCAATATAGTTTTTAGAAAACTGTATTTTTAATTATAAAAGTTACATTTAGTCATTATTATAATAAAATATAAATTCAAAAGATTTAAATTGGAATATTATAATAATTAAATTTTATTACCCTATTATTGTAATTTAACACTGAATGTCTCCTTTAAAATAAATTTTTCATATAATGAGTGAAAATAATATTTATAAAATTAACATTTTATATCAGTTCAATACATTTGATACAGAGTTATTATAATTTCATGATTAATTTAAAAGGAACAATGATATTCCTTATATTCATATATTAGGATAAATTTTTTTGCAATCATATAATTTTTTCTTCTATAATGAAAAATTCATAAATATTACAGATTTCATAAAAACCATACTTTTTAACTAAAAACCCACCATTTTAGAAAAATCTATAAAATTCATAGTATGAAAATTTTGATATAGATAATTAAAAATTATTTTTTATTATAAATTATTATAAATCTTGAATTATTGGATTTTATATTTTATAAGAAAAAATAACATATAAAAATATATTTTATATAAAATAACACTTTTCAATATTGAAAAATATCAATCATTCATCCACTAAATATAATAATTTTTTATTTAATACTATCGTATAGATGTTATGATATTTTTATTAGTAATCATAATACTATATGTTGTTGAAATATTTGATCTCATTTTTGTGTGAACCATGATATATAGAACATAGAATTATTTTTATGCATATAAAATCTATGGTTATTACACTAAGTGTGTTGATGGAGGGACTGTGGGATTTTGACAAATAAAAACATTATAATAGGGTTATTGGTGTGAAGAGATAGTTCATTAAATGGTTGATATTAATTTTAGAGGCTAGTGAGATGTTGGATATGTTTTTAACTTATTTCTTGGATACTAATCCATTTCTGTTGTGGATGTAGTGATTGAATTATTTAATGAATTACCAATAGGAACAAGTTTGTTTTGATGTGATCTAAGGGTAAGTTGAATCAAATATATGTTGATGATTAGAGCGGGATAATAGTTTAATATTTATTTGGTTGTTAACATATCAATGAATTTATATTGGACTTTAATTTTAGACATTGGAGGGGGAGTTGTAAAATTGTGCGATGCCTCCAAAGGATAAGTCACAAAAATAAGGATATAAGGTGGAATGATGGTGGGTGTGTCTTTGTGTTTTGAGATGTAATTTATAGAAGAGGAATGAATTTTTTTTCAAATAATTTAGTGTGATGGAATGGGTACCACGTCGAGAGTGTGAATAAACCAATGAAGTGGTGTTTTGATAGGTTAATTTATTGTTGGGTAGCACCATAATTATCAACTGGCATTTATAAGGTTATTCATGTGGTGGGGAGAAATATAAGTTGGGTAATTAATTATTCAATTTCATCATAGTATATATGGATAGGTCCGATTGGTTAGGCACCATATAATTTTTTTTGAAGGATGATTGAATGGAAAAACTATTTTATATGTGTTCTGCTCCTCACATTTTAAGTTACACAATGGAAGATAATTTCGAATTATATGATAGAATATGGAAAATTAAAAAATAATTAGAAAATTGTATAGGTCGAGATAGATGGTTCAGATCACCTTGTGGCTACCTAAGGATATGAATTACTATGGTTGGGAGGTTTTTAAAACCTATACCCATTATGGGTTTTAAATTTCAATAATGTTTTTGAATTTTAATTAAGGAAACATATTGAATTTCAAATTTTGGATCAAGATTCGGTGAGATTAGATTTCTTAATGAGATTATTTTGGATATGGGATGAATCAAGGAAGGATTCTTTGGTTCTTGGGTGATTTTTAGTGTCATTGGATGAATAATGATTTTTAAGCGGTTTAACAGGGTTTTTGTTTTGGGTCACATGGTTTGGGGAAAGCTATTTGGGTACCATTATGTGGGGAAATATTATGTTATTTTTTTATTGAATGGTCTACATTAATGATTAGTAAAAAATTAAGGGTAAACCTTGTATATTTTAGATAAAAGTGCATGCATTTTTTGGTTTGGGGATAAAGTGCATAGTGGCCATATTATTTCAATGTAGCCATGGAAAACCTATAGTTCTATTATTGAGAGGGTTTTTATGGTTGTATCATGGTTTGGGGAACAAATATTCAAAAATATGAGAGGTAATAAGGATTTAAAGTTACAACTATATAGTTGGGAAAAAGTTAGAAATTCATGTGGTCAAACCATGTGGTGTGATAGATTTCTTAATAATATGGAAATTATTTACTTTTGGAATCAATATTTAGCGCTCCAGATTACTATATTTTACCTCGTGAACTAAAAATTTGGGGGACTCCCCTAAATTTACCTTTTAACACTCCTTGTTAATGGGGTTGTTTTTTGTGTTATTTCATCATTAATTAAGGTGAAAAAACCTCCTTTATTATCCATTTTAATATTATTTTATACCCTATTAATTTGATTGATTTGAGTTGTGTATTATTATATTATTCCCTTGGATATTGGAATCATCCCAATATAATTTAGAATTAATGTTTTTATACATTGAACATACTGATACATTTTTGGTATGCTCTCTTGGTGAATGTTCATGTCGAGATTATTTTTCATATGGTTTTCATATAAAATAAATTAAATTGACCCATGATTTTTTATCAATTTCTTGGTATCTTTGTAACACCCCAGGCATCCACGATACGCTTCTCTTTCAATAATGCAATAGCTTGAATTGTACGCATGTTCGAGATTCTAACACACCGCGAACAATAAAAATAGCCATTATAAATACTGATACCCACTTTTTGTAATTATATATATTTTCTATTTCAAAATGGACTTCATTTTTGGATTCGGAATATCGAAATTATCCAATGATTAATTTTTTGTATTTTTCTGAGAACATCCAATTTTTTATGAATAGTGAAAAATACTTAAAAACAACTTTTTTAATAAAAATAATTTATAGTGATAGATTATAATATTGAGTGGTTTAATTGTATAATTAGAATATATTTTTACCATTTTATCCAATGGTGGTCATTATAATTAATTTCACTTTGAAATTGGACATACACAATTGTCAATCTTTTGATATATATTGTTTCATAAAAACACGCTATTTGTTGTGACATCGGGAATTAATTATAAAATTAATTAATGAAACTTATATATTTGGAGTTTTGTAAAATATACATCATTTTTGAATTTGGAATATCAATTATAGCTTAGGGTGAAATTTTGGCATTGTTCTGAAAAACATCAATTTTTGATGAATAGTGAAACCACTATGTGGTAGTTAAAAAACTGATTTTTCACTTAAATGAAACATTACCACTTCTGTGATTTTATTATAAAAAATCCAACATACATGGTTTTCATTAGGAAGTAAAATTTGGTTCAATGAGATTAAAATAATTGTTTGGTGAATAGTAACTTTTAAGTTTAATTAATCGCGATTAAAGGTAATTAGTGAAATATAAGGTAAAAATGATATTATAAAAATATGAAAATACCATTACACTTGTCCTACCATTATTTGATGAGTCATGGCCGACCAAGAAAATCCATGGGTCAACTTGGGGACCCCATGGAGCAACATTGGAAAGAAAATGACATTAATAACTTTTTATTTAAAGTAAAAATAAAATTGTCACAAACATGTGTTGTTTTACTAAACAAATTATTACATGGGGTTATATAAGTTAACTTTTCGACTATAAATATTCATTGGAACAATAAAATGATTTCTTTCATCATGATAATTTTTTAATTTTTAGACATTTAATAAATTAAATTTTTTATGACACCATGATGATGCAGTGATTACCTCATTAATTAACGATATAAATAAAATGAAAAGATAATGTAAAATCTAAGACATAAAATTGTCAAAAACATATTGTATGAGTATCTTTCTAACCCTTATCACCTTATCCTCGAAATATATAAATTTTGGACGTTTAAAATCCGAAACTCATTATATAATAAAGTAACATTTCATGACTTTCCAAGAGTGCCCCTCCTCTCCTCTTATAAAAGGCCCCCACCACTACCACCTTATTCACACCTTCCAAGCCATTTGGCTCGGACAAAGTCTTCCCAAATACTCTCTAAAATTCCCTCTCTTACTCCAAGAAGCCTCAATTTGGGCAGAATTCTTACAAAGGAAGCCTTTGGGTCAAATCAAAAAGAGTTACATGATTTTAAAGTAATGTCTTCTTTTATATTCTTTTGTTTTATTTTTCTTCTCCAACCCCCTAAACTCTTTTTATTCCTTTATTTTGTAACAACACCAGTATCATAAATATACTAGTATTTTGTTATGATATGTATTCTAGTTACACTTACACACACCTCCGTCTAATGGTTAAAGAACATACTGTTTCCGTGGATGGCGAATTACTACCTCACGAAATGATGATTATTCTATCTTCTCCTACCACCTCTCATAGTGGCCATTATGATGGAACTATATTTATTTATGATATATATTTTATTTATTTCCTCTCTATGTTTCTGTATTTTGAATTTAAAACATATCTTTATGCTTTTCATGTTGTGCAAATGCGATAATTCCATTTGAGGAAGCGCGAACTATCGTCCCCTCAAAGTGATTTGAATCGTTAATGCCATATGTGGGACGTATAAAGGATGGAGTAAGTGATATTATATATGATATTATACTGGAATTATAATATTACTTTATATCATTATGTTTCATTCCATTAAAATACGAAATAGAAATGAAAGTAGCATTCATGCGTACGTACGGCTTACCGTCTCCATGAACGGTGCATTTCATTTCTTACCACTAAATTTTATGTAATATTATAAAGGAACGTATACACTGGATATATATTATATATATGATATCTACACCATGAATATAATTTTGGATGTAATGGATATTTTAACACATGAACAACTTGTAATTATAAGAAGTTTATTTCTGACTCAAGTACCAAAGATCGACAAAATGACCGTTATTAACTTTAATAATTACATAATGATCATAACATGGTAATAAGTGATATAAGAGGAATAATTAACATAATAAAGGTTCTTAAGGAAGTATAAATTAACTCTATTTTATTATCCTGGAGGTTAAAGAACGATCGAGTCATGTCGGACACGAGGTAAGGGAACTTCATAACCCAATTTCCGTTCTTTGGGTTAATATCCTACTTTCAAATTATGTCATGATATTATTATTTCATCACTTGTATTTTTACTTTCTTTATGTGTACTTATAGTGAATACACATAATAAATCTATTTTATTTAAAAAATGATCTTTGTATGGGACTTCGTCTCAATATTCTTTCATTGAGGCATATTTTGTTTTATAACAAGACTTTCTTTTATACGGTGTATAAACCCCTTTGACTTTTACTTTTATTCAAATTGAATCATTTTATACGAAAAATTTTTCTAAATGACAAAAGGGAATGTTTTTTTGTCGTACATATGCTGCGAAAACTACTTCTCCGCCTCTATGACCATTATTTGAGTTTCAGCTTCCTCTACAATCCATAACTTTTTTTTAAATAAAAAATAAATTCCAAGTTACAATTTTCTTTTATTTTGGTATTGAAAATCGTTTTATTATATCAATTTTATGTATTGATAGCATGTAATTGAAATGTGGAAATGTTATGTTTCCTTTATGCATGTTTTATGTGATACGATTATGTCATGGTATATAATATGTTTAAACCTTCCCATATGAGGAATGCATTAGACTTAATAAGTGACGGGTGGTTCCCGCTATAGCTCCTCAATGCATCAGCAGGTCTCCTTAGACAAACTAGTGTCCTGGCACGAGGCCTTGGAAAAATCATATTTGTAGTCTTGGCACGAGGCCTTGGCTACGTGGTTATGATAGTCTGGAATTATGCATTCCATCATTATGAAAGTGGTTATTGATATTGCATGTGATTATTCAACTAGTAGAATAAACCTGTGAATATGTAAATGGAATTATTTCATTTTATTTGTCCATATTATGCTGATTTTCAATTTTAAAAGGCTTTTTTTTAGTTATACATTGCCTTAAATGTTATTGTTTATTTATGAAAGTATCCGCTATATTGTTATCCTTGTTGAGCATCTGAGGTCACCCCTTCAGTGTTTTAATTTTTCTAGGATGTGAAGAAATATATTATGAATGACCTGCATGGATAGTATGAGGGGATATTAAGACAAGATGTTGTTGTAGTTTTGTTTTACTTTATGATATAATTTAAGAATTATGAATATATCTAGTGTTTCCAAGGCTACTAAACTAATCGGTCTTTCGAGACGTGATCTTTTGTGATCATGTCAATGTTACGCAATAATGCACCGACTCTAGGTAACTGGGGTCGGGGCATTATAGTTGGTATCAGTGGATGTTTAGTACTAACCTTGGAAGATAGATTTAGATAAACTCCGATTAGATCTCATAGCCCAAAGATAAACTTTGAGTATTAGTATAGAAGAACTTCCAAGATTTTTGGTATTACAGATATTTTTTGAGTTTTCTAAGAAATACATACCTATCTAGATATGAGAAGGTAGAGGTGGCTCTGACATAGATGTACCTAGGGGTAAAACCCGAAAAAACCGCTTTGAGCTAGACTCGAACGGGAACTGGTGCATGACAACGGGCTGTGCTTCACTCTTGGTTACGACACTCCCTGGGGATATTATTAGGATAATTCTCATTTTTTACCAACCATTATGAAGGGTTTATGAGTGTATACTTCCTCAAAATTTTTTATGATTATAGATTATATCCATAAACAGTATAATTTACATGTTTGGAATTATTCATTGCAATTCAAAAACTAACCTAGATTATGCGATTGTATAGAAATGGCGCCCAGTAGAAGGATTGTGGACTCCATCAATACGTATGATCCAAAGAGTAAAACAGATCATATATTTCATGGTATTAGGACCACATTTAGACGGTAAATAGTCTTCCATGTGTTCTCAACATATGAAGAAATAGTATCATGTATTAATAAGATAAGTAAAGAATTCTACGAGTCTTATGGATTTGAAGGGAAGAAAGAGAAGAAAAGGATGTAATTGAGAATGATGGATAAAGGGACAATGGAAAAGAAGAATTTTCCAATATGTGATAACTCTAGGAAGAAACACCTTGGAACTTTCCTAAAGGGAATTGGAGTTTGTTATAAGTGTGGAGAAAAAGGACACCAAGTGCGTGACTGCAAGGGTAAGAAAAAGGTTTCTAATGTACAATTATTCATCTACAAGGAGTGGGGACACTACGCAAACCAATGTCCAAATCATCATAGTATGCCCCAAATGATGTTATTGGATAATAATCAAGTTATGATACTACCACAGTTGAGGAGGAATGATTAGAGTTCTTATGTTTTTATTAAAGAATTTTGTCATTTGAGTGTTGTATCAATTATGTAATGGTTATAATACTGAAGTATATAAGGATTATACTGCAGTATAATTTAATCAACGAATTGAGATTGTGTGGAACCAAGAAAAGTGACTCCAGAGTAGGTTAAATTTTTGGAAAATATTTGGTTGAGAGAAACATAAACCATAATATGGTTCTGATACCTAGATAGTGATTTTGGAATAATATATGATTTATTTGGATAAATAATATTGGATATTCTTAACTTCATTGAAATTGATTAATGATTTGTATACATTTTTTGATAGAAGGAGTATATGTTTTATTCTTTAAGGAATATGGGATCATGAATGTAATCAATAATGATTTATGGTAATTTAGGATGTTGCAGTGTTTTCAAAGAATACATGATAAACGTGTTCACATGTTGTTATGTGGAAAAAATTAACTTCATTATATTTACCTTCCTTATAAAATTTGGACAGTGAGTTGGAAAGAAGTATTTTGGATAACTATAAAGGTTGGAATGGATTAAGTTGAACCTTTGATAGTATTATTTAATGTTAAAAAATTTCTGAATATTATTTTTGGAATATTATAATATTATAGTTTTAGGAAAAGGGCAACTTGTAGGTTGGGGGATAACCCGTCGAGTCGGACAAAGCTGTAGGAATCAAACCCATAACCATAGTGCGACAAGCCTTTATTAACTACCACTAGCCTACATGAAGTCCCTGATTATTAAAAAATAGTATTCCTAATCTAAATGGTATGTGTTAATATTTTTAACCTTGTCGATTAGGATAAATATAATATTTTTGATTTATATTATCTTTTTGACTGAAATATGAGTTTGTGGTAGAAATTAGTTGAAAGTTGAAACTCTACTTCTCAAGCATAAATATATATACCTATCTCTTATGCTATGAATAAATTAATTCTTAAACTTTATTAAAGGGATATTAAAACAAAAAATGTGTTATCCCAATTCCTTATGTCTTGTTTAACTGATAATATTTTAAATCAACATAGATTGTATAGCATCCCTCCTTTTTATCACATAAACTTTATTTACATTTTACAAAACCGAGGATCTTTAAGGTTTAGTGTCTTGGAAACCATGAACTTAAAACATGAAAACATAAAAGATTATTCTTAAACACTTGAAAGGCTTCTCCTCATGTTCCTCCTAGTTTCATTACTGCATCTCATAACATGGGGACATACATTAAAATAAAGGGTGAGCATAAGCCCCAGAAAGGGAAACAAGAGAATCATTTTACATGTGAACTTGAGATACTTCAATATGGTCATGAAAAGAACATTAAGGAATGAGAAAGAAATCATGAGGCATATCATAATATAAATAAAATTTTTCATAACTTGATTATGTGGCTAAAACATTTTATATTGACAATCATTTCGTTTCACCAAGGTCCATCCCCAAGGTGTCATTAAAAATTACCAATGTTATTCACCAAGGTATCAGTCTAAAAAGTCATCTCCAGAGATTAAGTCTTTACCCAATGCATTGGAGCGCTATCTGGGAGAACCCTTGACATGTATTTATTATCATGTGATCTACATATATCATCATCAATCATTTCAGAATCAACCCATATAGCATAAAATAAATGGGTTTCATTTCATAATCATAACGTTTTAAAAACTGCTTTAAAGACATGATCTTTATGTCACTATAAACCCATAGAAAAGGGAAAGAGCGTTTCATGTATTTAAATCCCAGAATAGAACATTTTGATATATATGAGAATACCCCTGTAGAAATAACATCTATGAGTATTCACTTAATAACATAAAATAATTTTGAGAAAAAAGAGGGAGGCATTTTGAGATGAAAACTGTGCAGCATAACGTCTATGATACATGGTTTTAGAAAAAGTTGGAAAGAGAGGGGACATGGGTCACCCACTAAAAAATGATATGTAAAACAGTAGGGGAACAAAATATAAAGTATTTAAGAAAATGGTAATGAAATTTTAATGATATACCATTGAATCAAATAACATGAAAGGAAGACAAAAATAGGATTTCTCTTATGAGAATTTGGCAGCCTAACGGCGTCACTTAAAACATCCAAAAATGGATTGATGAGATCAAATAGGGTCTCTCATCATATGAACAAAAATGATCAGTATTATAGATATAGATATAATACCCCAACATAATAAAAAGTAACTTTAAAGACTTGACATGAAAATAGAACTTGAAAATGAGAAGGGTGAAAGAATCCCTTAAACATTCAGTAGCCTAACAGCGTCACTTAAAATGACAAAATACAAAATTGGAGAGATCAAATAGGGTATCTTATTATAAGAACATAAAAGATCAGTATGATATATTTAGATATCATACCCCAACATAAAGTAGCTTCAAAGACTTTAAAAGAAAATATAACTTGAAAATGATAAGGGTGAAAGAATCCCTTAAAAATTCGGCAGCCTAACGGCGCCACTTAAAACATCAAAATACTGAATTGAAGAGATCAAATGGGGTCTCTCATAATATGGTCATAAAAGATCATTATTATAGATATAGATATCATACCCCAACATAACAAAAAGGAACTTTAAATAACTGACTTGAATGTAGAACTTCAAAATGAGAAGGGTGAAGAACCACTTAAAAATTCGGCAGCCTAACGGCGCCACTTAAATCTTCAAAATACTAAATTAAAGAGATCAAATGGGGACTCTAATCATATGGTCCTGAAATATCAGTATGATAGATATAGATATCATACCCCAACATAACAAAAAGTAACTTGAAAGAATTGACATGAAAGTAGAACTTCAAAACGAGAAGGGTGAAGAACCGCTTAAAAATTCGACAGCCTAACAACACCACTTAAAACATCAAATTACTGAATTGAAGAGATCAAATGGGGTCTCTCATCATATGGTCATAAAAGATCAGTATGATTGATATAGAGATCATACCACAACATTAAAAAAAGGAACATGAAAGAATTGACATGAAAGTATAACTTCAAAACGAGAAGGGTGAAGAACCACTTAAAAATTTGGAAGCCTAACGGCGGCACTTAAAACATCAAAATAATGAATTTAAGAGATCAAATGGGGTCTCTCATCATATGATCATAAACTATCAATATTATAAATTTAGATATCATGCCCCAACATAATAAAAAGGAACTTGAAATACTTTACATGGAAAATAGATCTTGAAAAATGAGATGGGAGAAAGAATCTGTTACAAAAATTTCGGCAGCCTAACGACGCCACTTAAAACTTCATAAAACGAAATAATGAGAGTTAGAGGGGATATCTCATTATATGAACATGAAAAGGGCAGTAAGAGGAGTATAAAAGAACATACTTTAACATAAGAACATGGAGCATAAAATAAATGACATAAAATAGATTTCTTGAAAAGAAAGAGAGAGGTCGGATCCCTTACCTAAAAACGTAACTCTTAAAACTCAATGGTTGGGACCTTGAGGGCTTGGGGGCACCTTGGGAGGACTCATTGGGAGGTAATGAGATCAGAACTTCGTTTGGGGAGAGTGGGGAGTCGAATGGAGGAGAGGATGGCTTGGTATTTGTAGGGAAAGTGAGGGGACAAGGCATTAATGCCCAAGGGACACCTCATTAGTGGTTTTAACAAAACCATGGGCTTGCCCATGGTATTTTCCCATGGTATTTTCCACTTGGGACACCTCATACCTTATATTACTATTCATAAGTTGACCATATTGATCACATACTTAATATATCATTTAATGATGTCATTAAACACCCGTAACTTAAAAACTCTATTTTCACTATTCATCGAAAATTCAACTTTATCAGAATAATCCCAAAATTTCACCTTAACGAAATATCAATGCTCTGATTTCAAAAATTAACTCCATTTTATAAAAATAATTTTCTAAATATTTTTAATTTAGTTTTTTAAATAAATACACTATTCACCGAAAATTCATTTTTTCATAAAAAAACCCCAAAAATTACCATAACATAATATCGGTGCTCTGAGTTCAAAAATGAAATCAATTTTATAAAAATAATATTTTTAATATTTTTAATTTAATTTTTAATTAAAAAACACTATTCACTAGAAAAAACTAATACTTGAATAATAATTTATGAAATTGTTATTTAACCATTTTATTGAATCACATTACTTAATCAAGGTGCCTAGATTATATTAATACCTTTTTTAAGGGAGATTACTAATCCATTTGGATACATTACTAATCCTAATCATAAAATCACTATTCATAATTTACTATTCATAAAAAATTATGTTGATCTTATTAGACTCTAAATTTGGTACTGAGCATAATTCTAGAAGACCATTTTCTGAATATCATTACACATTTTTAATTATTTAGGGTTTACATAAACATTTTTAAAATTCCTTTTTCTAAAATTCATCAAAAATATGCATACTATATTTATCCGGTCATTTGAAAAATCATAAAATTCATCATAAGAAGAAATCCCAATTTTTATTTAAAACAAAGGATTACACAAGGTAGTTACGGTCTCCTTACAAATCCCCTTATCACACCAGCATAGGACCTAAGTGTATGGTGTGCTAAGGTGAGATAATCTGAGGGAGGCTCAGCTAACATCGCACGAGTAGTAATTTCTATCAGTTTGATCTTTTCGAAAAGGCGATTCCGTTCTAGCTTCACACGATGAAGTTCATCTTGGGTTTGGTCCAGAGCAAAGCCCAGTGGTGCTACCTCCTTCCCAAGTTCTGTTATATGGGATTCGATCAGTCCAAGACTATTAGGTGATGCCATTGAATCTTCTTTCTATAATAATTAACCATGATTACTTGTATTTAGAGACAATTATCAAAACGTTTAGTTTCCAGGGGTCATATTGACCAATGGTCATATAACAGTCAAAACCCAATGGTCTCATTTTAATTATACTCATTTTATCAAATGAAACATTTTTGTTGAGTATAAAAAACAAAATAAAATAACACATAAAATTAGGGAACAAGATTTATTCAAAATTTCGGGTCTTTACATATTGAAGGGTTTGAGGCCCTCAATTTTACACTTGTTTGTGATTGATGACCTCAATCACTCCCTACAAATATTTAAATTTTTCCACCAATTATATGTCTCTAATTTCCACCAATTTTCTCCTTATCAAGATCATAATTGGGTTGTGAATTTTTCATTTTCCTTTTCCCTCTTATTAAGGCTAAATTTTATTAACCTTATTTCCGATGAGGGTTTTCCAAAAAGGTATTTTCTAATTTCAACATTTTATTTTCAATGAAAAATTTTAAATTGTGAGGATTCAATTTATTGATGTAGGGGATAATGTAACACCTCGAGCTTCCACGATACGCTTCTCTTTCAATAATGCAATAGCTTGCATTATACGGATGTTCGAGATTCTAACACACCGCGACCAATCAAAATAGACATTATGAATACAAATACCCATGTTCGGAAATTATATATATTTTATATTTCAAAATGGACTTCATTTTGGATTCGGATTATCCAAATTAGCCTATGGTGAATTTTTTGTATTTTTCTGAGAACATCCAATGTTTTATGAATAATGAAAAATACTTAAAAACAAATTTTTTAATCAAAATAATTTATAGTGATAAATTATAATATTGAGTGGTTTTAATGTATAATTAGAATATATTTTTACCATTTTATCCAATGGTGGTCATTATAATTAATTTCACTTTGAAATTGGACATAAACAATTGTCATTCTTTTGATATATATTGTTTCTTAAAAACATTCCATTTGTTGTGACAATGGGAATTAATTATAAAATTAATTAATGAAACTTATATGTTTGGAATTTTTTAAAATATACATCATTTTATAATTCAGAATATCAGTTATAGCTTAGGGTAAAATATTTGCATTGTATTGAAAAACTTAAATTATTGATTAATAGTGAAACCACTAAGTGGTAGTTAAAAAACTGAATTTTCGTTGAAATGAAACATTACCACTTCTGTGATTTGATTTTAAAAAATTTGACATACATGGTTTTCATTAGGAATTAAAATGTGGTTCAATGGGATTTAAATAATTTTTTGTTGAATATTAACTTTTAAGTTTAATTAATCGTGATAAAAGGTAATTAGTGAAATTTATGGTAAAAATGATATTATAAAAATATGAAAATACCCTTATACTTGTCCTACCCTTATTGTATGAGTCATGGTCGACCAAGTCAATCCATGGGTCAACTTGTGGACTGCATGGAGCCACATGGGTAAGAAAATGACATTAATAACTTTTTATTTAAAGTAAAAATAAAATTGTCACAAACATGTGTTGTTTTTCTAAAACTATTATTACATGGGGTTATATAAGTTAAAATTTCGACTATAAATATTCATTTTAAATCTAAAAATATTTCATACATCATCATATATTTTTTTTATTTTTAGATATGAAATAAATAAAATTTTTTATGACACTATGATGATGCGGCGATTACCTCATTAATTATCGATTTAAATAAGATGAAAAGATAATGTAAAATCTAAGACTTACAAATGTCAAAAACCTATTAGATGAGTATATTTCAAACCCTTATCACCTTAGACTTGAAATATATAAGTTTGGGACCTTTAAAATATGAATCTCATTATATAAAAAAGTAACATTTCATGACTTTCCAATAGTGCCCCTCCTCTCCTCTTATAAAAGGCCCCCACCACTACCAAGGAAGCCTTTGGCTCAAATCTAATAGAGTTTCATGATTTTGAGGTAATGTCTTCTTTTGTGTTCTTTTGTTTTATTTACTTCTCCAACCCCCTAAACTCTTTTTATTCCTTCATTCTGTAACAACACCAGTATCTTCAATATACTATGATTTTGTTATGATGTTTATTCGAGCTACACTTACACACACCTCCATCTAATGGTTAAAAAACATATTGTTTCCGTGGATGGTGAATTACTGCCTCACGAAACGATGATTGTTCTATCTTCTCCTACCACCACTCATGGTGGCCATTATGATGGCACTATATTTATTTATGATATATATTATATTTATTTCCTCTCTATGCATCTGTATTTTTCATTTAAAACAAATCTTTATTCTTTTCATGTTGTGCAAATGCGATAATTTCATTTGAGGAAGTGCGGACTACCGCCCCCTCAAAGTGATTTGAATCATTAATTCCATAAGTTGGACGTATAAAGGATGTAGTAAGTGATATTATATATATATGATATTATATAGGAATTATAACATAACTTTATATCTTTATGTTTCATTCCATTAAAATACGAAATTGAAATGAAAGTAGCGTTCATGCGTACGTACGGCTTACAGTCTCTATGAACGGTGCATTTCATGTCTTACCTCTAAATGTTATGTAATATTATAAAGTAAATTATATACTAGATATATATTATATCTACATCATGAATATAATATTGGATGTAATTGATATTTTACCACATGAACAAATTCTAATTATAAGAAGATTATTTCTGACTCAAGTACCAAAGATCGACAAAACGACCGTTATTAACTTAAATAATTACATAATGTTCATAACATGGTAATAAGTGATATAAGACGAATAATAAACTCGAAAAAGGATCTTAAGAAAGTATAAATTAACTCTAGTTTGATATCCAGGAGGTTAAAGAACAATCTAGTCAAGTCGGACACGAGGTAAGGGAACTTCTTAACCCAATTTCCGTTCTTGTGGTTAATCTCCTACTTTCAAATTATGTCATGATATTATTATGTCATATCTTTTATTTGTACTTTCTTTATGTGTACTTATAGTGCATACACATAATAGATCTATTTTATTTAAAAAATTGATCATTTTAAGGGACTTCATCTCACTCTTCTTTCATTGAGGCATATTTTGTTTTAATACAAGACTTTTTTTATATGGTGTATAAAACCCTTTGACATTTACTTTTATTCAAAAGGAATCTTTTTATATGAAACGTTTTACTAAACGATAGAAGGAAATTTCTTTGTCGTACGTATGTAGTGACAATGAATTCTCCGCCTCTGTGACCATTATTTGAGTTTCGGCTTCTTCTACAAGCCATAACTTTTTTAAAATGAAAAATAAATACAAAGTTTTAATTTTATTTTATTTTGGTATTCAAAATGGTTTTATTATATCAATTTGTTGTATTGATATCTTGTGATTTCAATGTGGAAATGTTATGTTTCCTTTATGCATATTTTATGTGATACGATTATGTTATGGTTTATGATATGTTTAAACCTGCTCATATAAGGAATGCATTGGACTTAATAAGTGACTGGTGGAGCCCACTATAGCTCCTTGATGCATCGGCAGGTCTCATGAGACAAACTAGTGTCTTGGCATGGGGCCTTGACAAAATATTTTTTTAGTCTTGGCACGAGGCCTTGGCTACGTGGTTATGATAGTCCGGCATTATGCATTCCATCATTATGAAAGTGGTTATTGATATTGCATGTGATTATTCGACTAGTATAATATCCATGTGAATATGTAAATTGCATTATTTTATTTTATTTTTCCATATTATGCTAATGTTAATGTTTAAAAGGATTTTGTTTTAGTTATACATTGCCTTAAATGTTAACGTTTATTTATAAAATCTTCCGCTATATTGTTATCCTTACTGAGCATCTGAGCTCACCCCTTTCAATGTTTTAATTTTTCCAGGATGTGAAGAAGTATATTATGATTGACCTGCAGTGATAATATGAGAGGATATGAAGACAAGATGCTGTTGTAGTTTTGTTTTACTTTATGATGTAATGTAAGACATATGAATGTGTCTAGGGTATCCAAGGCTACTAAACTTATCGGTCTTTCGAGACTTGATCTTTTGTGATCATGCCAATGTTACGCAATAATGCACCGACTCTGGGTAACTGGGGTTAGGGTGTCACGATCTTTCCCTTGATGACTGGATTAGTGTTCCATAGACCATTCAAAAGTACTTTGTTTACATTTTTTGTGATTAGGTCAACCATTCTGTTATTAGAAAATTATTTTTATTTTAGATAAATTGTATTTTAATTATAAATTATTTTAAACAAATTGTATAATACATTATAAATGATCATAATTAATTATTTGGTATTCAAACTAAATATATGCTCTCAGGGCCTTCATATAACCATTAATGTATATTAAACAAGATTGAGCAAGAGTAGCTAGTACCTAGTTAAATGGAAATGATTGTGTTTGGGGATGGTTTTCCATTGGAATTTCCCATATGGTATTATGAATGATTTATATATCATTTGATATGTGCAGTCTTCTATCCAAGGGTTATAGAACTGCTAAATTTTAGAAAATTTTAATTTATATTATGTAGATAATTTTGGAATGTGAAATTAGTCAACGTAAAATAGACCATGTTTACTAGTTGTTTCCATGATCGATAATAGACATGTACTTGTTTACAAATGTTTTCCTTTAGATGTATGGGAACTAAGATATTTGAATTAAATAAAATGAGAAAAATTCATTGTATTGAACCTAGTTATAGGTTCCTTGATGACCTATAATTATAAGTGATATTTGAAGTAATATTGATATACTAGGGATTAGAAATTTTTTAAACATTAGATTCCTTATATTCAAAAGTATAGTTATGTTTTATTTTTCATTATATACTCTTTATAAATGTATGCTTCTGTATTTATTATTCATACATCATGTTAAATTATTTTTTTCTATATACTATGATGTATTTTAATTAATAAGGATTAAAATTTATCTATTTTCATTATCATTAAACTATAATATTAGGATATAGTTTTCCCATAATAACTCTCAAAATTGTTACTGCTATTCAAAAACCTCTGAAAAACTGGGAGACATGAATAAGGATAAAGCACCACTCCAGGAATGGTATTAGCAAATTTTCCAATGATGGAATTTATATATATGTTTAAATAATTATGAATATCATTAGTTTATTTAGAAACTTGAATAACCAAAATTTGTAGATTTTCTATGAACTAAACTTCGTGGGTAACATGATGGATTATCTGAAATATAGTCAAGTAACCTTGGAGATGCATTTTAAATCATATTTAATGGTGAATCCATCATCCAAGACGACTAAATTAAAATATATATAAAAAACAACACCAATTAGGGAGATAATGTTGATAAATAGCTGAGTGATAGATTTTGATCTCAAGTCGAATGAAATTTCAAGTAAGGTAAACCAAGGATTTAGGGTATCTAGTCAATGATATTATTCAACTGTCAAAAATATCGGAATACATAAAAAATTTGTTTAAGGAGACGATAGTTCGGTAAAAGTAACTTATTATTTTTATAAAAAAAATATATTTTTCCTTTATATGTAAAGAAATATTTTAGAAAACTTCTTAAATAATATAGGTTCTTCAAGAAGAAATCAATGATGAAAATATTATGAATAAAAAGAAATTTACATCAGATTTGATTCAAATGATATTATAGTGGTGGTGTATAATAATTCAATATCATACTTAAATGAATAAAATCAACTTGACATATATGTTGAAATAAAATATAAACAAAATAGTATAAATTAGGATTCATGCATACAAAACCACATATTTTTCAAATTTATATAATTTTTAATTATTCAAGGGATAATTCTGACTATATAAAATAATTTATCTCATAGGTAGATACTGTTTTACGAGAACATGATTGTGTAAAATAAAAATTATTGAGAATTTGTTGTTTTCTAGGTAAAAATTTAATATTTTAATCAAATCGTAGAATAGATATCTTGAAATGAGGGATAAAAAAATTGAAAATACCTGACTTTAATGAATACACCTTAAGAACATAAAACTATTAGAAAATTCATCTAATTGGTGCGATCTCCTCCTCCATCATTGAATCACATCCCTAGTTTTTTTGTCATCATTGTGTCTCCTATTCCACTCCCCCCATTAGCTATTTTGGTGTCTATGGGTCACCAAACATCTTCATATAATATACATACTATATAAGTTGATTATATGGTATTAATAAGGAATGTATTCTTATGAATGAATGGACACAACCTATCTTCATCAATGAGTATTTTTGTCTCTCTTTTACATCACAATATCTAAAATTTTACAAAGAGAAATACCTTAGAAAAATGGGGAGAAAACAGATGAGGAAAATCATGATTTTCAAAGGTGTAAAAATTGGACCTCCCTAGTCAAGCTGTTAATCCATCAAAGAGAAAGGTACTTCGGCGCCCAGACCTAGACTACAACCCACATGTTCCCCCCCCCCCCACCATTTCACCCAGGGTGTCCTATTTTTCTTTTAAACGGACCCTTTAGGCCATCATTTGTACAGAAAAATTTCACTAAAGCCTAATTGTTGTTATAGTATCCATAGGGATTCTCCCAAGTCTTCTAAAATATTCAATGTAGATATTTAAAACCTAGAGAAAAGGAATTGAAGAGGTATTATAAGACTTAAGTCCCTTTAGTTTTTGAAATTTATAACACGTGCTTGCCTAAGTCCCCCAACCACCTGGAATTATAATCAGTTGTGTTCCACCATTTCCTTTCAATGGAATGTGAGAACCCCACTTCTCGGAATACCAATGAATACTCTTGAAGGCCTGAATCAAGTCTCTCCCAAGTATTAACATCAAGGTTGTTCATTACATAGTGAACGTCAGGTCTCCCAATCCTACTTTTGTTCCCATACATTAACTCTAGATACTATCTTGGGATCCCTTATTTGAGTCACCTAACCCCTTAAGTATATAATCCTTTCATCAAGCCTTCATCAAATCCATTCATGGAAAGGCTTCTTCGTTATTGGATCCCATATCTGAAAGGGGTTATGTTGAAACCTCCACTGAAACCCCATAACATATCAATCCTTTGGTAAGGTAACATCAGCATGTCCCATATTTCAGTTTTGTATATTTTTTATCAGAAGTTTCACACATTTTTTTGCAATGGGGTTAGGATTCATGGAGTGTGTGTGTGTTTGTATATCTGCAGTCAAAGGTTTCCCACATTTTTTTTGAAATGGGGTTAGGATTATTGGATTTTCTTTGGTTTTGAATATCATCAGTCAGAAAGACGATTCTTCAAGTAATAGTGTTGGGATGTTCCTAATTTAGAGTATTAGGGTTTGGGTTCTCCCCCCCCCCACCTTTATTTTCTAAAACCCATAACCTCATGTCTCTCGTAGGGATTGTACGGTTCACATGTTCCTTTCCATGTAAGAAAATGAGAAGTCTCCCCCACTCCTGAGATCTATTATGGTATCCATCCTGGTGTAAGCCCCTAATTTTTCCAGTAGGTGGTTGCATTATTCCTCCACTCTACTTAATTCACCTTCACTATTTCCTTACATTGGATCCATGTCCAGTGGAAAGTGAACAAAGGGATGGATCGTCGCCTCACCCTCTTCCATGGTCACCCCAGCCTCATCCACCCTTGGTTTTCTAAGCACGTCCTCTTCCCCCAGTGGAGGAGGAAATGTGTGGGTTCCTATATTGAATCTTTCACATACTCTTGTTTCTCACACAGAGAATGAATCACGTGGTATTATAGGTTTTTTATGATCAAAACATCCTCACAATTAACACCTCTCGATATACGATAACTATGATTCCCACCATCATTTTGATATGTAGTATGCCTTCACCAGGGCCCGAGCTCACTAGATATCCTATTCATAAATCCAACCATATTTCCCTTAATCTGGGTATCCTATTTAAGAGTAAGCTACAAATTAATCCCCCATATAACCAATGATTCCTTTTCAAGAAGGAAACAAAAACATATCTCTATCAAAAGAATATAGTCATTAATGAGATTCATTGAACTACAAGGTATTTTATTCCCATCCAAATGGGATACATAAGAAGCATTATTGAGGTTAAAACATAACACTTAAAATCAACCCATTTCATCCAGGGCCATATTCCCAACATGGTATAATCTCACTTAGAAAGCCATATTATTTCCATGTTAGTTGGGATTCCTTGGAAAATGAAACACACCAACACATTGACTATGTATCTTTTTATTAAATTTCCTTACCACATGACATTCAACTATATGTCTAGGTCCTTATCACGTTACCATAAAAGTTATGATGTGTCCCATTAGGCTTCACTGAACTACGAGGGTTCCATTCACAAAGATACATAGTTTTCCCTTTTATGGGTATGATCCCAACATAATAAAACATGTGTCTCCCTAGACGATGATAAATTCAATAGTGCAACACTCAGTGGATTAAATCCCAGTATCATCATAACAATGCTTAATAGAATCTATATATAGTATATGAGAGGATAACATTGTTGTATAATCTTGAATACATACAGATGTATCTATTTACGAAGATCCTCAAATACATACAGATGATTCTAAATTTCACACATGATAATAATTGATTTCAAATTCAAGGGGCACTTATGTTATACATGGTCAATTAATAATTATTGATGACAATATCTCAAATCCATATTAGAGTCAAATAAAATGTAATAAATCACGCATGTATACAACTAAAATATGTTTCTTTAATTGAGTTTGTTTTTTTTTCTCTTGTTTTCTTAAAACTACTTTCACTCCCAATGGTTTCCTTCATGTTTTCACCTTTGAACTCCCTATCCACTGCTCAAATCAGATCCTCATCCAATGGAAGGACATCATCACTAACTCGTCATCTTAAACACTATGTCAAAAATGTATTGGAACATGAATACCATCTACATGGTACTATCCCATCCTTATAGGTGGCCAGACAAGATATCCATGTCAACAATAACCCTCAATCATCCAGCTAATGACGACCGATGTTCAAGAAGCAGACGGTGCCAACCACCACCATCAACCATTTCGAGTCTTTACCCATGAAACACAAAAAAATACCCTTCAATACTACAAGGAGGGGGATCAAGAGGTCACTCATGGACTCAAATCAAAGATGCATGGGTCCTTCCCTAGGTCTCCTATCAACAATCACCGATAGCAGAATCATGAGGTAGTGAACGCCCAAATGGATGGGGTTGTTTTCTTTAGTTGTTCGACCTAGGTACCTCAATCCTGGGAACACCATACGAACCAATGGGGACAACATCCGATCAATAGGGAGCATGTTCTTATATTCTCACCCATTGGAGAAGTCTATCAACGTAACTTTATGTCAAAACATGAACGAGCACATACACCCATCTATCCCAATTCTATTAGATTGTAGACTTGTTTGATAGTGACCAAACAATATCTCAAGCTAAATTTGGTGGAGTTCCCTTAATAAAAACATACAATTTTTTACAAACTAGGAGCTAGTTAGTAGGCTCTTCTGACTGCATTCAAGGAAGCTCGCCAATCAAATATGGTGGAACCTAGTAAGTAGGAACATACAATAGTTTATTCTCTCCAATTCTACCAATAGTCATAACTATCAACGTTGACTGAATTGTGTCAACCATACATAGAGGAAAATAGATAGTAGTCACATAAATGTTTCAACATTGATCAAGCACGCTAACAATCATTTTTGGCAGCGCCCAGAGAAGTCAGTTGTAAAACTCTAATGAATAAACTGGGGAAAACTCAACTCTATACCCCCATACACGAGTATCATCAGTATCCACTAATAAGAAAAGGAGGATAGAAGAAGACACATAAGCCTACTCCAGATACAAAATGAACTTATATTCCCATTCTGGTAGCTGAAGTCACCAAACATATTTTAGAAATGGTGAAAGGGAATACACAAATTTTTTCCAATAATTTTCAATCATGCTAGAATATCATAATAGAAACGTCAGTAATATCAGTGGAACAGACACATAACTCTATTCCCACACCTGGGATGACACATTGGCAATCCATTCTATAGTAGACACTAATATTTGTTTCAGTCTAGGAGGGTTTTGTGGAGTACTCCCACATATCATATGGACAACCATATCGGGAACATACACCCTTTCTAATTAGAGATAATCATCCCATTCCAATGACCTCTATAAGGAAGAAACATGCACCTAACAAAGGAAACCCATTCTCCTAGAAAGTGTCCCAAACCACTTGTAACGAAGAATATATGATAATATCATTCCAAACACACTTTGAAAACTAAGTGTCAATATGAAATATAGCTCCTATTAATGTTGGAGTTCTTGATGCCCTAATGAATTTATCTATTGAAACTCAAGATCCTACTCTCCTATTACAAAAAAATTGGAGTGATAGAAGTAATGTTTATGTTCCCCACTAGACACTTCATCATGAAGGCTTTCTTTATGAAAATTTGGTCAATCTAGAGAGCCCATATCTGGATGAGATCCATGAAAACCCTCCATGTGACCAAAATACCAAAGGGAAAGAAGTTTTATCCCATAGTGTAATAAACCATGGTAGTCCTCCCCATGATGTTGTTAATTTTGAACGTTATCTCCGAAATATTTTTCCACATTCCCAATATAATTCTCTAATTCATAATGTAGTATTGATAAATCCCTCATCCCTCGAGGAACATACCATTATATGGTTCGTCATGTATGACTCCTTGTCAATGACAACTGTAATACTTTCTCAACCATAACATATCCTAAGGCAACAAACATTCTCGAAACCTACCTTGGGACATTTGACGCCTAACATAATAGAGGAAAAATTAAATTGATTCTGTTCTCTATAATACAACATTCGAGAATCATCAACTCTGGTCGGAACAAGTAGAGAAACCTCTTGATAAAAGTGATGATGTTATATTGAATATGATAAAACTATTGGATAACAGTGAAATACAAGTCATGTTCTTGTCTTTGCAAAATTTCTCAATAAAACATTCCAGAATGGATTATAGATGATTGCCTCCATGATATAAACCTCAACATATGGAAGACTATTTATCATTTGAAATCCCATGTATTACTATATATGAAATATAAAATTCATATAAAGATAATTTAAGGGGTGCATCACCAAATAGACCTGTCATCTCTTTTATTTTCCCAAAATTGAAAAGATGAAAAGAAGTAGAGAACCATTCAGCTTCCATTCCTCGATGCACTAAAGATGTTGCACCAGTTAATTTATAATACATCACCTAGTGTTCTCATCATAGGATGGGTTGCACATTGGAAATTTCAATTCACTATGCCCCAACAACAACAATTTTCGCCAAAAGTGGTTTTGTGCAATGCCATTGCCCATAACCGGGTACAATCAACAAATTTTGTGTGTAATAAAAGATATGATCAAGAATAAGACTCAACTATCTATCATCAAATTTAACCACAAAGGGAGTAACCTATTGAGATACTTTTTCATCAAACATCTGTGAACACTATGTAGGCCTCCTGTTTAGAGGATATCAACCCTCAAATGGCCCAAATGTCTTAAATAGCACAACTGTCATCCAAAATAGGTCATTTTGAGTGGTTTATGGATAATGAATCCAGCTAATTTATGGACCAAAATTTGCAAAATCGTAAGAGAATCATCACAAAAACCAACTATAGTAGTTCAAGAGACACCACATACTATAGGGATGGGGGATATTTAATTCAACCATAGAATTCACTAAACAATGTTTGAATGTTTGAAGAACAAAAATATCCTTAGCCAGTAGGGCTGGTGGATTTTTCACATCTTCAATCCCCTCCTCAATAGAAGTCAGTTTTCTACCGATTAGTGAAGATTCCAAAAAAATGAATGCAAAACTGAAATATCCATGGATTCTCATTAGGTTACTATTAGTTAGACTGTTTTTTGGGAATGAATCGTATAGGGGAGGATAATATCATATAAAATAAAAAAGGAGAGTATAATAAAAATATAATTATAGATGGTCATCAAAACATTATGCGAATGTAAATATCATTAACACTATTGCATAAGATCCCCTCGAGAATGAGTCTAGTTTAGGGGAGATTGAAGATGATGTTATTATCCCTAACATGGTACCCACTAAAGAAAATAAATAAGGTTTGCATCCCCCAAATTAGAGGCTTACCCAGAATATGAGTATTATCTCAAATAACCAACTCACTTCCCTTTGAATGGAATCTAACAAGGGGAAATTTAAATGTTCGATTATGTCTCACGTTTCCACTAGATAATGTCAATTTATTTTCACCTTAAGAGTGATTTTATTAACAAGATGTGAAGATGAAGGAGTTAAAAAACTCAATACATTGTTACTTCTAAACAAAATTTTTTCTAGACATGATCCCCAAGAAGATCCTTGACTTGATCATCATGAAGGAAACCCTCAATAGATAGGGATTGTTGTAACTACTAATGTAGATAACGAATATACTTCATTTGGTACAAAACAAGGGTATGATAAATAAATTTCGTTGTTGGCCTATAAATATGGGTTGTCCAAGACAAATACTAGAAGCACCACCACAAGTGGTTTTTCCTGTTGTTGCTCTAGTTCATGCTCTATGTGTGGTACCTTTATAGGTCCCAATCCATCCAGATATTCCTCAAATGATTATGAATACAATCTAATAATTATTGACTCGATTTTAATATATTGAATAATGGTGTGCACAACTACATCCATGAAAGAAATCATACCTTAAATGGGTGAATCTGCTCCCTCCCCCACCATACATTATCAATACTACATTCCCAATATCTAATGGTTTTAGGGATTCGAAGAAGCACATAATGCATTTGGTTTCTCATTGTGATCCCATGTTGGGGACCCCTCAACAACAAGAAGTAGTAAGGATCAGATGCTTTGTGAAATAATTACAGGGGCCAGCTTTTTTCTGGTATACATGTTTTTATTCTTGATCAATTACTGGATGGGAAGACCTCCATAAGAAATTCCTTCTCCACATTAGCTCAAAATTTACTAAAAAACTATTTTTATCTTAAAAAATTTATGAAAAGGTAAAATAAATATGTTTAAGATTTAATTTCTTGATTAAAGGGATTAAAATAGTCTTTAATATGGTAGTCCCTCAAGGAGAGTTGCGTGAAAAATATTCTTGATGAGTTTCACACACCACTGATCCCTATGAAATACATAAGAGGGGTTCAAGACCATTCTAAAATCACCCTACATAAGTAAGATTCCATAATGGAAACTAAAGATAAATCTCATGTAAGAACATTAGAATACGGAAGGAGAATAGAGATAAAATACACTACAACAGTCACACTCAAACAAGAACTTGTACATGCTTTCACTTCAATACTATTATCATATCGAAGGACTCCACCTCCTGATCATTAGCAGCAGTGACCACCTCATCAAGATGATCAAAATGACCAATTTAGACGATAGTTTTTGGAGTTAAAAAACAAATTATATTCAATTCAAAATGAACAGATTCTTTGTTACTTCATTTTAGCCTAGAAGAATAATTTGTTTCAGTTTCCAAGGCCGAAGAAACCAAATAAATAAAGAGATGAAAATATTCTAAATTATTTCCCTTTTCATTATATTTTGGGACATCCCATTCTAGAGTGTTTTGTTTTTAATTATCTCTTGTAAAAAATAGTTTCTTCAGGAAAAGTGAAACCGAAATGTTCATCATCCCATGTGGTATGTGTTACTGCTACTGATCCAGAGAAACAAAGAAAATGTCAATATGTCAAAAGAAAATATGCGAAAAAGATTGATGATTGGATGATCAGGAAAATAATAAATCGAACTCATGACACTCTAAAAACACATTTGAACCTAAAAATTGTTTCTTCTATCACTTATTCCCTAGAAAATCTATCTTCATCAAATAATAATTCTTCTAAAGGAAAATCATCAATGATGAAACAACATGTTAAAGATAAAGAGTGGTTCGAAAATGATGAGCTCGTGTTAAGGCCAATGTTGTCCTTGAATCTAGAAGATTTCATGCCATTTGTTTAAAACTCACAATCATTGACCTTCCAAATGACACAACCAGAACCATATTGTCAATAAGAATCGTCATTCGATGAAGAGTTTATCTTCAATTTCGTTATCCACCTAACAGATCCCTATGATAATAATGACTCTTGTTATGATGGTTCAAAATTCTATGTACCTAATTAGAGAAATATAAGAATAGTCTATGTTCAAGGATATATAATAATATGTAGTTATTCTAATAACCACTATTATAAATCTACCCCTTCTCAAACTTTATATGCAACGGAAACTCATGGGAAATCCCTTTAATGGGCTCAATACGAACACGTAAATTCTCCCACACATGACAGGATTTGTCTCGACATGATTATCATGGAGGACCTATTAGATATTACACCTTTATTCTATCAGCAAGTAGATATACCTATTCCATATAATATAACAAAAGAAAATGGATTTTCTACTTTTCCCCTAACACATGGTACGTCTACAAAAAAATAATCAACATTCTAAAAACCTACAAAATAACATCTCCATGATAGAAAACGCAAACCTCGGGATCAAAAGTATGATGTTTCCTAACAGTTAGACTATTTTTTCTATGTTTTCAGTCTGGGGTGCCTTGAATTTGTCAAAATATAATATATAAATGAGTATTGTTTCTTTGTCGAGCCCTCGAGTGTTTGAAACCAATGTTTCTACTGCAGAGGTTTACCATATTGAGAATGACCCTGTAGAATGTCATGATATCATAAAATTTACAAATTAAGATGAGGATGATTTTGTACATGGAAAAATAAGGCCCCTATATCTATCTGGAATGGTTAATGATACACACATCTGAAGAGCTTTCAGTGATTATGGCTCAAGATTTGACCTCATTCCCATCTGTACACTTGTTCATTGAGTCTAACTGAATCTAACTTATCTCGGTCCACATTGATGTTTCAAGGATATGACATGAATGTACAAGATCTTCATGTTGAGATTACACTCAAAAATCAGTTTGGGGATATTGTGTCTAATTCAGATTTCAAGGTTGTCTGTCAGGACACATCATTCGACATTCTTCATGGATGGCGTTGGCAACATCAACATACATCGCTTCCTTAATCATATAACTAATATCTTATCTATTTCTTCAATTTCTATATTGGAAAACTGTATGGTGGTAGGGATCTATTAAATCCCATTGAATCTTATTATATTGAAGAATAATTATATCACCCAAAGAGAACAAGGTCCATGACTAAAGAAGTGACAAGAATAAATGCTTTTAATTGTTTGGAAGAGACCCTAGCTAATCTATTCAAACATTTGAGTATAGATTATATGATCCTGGTTAATCAAGTTTAATGGATAGTCCCAAATCCCCATACTCATCTAGTGACTTCCATAATTTCAAATGTGGAAACCAAGACTAATAGAATGGGATAAATTTTTGAATTAATGAGAAGTTGTGAAAGCATACATGGATATGTCTTCATTTCATCCAATAAACATCACCACATTTTTTCTTCAACAATCAGGCATGAATAATTTTTCGCTATAATGAAGGAAGATAATGATGTTGAATCCCAACCCATCATCTTATGTTCAATGATCCAACAAGTCCCTTCATCATCAGTGGGGTCAGAAATGGTTGACTCTTCAGCATGATGTTCAAATATAGAATCATCCCCTAGTTATAAAAGTTTTGCTTCACCACATTCACTGAAAGAAGAAACATAAGAAGTGATGTGTAAGAATGAAGAAGAAGATGATATCAAAGGTGATCCACTATCATTTGAGGAAGGCGTCTCGAACACTATAGATGAGCTCAAAGAAATAAATCTGGGTATAGAAGAAGATTTGTGCCCCACGTTAATTAACGTATCCATCAAATATAGAAAGAATAAAATTTTTACTTATTTTTTAAATAAACATCAAGATATATTTTCTTGTAACTATACATAAAAGTTAGGCCTTAATCAAGATGTATCCACTCATTACTTGGGTTTGGGAAAAGAGAATTGATGATTCAAGTAGGAAACAACCAGAACACACACAACTCATGCCTCTAAAATTGAAGTTGATGTTAACAAGATTATTAAGGGTATCATTTTCAGGGAGGTACAATATCCCAAATATCGGGCCAATATTGTCGTAGTGATTATAAAGAATGAGAAAATAAGAGTTTTCATTGATTTCAATGATCTTAACTGGCATTGTCCCAATGATGACTTTCCATTTCTGATCACAGATCATTTAATTGATTTGACAGCAAGCTATGAATCTCTATCCTTCATGGATGGCTACTCTGGAAACATTCAAATCTGAATGGCCTTAGAAGAGGAGGATCACACACCCTTTAAATTGCCTAATGGTGTGTTTTTCTATCAGGTAATACCCTTTGGATTAAAAAATGAATGTGAAACACATCATCATGTCATGTACCATATCATCATACCCTTCTTAGGAAATTTTTTTAAATGTGATTTGGATGATCTAGAAGTTAAATCCATACAGATTTCCAACCCATTGGATGATCTAGAAACCATACTTAGTAAACATTGGTAACATAATTTGAATATAAATCCCATAATTTTTTCCATGGATTCCTTGGGAAAACTTCAAGGCTTCATTGTTTTCCATTATGGCATTGATTTTGATATGGAAAATAAAAAAGACAATCCTTGGCATGTCACCTCCATGAAATTTGAACGAATTAAGAGAACTTCAACGAAATGTTCCTATTATTTGGCGCTTTATAGTCAATTTGTCCGGAAAGAGATTAACATTCACCAGATTAATGTGATAGGGAGTAATATATTAATGGACTGAAGACTCCCAAGAATGATTTGATACAATAATGATATATCTTTTGAGTCCACCAGTATTAATGCAACCTCTAGAAGTAAATCCATTAATTCTCTTTGTGAAAACATTAGAGAAATCATTGGGTTCCTTCCTTGTCCAAAATAGCGATGATGGGAATGAAAACAACATTTACTATCTCATTCAATCTTGGATTGACATTGAAACTTGATATTAAAGTTTCGAGAATTATTGGCTAGAATTAATCATTTTAGTTCAGAAGTTGAGGCACTTCCTGCAACATCATGAGGTCCAATTGGTATTTCTCCATAACCCACTCAAATTAATCCTCATTCGTTCTATGCTTATAAGATGTTTGGAATAGTGGGTAGTTAATTTTCAACATTTTGATATTCAGTTTTTTTCCCCAAAATGCTATAAAAGGCCTATCCTTAGTATATTTCCTTATTGAGCACCCATCTACAGAAGATACATCATCAAATACTAAACATCCTGATAAAGAAATCTTCTCAATTTAATATAACCCAAAATCATGGGAAATGTACTTTGATGATGATTTTATATTTCCATTGTAAAAGAGAATGAAAAAAACCTAATCTCAAAAATGTTGGGTTAGGAAGTGAAACTATCTCCCTAGAAAAGAAGTGTTTCCATATTACTTCCTGTTGTTAGATGGCGGTACCAAAAATGAGGTAGAATGTTGAGCTCTAATTTCAGGCCTAGAATTAGAACTCCATATATAAGTGAACCCCGGAAAGGTAATGGTGATTCAGATAAGGTAATCAATCAAATCAAGGATAATTATACTATCAGAAAAGAAGATTCATTCCCATTGTGTGATTACATCACCGAGTAAATGGATGAATTTCTCTCAAGGACAACATTGTATTATATTCCACGATCACAAAATGTCCATGATCATGCATTTCCTAATGAAGCCATATCCAGGGAAGAACAAAATAGGGGTGATACAATCATCAGTATTTCCCATCTTCATGTGGACTCACATTTCGTTCAAAATAGAATAGAAAAAATTAATGAAATAATACCCATTTTTGAGTTGTATGGTCATACTATGGGATGGATGACATCCATGATATAACAACTTCATAATGTATTACATCCACAATATAGATATGAAAAATAAGATATCTGATGACAAGTGGCTAATTTGAAACTTTATGATAGTCCATATCACCAGAAAATCCCCTAAAAACTAGGCATTGATGGAATTTTATTTAGTTGTATTGATGGAGAAGATACCACATCTTTCAGGAAAGAAGTACATGCAAGATATTTTGGTGGTCACTACTCTTTTCATAACAAATATAATCAAATAGGAAGGATTGGATACTTCTAGACATCTATGATACAGGATTATATAGATTTCTCCAAGAAATTTCATCCTTACCAACTGAATGCTAACTTCATTCTTCAATCCCTAGAGTTTTCAAAAACATATAAATACTCCTGGCCATTTCCACACCGGGAATGGATGTAGTACGACCTTATCCTCCATCTATGACTAAGTAGTTCAGGTATGTTCTTACTAGTACTGATTTATTATCCAATTTTGCTGAGGTAATACCTCCCAAAATTTTTGATCCAAAAGCATTGTTAGTTTTCTCAAAGATAACATCATCACCAGATTTAGGGTCCCTCATACTATATTGATCGATAATGGCACCAATTCCTGTTCTGTTGAGGTAATGAAGTTAAATAAGGAACACAATATCAAATACATCCATTCATCTTTCTATCATGTAGAATCCAATGGAAAAATAGGGTATTTCAACAAAACATTATCAAATATACTCCAGAAGATGGTGTATAGATATAATAAATCTTGGCTTAATAACCTTTTACATTCTTTATGGGATTCTCATACTACTACACATAATTCCTTGCAGGCAACTCCATACTCATTAGTGTACAACATATAAGCAGTTTTTCCTAATGAAATTCAATTTCCTTCACTCTAAGTTGAAATCTCTTATTAGTTATCAACAAGTGAAAAGTATCATAAATTATTTGATTAATTGGAAAAAATATATGAAAATCGATTGCATACTTTACATCATTTATAATTATATTAGAAGATAATAACACAAGCCTTTAAAAAGGAAGTTCACCTCCACAAATTTATTCAATGATAATTGGTATGGTTCCTCAAGACTCCATTGATACTAGTAAATAATCCACCAAAGATTGAACCAAAATTGGAAGGACCTTATTCCATACATATAGTCTACTTAAATGGAGCTTATTCCCTAATCTCAATGGATGGATAACTTATTACAACTCCAACCAATGATATATTCCTAAAGAATTACTTTGAGTAATTGCATATCCAATGTCATTACTATATGAATCTAAGATTCATAGCACAAAGTTCAAGATTAAAGACATTAAATTACATGAAAACCATAAGGGTGCATGTTGCTTGATGATAAAATGCGAAGCATCTTTTCTCTTGTCAGAAGATGTTAAACTACATGACATCATTTTTCCTTTTTACATGTCAATAAACATCAAAATTAACATCTTATCTATTTTACGTTAAGAGATTCCATTTAGAAGCATCAGTAAGATCATTTATAATCCTTAGTTTAACACGTGCTCCATTGCTTCTTATTTGGGATCTTCAATTTTGGGCCTAGCCACAACCACAACCAAATTTTATTTCCCTTTTCTCCTCCTATATATGGACTAGATCTATAAAGAATGATCTTTAAATATACAGGGTTTAATCTTCACCCCATGTTATGTCTTTACATTAATAAATATTCTAGAATATGGTAGAAGACCTCACTATTCACATAAAACTCAATTTATGTGGGAAATGATTATTTGAAGAACTACATTCATCTTGATTATCACTTTCAATCGGATACATAGGGATGCATAGATTTCCAATCATGGGCCCATCCACCACCATAAAAAAATTCCCCTTATTCCCTATGTATAAATAAAGCCTTCCAAGAAAGTGTTTAAATAACTACATATGGAATTATTCTCATCCATAAGCGATATATAGTGTCACCAATGGTTAATTACCTATTCCAACAGCAATATTGCCTTTTTTAAAATTGGATCCACTTCATGTCATCGATGCATGACTATAAACTGCATATCATAAGGTTCGTACTGCATGATATTAAAAAGAAAAGAACCCAATGAACAATGTATGGAATTAATATAAACCCATTGAGATACATAGTGAAAGATTGTCCATAACTCCTAGTCCCATACATGGGATAACGTTTCTCTCTCTTCCACATTTGATGAACAATATATGTGGGAGTCTTCATTTTTTGTTCTCTCCTTAGTGATCCCACCATGGAAACAAGAATTTCATTATTTTACATATGAGATAGATCTATATAAGGGATTCCAAATTCATGGACAATGTTGATTCAACTATTTTTCATGTTCATTGATCATTACCCCCATTCATATTTCATATTCTTAATCTTGAATATTTTCATATCTTAATAATCATTCTTATTTTTTATGGTGGAATTGTTTCTGATTTCTAAGAACTATTTTTCCTAACTATGGATTATGTTCCCTTAGGTATCCTGGCATAAGGTTCCTACATAACCAAAATGTCAGTCAAAAGATGCCACTATTTGGATATGCATCACATTCCCTAGTTGGACCTCCATAATACAACCCTTATAACAATTTTTTAAAATAATGGTCACTTTTTTCTTGCATAAAGTATCTTTTATCCCATTAAAACATTGATGACCATATGAATGAATTTTTATAAGAAAGAATTCATCCATTTATTTTTGTCCCATTTCCTTCCCATCAACCTGAATGACTTCAAGAAAAGGATTTACACAATTCACTCTCTATGTGCTCAAAGTAATAGGAAATAATCTTGGATCATTTGAGAACATATCATCTATTGTTTCCATTTTTCTCCTAGTCATATAAGTTAAAACTACAGAATCTATAATTCATACATTAGGCTTAGACCTTAATAGAAATCATACTAATCCAATTCTTAGGAAGAAAATGCTCTCTCTGTATTTAGATACCTTTCCCCGTAAACCAAACTCTAGGCTGTAAAAATACGAATCTCAATAAAAATTATTCTAATTTTATTAAACATTTGAAATCTCTTTTTCCTGACTATGCAGTACATTCCCCTATGTGGCCTTGACTATGTTGCATAAATAACGGGCATGACACTCAATAGATACCACAATATGGCTATGTTGAATATTCCCTATCTAACTCTGCATAATACAACCCCTGTAATGGGTTCTTCAAACAATGGTAACTTCTTTATTATGAAATTATTCCTCTAATTATTTTAATCCCCTTTCCTATATCATTCTTCAGAACCTAAAATTCCCAAAACACAATTTACAATTCTTCCCATCAATATTTGAACATGGTAGTTGGTTTTCACACAAATATTCAAGATACTGGAGAGTATTAAATCTTCTATCAAAGCTAAAGACATTAAATATTAGCCACCAACATCCCCACTTCATTACATAAAACTACATAGTATAATTTCCTCACTACATGACGTAAAACTTCATATTATGATATTTGGAAACTAACTTTCAAATAATTTAAACCATTAATCATAAACCAAATTTTTGTAGAACTGGTTTTCCCAATGATAAAATATGTCGGCATAGATAAACCATTATTCATAAAGTCCATTTCCTTGGAAATGTCACCCATTGTGGTCTTGAGTCACCCAAATCTTATTTTTTATTGTGTATAAATAATATAATGCTAAATTCCTAAGAGTTATTTTTCCTGACAATGCAGTTCATGCCCCTATATGGCCCTTCATAATATTCCAACATAAAAGGCCAATCAGTCAAAAGATTCCAATATTTGGCTACACAACATATTCCCCAGTTAGCCCATCATAATAGATCCCCCATAACATGTTAAAGAAATAATGGTAACCTCATTCTCAGAGAGGACACTCTTTATGTTTATACAAAAAATATATTATGTGACCAGAAATATCATGACTCAAGATTCCCCTTGGAACTATTTAAAAACTAATAGACAAATTACTAGCCACTGATCTTTGTTTGGGATCTAATTTCAAAATTTATTTTCAAAGCTATTTGATCTTAAACACTAGCTTTTTTAGTCCAATGTGAAGGAATCTAAACTACCAATAATCAAGAGACATAGTACTCACAGGATTCAAAACCTATAGTGCGAAATCTGTAAAAAAGTCGTGTCTCAGCTCAATAAACATACACTTCTGTATGGTTTAGGAAATATTGGACAATTAAAATCCAAATTATACAATTCAGCTCGAGTTTCCTATATAACCCAACTAAGAATAAAACTACTAATATTGGGCCCTTTGGATTAGGTAAAAAAAAGAAAGGATGATGACATGTATGATTAAAGAAAAAATGATTTTCACTTATGAGTTAAAAAATCCACAATGAAGAATCCACAAACTAAAGTCTCCTTGTCATAAATTACAATAGGTTTTCTACATAATATCTAATTTAATTAATGGCATCTTCGGCCCCATAAGCTTCTTATTGAAGTTCAGTTAGCTGACTGGTTTCATTCTCCTATTCATGAAGAAGTCTTTCCTTAGCATCTGAAATGGATTTTCCACCATCCTTCTGGACTTCTCTTATTGAGTCATGAAGCTGGTGAAGCTCCTCTATGACAATTTCTAACACTTATTGAAATATAACTTACGGAATGTATTTTATTTAATTTTATGATTCATTTCATTAAACATTGTAGTATGATTGGCCCTCGTTTGGGATAACACAACTCATAATTCATTACTTTTTGTCAACAATCTAGATTTTATTAGATCTTGCTGAAGCCTCTGATTATGGTCCCTTTTGTGGATAATATCTTTCACTACCATATGAATTACAAATTATTAAAAACCTCCAAATCCATGTGGTATGATAATGGATTACTGTCGTGGAAATAAAGATGGTAGTTTCTCAATAGTAATTCCAGATATTATCTTCCATAAATTATTCCATGCCTTGCAACGTGCAAGACAAAGATCCCTTTTCATTTTTGGTTCTAATTTAGCATCACAGTTGTTCAGAGGAATGTATTCTTAGATTAATGCATATAAAGAACTTCCATGTTCTTCACTTTCTTTGATTGTGGTTGCTTCACTTCCTAATACCATTTGATAAGTTATAGAAGCTTCACCTCCAGACCTAGCCATTTATGTTTATAATCCTATATGGTGATGTATGATTTATAGTTTTGGTTACTTTCAATGGATAATAATATTAAGAACAATCAAAATATCGGTATCCTTTACCTAATAATATGTTGGTAGCTTGAGATGACTTCATCCCCAATATTCTCATTTTCAACTTTTCATTATTGTCTCTTAGTTGGGAATAATTTCTTTAACAATATTAGGAACCCATTAATGAATCTCAAGAATATATTCCCTCTCAAGATTCACTTGAGCCAATGTCTCTGCAATATTTGTATTGACAATGATGTCTATACTTCCTTCAGGTATCATTTCTACAATATTTTCTTTATAATGAACTACATATTTCAACCAATCAATGTTAGAATATTAAGCATAAGAAAATTAAAAGTATGAACAATGAAAAAACACATCCATTTGGATCTATAAAAGGAACATCAAAATCGTCTAAAGTATTTAGTATATTAACATGTTCTAATACTTATTCAAAAGGCATTCCAAGATTCATCATATCATCCAATTATATCCCAAATCCATTGTTATTCTCACCCATGGGAGCACACAGATTTGTTATTTCAAGACCCTTTTCTAATAGATTTGGACCTAGAATATCTTCCTTAGTAACAGTTTTTGGGTCAACATCAGTTGTCATAGGATTTAATGTTGCAAGTAATGAACCAAAATCATCACATAATAGAAGTAAGTTGTGTTATACCTAGTTTCTCATGAATCACTCCTAATTTACCAGATGTATCCTCTCTCTTGATATATGTAATTAAAAAATGATGATAATTGATATTGTTTCTTTTTTCCAAGATATAAGGCCTCGGCCTTAAAACATACATAATATTGAATTAAATGAATAATACACATTGAAGATATTTTCATGTTTAGAGTTTTAGAGAATTAGGAAATAACTATTACATCTCAAAAGATTAAAAAGTAGTCACTTATACTAAATTTCCATAAAATAAAAACTCCAAAAAAAGAAACATGTCTAGTTCCATGTATTAGATAGCATGACTTTCCATTGATCCCATCCTTGACCCTATTCCACATTAAGTCCTGTGAAAGACATTTCAAAAAAACTTGGGGTGAGCATAAAAAGCTCAGCAAGGGATACACAAAGAATGAAAACTATTATTTTTTCAAAGCAATAAGTAAACCATGTATACTTTATCAAAGTAATACCTTTCAACTTTAGGAAGTAGTAAAAACTATACACTAAATTAAAATATAATTACTTACCCTTTTTTACCCAAAAGATTACCATAAAACCCATATAAAGAACACATAACATATAAAGGTATATTGGGACAAAAACATACATAAATGGAATAACTACATGGTCGACTTCCACACATACTTAATGGAATATCCATACGGCTGACTTCCATACCCAATGCATTGGAGGTTATAACGTAACCACCCGTCCTGGTATTCATGGCACCAAACGTCATATGGTTTATCATGTAACCACCCATAAAATGTCCAAGTACCATAATTACACAAAAAATATTGAAAATATAAACATTTCAATAACAAAATTTCATTTTCAATCAAAATAAGTAATTCCATGATATTGAATTAATCAATCCATTTTCAAAAACCATTTAAAAGAGATTTTTGAATCAAAGTGTCCCATACCACATTAAAGATTTTAATGGAATTATAATTTTAAAATATTAATGTCCATATAAATATATTCTGAAAACCATTTTGAAAAAATGGACATTAAAGATAACAATTTATAATAATGAATCTTTAAAACATTTAAAAAGATATTTTTGTTAAAGAGTTTTTAAAAAAATGAGAGACTCTTGAATACAAATAATTGTGGAATAAAATAAAATACGATCTTTATAATATCATGAGAATAAATGGATTCATGATATAATATTTCAAAGGATAGAATACACACCATATAAGAGTGAATTGGTGCATAACAACAATGAAGTCTCAATGGAAATGTAAGTTGAGATGAAATCCATTATAAAGATGGTATCCTTAAATTAAGGATAAATATATCACATAATTATGTGTGAGAAATAAAAATAAACCCAATATAAGTGGATATTATGTGTGAAACAATCATAGTTCATTCACACATATTCATAGGATGACATGTTCAATAAGTACAAGTTGAACCCAAAGAAATCGAAATTGGGTTAAGATGTTCCCTTGTAAAAATTCGACAGCCTAACGGCATCACTTCAAAATTCAGAAAATTAGTCGATTAAAGAATGAATGGTATATCATAACTTGAACATAAACACTAAAACAATAAGGATATATAATAACATATCCCAACATAATAATATGTAAATTAAAAGACATAACAAAATAAGTCTTTTAAAAATAGGAGGGTGAAAGGTCCCCTTACCGAGTTGGGTAACTTTCGAAACGTACACCCCATGGAAGAAGGGTCATACAATGAAGATTTAAATACCCTTAAATGAAATTATAATACACAAATTGTATAATAATGGACAGTACATACACCACTCAATGGAAATAGTGGCAAATTTAGCATAAATGTCCCGAAAATTAAAGTGAGATGAAAAATCCCTTACGAAAACATGACAGCCTAACGACGCCACTTAAATCTCCCAAAAATGGATTGATGAGATCAAATAGGGTCTCTCATTATATGAACATAAAAAGTACATAATTAGGAATATAAAATAACATCCCCAAACATATGAAATATTAGCTTAAAAGAAATGACATAAAATAGAGTACATAAAAAGAAAGAGAGAGGTTGGATCCCTTACCTTGGGTCCGACTTGACTCGATCGTTCTTTAACGTCCTGAATAATAAACTTGAGTTAATTTATACTTTCTTAAGAACCTTTTTTAAGTTCATTATTCCTTTTATATCACTTATTTCCATGTTATAAACATTATGTAATCATTTAAGTTAATAATGTTTGTTTTGTTGATATTTGGTTCTTATGTCGAAAGTGGACTTCTTATAATTACATGTTGTTTATGTGGTCAAAGGTTCATTATATAAAAGATGATATTCATGATTTGGATATCATATATATCATATATATCCTGAATATATATGTATTTATAATATTATATAATCATTTAGAGGTAAGAAATGAAATACACCGTTCATGGAGATGGTAAGCCGTACGTACGCATGAACGCTACATTCTTTCTATATCATACTTTAATGGAAAGAAAATAATAATGATATAAAGGTATATTATAATTCCATTATAACATCTTATAAAATAAATTTAAATCAATCCTTTATACGTCCCACATATGGCATTAACGAATCAAATCACATTGAGGGGGCAGTAGTCCGCACTTTCTAAAATGAAATTATCGTGTCTACCCACAATGGAAACCATAAAGGTATGCCACAAATGAAAAATACAGAAGCTTATGTAAAACATAAACATATTATATAACATATATAAATAACGTTTCATATTAGTGGCCACCTTTTAAGGTGTTATATGAGTGTTGAACAATCATCGTTTCGTGATGCAGAAATTCGCCATCCACAGAAACAGTATGTTCTTTAACAATTAGATAAAGGTGTGTGTAAGTGTAGCTCGAATCCTTCTTATAAAAACATCCTAGTATATTGAGGATACTGTTGTTGTTACAAAATAAATGAATAAAAAAAGTTTAGGGTGTTGGCGAAGAAAAATAAAACATAAGATCACAAGAGAAGACACTACCTTTAAATCGGCTAATTCTTTTTTATTTGAGATTAAAGGCTTCCTTGGGAAGACTTCTTCCCAAAGTGAGTCTTCTAAGAGTAAGCGAGAGATTTGGAGGGGCAAAATGGTCAGGGTTTGGCCGAGCCAAAGGATTTATAGGTGTGGTTAAGGAGGTAGAGGTGGGGGCCTTTTATAAGAGGAGAGGAGGGGCACTCTTGGAAAGTAAAGAAATGTTACTTTATTTTAAAATGTGTTTCGGATTTAAAAGGTCCCAAATTGATATAATTAGAGACTAAGGTCATACGGGTTTGAAATATACCCATCCAATAGGTTTTTGACAAGTGTAGGTATTAGATTTTACATTATCATTTCATTTTATTTAAATCGTTAAATAATGAGGTAATCGCTGCATCATCATGATGTCATTATAATTTTACTTATTTAATGTCTAAAAGATATAAAAAAATACTATGATGTAGGAAATAATTTTATCTTTCCAATGACTATTTATAGTCAAAAATGTTACTTTTATAACCCCATATAGAAATTGTTTTTGTAAAACAACTCATGTTTGTGTCATTTCTACTTTTACATTAAATAAAAAAATATTAATGTCATTTTCCTTCCAAAGTGGCTCCATGGGGTCCCCAAGTTGACCCATGGATTTTCTTGGTCGGCCATGAAACATCCAATAAGGGTAGGACATGTTTCATGCTCATCTCATATTATTAAAACATTATTTTTACCATAATCTACACTAATTACATCTAATCGCGATTAAAAACTTAAAAGTTACTATTCACCAAAAAATTATTTTAATCCGATTGAGCCACATTATAATTCAAAATGAAAACCATATATGTTTTATTTTTTAAATTCAAAACACAGAGTTGGAAAATTTTCATTTAAATGAAAAATCAGTTTCCATAAGTACTACTTAGTGGTTTCACTATTCATCAAAAATTGAAGTTTTTCAGAAAAATACCAAAACATTACCCTAGGATATATTTGATATTATGAATTCAAAAATGATTTCTATTTTAAAAAATTAAAAACATATAAGTTACAATAATTAATTTAATAATTAATTCCCGATGTTAGAGCAAATAGCGTGTTTTTATGAAACAATAAGTATCAAAAGATTGACACTAGTTTAAGTCAAATTTCAAGATAAAATTAATTCCAATGACCACTATTGGATTAAATGGTAAAAATATATTCTAATTTTAATTTAAAAACAATTCAAATGATAATATAATAATATAAATAAATTTGATTAAAAAGAGGATTTGAATTAAAATACAAGATTTTGTCACTATTCATAATAAATTGAACTTTATCGAAAAGATACTAAAAATTTACACAAAGTAAATTTTGATGTCTCTATTCTAAAGAATAATTTTATATTGACATAAAATTGTCAAAAAGTGGGTTTAAAAGTGGTTCTCCATCAAAAGGCGGTTAATCGACCTTCTAAATAATATTAGAATGTTTACGCTTAAAATTGAATTCATTCACATTTTTAGTCCTCTATCATTTATTGTAAAAAGTAAAAATATTTGACAAACATATATAATGATTTTGTAGTTAGTTCTGTATATTCCCTCCTTTACAACGGCTAGGCATTTACTACAATTTAAAATAATATTATTTTATTATTATAGTGCAACGTAATATTTCAAAGGAACTCGTTGTTGCCTATTGGGTAAGCCATCAAGCATAGCATTCCCTTTAAATTAATATTAACATTTTATTCAAAAATAGGGATAAATATAAAAATTTCATATTCTTAATTTACCTGGGGTGTTACATCCTTCCCCCCTTTTTGGAATTGCTTCCTCTCAATTTTAAAATTGGGCTCGGAAATATCCTTGAAAGTCCCACATCGGAACAAGATTCGGTAAAACAGTCAATTTAAAAGAAAGAAAGAGAAGTACAGAGGTCACCCGTGTTAACCAATACTAGTATTCCATGTATAAAAACATGGACATGGAGGAGAAAACATAGTGTCATTTTCTGATGGAGAGTGATAGAAAACATGTTTAGGAGAAAGTTAACCATAAGAAAATCCCAAACTTCTGATGGGTTAAACAGTATTGGATTCCCCAGAAGGAAAAGTTAACAGAAAACATTTTTTTTAAGTTACTCTTCATTGAGGAATTTATTTTTGAGATTAACTAAAACATAAGGAAACACACTTACTTGTCATGTTGACTTTCATCTTTTACTATATTTCTTACACAACCTCATATTTTCTCCAAAAGATGAATATTTAGGAAGACTTGTTCACATTAAGATTACTAAAATCAACTTCTAGCGAATCACCTAATCCACAAAAGAGAACTATATACTTCCCATGTCATTAGAATTTAACCAAAACCAAAACCAAAAAGGTTAGTACAATATCAGATAATCCAGAAAAGGATAACCCTTTATAAAAAGAAAATCGATTCTCAATCTCCAAAATTTGTCCAACAAAACCCAAAGTTCAACCACAACCATTCGATAAAACATTTGTCCATAAATTTTTTCAAAGTAAACCAAACTAAGATTGAAACTCAAATATTTGAATGATTTATTCACATAGTCTTCCAAGTTAAATTATAACATTTATCTCCAAACAACATCAGTTTCTCTTAAAGTCTCATATTGAAAAGTAATTAACCTAATCACATATCATCCATGATAGGTTAATAAATTTCCATAGATAACCCAAAATCAACTTACTCATAATTCATAAAATATACTAACTAAAAAAGAATCAGATAAACTAACCAGGGACTTCACGTAGTCCAGTGGTAGGCGATAAATACCAGTTGATCTTTGGTTGTGGGTTTGATTCCCGCAGCTTTGTCCGACGCGACGGGTTGTCACACGGTCTACCTGTTGTCCTTTTTCCAAAACTACATAATTCATAAAACAATCCCCAAAACGATATATAATCTTCAAAAATGATCACAACATATTTTAACCTCAAGATTATCTCATGCATTTCATTTTCCATCATATCATAGAGTAACCCATAATTACCTAAAAAGAAAGGATCGTATAAACCCTAATGGTTACATTAATAATTATTACCTGAACATCCACATCAAGTTGGTCATCTCGTACATGATGCATTAGATAACTCACCAAGGTTCAATTGGTTGATCATGAATACTTGATAGTTGGTTTATCACAACCACGAGATTCCTCATCGAATCCCCCATTTCTTCTAGTCTCTTAATCAGAGAACCACCATAGTTTCCATTAAACCCATTATCACTTTTGTGCCTGCTTGATCCATCCATTTACTAAAAATTAAAATTTCAATGTGTGTATATCAACAAAATCATCATGTACTAATGTGAAAGATAAACACTAATATATACTTACACATTCACTTTATCTAAAACTAGGACTCTTTCTGAAATCTTAACCATTATGGTAATGTCACTTATGCTTAGAGAATACCCTAACCTCTAAAGTTATCTAAACCGACCTCTGATACCAACTATAAGGCCCCGACCTTAATCCTTAATTAATTTTGAATTAAATGAATAATTCACATTGAGGATCGTTTCAGGTTTAAGGTTTTAGAGAATTAGGACGTAACTATTACATCTCAAAAGATTAAAAAGTAGTCACTTATACTAAATTTCCATAAAATAAAATCTCTTAAAAAACATGTCTAGTTCCATGTATTAGATAGCATGACTTTCCCTTGATCCCATCCTTTACCCTATTCCACATTAAGTCCTGTGAAAAACTTTTCAAAAAAACCTGGGATGAGCATAAAAAGCTCTGCAACGGATACACACAGAATGAAAACTGTTAGTTTTTCAAAGCAACAAGTAAACCATGTATTCTTTATCGAAGTAATACCTTTCACCTTTAGGAATTAGTAAAAACTCATCACTGAATTAAAATATCATTACTTACCCTCTTGTAGCCAAAATATTATCATAAAACCAATATAATGAACATAGAACATATAAAGGTAACATGGTACATAAACATAATAAAATGGAATAACCACACGGTCGAATTCCACACATACTTAATGGAATATCCATATGGCCGACTTCCATACCCAATGCATTGGAGGATATAACGTAACCACCCATCCTGGTATTCACGGCACCACCCATCATATGGTTTATCACATAACCACCCATAAAATGTCTAGGTACCATCATTACACATAAAATATTGAAACTATACATATTTCAATAACATCATTTCATTTTCAATCAAAATAAGTAACTCCATGATATTTAATTAATCAACCCATTTTCAAAAAATATTTAAAAGAGATTTTTGAATCAAAGTGTCCGATACCACTTTGATGATTTTAATCGATTTATAATTTTAAAAAAATAATGTCCATATAAATAAATACTGAAAACCATTTTGAAATCATGGACATTAAAGATAAAGATTTAGAATAATTAATCTTTAAAACATTTAAAACGATATTTTTGTTAAAGATTTTGTAACAAAATGAGAGACTCTTGAATACAAATAATTGCGGAATAACATTTAATCCGAGCTTTATAATATCATGAGAATAAAGGGATTCATGATACAATATGTCAAAGGATAGTATACACACCATATAAGATTTAATTGGTGCATAACAACAATGAGGTCTCAATGGAAATGTATGTTGAGATGAAATCCATTATAAAGATGGTATCCTTCAATTAAGGATAAATCTATCACATAATTATGTGTGAGAAATAAAAATACACCCAATATAAGTGGATATTAATTGTGAAACAATCAGAGTTAATTCAAACATATTCATAGGATGAAATGTTCATGAAGCACATGTTGAACCCAGAGAAATCGAAATTGGGTTATGATGTTCCATTGTAAAACGTCGACAGCCTAACAGCGTCACTTCAAAATTCCGAAAATTAGTCGATGAGAGAATGAATGGAATCTCATCACTTGGACATAAAATTTACATCAATAAGGACATATAATAACATATCCTAACATAATAATATGTAAATTAAAAGACATAACAAAAGAAGTCTTTTAAAAAGAGGAGGGTGAAAGGTCCCCTTACCGAGTTGGGTACCTTTCGAAACGTACACCCCATGGAAGAAGGGTCATACAATTCAGATGTCAATACCCATAAATGAAATTATACAACACAATGTGTATAATAATGGGAATTACATACACCACTCAAAGGAAATAGTGGCAAACGTAGCATAAATGTCACGAAAATAAAAGTGAGATGAAAAATCCCTTACGAAAACTCGGCAGCCTAACAGCGCCACTTAAATCTTCCAAAAATAGATTGATGACATCAAATAGGGTATCTCATTATATGAACATAAAAAGTACAGAATGAGGAATATAAAATAACATCTCCAAACATATGAAATATGAACTTAAAAGAAATGACATAAAAGAGAGTACTTAAAAAGAAAGAGAGAGGTTGGATCCCTTACCTCGGGTCCGACTTGACTTGATCGTTCTTTAACGTCCTGAATAAAAAACGTGAGTTAATTTCTAATTTATTAAGAACCTTTTTAAATATCATTATTCCTTTTATATCACATATTTCCATGTTATAAACATTATGTAATCATTTAAGTTAATAATGTTTCTTTTGTCGATATTTGGTTCTTAAGTCGAAAGTGGACTTCTTACAATTACATGTTGTTCGTGTGGTCAAAGGTTCATTACATCCAGAATGATATTCATGATTTGTATATCATATATCTCATATATATCCAGAATATACATGTATTTATAATATTAAATAATCATTTATAAGTAAGAAATGAAATGCACCGTTCATGGAGACGGTAAGCCGTACATACGCATGAACGCTACTTTTATTTTTATCTCATACATTAATGGAAAGAAAATAATAATGATATAAAGTTATATTATAATTACAGTATAACATAATATATAATAACTTGAAATACATCCTTTATCGTCCCACATATGGCATTAACGAATCAAATCACTTTGAGGGGGCAGTAGTCCACACTTCCTAAAATGAAATTATCATGTTTACCCACAATGGAATCCATAAAGGTATGCCACAAATGAAAAATGCAGAAGCTTAAGTAAAACATAAACATAGTATATAACATATATAAATATATTGTCATCTTAATGTCCACCTTTGAAGGTGTTATATGAGTGTTCAACAATCATCGTTTCGTGAGGCAGAAATTCGCCATCCACAGAAACAATATGTCCTTTAACCATTAGATTAAGGTGTGTGTAAGTGTAGCTCGAATAATTCTTATAAAAACATCCTAGTATATTTGGGACAAAGGTTTTGGTTACAAAATAATTGAATAAAAATAGTTTATGGGGTTTGAGAAGCAAAATGAAACTTAAGAACACAAGAGAAGACACTACCTTTAAATCGGGTAACTCTTTTTGATTTGAGCTCAAAGGCTTCATTGGGAAGACTTATGCCCAATGTAAGGCTTATAGGAGTAATAGAGGGATGTGGAGAGACAAAATGGGAAGGGTTTGGAAAATAAAAAGGCTTGAGAGGTGTGGGTAAAGAGGTAGAGGTGGGGGCCTTTTATACGAGAACAGGAGGGGCACTCTTGGAAAGTAAAGAAATGTTACTTTATTTTAAAATGAGTTTCAGATTTAAAAGGTCCCACATTGATATAATTCTAGGATAAGGTTATAAGAGTTCGAAATATACCCATACAATATGTTTTTGACAAGTTCAGGTGTTAGATTTTACATTATCATTTCATTTTATTTAAATCGTTAAATAATGAGGTAATCGCTGCATCATCATGATGTCATAAATAATTTAATTTATATAATGTCTAACAATTATAAAAAAATAATATGATGTAGGAAATATTTTTTGTCTTTCCAATGACTATTTATAGTCAAATATCTGACTTGTATAACCCCATTTGAATTTTTTTTTAGTAAAACAACCCATGTTTGTGTCATTTCTACTTTTACATTAAATAAAAAGATATTAATGTCATTTTCCTTCCAAAGTGGCTCGATGGGGTCCCCAAGTTTACCCATGGATTGTCTTGGTCGGACATGACACATCCAATAAGGGTAAGACATGTTTCAAGCTCATAAAATATTATTAAAACATTATTTTTTCCTTAAACTACACTAATTACCTCTAATCGCGATTAAAAACATAAAAGTAACTATTCACCAAAAAATGATTTTAATCCCATTGAACCACATTTTACTTCTTAATGACAACCATGTATGTAGGATTTTTGAAATTCAAAACTCAGAGGTGGAAAATTTTATTTAAATGAAAAATCAGTTTCTTAAACTACCACTTAGTGGTTTCACTATTCATCAAAAATTGAAGTTTTTCAGAAAAATACCAAAAATTTACCCTAGGCTATATTTGATATTCCGAATTTAAAAATGTTGTCTATTTTACAAAATTCAAAACATATAAGTTAAATTAAATAATTTAATAATTAATTCCCGCTGTCAGAGCAAATTACGTGTTTTTATGAAATAATAAGTATCAAAAGATTGACACTAGTTTTAGTCCAATTTCTAGATGAAATTAATTCCAATGACCGCTATTTGACTAAATGGTATAAATATATTCTAATTTTACTTTAAAAACAATTCAAAAGATAATCTAATAATATAAATAAATTAGATTAAAAAGAGGTTATGAATTAAAAATCAACATTTTTTCAGTATTCATAAAAAAAATGAACTTTATCGGAAAGATACCAAAAATTTTCACAAATTAAATATTGATGTATTGATTCTAAAGAAGAATTTTATTTTTTCATAAAATTGTCAAAAAGTGGATTTAAATGAGGTTCTCCATCAAAAGGCGGTTAATCAACCTTCGAATGAATATTAGTTCTGTTCATTCCCTCCATTACAATGGCTAGTCGTTAACTACCATTTAAAATAATATTATTTTATTATTATAGTGCAACGTATGATTTCAAAGGAACTCGTTGTTGAGTATTGGGTAAGCCATCAAGCATAGCATTCCATTTAAATTAATATTAACATTTTATTCACAAATAGGGATAAATATAAAAATGTCATATTCTTTATTTACCTAGGGTGTTACACTAGATGCTTCTTCAGTTAAATGAATCCCTAGGTTTTTAGGATTCTGTTCTTTTTCAGAAGCACCATTCTTCGTTCCTAAAAGATTTTTTTGATTTCTCTAATAGAATAATGATAATAAGATCATGTAGTTCCATGATGTCTAAACACATTCTATGAATAAAGTGAAAATTAATGTTTTCATGGATGATAACCACCTCTAAGAAAAAGTTTAACCATGGTTTTCATTATGTGGAATCTTTATTTCAACGCATTAATGAATGTACATGAATCATAATATCCAAATATAAGTATTGGAGACTCCAAGACCCTTTCTATATCATCCACTATGGCCTGTTGTTATGGAAATATATCTCTCAATTCATGGGGTGATCCATTAGCTTCAAGAGAAATACCATTAGTTCTATATTTTACTGTTATAATTTAAGTCAATTTTCCATTATCCAACTACATGTTGAAATGATATTTCCTCTGAGTAACAATGCTTTTACTAAACTCAAGATTCAAAAAATTGAAATGAATGTGAAATAGTGGAAACATACAACTTTAGGATCAACAAAATAATTCCATTATTCATCAAATGAATGTCAAACCCGTTCAGTGGAACCATGATCTATCATTTTATTCACTTTCATTGTGGTGTGATTTGATTCATTAGTTCCGTATATGAGCATCTCTATCTCATGGAAGTATGTTCTCACTTCATCTGGGTTGTTCTTAAAAATAATATTAGAAAAATCTTGTAGATCCCTTATCCCCAGAATATGAAACCCATCAAAAAAATCTATCCATGTGGTTTCGACTTCATAATGCAGTCTATTCAACATTTGGACAGCCTCTGGTCGTATATATTCATAGTACATTCCAAATGGGACTGAATAGGATCCTATAGTTTGGGATTTCAGTTTCTTCCCAATTCATAAAATTAGATATGGTGGATGAAATAATAGGACATGTTGCTCTTCTTAACGATGGTGACTATACTGCCTCAGTAAAACTTCAGTTGGTATTGATGGCATGACACTCTTGACTATGAAAGGTGGATTATATCTTATATAAGGTCACATTAATGTTCGTAGAGCCTCATCACCTCCACTATCTGACTCTAATAAATCATCCCCCAATGATGAATAATTTCCTTCCAAATGATAAGGACCCTTCATACTAACTCTATTTATCCATAATCGAGGGAAAACATATTTTAACACCCCTTCAGTGTTTGATGCAACCTATTTCATAGCATACAAGATAGTAAATCTTATTAAAGCATCAGTGGTAGGTAATTTGAATATGGCCTCAGTTTTCACTATATTTATCTACAACCATAGTTATCGGGATACCATTGGATGCTTCTCTAATATATCATGAACTAGAGGATACATGGAAATTTGTTTCAAAATTTTAATTTATATGAGAATCTATATGGATAATAGGCCTCCCATATGAATTCCCCATCAATCCTGGTGGCCAACATGTCATCCCTATAAGCTAAAATATATTCCCCTTGCCCTAAACTGGTCATCCCATCATTAATAAATCACCCAGTAGGCGAATTACCATAAGGGGAAATATGAAATTAATTATACATATTCTTCTTGGCCTTATTATCATAAGTAATTAGAGACAAACATTAAATACCAGAGAAAACCTAAATAGATAGTATGAATGAACTTCTAAAGACCCACACCCCACTATACATGACATAAGTTCTGAAATAACTAGTGGTCCAGGCCCATAACATCTGAAATGGTTCTGGTATTCTGAAATTAGACTTATCACTATAGATATGTAGTAAGATCCTATGAATCTTTTTGAAAATAGGGGTATCAAATCCTAAAATAATATTCTCACCTAGCTTGGTTGTGATAAAAAACTTTAATGTCCTTACACCTACCTTGAAGTCTCTAAGTGGTTAAAGATACATGTTGAGCCACGTGGCTAAGAAACATACAAGACGAGTTATTGTACGTATTTTGGAGTTGAATTTATAACCCCATAGGTCAAACTCTTCACTCTATAATGTTGGCCAGAAAGTGTCTGGTGTACCTCTTTTTTATGCCTTTTGACAGCTAGTTGGACAAGTGTAAGTGGGACCCATCTCCTTCTTCTTTACTAGGAATATTTACATCCACTCTTCTGGATGAATTTCCTTTCTTGTGTGGGTATTCATTGTGTTTGTACTATTGAGTTTTAAAAATATTTTCATCAACTCAAGAACCAAGGCTCGTGTCATCTCTAAGTCATTCCTTGTCACCTTTGTTGGATTAATCTCATCATACAAATCTCTATGTATTGGATCCCCAGATATCTAGTAGACATCCCACAAATTGACGCCTACTTATCCATGTGTAATATGGAATGATTTAGTTTCTGGACTCCATCGACTTCGTAACTCTAGCACAAAATTATCATTCTAATATACGTATGTTTTCCTAACCCATACAACCTCATAAATACCAATTCATATTATGTCATACATAAACATTGCACATGTCTTTCAGACCCAATAGACCCACATCCATTTGGTTTTAACACCCCCACTTGGGCAGAAATCTCAACTTTTCATCTAGTCTTTTAACTGATCTATCTGAGAATCTCAAATGATGGATGAATAGAAATATGGATGTACCGTTGGTGTATGTGATTTCAAATATAGACCACACTATATATAATTCATGAAATGAGACATATATGTTGTCCCAACATTAAGATATGTTCCCACAACAGAAACAATGGCTTATGAGAAATTACTATAGTCAGGAAGACAAGAGAGTGGAATATAATTCTTCATTTTGGGTATGTTGACATCATGTAGAAGGCCATAACCATAGAGAGGTAAATAAATACTCCTAGAAAACATGAAGTTGCATTTCATTAGATACATTGCCATGTCTGGGAGTTTAGTGTCACAGTCGTCAATGTAATCATGACTGAAAATCCTCATTATATCATCAATTCTCTTACTGGACTATTCATCACTAGATCCAAATCTATTAGAATCCATTGAACCCACAAAAAAGGCAAAAACATTTCTTGAAATATGGATCATTTTTGATGTTTTTGAAAAAGTAATTAATAAAAAAATTGACTAAGGCATTTGGGCATGCATGTATGAACATGGAACACAAGTATAAATCCAGAATGCAAGTATGGTGCCCTAGTTTAGGAAGGAAAATAAAAAACATTCAGAAGAAGCACGGTCAATTGGAGTGTCTGAGAAAAAACAATTGCATGTCGAGAGCTATATTTTTTGAATTATTTTTAATTTTTTACAATGTGAATCCACTATATATAAGTGATGAAAATTACCCTATGTGCCAACACCTTGCATGCCCATTTGAGCATGCATAACCACTTGTACACCACATCATCCTGTTTTTCCTTTCCCAAAAATTTTGTTAAATATAAGATCCTCTTTTCATTACATATCCAATTTTTAGGGGGGAATATTCTAAAAAATCCATTTCATCACAATGTCTAAAAAGCGAAAAAGGGAAATGTATTAGAAATAGGAGAAGAAAAAACATGAATAAAATCAAGATTTACATTGTCTTGAATATTTGATCACCCTAGTCAAGCCGAGGAACCTTCAACGCACAAGGTACTTGCGTTCCCTATCATGGAACACAACCTGCTTGCGTTCCCCACCACCATTTCTACAAGGGTCTCATACTTTCCTATAAATATACAATTTGGCCCTTCATTTGTATGGATGAATTTACCCTAAGCCTAATTGCTGCTCTGGTCTCCCTAGTACTTCACCCCAAGTTTTCCGAAATCATGAAGGTATTTCATTAACATCTAGAGAAGAGGAATTGAAGGATTATTATAAGAATTAAGTCACTTTAGTGTTTGAAATCCATAACACTTGCTCACATAAGGTTCCCAACCTCCTTGAATTAAAAACACTTCCACGCCACCCATTCCTCTCAAAATAACATGAGCAATCTACATCTGGAAATAAATGTGAATACTATAGAAGGATCATGTCAAGTCTTGACCAAGAATTAACATTCATGTTTTTCATCACATGGTGAAAATAATGTTTCCCAATACTACATGCGTGCCTATACTTTCATGCCAGATACATACATGGTCATCATTCTTTGATTCTCCTAATCCCATTAGTATACAAACCTTTCTTCAAGCCTTCTTCAAAGAAATTAATGGAAATGATTCTTCTTGATTGTCTCCCTTCCCTGAAAGGGATTATGTTTAATCCTCCACCAAAAATTCTTGACTTATGAATACTTTGGTAAGGGCACATCAGTGTGTCTGATATTTGGATTTTTATATAAGTAGCTAGAGGTTTCCCACATTTGTTTTACAATGGTGTTAGGATTCATAGAATGTATTTGGGGTTTTATATCTGTAGTAACATGGACCTTTCCCATAGTAATAGTGTTAGATGTTCCTAGTTTGGAGTATTAGGTTTTGGTTTATGTCCTCCCTAATTCATCTCTAAAACCCAGAACCTCATGTATTTTGTTGGGAAGGCATGGTTCACACTTCTTTTCCTTCCATGAAAATGAGATGTATGCATCCCCTACCAAGATCCATTAGGGTATCCATCTTGGTGAAAGTCCCTAACCATTCATATAGGTGGTTTCAGTATTTTTCCTCTATAATTCATTCACATTGACTCCTTTCCTTTCATTGGACCCATTTCCACTATAATGTGAATTGATTGAATCCTCATCGCCTCGTGATCTTCCATATTCACCTCAGTATAATCATCCTTCTCCGTCGTAGGCGCTTCCTCTTCCACTAATGGGGGAGGAAATGTGTGGGTGCCTTTGTTGAATCTTTCATAACCTATTGTTTCTCACACTGAGTATTACTCGTGTGATCTATGATATTTTCTATGATCACAACATTCACATATCCTACACCTCTTCGACTACGTGAAATATGATTCCCACCATAATTAGGATATGTAGGAAGCCCTCACTAGGGACCAATCTCATTAGTTATCCTCTTCAAGAATCCAACCCTAATTCCCTTAATCTGGTAATCCTCTTTAGGAGTAATCCCCATGTTAAACCCTTATATCACCAAGGAATGATTTTCAAGAAGAAAACTCAGACATATCTTTCTAAAAAGACTATACACACTTATGAGATTCATCAAACTACGTGGGATTTGATTCTTATCCAAAATGGGATACGTTGAAAGCCTTCATGAGGTTCATACCCAAAACATCCAATCAACCTTGTTGTTACTAGTCTATATTCCCAAAATATTCTAATTTATGTTGGAACCAAATATTATTTCCATGTAACTTGGACTGCCAAGGCATAAGTCTAACACCAAAACATTGACTAAGTACCTTTCACTTAGATCACTTTACCACATAACATTAAACTGTATGGCTATGTCATTATCACATGACCTTAATGGGATGATGTGTCCCATTACGTGGCTTCGAACTATGAGTGTTCTCATTTATTTCACAAGGATACCTACGTATCCCATTTATGGGTATGATCCCAACAGGAAAACAACCCTTCATCAGACTAGATGACTATAATTTCAGAGTGCCCCCCTGAGTGTCTTAGAAACCAGTATCATCATAACGATGGATAAAAAATAAATAAATAGTATATGAGATGATACCATTTATGGATAAAATTAAATTCATACAAATTTCTCTATTAATGAAGAACCTATAATACATACATATGATTATAAATTTCACACATGGTACAAATTGATTAATATTTTAAATGTAAACCTATGATATACGTGGTGAATTGATAAGGATTCATGAAGATATCTCAATTATATAAGAGAGTCCTGGAGTAGATAATAATCCCTCCCCCAAGGGTGTGATGTGTCCAACCTCTCATCCTCTCAACCAATGCATTTTCTTTAGTATTGTATGTCTAAACTTAAGGAATGCCAGCCTTCGGAAATCAGGTCCCATTTGGATAAAGGCTTGTTTGATGTTTCTGGTTCCACTAATAAATCCAATGGAAACCTCCTAGAAGCTGTGATTCCTAACCATAACACATGTTCCACAGAATTAAAAAAAGGATCTATTCATGTCCCTAAATCCCCTTGTTCATCCTCCCCGGATGAGGCTTACCAACAAGAATGTGTATTAATACCCATTCATGGTTGATTGAAGCCTAGCCATTCCAATGAAACCATAATATATTTAATCTACTGAGGAAAAAAATTTAGGGGAAAATATCATGATGTTTGGAATGGGTCTTCCATATCTTCGATTCTTTCAAATATTTTTCGATTTTTGGGGAATTTTCTCATAAAATATTATCCTTATTCCAAACCATGATTCCTTTTGATTTATTTTTCCTCCCATGAGAAAGTTCTCTCATAATGGTCAATATATAGATATAATTTTAAAAGATCAATGTTCCTTATCTTTTATTGGATGATATATTATCATCATGATATAGGTTCGATGATTTATACAATGTGGATTGTTATTCCATGGTTTCCTATTTCATTCTATAACCATGTGGTATATAAGGGGTTTTGAGAATCCATTGTCTTTATTCCATTACACTAAGTTAGTTATGGTTTAGAAATTTCTTATGATGTCTTTTCATATGTGTCTAGATATTTATATTTTTAATACATTTCCCCAGTAAATTATCATCTATGTGGGGGACAATTACCCATAATATTAGAGGTCATTTGGATGATATAATTTAATTTGTTATCTCTATGTGATTTTCAATAACTTTTTTTCTCCCCCTAAAGTGTTATATACATTGTTTTGATATGTTATGGTCCATCAAAAACATATTCTTGTTTTGACTCAATATGGACCCGAATTTTGGATTCAAGTGTTCTCCAAGGTACTAGACCCTATTTGAGTCATGGAAGTTATTTTGGGATGTTTATATTACTAATAATTCACCAATTGTTCTATATTAGGGTCCCTATCTTGTCTATTGTTTCAAATAAACTCCCCTCCTTCCAATTGGGTATATTAAACTCGATCAAGTGATGATTGTAAACCTTTATATGTTATAGGCATTTTTTCTGCCTGATTAGGGGGGTTAATACATTTGATTTTTAGCAAGTTTCCACTAGTACATTACTCATTTATAAGAAAGATTACCCTACCTCAAAGGCCCAATGAAAGGCTTCACCAGTAGATCCATACCCACTTGATGATTTGGGTATTTAGTTATATATAATTTCTCATGCTTCTTAATGATTAGATATGGTTATTCTTTATAGTGATGTAAGGAAAAGATACATCTACATTAAATTATTTTAGATGAATAATCAACACATAACATTATGTTCCCTAACATAAAAATAATATTTTAGTGTCTTTGGAAACATAGATAAATAAAAAACTGGTCCCTAAAAATATATATCATCCACCACAATGTTCATTACATCTTGTACCCCTCTTAGAAAAAACAGACATAAATCCTTTATTTACATCTAGGGGAAAAATACATAATAAAGGGTGAGATTATATTCTCAATTATGCTAAATATGGGATATTACAATGATCGTGAATCATAACTGTCGAACAACTTTATGATAATATTAAATTTTCATTTGAAAATAATACCTATAAAATTATAGATCATAAATTAGAGTAATAATAAGAATCCGGGAAGATCATAAGACATGAATCACCAGGGAATGATGAACATGATCCATAAGATCATATCATTTTCAAAAATATATATGTTTTTTGCATTCAAATAATCCTAGAAAATCATTTCTATATTTAGTGATCACTCCCAATACTATCATATTGGATTGGTTCACTCCTCATTCAATCATAACCTTAGTGAATGTTCACTTGGTAGACTATTATAGTGAATATAGTCCATTACCGAGCTGGTTTCACTCTACATTATACTTAAAATTATATATTGAGAAATTTATTATTTACCGAATGAATTAGAGGGATATATAATCCTGCTTTTACCCATAAAAATTGAAGACAATAAATATATTTACATTAAGATCATAAAAAATTAATCATATCATTATATAATAACCCACGTGAAGCAAATGAGTATAACTAACATTTCATAATTTTATCATAGTACAACACATGGTGAAAAAAAATGCTTCATAAAAAATGTTATCATCATAACCATACACCATATATAGAATAATTAAGATTTGTATCACTAGATCATATCCCCAGTAAATGTATATGTAAAATCACATGATGTTATAATAAATGAAAAAATCATTTAAAGAAGACTATAATATACCTTGATGAAAATAAACATTGAATTTTAAATCACTTATACAAAAAAAGGCACCAAATTTTTACAGAAAACATTATCGTTAAATGGAATAAAGTAAACTTATAAATAATGATTCAAATTATTTAGCAGTCATGATGAAAGGACAATTTTTTCTTGTCATTTATGTTAAATAAATATTCATTTCAAATTTTCTTAAATTTTTAAATGTACCTTCTCTAAAAATGACTTGAAAGTTATTGTTAAACATTTTTATATAATTTATAAAATGGTTAAAAATGAAATTTAATGATCATAACATAATTGAAAATATATTAATGAAAACACATTCAGAAAATGGGGTTATAGAATGAAAATGATTTTCGACTAAATGAAAGAATAAAATCAGTTATCCATAAAAATATTTTTCTATCTATTGATTACATAAAGAAAGATAAAAGATAGAAAAACATGTAATATTTAGAAATAATAATATGAAAATGGTAATCATGATATTTTTTAGGGATATATCATAAAATTATATCATCCAAAACATTATTATAAATAATCCAATGAAATAATGAGATTTAAATATAGATCCCATACCGATTCTGTATCATCTAAATATTAATAAAAATAAAATAATAAAATTAATTAAAACGTTAAATATCATGAACATAAAAAAATTAATGATATGACATGGTCAAGGGGAACTATATACACCCTAAAAATATAAATATCTTCATAACATAATAAATTATTGAAATAAATATTATTACGATAAAGAACCAATACATCTTTAGTAGTCACTGAATCAAAAGATCATGAAATAGAAAAAATTATATGTATTTATAAATCCCCATAATTATAAATAAAATCAACATAATAGTCATACTTGGGTATTATTTACAAAAAAAAATTGATCATGTATGGATTATTTGAAATTGCTCATTGAGATAAAAGTGATATGGGAAATCACTTACCTAATGTTTTTCATTATTTTTACTCATTAAAATATCCTTCTTAAAAATATATATATTTATAATAATGTAATTATAAAACTATATTAATAAATAAAATACTTTTTATAAATTATTTATAACATCCACATATCCATTTATAAAAAAAGATCACTAAAAGGAACATTAAGGTAAAAACTAGTTGTTTTCCATGAATGTTTTGGTTCCGTAGTCCGAGCCCTTCTACATTGGTCATAGTTACATAATATCTATAATATTAATCATTTAAATGAGTAAAATATATAATAAATATATATAGATTTATAACTATTCATATAAAGTAGAGATAAAAAATTAAACGGCATCACTTCGTAGAGATGTTACTTTGTACGTAACAAGGACTGATGTTTCATCTTTTTTATAGATGGAATGAAAAAAATTTAACTGTTAATTAAGATGTAATTAAAAAATTATATATATCTTATGTATTCATATAATATATTCTTATATCCATTTTCATTATGTGAAAATGAAAAATGAATGATATCGGTTCATTGAGGTAGTTGTCCACAAGTACAGAATAACGATATTTTTTTCTATGGATTGAATAGTTAATGGTGGATATGAAATTATATTTCATAAATTATAATTTTTAAATAAACATAAAATATAGATATAAAATCCATCATAATATCCAAACATTAATGATGGTGATAGAGAAAGATTTATATCCTTACATGGATTTGGGTTTCTGCAGATATGCATGACTGATATATTCATGTCCAATTTTATTGAATAAGTAAGGGATAATAAAACATCTTAATATAGTTTAGAAGATATTATAAGATATTTTAATAGGTTTTTTTCTGAATGTGGATCAATTATGTGTAAATAAATGAAATCAGTGGTCTCTTATTTTATGTGGGGGAGGTACACACCGTTAATATGTTAACAGATTTAAATATTATAAAGGAATATTCAAACCAAATTCATCAAAATGTGAAATGATTAATATGTTGGGTATTATTAGGTTTATATATGGATATAAAATATTATTTAGAAATTTTTATCTAGAATTATTACACTTATATATATATTTACCACTAGTCAACCCGTTTAAACAATAACCTTGAAAATCTTAATTTTCTGTAATTTTATTCATCATGAAAAAAATGAAATTGGTAATTTTTTTAAAAAAATTATAATTATTAAAAATTTAGAATAAATTTTATCAAATTAAATACCAATAAGTTGGAGAAATTAAAATAAAAATACACCCACAAAAATTTATGGCAAAATGTTTTCTAAAATAATTCAGTATTAGTGTAAAAATATTTTTATACAATGATCAAGTATAATACTGAACCAATAGGTATAAATTCACTTACATATCATAAAAATAAATTAATTAAATGGTATAATGAATTTAAATCATAAAATTTCTTTCAAAATACTAAAAAAATATTGTTTTCTTTTAAAAATCAATATTTTAACTATTTTTCCAAAAACGATTTTTTTTCAGAATATTTATAAAAAATCACCAATAAATATTTTTTAAATGTCTATTTCAAAAATTATATCCTTTCTTGAAATTAAATTTTAAAATTTTACTATTTTCATGATAGTATATGCACACAATATTCAGTAAAAACAATTTCTGAAGAAAGAATATTTTTGAAGCATAAAATGAATTTATTAAAAATTCAGTAAATAAATAATATGATTTACTATATTACTGTTAATTAATTATAAAATTATATATATTTTTTATATAAAATATTCAATCCAATTCATATCTACCAATCGAATGGCTAAATAATAACTATCACATTTAAGAATTATATCTTTATAGTATATTATAGTTCATTGAAACATGGTGTTGTGCATAAATAAATATATCAAGAAATGAAATATATTTATAGATTAATATATTATGAAATATAAGTGACTTAAAAAATTCACCCATTATATCAATTTACCCATTCAAATTCCATCACCCATATATAAACAATTGAAGCAACTTTTTCCACATCACCTTATTAGTTTCTCATGTGGCATGCATAATATTATTATTTATCCAAAAAAACAGGGACTAGGTTAGGGGTCTTATTTCATTGAAATTTTCTCTATGATCCAGAGTCTCCACTACTTTTTTACATATAATATTTAACTTTCACAAGTTTTACATCCTATGATATTGGTATATGTGAAGGATTATTCATGGACATACACTAGAGAGATAGGTTGAACACATCATGACCATGATAGATATTCAGTATTAGTTCCATGAAATAGTTTTATATCACTATATAATAAATACGTTTTAATGTATATATATAACTAAGTCAGATTTTTCTTTTATTTAAAAATATCAAAAACATCTTCGAAGAAAATATTTATAAGAATACCTTGCACAAACTTTAATTTAGAGATATCAATGGTGATTTTAAACATAAAAGTATATTACCCTAAGATGATCTTATATGATTTTGAATAGATATAGAATTACCTTACATTTAAATTTAAATAACAGGTCCAAATATCTTTCATTCTCCAATATCATCCTAGGATGTTGTAGTTATTCACATCCTTCCATAAAGGTCTCATAAGTATCCATATTAATGATCTAGTGAAAGCTATTTTTCATGGTAATTTCACCAATCGATTTAATTGATCCCAAGAACCTTTAAAATCCATAGATCATGCTCTCAAAATACAATATAAATTTTTGAATATAACTTATTAAATTTTAACATATATGAGAATTTTATGATGGACTGAATCTCAGCACTATATCAAGATCCTAATAAATACTTCTCTAGAACATCAAGGTAAATCTCATATCATGATAAAATGTAATTGGTAGTGGCAATCCATAAAATATAACCACTTCTATAATGTATATCATGGAAACTTGATCAAGATATAAATTGTATCATATGAAAAATAATTGTGTTAAATTTTCATGGTGATATACTACAACCAAAATAACATTATTCATTTTAGATGTTCGATTTAATCCCACAAAACAATCTTCGATAACGGTTTCCCATTTCCATTTTGGTATGGTTAATGATTATTCCATACCCTTATAATTCTTTCTATCCTCCATAACAAGTTAACAAACTCGGAATCAAAACACATACTCTGAAATATCTCTTTTCATGTTATCCCACATAAAAATACTTTTTCAAATACCTATACATCTATGTAATTCTATTACTTATAGAGAATGATGAATTTTGATCATAATCCAATTGATCAATTCTTAAATAATTTTTAAATGAGACACATATTAATTTATTGATCCATAATATTCAATCATGATAAAGGATTAATGCATGAGAATTTATGACATTATTTTTTTGTTCTATATATTCCTTCTTGACATCATTATTCCAAACTTGTTTAGATGTTTGAACACCAATTTGGGAACAATAATAATTTTATCATCCCATGAAGATTTAATGATCCATTATTTTCATATCAATATTTGTTATACATTTTTTGATCCACATCATAAATAATCTTGCACAATTCCTTTTACATAGAGTATCGTCCACCATATTCTTTTTCCAAGGATATAATGAATTCAGAAGTAGTATTCATTATTCTAATAAGATAAAAATATTCTGGGTATTCAACGCATTCTTTTTGAATATATACATTAATAATTTATTATCATTAAATATGTAACACTATTTCCAAAAAGATAATTCTATCTTATCATTAATCAAAAATTTAACACCAATATCTCTAAAATATTTATTTCTGTAATATTTCTCATAAGACATCAATTAGAGTGTGGCATAAGATATCAATATATCGTTATACTTGATTATGTATCATATTCAATTCTATAATTTATCTAAATAGATAACAAAACCTTATCCATTAAAGGGTAATGTAATCCTAGATGTGATGACTGAATTTTGTTTTTATTCCTTGGATTTTTATTCACATTCAATAGTCCAATGAAGCTTGAATCCATTTCATGTTAACATGGTGAGTGGATCAGATAACCTTCATAAGTTATTCAAAATTAATAGATAATATCTAGAAAGCTGATAAAACTCCGGATCTCAATCTCTGTGGTCTTTCTTAGTCAATTATATTTAACATCCATCATTTATGGATCCATCAATATACCATTACATGAATTATAAGACCGTAAAAAAATTGTATCCATAATTCACTATTGGTAAATTTTTATATAGTTTCTCAGTTATTAATGTCTTTATATAATTTATTATTTGATCTTCATTATCTCCCTTTATTTGGTAAAATATAAAAATATCATATATAAAGTATTATATAAATTGATCAAGGCTATATATAAAAACCATGTCCATTAAATCCATGATGATAGGGTGGGAATTAGTAATACTAAATAACATAATAAAAAATACATAGGGTCCATAAATTTTTTGTATGGGTTCCAGGGGACTTTATTAATTTTAACCCAATGTTTTTTCGTATTAATATCACTGATCAATCATGGGAAAGTATTGAGATCATATTAATTATTCAAAAAAATCATAATTATAATATATTGAATAATTAATATTAACTTTGATATGGTAGAGTCCTTTCTTATCAATTTATATCTGGATCTATACATAATTATTTTTATCATGAAGAATAGGCTCTCCACATGGACACAAATATTTTTGAATGAATAAATTATCAATATTCTTCAATATTTTCATCTTGAATTCCTATTACTAAATTCATTATACCCGATATAATGACATTAAAATATGTGTAACACTATTAATGAGTTCTATGGAAAAATAAAATCATTATTTTTAATAATAATAAATAGCTCTTTAAGAAAAAGAATAAAAAATTATCATTCAAAAATAATATCATTTAAGGTTATTTTCTTCCAACTCCATCTAACAAAGTAACCCCTTTTGAATAAGAATCGAGACCCATATAATGGATTTATTTTCTATTGAATGTTCATATTTATAATAAATCAAATATAAAATCAATATTTGGTTCAAAAATATAATTTAACATCCATTCCTCAATAATTGATGTCGTATTTAGATAATGGAGTCTAATCTATTCCCAAACAAATTTAAAATTCAACTTGAGGTAGAAATAAAATATTTATAGGAATCAAATTCCCACAAAATTCAATCATAAAATAATCATAGGCTTGAGATTACATTATCATACCATTATGTATTTTCGTAACTAATTTAATAAATAATCTTTGTGGTGGTATTATGATGCCCTTATAAAATTATTTTGCTATAAAAGAGTGGGTAAATTACAAATAAAATAAGACATTACGATATCTAGAATAGACTCCAGGTAAACCTTCCACTAATTCATTATCATCAGCTATAATGAAATAATGACCTACTGAGATTTCATTTTTTCACTAGGATTTAGTAGTTTCTAAAAATAGACATCAACATTAACCCTGGATATGATAATTTATTTCAATCATTCCAATACTAATTGTATATGAAACAATGGACTGTGGTTGGTTCATTTTTTGGTTCTTTATCTGTATTTTCATAATTAGATAACTTCTTATTCCCATCACATTAGTATTCATTTACCCAATTGACTTCCATTACACACATAAATCATTTTACGGTCCCTGAGAATTTCTAAAATGACTCATTACATGATTTGTGTATAAAATAAATCTCAACTTATTCTTTAAATGATTTTATTATATGAATTTACATTAAATTCTATAATTATTTTCATTTCAAAACCCTACGATTTATAGGTAAATACAATATCCATTTACTCATTGATAAAATAGAAAAATATTTATTCATAGCTATAGAAGTAAAATATAGATTTATTTCTTTCAAATTTTTTTTAATCCATTTAATAATCAATAAAAAATAATTTTTTGATTGGAATATTAAACCATATGCGTACCTCCAATGTCTGATAAAATTTTCCTCATAGGTACTAAGGGATTCATCATAGTTATTATTTACCTCAAGGAAGTAATTATCCATTTTTTATATGATGAATATGAATAATTTACTTATTATAAATTAACTCTCTAATATTATCCTACTATATAGTGTAAATTTCTTCCCTCTACCTCGTGTTTTTATGATAAGAACCTACCAATGACCAGTTTCACCTTGAAAATGATAAAATCTTATAATAAAATTTCCCTATTCTAATCAATAGTGGAAAAATATATTTATTCTTTTAATGATCCAATTATCAATAACTAGTTAATTATAATATGAAATAATTGATCAGAAAATATTTCCTTCTGAAATACTGAAAAAGAATGTTGTTCCCCCTCATAATTATTTGGGAGCTCAACATGATTCATTGATTGAGAACATATTGTAACCCTATCAATGAGAATTTTTATTCTAGTTCCCAATAAATTTGGTTACTCTATAAAACAATCATTTCATTTTATTTCATATTCATTATTAATATGATTTATTTGAGTTACAACCATTTAATAAAACCTAAAATCATAGTTTTACAAAAAATAATCACATTGAAAACCTATATAATAATTAAAAATAATTTATATAGTGTATATATGAAGAAATGTTATTTTCAATGTATTTCACCTTTATATTAAACTAGACCATTTAATTTCATTATGTATTTAAACCATTTATAATTTTTCTTTATTTTTTTGAATTAACCTAATAATATCCCCTTGGTGTGTAAAACTAGTTGTGCAGGATGTGACCATTCATATGGCACTAAATTTATTGATTAGAAATAATCAACCAAATATTTTCAAGTTTATTAGCTCTATATTAATATATTTCAAAACCAAATCCTCTTTTTATAGACATGGATTAATTTTTATGAAACCCACTTATTCTAAAACATAAAAAAAGTTGAGGATATTATCCCAGACATGGACTTATTATATAGTTTTCACTTTAGTTTACTAAATCAATATTTAAAAATAAAATAACATATTTTCTTATACTAACTATATAGACTCAATATAGTCACACATATATATTAATTTATTTTAGAAGAATATTCATTACATAAAATGAAAATGAACACTAAAATATTACAGTTTTTGTATCTTTGGAAACACAGATACATAAAGTAATATTTCATTAAAATTAACATCATATCACACTATGTTGTTCACATATTATTAAATTATTATGAATTAAATTATTAATACCGTTTTATTATCGTTTTTTAAATAAATAATAATAATATGTTATACTGGATACTCAATAAGGGAAATAATGGGAGATATTAACAATCATTTAATCATAAAATGATCATATTGTAATTAGACTATGAAAAAAACATTTGGAAACCATAACCATAAAATAATTGATCATTAGAAAAATTCATGGAATAAAACTTGGAATATCATAATACATGAATAATAAAAGGATAAATGAATGTGATCTACAGGAACATAACATTTTTATAAGACATAATTTTTGGGTATTCACATAAGCATATAAAATCATGTCCTTATTAATGTTTCACATCCAAAACTATCATAGTGGATTGGCTTCACATCCCATGACATAATATTTTTAGTTAATTTCAACTTCAAATACTATCATTGTGGATATATTCCATTACTGAACTAGGTTAATTCTCTATTCCCATCCATTTTATCTTATAAGATATCAATTTTTAACATATTCATTAGAGAGATAAATAATGATAATCCCAACAATAAAATAATTAATCATATATATATGTGATCCAAAAGGTAATAAAACATTCATCATGTAATTATATAATTATATCGTAACTCATGGAAAAGATAAATACTTCGTAAAAATTTAATCATTTCATCAAAACATATCCCATGGACAATAAATGAGTTTCAAAAACATCTAATAATTATATTCATACACCATCCCAATAAAGAATAATTTAGGTGTCATTATATAGGTATCATTAGATCATATCCCTAGTGAAGTATAATTAATATATAAGGATGTTTTCAAAGATAATATTTTCATTTAAAAGTTCATTTGTTTATTCTATTTATGAAATTACCATTTAATTTTGAAATCACTATTTTATATTTCATAATAAATAAAAAATACGGTGTTATTTTTTTAAACATAACAGATGAATCCCATAAAATAATTTTCCATTAATTTTATGTTTATTATGGTGGGAAATTCTATTCATTTTGTGTTTGTGAAAACAAAAATTCGTTTTACACTTTCTGAAAAAAGTAGAAATTACCTCCTTCAAAAAATGATCGGGATTCCTTTTATAATGATTTAATTAAATTCAAAAAAGGGTAAAAATAAATATAAAAAATCATAGCACTATTTTATAATCATTATATATAAAATTATTAGAAAACACCATTATGAACAAATGGATTTTTCCTAGAACATATAAATGAAATTATTTTTTCTAAACAAAATTACCATAGTATATTGATTACAAAGATAAATAAAATTGAAATAAAAAAATTAAGAAATATAAATAACCAAATAAAAAAACATTATGTAATATTTGAGAGATATATCACAGAATTTTATCATCAGAAACATAATTATTAATAATCTATGTCAGAATGAGAGTATAACATATATCTAATATCTCTTTGGTGACTTCAAAATCATAAGAACCATGAATGAAAAACCTCGACTGATAAAATAATTATTTTTTATATAATTATATTCAATATATTACATATATAGTGGTAAATACACACACCTCATAAATATAAATTGGTGCATATCCTCAAACATACCTCAGTGAAAGGATATTGAAAATAATAATCCTTAAAACATTAGTATTAACTAAATCAGAACCTCCTGAAAGATAAAAACATATATATATATATATATTTATTTATATATTTAAATCAAAAAACATTTTATGTAATGAATTATAAATGACATAAATGGGTGGTATATACACCTGAAAAATGAAAAAATTGGTGATAACTTCATATGTATCGTCAAAATTAACATGAGATGAGAAATATATTACCTAAAATTTGTCTTCTTTATTACTCATTAAAATATCATGGATAATAAATATATATTTATTATACCTATATTAAAGAATATAATTCATTGATAACATACTATGTATCATTCCTTGTTAATTTCTAATTATACTTGTAATAACAATGTACATAGTAAAATGAACTTTTAGGTAAAAACATGTTTTTTTTAATGCATGATTCTATTTTCCAGTCTCCGAACAAGCACATTAATCCTGGTTACATTATTATGATAATTTTATAATCAAATTGTATTATAATACTTAATAAATATATATATCTTTATAAATATTCATATAACCAATGTTGAAAAATGAATCACGTCAATTCATAGAGATGATGGTATTTATGTATGAACACGTGACGTTTCTGCCTTTCAATGGTAGGAACAAAAATTTATTGAGAAAACAATAAACTAATCACATCTACTCTTGGAGGTGGTAGTCCCGTATAAATATGAGAAACACTGCCCCTTTTTAACAAATGGAAAGGCAAGAACATATATAATATTTACTAATAAAAAAATTAATATTATGCAATTTATATGATATGTAATTATTATATCTATCATAATAACCAATGATTAATGATGGTTAGGTAATGTTAATTATATTTATATGTTGATGTGGTAGTCTGGATGTAGGAAAGAGTGATAATTTCATTTACCATTTGATCGAAATGAAGGAAGATAATGGAGTCTCCATAATCCTAATAACATATCATTATACTGATTATATTGAATTTATTATTCTATAAATAATTCTATATATTTTTAGGTGGTTTTAGAATAAATATTTTGAAATAGGTCACGTAATGCAATTACCTATTCTTTAGAAGACATCCTCTAGATCACTTTTTAAGAACCATTAAAATAATCTTTAAATTGTACCAACACAAATTAATAATTTTTATAAAAAAAGATAAGGGTATTGTGTTGGGTCTTGTTGATATAGTTTTCTCACTGTGGTGTAATGAAATGATATGAGGGGTTTCCTTTTATAAATTGATGGAGGGAAAGACCATGGATATTTTTAATGGATTAATTCATAATAAATAAAAATGCATTTAAGTTACCATGAATTAAAATATTGGATGTGATGAGTTCAAACTATGGAAATAAAATATTATTTAGACATATTTAATTTCTACTATTACCCTTATCTCTTGTTTTAACCCATCTAGTAAACCTCTTCCTTATCAATAGTAATTTTTTTATTGTTTATAATATTAATTATGAACAAAAATTAACGTGGAAACATAAATTTCATTTAAATGAATTTTTAAAATATAAAATAAATATTATCAAATTAAATATCTATATTTTTTTGAAATTACTTTAAAAAAACTCACAAAATATGGTGAAACTAGATATCTAAAAAAATACATTTTTAGTGTAAATGTATTATTATAACACGATAAAATATATTATTGATAAAAATTTATAAATTAAATAATATATAACAATAATAAATTAATGAATTATTAAAACCAGTAAAGAAAAAATTGGGCTATGAAAATATGTTAAAATAAATTATAGTTGCCTTTAAATATCAATTTTTTCACAATTCACCAAAATATCATATTTTTAGAAACATCCAAAAAATTAACTGTAAGATATCTTTTATATGATTATTTAGAAAATTAAACCAGTTTTATGTAATTAAATTTCATAAATTTTCATAATATAATTATAATATACACACACAAAATCCAATAAAAACCATTTTTTATGAAAACATCTATTTAATGCTTAAAATGACTTAAAAATTAGTATATATTTGTTATAAATTAATCAATAAATTTTCAGTAATTAAAACTTGTATACCTATTTTTTCATAATTTATTATTTAAATTTAAAACACACTTATTCAACAATTAAATGTTATTTTTTGTAATGACCTTATATATTTAAATCCTTCAAAACACATACTATATTCCATAACATGTGTCACACTCAAAAACATAAAAAATGACATTTAAGTAAGAAAATTATAAAAATTATAAAATAAAAACTATTATGGTAGACCACCAATAGTTATTAACTTGTGCAGATAAATAATAAATATGATCTAATATTGAATAATTTTGAAATAAATTTTATTTTCATTAAATTGATCCTTCATTAAAAAAATTAATTTAAAACTTTTAATACATATTAATTAAAATAAATTTATTTTTGAACTCCTCTATTGAGAAGTTATTAGTGTGAATTTTTTTATAAAAATACTTATTTCTTAGTCGACAATATTGGTTTTAAGATTTTCTCTATGTAATCATATCCTTGAAGTTTAAAAAATAATTTTTTTATAAAACTATGAATTTAAAAAAACATTATTCACTTTTATATATTTATTATAGTGATCCAGAACATTCAAAAATATGTTCTATATCTGTTTATATGAATATAAAAATACATTACATTATAATACATACTAGAATCATATAAATTTGTAGTCTGTGGATGAAAAACCATTTTTCATAAAAAATATACATAATATCTAACTAATTTCTTTTTATCTAGAACCATTTATAGTCATATCATACATAAAACTATTTTCATAACCTGGGTAAAGGAAACATTAAAAACGGACAACTCAGAAGCTCCAAAAAGGTAAATAAAGGAGACGTCCGTGAAAATATAAAAATAACATGAACATAAGGATATGAGAATATGATATTAAAATTAATAAAAAAACTAACATATCATTGATCATAATAATGAATCATATCATATATCAAGGATGTTCATAATGCGTGAATCGTAAAGGAATCAAAGAATAAGGGCTACGAGAGCATAACATTGTAGTAACTCATTTGTTCTTGGTTTAAAATTTACTATAGAAAATAATTTACTATGTTATGTATCATTTATAATAATATTTTTTAGGATTGGGTTCACACACCATTCCATCTTATCCTTAATAAGGTTTTATTCCCAAAACTATTATAGTGCATAGTGTCCCTTAATGTAATATGTTCCCTTCCTATTCCAATCTATATTGTCCCATGAGAAATATATTTTCCCCAAATGCATTGGAGAGATATATAATTATTCTACCATAAAACATATAATGAATATAATTCATATATGTACCATAATATCATAAATCATTCATCTTATAATAAATTATTCTTGATAACATTTTAAGAAAATATTTATGTGGAATGGATATTTTTTATAGAAGATATAAATAATGGACGATTTCCTAAAAAATATTATTTAAAAATATTAAGTACATAAAGAGAATAATATTAAATGAATAAAATAATATCATGAATTAAATATTGGTGAAAACATAATAAGATTATTGAAACGTAGATGTTAAAATTTTATCCTTGTAAACTAAATCATAAACTATCCCGGAAAACAATGGGACTGTAACATAAAACCATCACTTATTTATTAATATATGTATAAAACACCATGAAATAAAGAAAATTATAAGGATATTTTAATCCACATAATATTTAAGAAATTATCAAAATATTCATTCATGATAAAAATTTATACCACCCAAAAAAACAAGCAGTTATTTTGCAATAATTGTCAATAAAATAAAAGTGTAATAGGAAACCCTTACATCCAGATACAAATGATTTAATATTGATCTAACCTCATGTATAAAAAATATAAATTTACTTTAACTATATAAAACAATCATTTATATTCTTATAATATCATATATGATCCCCTTATAACATTCCAACTCTCAATTATTATTAATTCCTTATTTAAACCCTCATTTATAGGTGTTATGTGTTTCGTTTTTCATGACAGTTTTGGTTCAGTATTTCTAAAAAATATACTATGATCATGATTCCATTATATATATATATATAATTATAACTATGATATAAATATCATATATATTCATCCTTAAAATATGTTGATATTAAAATGAATTACATTGTTCATTGAGATGGTAGGTCTTATATACTCATGAAAAATGATTACATTTTTTAATGGATGAAAAAAATAATGTTTTGGAATAATAGGCATTTTAAGGATAATTTATAATTTATATATTTTATATATTCCTTAAATATATCCATATTACTATCAATTTTAAATGCAAATTAAAAACAAATCACATCACTTCATGGAGGAGGTAGTCTACACTTATTCTTGAGTGATGTTATTATTTACTAACAGATTGGAAGAAGGTAGATTATTTTTTCCATCATAATAATAATTTAGAATATCAAATATTCTAAATTAGTTATTTTATAATTTATTACATGGATTTAGAAGAGGTATATGTTTAAATAATTTGAAAGAGGTAGGTTAAGAATATAATATATTCCTTAGTAGGACTCCTATAGATTTCTTTTTAGGACCATTGGAATTGAATTTTAGAAATAGCATAACCTCCACAATATTTATATGGAATATTTTAACATAACATGGTTGGGGTTGTTTGGGATAAAAAGATAAAACATTAAGGATAACAAAGAATATAATGTTTTTCTTTTATAAGTGATGGGAGGGTAACTCATAGAATTACATTAAGTATTAAATTATTATAAGTAAGTTATCATTAAGAAATAAATTTTTTTATTAATAGATTATATAGGTATGAGTCTATATCCCATCATAAAATACTATTTTACCATGTTTTTGTTATGTTTTGAGCTTTTCCATTTATATTTAACTCTCTCTTAACCCTTTTAAAAATTACATTGATATTTATGTTTAGTTTCACATTTGGAGTCAAGATAGTTTCTATAAAATGATAAGTGGCCAATAATTGGATGATGGTTAATATTATAAAACATACCTTGTTCCCTTTATATTTGATATTTTTTATAAATTTAAAATCATTTTGTCAAATAATGTTTATTATATTATATCATTAATGACATTCTTGGAAATAAAAGAAATATTATAATTTAATAAGTATCAACATTCTGTCAAATGATTCCAAAATAACATGGATTATTTTACAAGTCATATATAGTCATCATATAATCATTCATTTTATTTTTTTGGCTTAGATATCCTTTTAAAACATATATTTATCTATAACCCCTTTGTTAAACAATTTTAATCATTACCAAAGAAATTTTTTTAATATTAAATTTTTATAATTTTACTTATAATATAAAAATTGTTCTCTGAATGGCCAAGTTATTAAAGAAAAGTATTATAATAATTTTACTAATACAATTTTTATTTATTTTTAAATAATTTAATAATATATATAGAAATGAAAAACATTTTTTATGAAATTTTATGAACTATTCACAAAATATAACTTTGAAAACTAATTCATAACAATGTAATTCGAAAATAAAACTTTAAAGCATATCTAGTACGTAATATTTATCTTAAATATTTTATGGAATCATTAACTCAACCAAAAAGTTTTACTTTTCTAGTTTACTAAATCATTTACGTGATTTTTTTACTACTTGAAAAAACACTATGTTAGAGTTTCATAAGCATTAAATGTATTTATTTAATCACTGCTAATTATTAAATAAAATCCAACATAAAAGTAATTAAAATTTTAAATAATATTTTTAACATAAAATAATTTATTTTTATCACTATCAAAAGAATATTGTTATTAAAAGAATGATTGTGATATTTTTGACTATATCTTTCACTTCAATTATATAATGGTCAAAATCCAATACAAATAGAAACAAAAGTTCATATTTTTTATGTTTATATGATTGTGGATGTAATATACTCATATAATGAAATAAAGTTAAGTTTTTAAATGAATCTGATTCCTTCTCACATTAGTTTTAACCTCTTTTAATCCATTTTATATTTTCTAGGGAAACAAAAATTTACTATGGTTACAATTCATAAAGAATAAACATAAAATAAGACTATTTAATAAATCATGATATAATGATTCATAATATGGAATCAAATATTCAACATCCATTTCCAATAAGTGAAGAAATTATTTTTTTATAAAAATTAAAAATCCAATGAAAAAAAATTCGCATAAAATGATCAGTTTCCATATAAAAATGATTGTATTAAAAATTAAAGTAAAGAGTAAATTCTAATTAATTTTTTTATTATTTAAAATATTAGTGAACTAATGTTACTATAAAATTATGAAGAAAAATTATTTCAATATCCATGAATTTCTATGTTAACACGAATACTCATTATCTCATCCCTTAAATGAAAAAACTAATTACAGTGTTATGAACAATTTTCATGGTGAGGAATCATATAATCCTGAAAAATAATTCATATGATGACTAAATCATGAAACCGTTTCACTTTATCACACCATATGTTTAACCTTGTCCATCCATAGTTATAATACAATCAAATAATACATCATTGTTTATAAGGAAAATGTGATTTATCATAAAAATATCCCCTGGTAGTGCCTATTAAGGTGAATATTAATGATGCAATCACCAAGAACTATAATTAAGGTCAATATATTATTTGACCATCTATTTTCGTGATTATTTCCCCATATTTCATATGTTCCAAAACATTGTACACATATGGTTTCCATATTAGGACGTACTTTTATAAAAAACAACACATTAATTATCTTACCAATACATTATGTTTTATCCAATACGTTGGGTTTTACCACGAATTTTCAAAATTATTCTCTAATCATAGTCTCTAATGTCTGACTAAACCCTACTATGATACTATGTATATTGATACACACCTTTCATACATAAATATTATATATATTTTGATGAATATCCAATCCATAACATTCTGGTCGATGATTGTATATTATTGTTTTAGTGTATATTGAATATTGGATATATTAACAAATTTTTCATAATATCTACCATTCATATAACAATAATTTCTTTATAACCATTACCCATATTTAATTTTCAAACCTAAATCCATACTTCATTACCCGGGGAAAGGAAATTTAATAATGGATGAACATAGATGTTCATTAAGATTAAATAATAGGTATATCAGTGATGACATAAAGATAAAATGAATATAAGTGCAAGATAAAATGAGTTTAACATTTTAAAATCAAACCTGACATATAATAGATTATAATCATGAGTAATAGAATATAGATTAAAAGCTCAGAAGGCATAAATCATAATGGAATCAAATAACATGAAATATGAGATAATAACAATGGTATAATATACTTGTTTGTATCATATACATATAAATAAAAAATAATTTCCTAAATCAGTTATCATTACCAATAAATACTTATGTATTGGGTTAACACTTATTTCTATATTATCCTTAGTCAGGTATTACTCCCCAGAATATCATAATAGATAGAGTTCCTTACTGAAATGATTTCTCTCTACATTCTAGACCCTATTACCTCATGTGATATTTATCTTTACATAATATACTAGGAGGATATATAAATATAATCCCACTAATAAAATAACCAATATTATAAAAATATGTTAAAAAAATATCATAAAATACAAATTATTTCATAACCATTTAAAGGAAATAATTTTCACAAATATTTTAATATTTTAGTATAAAATAACCAATAAAAACTAAATGGGGTTCATACTAATATTTTAATCATAATAATAAACCATATAGAGTATAAAAAATGATCATATCTATGGATCAAATCCCCATAAAACCATATGTTATATCAATATATGTTATCCTAATTGGGAATACCTTTGAAACATAACTTTGAATAATTCATGAGGAAAACATACTTTTTAATTTGAAATAAATTCTTCAAAATAAAAAAATTTATTAAATTTTAATGAAATTTGTTTTGTTTAATATAACTAATAAAACATATAATAGACTCTATAAGAAACATATTTTTCTTGATTACTGCGAATTTTTTCATGTCGTGTACCATAAAACAATTTTTTCCTTCCACATTATTTTAACTATCAAAACAACATCTTCCGGAAAATGATAGTTTGATTCCATTTAACCCATTTTTTAAATATGAAATCATTGGTAAACATGAAATTAGAAATCATAAATGAATATAAAAGTATTTTTGAAACAATTTTGAGAAAATGGACATGGAAAAAAACGATTTTTGGTCAAAGAGTGAAATAATGTCAATTTTTTGTAATCATATTCTTTTGGTATCTAGAGTTCAAGAAGATAAGAAAATTAAATGAATAAAATTAATCTAAATTAATAACCAATATATAATAAAATTCATAATATTCATGAGAATTATATCATAAAATCTCTTTATGGGAAACAAAATCATAAACCATCACTATAAATAATGAGATTGTAACATAAAACCCTAAATTTATTTGTATTATTCATATAAAATCCTCATGAAAGAAAGAAACATATATTAAATTTTCAAATTCACATAATTATCATGAATGAATCATAATACAATTCAAGTTTAGTATATAAACAACATAGAGGAAACATGTGGTGAATATGGAAAAATTGTCACAACAATACAAGTTAGACAAGAAACCCTTACCTCGTGTTCAAGTTGCATAAAAAAGGCTCTATCCTTATATATGAAATTTTTTAATTTATTATAATTATATACAATAATCATTTACATAAATTTAAGAAAATATGATCTAATAACTACACTTCAAATCACATTTCTATGTAACTCCTTATTCAAATCATTATTTCAATGAGTAATTATTATGTTTCTCATGAGAGTTCTCAATCGGTGGTCTCGGTCCATCTACATAGATCATGGTTAAATCAACTATTTAATGTTAACCAATTAATAAATATCATATATATTTTTTATATATTTATATTTATATATTTATATTCCTTTATATATGATATAGATAGATTAACGAATTACCCCGGTCATAGAGATGGTAGGCCATATGAATGGATGAATGATATTTTCATTTAACATAGGGATGAAAAAAATAAGGATAAATAATAATTCACCTTTATATGATCATTTAAATATCATATATATTTTCACAAAAATACCATTGGGTCCTTCCATGGCATTGGTATTGTGAGTGTGACATCACAATCTCACCTCCAATTGGCTGGGGGCTAGAAACCAATGTCGAGTAGGCATAACACACAAATTGGAGACTGTACAATAATGTACATGAATAAATTTTTTTTCTAAATACCCATACAATTATGAATGTAAAATTGAATAAATACCAAATTTATTAAAAAAATATCTCATAATCAATGTTTGAAAAAAGTATCGGAAATCACAATGGGCCAAATAAAAGCTCACCAAAAATGATAATAAACTCCAACATTATAAAAAAAGGGAATTATTACTAATTAAATAACCTAGCATCAATGATGGTAAATCTAGATTACCTACACCCGATCCTAGTACAATAGGTATCCATCAAATGACTCTTCATCGACATTGGACAAGACAACTGCAGGAAAATTCCATATATGTGTGAGTGTAACAATGCCTGGTAGGACAGACCAAAATCACCCAACATAAGCATCATTAAACTTTTCATCTCCTCGCCATGATGATATATCAATAAGGATATGTGGAATAATGGCAATATAAATATCCCAGATAAACTCATGATGGGATCCAATTCCCAATGTAGTCTCAACCATAATTCCAACAACATGATTCCTCTTGTTTATTCAAAGTAACACATTTCTCGGAGATCATGCTCTATGATCCATACTATTACTCATGGCACTAAATTGTAATTTTTTACTATTCATTATCCCCAAATATATTATCACTATTTCTTTAATTCTTTCAAAATATAAATAAGTGATCACAATGATGGATCATGTGGGACCCCCCAAATGAAATTGAATAACCTACCAGATAATGGATTGTATACCTATATAATATAAACACGATGATTACATAGATCCCAAAATGGGAAGGTAATAAAATGATTTAGATTCAAACCTCGGTCATCATGAGGGATTCATGAAACACTCCCAATGACAGAAACAAAAGAGAGAACTATAATCATGTGCCAATGATGTAATGCTAAATTTTACCCTTGTGGGAAAGAACTATGGTATCCCACTAAACTGACACATGCTTATACTAATAATTGGAGGGACTCAACCTCTCATAGATAAAGTAATCATAATTTACCCTGGGTATAAGTCATTTATTTTCTTTTTTAGGTTTTCTCAAGTCTCTCCATCAAAAAAGGCCAATATGTCCCAAAATATATTATTTGTACTTCTAGGTGATCTATTTGTAGTGATAAATATGTCACTTGGTGTGTCACCTACTCAGGTATGTGCACTCTAGCCCACGACACATTACATTAGCACATTCTCATATACTCTAGTCATGCCCATATATCTATTCATGTCTATGTATAGAACCATGACCATATAATCTGGCCAATAACATGCTTGTGTTCCCCTAGGGAATATATCAATAAACCTACTCTAGGACTCACAGCTTGTGACACATATCACATGATGTGTGAAATTTGTATTTGTGCTTATACAATAGAATTATGTTTAAGGGACTAGACAACCTGTGTGCTTTAGGATAACTCACCATGTAGTTGGGGTTTTCAGAGAAAATATTTGAAACTCATGTATTTTACCCATGATGCTACTAGAGTTGATTACTCCATTAGAAATGAAGATAATCTCAAATTAGGTATCAATAAATCCCCTCCAAAAATAATTACTAGATTTTAACAATATATTATATAATAAATAATCACCAATTGTTTTTCTGTGTTAAGATACAAAATCCTATACACTAGGGTTTTCCAAAAAAATTCAATCCTAATTTGATGTCATCCACCATAAAAATTTCATAAATCTCAATCCATAACCCAAGGTAAGGAATTTTTTCTCAAAATATCTATAATGAATGGTCATTCACCAAGTGCTATTTCAATATCAATCCAAATAAAACACTAATGACCATCACAAGTATAACATTGAGAGAAATTCATAAAACCAAAAGGGAAGGAACGAAACTTAGATAATGTCCGTGAGGACCTTAATCTTATATCATGAATATTAATAATGAAGAGATTTAAGAAACAATTTATAAAATTATAATATCTAGGAGGATAAATCCAAACCACCATAGCTAGATTGATCCCCCAATCTAATTATTAGATAAAATGTTTCAATCATTGAAAATAATTATGTGCTCCCCTCCTTCAAATAATCCCTATAGAGCCCTTCCATTTGACATATGAATACGTAAAGTCTCAAAATTGGTTTCTCCAGGACAAGCCTCACAAACATGCTATCTAACTTGTGGGTAACAGTCATCAACTAAAGGTCTGTTTCACCATCCTCTTTAACTTAGGAAAATAGAAGCAAGGATAACTACTCTGATGCCTCATTCAACTACATTGAACGAGATCTAACGCTAATATAATCTTCCAACACATTCCCCTTCTAAGAAGTATATTCTATCTAGAAATCATAATACTAGAGAAACTATACCCATTTCTTATATCTTGAGTTTACATCCATATAATAGTATATATAATTAAAAATCTTATAGTTATAATATACGATTAACCAGTGACCCATAAAGTTGTTTCTCCACATCATCATGTTAAATACTACCGCTTCCACCTCTTTATTATCGGTTGTGAAATTATACTAATGTTGTATCAACAGGATAGAACCATAGGGTGTCACTGCCTATTTCGGTATTAGAATACATCTAAACCTAGTTCCTCAGTCATACCACTATATAATCAATGCCCACCTCTATAAATATGATGAGGAAAGTGAACATAAAACTCTCCAAAGACTCCTTAAAAACATATTGGATCCACTCTTCCGACATGAAAAGATTAATCTTCTTGGGGATAGAATTTAGTGGTACTAATATCCTAAATAAATCAGAAAAAACTATTTGATAGTAGTCAGCTATCCCATGGTAGTTGTATAACTTATTAATGCTCTTATGTCTCTCCTTAGTGAACACTTCCTCGACTATTGCTAAGTGCACTACAAGAACCTCTCCTGATAGAATATATCCATGATAGTGGACCTCTATAATCTAAAACTAACACTTCATGTGTATATCATGATGTTGGTTCTCTCATATTTTATTCATTACCATCCTTAAGTGTATCTCATGCTCCTCATCAAAAGCCAAGTATTATATATTTTCATTGATGAATACCACCACAATCTATGTGAATAATGGATAAAAGTTCAATTTCATTTGTTCAATGATAACTTATATGGTATTTATCATGCTAAAATTTATCGCCATTTACCCATAATGACTATATCAAGATCGTAATTCGATATTCAATGTATCGAGGTCTTATACCTGGAGATGGTGACAACCTAACGCGAGATCAATCATCAACAACCATATCACCCCTGTAAATTGGTTAAATATATTTTCAACACATGGTAATGGATGCTTATTTTTCATGGTCACCATATTCAGGTGAAACTAATCTAAAACAATATCATGCTCCCATCTACCTACATGGAGTACAATATTGGGATTCCCAAGGAAACACACTAGGTATAACAACTCCATTTATCTGTAACTCCTCCAATTTCACCATAATCTTTTAACTCTAAATGAGAGATATCTAATATGTTGGTCTAGATACCTAGTTAGTCTCTTAGTGTTGTTCTATTTAAATTTCAATTTCACAGTGGGCAGGTAAGCCCATCACAACGTCTAGAATGACATCCTTATACACCTTTAGCACAACATTATTTGAAATCCCATAACATCCACTTCTCCAAGTACACTTCTATACAAATGATGAAAAATCAGTTATAAGATGTATAATATATTCATATCATACTCTTCATAGGATTTAATCTCATATATAATGTATAACCTCTCCCATCACAATAAGAAAACATCATCTTCCTCCTAAAACATTAAAAATAGAAAAAAATATGGATATCTTTTCCATATGTATGGTGAAATTGTATGACCTCAACGCTAATATAATAAAATCCAATAATAAGCATTATCCTCTAAGAGTATGATCACAATGTTGACAGAATTTCAAAATTGACGAGTCCCCTCAATAGGATTCTCTTAGTGCAAGGTTTGAGCCAAGAGATCATCGAAAAGATATATGTCTAGATAATATGAAAAAGATTGGATTATAATAATTTATAGGAAAAATATAACTAAAGTAAATAAGATACATATTAAACCTACAAAAATCCAATGGTCCTGGAGGTTATAAGACTCTATGGACTATAGTTGTCCACATACCAGACCACTGTCACTCAGGTCATAGAGCAGACCAATTGGGGGTGGTGTTGAAAATAACTCAAACCATCTACCACATCATGCTTTACTCTCTAATTCTTTATTACATTAAAATCCTAGAGGAACTCTTTGCTATAACCATTACTTTCCCTATGTGTTCCATAGACTATCAACCTATTAGCTATATGGTGATTCAGATAATCCACCAAGATATATCGCATTCATTAGAATCAGAAACACTACCTCAGTCTAGGACTTATATAATCTCCGTGAGAGTATTAAACCATTGACCTTATATATAAAGATCATATCCTAAAGAATCTCACACACCTAAATCTCAGTTCCTGGTTTCATATACCATCTATATGTCCTCAATTAAAATGTTCCCACTATGAGCACCAAATCCTAGTGTCGTTGGAATCAGAACGATCCCCATCAATAAAGATATATCAATCACTCTATCATATCTACGATTATAGATAGATATCACTCCATCTCTAATATTTTTATATAGTCCCTACACTTTTATTCTTCATCCAATGAATATATATAAAACCATATACAATTATTATTTCTATAGGTTGTCAAACTTGGATGAATAATCTCCAATGGTATTGTTTCCCAACTAAAGATACAACATATCCTTGACACACACTTTCCACAAAATGTATATATAGAAATACTCTATAACGATATTCTAAATCTATGACTAAGAGAGATCGATTTCATGATGTGTTCATGTCACTAGAATCCACCATCAACTTCTGTAACCATAAAAAAGAATCACCAAAATGACCGACATCTATTCTGGATGACCCTTCATTAGTCAGAAATCACAGGTAACTGCCTCTATCTATTCATTGGTTGCCTGAGGGTATGGGTCACCATGAAACCTAGGTGGTTAATATATATAAAATGGTTTGAGTGAAATAATCCTATGTACAACCTTAGTTGGTACTACCGACACAACCTGTTTCTCAACAAGTGGTTGTAAAAATGGATAACAACAAGGATATACTACATCTTATGCAGGACCCTATACTAAATCCTCATCGCAAGGTGGATCATCCTCATTAACTACTAGGGAATATTTATTGGAAATTATTATAGTGTATTCCTATAATAAAACCATGATATAACATAGATTGATAGTATGTATTGGGTGATTACTCAAGAGATACATGGAAATCACAACACATTCTAATAAAATTTATATACTAATGTTTTCTGTATAACAAGTTCTTATATATAAGAATTCAATAAGAAGGTAATTTGTTACCCAATGAATAGATACATTGAAAATAAAAATAAAATTGCAGTCTCGAGACTTAGATCCAATCTCTAAACACATTAACACATTTTAACATATTCCCAATGAAATCATATTCTACATTATATATCCTAAATATTTTCCAAGGATTGAACTACTCTAATACAAATCTGTCATAACTTAACCAACCAGGAATTTATTATCCAACGGTAATATGATTTTGGCACCCAAATGAAGCCACCAATTGGCTATGGTATGTTGAATAACACAAATTATTCATAACACTCAAATTATAGTCCTTGGTAAAATGTAAATGTACACATGTACACATACACAAATACCAATAAAATACTGAAGGAAATATAAAATTGATACCAAATACACACACACATCTATATTCCACAAAAATAATATGACACAATTAATTAAAAGAATAATGGGCCAAATACAATCCTGGCCAAATTGATAGAGGATTCTAAATAGCTAAAAAAGAGGGGAATACTTCTAAATACAACAACCTATAATGAAAAACAATATGTCTAATGGTCACACACATGTTTTTTAATTTCCATTTTTTTCCAGTTGAGGTTTAGTACTTTGGTAGTCTTTTGGGAACTGAATGTGACAGGTTTGGATTTTTTTGGTGTATTACTACCTTTTATATATGGCCTATATTTCCCCCTACCCCAAATTTCCATCATGTTTTTTGAGAAAATGGTAGTTTTTTGTTTAAAAAACTAGGTGAACAGATGGCACATAGTTAGTAGTAATCATGCACCAAACCCAGGAAACCATTCTGTAGAAGATATAACCTACCTCACGCCCTCCGAATATTGACACGCCTCTGACTAAGTGAGAATCTGGCTTGGTCTCCTTAGTTAGAGGTAGCTGAATAGTACTTGCATGGTTTGGAAAACTATATGGACTAACCTTGCAGTCATTCCAACACATTAAAAATGCATTCCCTATTTTCCACTCCCAATGATTTTAATACCTTTCGCCCACTTGCTAGACCCCCATAGGCTCCCTATCTCTAGATTTGCCTCCCTCCATATCCTCATATCATTGGGATTTTATTATTAGATGGTTTTGGTAAGTATGTTTCATGATATTTTGTGTAATATCTTTTTTCTGTTATTTTACTCGTCATTTAGGGTTTCCTCTCTACTCGTTTGGGGGTTTAATTTTTTCTACCGAGTAAGGGGTTCAGTTTATGTTTTTAATCTCTGGTTTTTAGTTTGATTTTCTGGGTTTGTGTTTCTTATTTTCTACTCATGGTGTATATGAGGCGCAGATGTGATTTCACACCTTTTTCTAGAATTTTTAATGAGAGGTAGGGGGTTCCATGCACAAAAATTATTACATGAATTAAATAATCCTATATAAATTTATAAATATGTTGCATGGTTTAATTGTGTTGTGATAAAGATATTTTTATATGGGTTGACATGCTCAAATGGTAAGAATATATTTTATAAAGGGAAATGGATAGGGTTTATGTGTGTTCATTAGTGTGGAATTTTATAGGAATTTTTTAGGGGTTCTTTTTATGGTGAGAATCATATTTTCAAAGGCACTTGGGATGTGAATGGGTTTGGATGTACATTTTTAAAATGAAAATGTAATACATTGGCCTGACTAGAATGTAGTGAATTTTAAAATATGTGTTATAAATTGTTCACATTTTAGGAAGCATGTTTTTAGTTGAAATGGGGTTTTGTGTCTGCATTTTAAAGGGGCTTGGACCATGAAAATGGTTAATCTAACAATGTGACTTTCTTGAGATAATTTGAATAGTGAATTATTAAATAGTCAAGTGGTGGAAAGGTACTTTAAAATGGTTTTAGTGTGTGTGTAAAATGGTATGTGGCATGGATTATAGAAAATGGTGATTTACCCTATATATTTATAATTTTTGGAATGTTTACGTGAAAGTGGTTGTATGTGTGACATGTGAACATGAAATTGAAAAAAAGTAATCAGGATTAGCTAGGTGCGAGGACTAAACTAATGTGATCATCATTAAGAATTGTTTTGTCGAAATATCACTTAGTTGGATTGATTATTAAAACAATAACTCAACTATGATGACTTTTTATCTCCACTAGAATTTTGGATACTTCCTCTCTCTAGTGGATCATGCATGAGGATGTTGATGGTTATGGTTACTATACCACCTTTCACCGAGGCACGAGGTTCTAGGGTCTCACTCGAGATAGATCAGCCCTAGGGTATTTTCCCAGTGTTCAATACTATTTATTATATGGTTCCATACATAGGTATATAGAGGACCACCCTATTTTGTGTTCTATAAATAAAATTACATACCCATTAAAGATAGTTTTTGTGAAACCGTTTTCCTTAAAAGTGTTACTTTTTAACTTTATACCTAATAATGTTTTTTATTATAACTATTTTTAAAATATTGAATTTGGGTGAGCTTGTTAAACATTTTTTTAATGTTACATCATGAAACCTCTATCCTAGGTGTCATCGTACTAGGCTTTATCTCATACCCTACATACACCCTTGGGTTTATGTATATCTTGTTTTATGTATATTCCATGTGAAGAAAGGATGTTTAGTGATCATGGTAAATGTTGTTAGTGGTATTATCTTCTGGACTTGGAAGAAGAATATTGAGGATATATTCACCAAAATGGAATGATTTTTTGGGTTCAAGATGTTAGATATATGTATTTTAGTTATTTTGGGTTATTTCTTTAACGTGTAAACTTCAATTCTAAAAATTGTTAAAGGCTTGTTTGGTTGTGTAATTTCAATTTTGGAATATTTAAATTTTTTTTTGTATATGTGTTTGAAATTGGGTAGACTCTATAAAAAATAATGTTATGGATACCCATGAACCAGTTTCCAGCCCATGGGAATTGGGAACACCCCTCGACCCATTCCCCAATACAGGTTGGGTGCTAGTTTGGATGACAACCCATCTTTGTTCGTGACAAAATGGTATTAGATCCATGTTCGATCATTTAAGACATATTCCATGGCAATGATTCTGGGAAGAATAGAACTAATATTATTGGGATGTTACATTCTGGTTATGAGTAGGGTTCCTAGCCAACACAACACATGCTGAGATGCAAGTCACTAGGGGAAGTCGTGTTTCATCTGAATCATTTTGTTTTTTCGGGTTCATTAATGTTCGAGGAAATGAAAAGGGAGTAGGCTTAATGGTATTAGGGAGCTCTCAGGGCCTGAAAATAAATGTGGATCCGGTGAAATTTATAAGGCCACAGCCTTAAACCTTACTTAATCTTGAGTTAATACAATATTACACATTGAGGGTCTTTTCATGTTTAGAGTTTTAGAGAATTAGATCATGAATCATGCATTGCATTCCACATTTAAACAAAGTGGTTACATAAAAGATAGTATTCATTCTTTCCATCAACAGAAACATATTTAAAATAAAACATGGATTCATTCTTGACACATCCTTGACACTATAATCACATCATGTACCTTTCTCTTAACCTATGAAAAACATTTCAAAAACTTGGGATGAGCATAAAAAGCTCATTAAGGGTTATAATAATATGGAAAGGAAACATGAGTTCATATATACATAAGAATGAAATCATACTTTACCCATAAAACATAGGCACTTTGACATACCTCATCAAATCATGAATAAATCATAGAAATCATAAGACATAAAAGGTAACTTGAGGCATTCATAACATTCTTACGTAGGGAGTAACCCTCTTGTTTACGTTTGGAATACCCACCACAGTATATTCCATAAATCTCTTCAGAGAAACTTTAACGTTTCACTCCTTCGCGTTACCCAATGCATTGGAGAGCTATATCAGGCTCACCCGCCCTTAGTTTATCATGGAACCACCCGTCTTCATAACAATTCCCAAGAACCATAACATAATCTTATCACATAAAATATGCATAAAGGAAACATAACATTTCCACCTTTCAATAACAAGATATCAATACAACACATTGATATAAATACATTATGAAAATCATTTTCAATACCAAAATAAAAGAAAAGTAAAACATGGTATTTATTTTTCTTTTAAAAAGAATGTATGGCTTGTAGAGGAATCCGAAACTCAAATAATGGTCACGACGGCGGAGAAGTCGTTTTTACTGCATACGTACGACAAAAAAATTCCCTTTTGTTGTTTAGTAAAACACTTCGTATAAAAATATTCCTTTTGGATAAACGTAAAAGTCAAAGGGGTTTATACACCGTATAAAAGAAAGTTGTTTGTAAAACAAAATATGCCTCAATGAAAGGAGATTGAGACGAAGTCCCATATAAAGACGGTATCCTTGGATTAAGGATAAATCAGTTACATAACTATGTGTGACAAACGAATACACAAAATATAAGTTGGTATTAAGTGTAAAAAAATCAGAGTACATTAAAACATAATCATAGAACGAGATATTCAAGGTGTACAAGTTTATCCCAATGAATAGAAATTGGGTTAAGAAGTTCCCTTGCAAAAATTAGACAACCTAACGACATCACTTAAAAATTCAGAAAAAGAGTTGATGATAGATAAAAAGTGTATCTCATCACTTGGACATAAAATTTACATCAATAAGGATATAGAAAACATATCCAAAAAATATATTATGTGAATTAAAAGACATAACAAAATATTTCCTTTAAAAAGAGGAGGGTGAAAGGTTCCCTTACCGACATGGGTATCTTTCGAAACATACGCCCCGTGAAAGGACAATACAACATTGATGTAAATACTCATACATGAAAGAATATTACAAAATGAGTAAAATAATGGTCATTACATACAACAATCAAAGGAAATTGTTGCAAATGTAGAATAAATCTCACGGGAATAAAAGTGAGATGAAAAATCCCTTACGAAAACTCGGCAGCCTAACGGCGCCACTTAAAACTTCCAAAAATGGATTGGTGAGATCAAATAGGGTATATCATCACATTAAAATAAAATTTACCTCAAGAGGAATATAAAATAACACCCCCCATCATAACAAAGTGGAGCTTCAAAGAAGTGACATAAAGGAGTGTACTTAAAAAGAAAGAGAGAGGTTAGATCTCTTACGAAAATTCGGCAGCCTAACGGCACCACTCAAATCATCCAAAATGGATTGATGAGAGAGAATAGGGTCTCTCATAATATGAACATGAAAATTACAGTAATATTAATATAAAATAACATCCCAATAACAAGAAATATGAGCTTAGAAGGAATGACATAAAAGAGTGTACTTAAAAAGAAAGCGAGGAGTAAGATCCCTTACCTCAAGTCAAACTTGTCTTGTTCGTTTCTTTATATTCCTGAATAATAAACTTTGGTCAATTCATAATTGCCTAAGTACCTACTTTAGAGATTATTATTCATTTCATATCACATGTTATAATTTTATAATAATTGTTTAATAATGTTAGTTCATATCAGACGTTTTTGTCGATGTTTGGTACATGAGTCAAAAATGAACATGTTTGAAAAAAGATTTCCCATGTAGTTATAAGTAAATAATTTTCCGAATAGTATTATTGATTAAAATATCATATATATCCAGTAAATATTCATTTTATACTATTCCATATCATTTGAAGATAAAAAACGAAAAGCACCGTTCATGGAGACGGTAGGCCGTACGTATGCATGAACGCTACTTTCATTTTTTGTCATATTAATGGAATTAAAAAATGAGAGAGATATATATATGTTATAATTCCAGAATGATATACATAATTTATATTTAATATATTACATATATATACATTATATATATGTACTTATAATATTACATAACATTTTGAGATAAGAAATGAAATGTATCGTTCATGGAGACGGTAAGCCGTACGTAGGCATGAACGCTACTTCCATTTCTATTTCACATTTAATGGAATTAAAACATAATGATACATAATAGTATATTAATTATAGTATGGAATCATATATAATATCAGTAAATATGTCCTTTATACATACCACATATGGTATTAACAAATAAAATCACTTTGAGGGGGCGATAGTCCGCACTTCCTTAAATGAAGATATCGCGTATAACTATAATGGAAGCCATAAAGGTATTCCATAAATGAAAAATAAATAAGCTTAATGAAAACATAAACATATTATATTTCATATATAAATATAGTGACATCTTAATGGCCACCTTTGTGGGTGTTAAAATAATGTTGAACAATCATCGTTTCGGGAGGCAGAAATTCGCCATCCACGGAAACAGTATGATCTTTAACCATTAGATGTAGGTGTGTGTAAGTGTAGCTTGAATACTTCTTATAAAAACAACCTAGTATATTTAAGGTACTGTATTTGTTACAAAATAAATGAATAAAAAGATTTTAGGGGGTTGGAGAAGCAAAATAAGACAAAAGGACACAAGTGAAGACATTACCTTAATATCGGGTAACTCTCTTTGGTTTGGGCTCAAAGGCTTCCTTGGGAAGACTTCTGACAAATGTGAGGCTTCAAGTAGTTAGAGAGGAATTTTTAGAGACAAAATGGTCAGGGGTTGGCCGATCCAAAGTATTTGGGAGTGTGGGTAAGGTGGTAGAGGTGGGGGCCTTTTATAAGAGGAGAGGAGGGGCACTCTTGTAAAGTTACAAAATGTTACTTTATTTTCAAAAGAGTTTCGGATTTTAAAGGTACCACAATGCTGTATTTATAGGATAAGGTGATAAGGGTTCTAAATCCACTCATCCAATAGGTTTTGGACACGTTTAGGTCTTAGATATTATATTATCTTTCCATTTTATTTAAATAGTTAAATAATGAGGTCATCGATGCATCATCATGATGTCATAAATAATTTAATTTATTTAATGTCTAAAAATTAAAAAAAAAACTACTATGATGTAGGAAATATTTTTATCTTTCCAATGACTATATTTAGTCAAAAATATGTCTTGTATAACCCCATGTAAAAATTGTTTTAGTAAAACATCTCATGTTTGTGTCATTTTTACTTTAACATTAAATAAAAAGCTATTTATGTCATTTTCCAACCAAAGTGGCTCCATGGGGTCCCCAAGTTGACCCATGGATTTTCTTGGTCGGCCATGACACATCAAATTAGGGTAGGACTTTTTTCTAGGTCATTTCATTTTATTAAAACATTATTCTTACCATAAACTACACTAATTACCTCTAATCGCGATTAAAAACTTAATAAGTTACTATTCACTGAAAAATTATTTTTATCCCATTGAACCAAATTTTACTTCTTAATGACAACCATTTATGTCATATTTTTTAAATTCAAAACAAAATGATGGAAAAATTTTATTTATACGGAAAAATCAGTTTTTATAAGTACCACTTAGTGGTATCACTATTCATCAAAAATTGAAGTTTTTCAGAAAAATCCCAAAAATTCACCCTAAGATATATTTGATATTACGAATTCATAAATGAAGCCTATTTTAAAAAATTCAAAACATATAATTCACATTAATTAATTTAATATTTAATTCCCGATGTCAGAGCAAATAGCGTGTTTCTATGAAACAATAAGTAGCAAAAGATTGACACTAGTTTAAGTCTGATTTCAAAGTGAAATTAATTCCAATGACCACTATTGGATTTAATGGTAAAAATATATTCTAATTTCACTTTAAAACCAATTCAAAAGATAATATAATCATATAAATAAATTAGATTAATAATAAGTTTTGAATTAAAATACAACATTTTACACTATTCATTAAAAAATGAACTTTATCAGAAAGATACCAAATATTTACACAAAGTAAATTTTGATGTCCCAATTCTTAAGAAGAGTTTTATTTGGTCCAATATAATTTATAAGAGTGAAAAAAACTATATTTAATAAAGATTCGCCATCAAAAGGCAATAAGTGAAACTTTAGTGAAAACTAGTTCATATACGCCTAAAATTCAATTCTTTCCGTATTTTAAGCCTTTATCTTTTATTGGATAAATGTAAAACATTTAAAAACATATATAATCATATTTTAGTTATTTCTATCCATTCCCTCCAATAAAATGACTACGTGTTAAATAACATTTAAAATAATATTATTTTTTATTAGAGTGCAACGTAAGATTTCAAAGGAACTCGTTGTTGCGTATTGGGTAAGCCATCAAGCATAGAATTCCCTTTAAATTAATATTAACATTTTATTCAAAAATAGTGATAAATATAAAAATTTCATATTCTTTATTTAACTGGGGTGTTACATCCTTCCCCCCTTTTTGGAATTGCGTCCTCGTAATTTTTAAATTGGGCTCGGAAACATCCTTGAAAGTCCCACATCGGAACAAGAGTCTGTAAAACAATCACTTTAAAATAAAGAAAGAGTAGTACAGAGGTCACCCAAGTTAACCCATATTAGGATTCCATGTAGGAAAACATGGAAATGGAGGAGAAAACAAATGGTCATGTTCTGATGGAGAGTGATAGTAAACATGTCTAGGAGAAAGTTAACCATAAGAAAATCACAAACTTGTGATGGGTTAAACGGTATTCGATTACACAGTAGAAAAAGTTAACAGACAACATTTTTGTTTTACATTACTCTTTATTGAGGAATTTATTTATGAGCTTAACTAAAACATAAGGAAGCATACAAAATTGTCAAGTTGACTTTCAACTTTCACTAGATTTCTTACACGAACTCATATTTTCTCCAAAAGATGAGTATTTAAGAAGACTTGTTCACATTAAGAGTACTATAATCAACTTCTAGAGAATCACCTAATCCAAAAAATAGAACTATATATTTCCCATGTCTTTAGACAAAATCCAAAACCAAAACAAAAAAGGTTAGTACAAGATCAGATAATCCAGAAAAGGATAACACTTTATAAAACGAAAATATATTCTTAATATCCAAAATTTGTCCAACAAAACACAAAGTTCAACAAGGACCATTCGATAAACAATTTGTCCATAAAATTCTTCAAAGTAAACAAAACTAAGATTGAAACCCAAATAGTTGAAGGATTTAGTCACATAGTCATCCAAGGTAAATCGTAACATTTATCTCCAAACAACATCAGTTGCTCTTAATGTCTCATATTGAAAAGTAGTTAACCTAATCACATATCCTCCATGATAGGTTAATAAATTTCCATAGATAACCAAAAATTAACTAACTCTTAATTCATAAAATCATCTAACTAAAAAAAGAATCAGTCAAACTAACCAGGGTCTTCACGTAGTCCCATGGTAGGCGATAAATACCAGTCGCACTTTGGTTGTGGGTTCGATTCCTGCAGCTTTTTCCGACACGACGGGTTGTCACACGGTCTGTGTGTTGTCCTTTTTCCAATACTATATAATTCTTAAAACATTCCCCAAAATGAGATAAAATCTTAAAAAATGATCATAACATATTTTAACCTAAAGTTCATCTCATTCCTTTTATTTTCCATCATATCATATAACAACCCACAATTACCTCAAAAGTTAGGATCATATAAACTCTATTGGTTACCTTTATAATTATTACCTGAACTTCCACATCGATTGGTCAACTCGTACATGATGCATTACAGAACATTCCAAGGTTAAAGTGGTTGATCATGACTCCTTCATAGTTGGTTTATAACAACCACGAGTTTCCTCATTGAATCCCCCAATTTATATAGTATCTTAATCAGAGAACCACCACAGTTTCCTTCAAACCTGTTGTTTCTTTGGTTCCTGCTAGATCCATCCATTAACTAAAAATAGAAATGTCAGTGTGAGTATATCAACAAAACCATCATGTACTAATGAGGAAGGTAAACACTAAGATATACTTACTCATTCACGTTATCTAAAACTAGGACTCTTTCTGAAATCCTAACCATTATGGTAATGTCACTTATGCTTAGAGAATACCCTAACCTCTAAAGTAATTTAAACCTCCCTATGATACCAACTATAACGCCCCATCCTTAAACCTTACTTAATATTGAGTTATTACAAGATTACACATTGAGTATCTTTTCCGGTTTAGAGTTTAGAGAATTAGATCATGAAACATGCATTACATTCCACATTTAAACAAAGTGGTTACATAAAAGATAGTATTCATTCTTCCCATCAATGGAAACATATTTAAAATAAAACATGGATTCTTTCTTAAAACATCCTTGACACTATCATCACATCATGTACCTTTCCCTTTGACCTGTGAAAAACATTTCAAAAACATGGTATGAGCATAAAAAGCTCAGTAAGGGTTACAAAAATATGGAAAGGAAACATGATTTCATATATACATAAGAATGAAATCATACTTTACCCATAAAACATAGGCACTTTAACATACCTCATCAAATCATGAATAAATCGTAGAAATCATAAGACATAAAAGGTAACTTGAGGCATTCATAACATTCTTACGTAGGGAGTAACCCTCTTGATTACGTTTGGAATACCCACCACAGTATATTCCCTAAATCTCTTCAGAGAAACCATAACGTTTCACTCCTTCGCGTTACCCAATGCATTGGAGAGATATATCAGGCTCACCCTCCCTTAGTTTATCACGGAACCACCTGTCTTCATAACAATGCCCAAGAACCATAACATAATCTTATCACAGAAAACATGCATAAAGGAAACATAACATTTCCACCTTTAAATAAAAAGATATCAATACAACACATTGAAATAAATACATTATGAAAATCATTTTCAATACCAAAATAAAAGAACAGTAAAACATGGTATTTATTTTTCTTTTAAAAAGAAGGTATGGCTTGTAGAGGAAGCCGAAACTCAAATAATGGTCACTGTGGCGGAGAAGTCGTTGTCGCCGCGTACGTACGACAAAAACATTTCCTTTTGTCGTTTAGTAAAATGCTTCATATAATAATATTCCTTTTGGATAAATGTAAAAGTAAAAGAGTTTTATACACCGTATAAAAGAATGTTGTGTATAAAACAAAATATGCCTCAATGAAAGGATATTGAGACGAAGTCCCATACAAAGACGGTATCCTTGGATTAAGGATAAATTAGTTACATAACTATGTGTGACAAACGAATACACGAAATATAAGTGGGTATTAAGTTTAAAACAATCAGAGGACATTCAAACATAATCATAGAATGACATATTCAAGGTGTACAAGTTTATCTCAACGAATCGAAATTGGGTTAAGAAGTTCCCTTGCAATAATTAGACAGCCTAACGACGTCACTTCAAAATTCAGAAAAAGAGTTAATGATAGATAAAAAGGGTCTATCAACACTTGGACATAAAATTTACATCAATAAGGATATATAAGAACATATCCCAAAATAATATTATGTGAATTAAAAGACATAACAAAATAAGTCCTTTAAAAAGAGGAGGGTGAAAGGTTCCCTTACCGACATGTGTATCTTTCGAAACATACGCCCCGTGAAAGAAGGACAATACAAAATTGATGTAAATACTCATAAATGAAAGAATATTACACAATTAGTAAAATAATGGTCAGTTTATACACCACTCAATGTAAATTGTGTCAAATGTAGCTTAAATATCACGGAAATAAAAGTGAGATGAAAAATCCCTTACGAAAACTCGGCAGCCTAACGACGCCACTTAAAACTTCCAAAAAATGGATTGATGAGATCAAAAATGGTATCTCATCACATTAAAATAAAATTTACAGCAATAGGAATATAGAAGATAATCCCCCATCATAACAAAGTGGATCTTTAAAGAAGTGACATAAAGGAGAGTACTTAAAGAGAAAGAGAGAGGTTATATCTCTTACGAAAATTCGGCAGCCTAACGGCGCCACTCAAAACTTCCAAAATGGATTAATGAGAGAGAATAGGGTCTCTCATCATATGAACATGAAAATTACAGTAAGAGTAATATAAAAGAACATCCTAATAACAAGAAATATGAGCTTAGAAGTAATGACATAAAAGAGTGTACTTAAAAAGAAAGGGAGGAGTAGGATCCCTTACCTCAAGTCCAACTTGTCTTGTTCGTTTCATTATATTAATGAATAATAAACATTGGACAACTAATAATTTCCTAAGTACCTCCTTTAGAGATTATTATTCAGTTCATATCACATGTTATAATGTTATAATAATTGTTTAATAATGTTAGTTCATATCAGACGTTTTTGCCGATGTTTGGTACATGAGTCAAAAATGACTTTGTTTGAAAAAAGATTTCCCAAGTAATTATAAGTAAATAATTTCCAGAATATTATTAATGATTAAAATATCATATATATCCAGTAAATATTCATTTTATACTATTCCATATCATTTGGAGATAAAAAATGAAAAGCACCATTCATGGAGACGGTAGGCCGTACATACGCATGAACTCTACATTCATTTTTTATCATATTAATTGAATTAAAACAAAATGAGAGAGATATATATATTTTATAATTACAGAATGATATCCATAATTTAGATGTAATATATTAAATATATATCCACAATATATATGTACATATAATATTACATTACATTTTGAGATAAGAAATGAAATGTACCGTCCATGGAGACGGTAAGCCGTACGTACGCATGAACTCTACTCCCATTTCTATTTCATATTTAATGGAATTAAAACATAATGATATATAATAGTATTTTAATTCCAGTATGGTATCATATATAATATCATTAAATATATCCTTTATACGTACCACATATGGTATTAACGAATCAAATCACTTTGAGGGGGCGGTAGTCCGCACTTCCTTAAATGAAGATATCGCGTATACCTGTAATGGAAGCCATAAAGGTATGCCATAAATGAAAAATACATAAGAATAAGTAAAAAATAAACATATTATATTTCATATATAAATATAGTGACATCTCAATGGCCACCTTTGAAGGTGTTAAAAAAATGTTGAACAATCATCGTTTCGGGAGGCAGAAATTCTCCATCCACAGAAATAGTATGTTCTTTAACCATTAGATGTAGGTGTGTGAATGTTTAGCTCGAATACTTCTTATAACAACATACTAGTATATTTAATATACTGTATTTGTTACAAAATAAATGAATAAAAAGTGTTTAGGGGTTTGGAGAATCAAAATAAAACAAAAGGACACAAGTGAAGACATTACCTTAAAATCGGGTAACTCCCTTTGGTTTGGGCTCAAAGGCTTCCTTGGGAAGACTTATTTTCAATGTGAGGCTTTAGGGAGTTAGATAGGGATGTGGACAGAAAAAATGGGCAGTTTTTGGCCGAGCGAAAGGCTTTGGGAGTGTGGGTATGGAGGTGGATGTGGTGGCCTTTTATAAGAGAAGAGGAGGGGCACTCTTGTAAAGTTACAAAATGTTACTTTATTTTCAAAAGAGTTTCTGATTTTAAAGGTCCCACATTGATGTATTTATAGGATAAGGTGATAAGTGTTCTAAATCCACTCATCCAATAGGTTTTTGACATGTGTAGTTCTTATATATTACATTATCTTTCCATTTTATTTAAATCGTTAAATAATGAGGTCATCGATGCATCATCATGTTGTCATAAATAATTTAATTTATTTAATGACTAAAAATTATAAAAAAAAATACTATGATGTAGGAAATCTCTTTATCTTTCCAGTTACATTTTATAGTCAAAAATATGACTTGTATAACCCCATGTAAAAATTGTTTTAGTAAAACATCTCATGTTTGTGTCATTTTTACTTTAACATTAAATAAAACGATATTTATGTCATTTTCCAAACAAAGTGGCTCCATGGGGTCCCCAAATTGACCCATGGATTTTCTTGGTCGTAAATGACACATCCAATGATGGTAGGACATGTTTCTAGGTCATTTCATTTTATTAAAACATTATTCTTACCATAAACTACACTAATTACCTCTAATCGCGATTAAAAACTTAATAAGTTACTATTTACCAAAAAATTATTTTTGTCCCATTGAACCACATTTTAAATATTAATGACAACCATTTATGTTGGATTTTTGAAATTCAAAACACAAAGATGGAAAAATTTCATTTAAACGGAATAATCAGTTTTTATAAGTACCACTTAGTGGTTTCACTATTCATCAAAAATTGAAGTTTTTCAGAAAAATCCCAAAAATTCACCCTAAGCTAAATTTGATATTACAAATTAAAAAATGAAGTATATTTAACAAAATTCAAAACATATAAGTCACATTAATTAATTTAATAATTAATTCCCGCTGTCAGAGCAAATAGCGTCTTTTTATGAAACAATAAGTATCAAAAGCTTGACACTAGTTTAAGTCTGATTTCAAAGTGAAATTAATTCCAACGACCACTATTGAATTTAATGGTAAAAATATATTCTAATTTCACTTTATGAACAATTCATAATATAATATAATCATATAAATAAATTATTTTAAAAAGTGGTTTTGAATTAAAATACAACATTTTACACTATTCATTAAAAAATGAACTTTTTCTGAAAGATACCAAAAATTTACACAAAGTAAATTTTGATGTCCAAATTCTTAATAAGAGTTTTATTTGGTCCAATAGAATGTATAAGAGTGAAAAAATCTATATTTAATGATGGTTCGCCATCAAAAGGTGATAAGTGAACCTTTAGTGAAAACTAGGGCATATACGCCTAAAATTGAATTCTTTCCGTATTTTAAGCCTTTTTATTTTATTGGATAAATGTAAAAACATTTAAAAACCTATATAATCATATTTTAGTTATTTCTATCCATTCCCTCCAATAAATTGACTACGTGTTAACTAACATTTAAAATAATAATATTTTATTATTAGAGTGCAACGTAAGATTTCAAAGGAACTCTTTGTTGCGTATTGGGTAAGCCATCAAGCATAGAGTTCCCATTAAATTAATATTAAAATTTTATTCACAAATAGTGATAAATATAAAAATGTCATATTCTTTATTTACCTGGGGTGTTACAAAATTATCCTATAACACTCTCCATGATGGTGGAGTTATTGGAGTATGGTCGCCAACCATATGCATACATCACCCACTTAAACTAATTTCTTCTATCATGGTCTTGTTCTTTAATAGGTTTGGAAAAACATTTTGAAAATTTTGATTAAAAATTGTTCAAAACTATAATTTTAAAAGTATAATGTTTTTGAGTGTATGGGGTTTATTTTATAAAGATTGGATATTTATAACTTAAACATGTGGTTTATTGAAATCAACTATTTGGAAAACATAAATTATGTTAAAAAAGGTTTGGGAAAATCATTTTTAAATCAGATTTATTTAACTATTAGAATGAATTTTGAAAGGGTTGAAATTTTTTGGATTTATGTGTGGTGTTTGGAAACAACCAATGATTTGGTAAATAGTGGTATTCTGGAAGGCATGATGAATTTTAGGATAAATTCTTAAAATAAGAACAAATGATTTTTAAATGATTAAATATTGATGAAATATAGTTTTTTTTGAAACATGGAGTGTTTTAAAATGAAGTTAATTGTTTAAAAGTTGATGTCTAAGGGTTGAAAATGATTGAGTGTTTGAAGGGTTGGTTTTTTTCTGAATTTTATTTGAAACACAGAATGAGATATTATTTTTGTCACATACATGACTTATTTTAAAGTTAAATTTCATTTATTTTTCATTTATGATTTGTTTTTGGGGTTTTTCAAGCTTTTATGGTGGAATGGGTGAGTTTTCATTAATTGGGCCAAACCGTGAGCCCAATTCCAGATTTAAAAATAAATTTTGTTTCTTTTATAACTTTTTCAATTTTTAATATTTTTCACCCATTCATGTTCCTAAATGGTCTACCCTAATATAGAAACACCACCATTGTAGTTTGGAGCCTTTAGAAAACCATAAACAAGTTGTATATGGGTTTTTATTTAAGGGATTGGGCCTGCCCGAAAGCCCAATTCCAGTTTTAAAAATACATTTTGTTTAATTAATAACTTATACAATATTAAGGATTTTTTGGTGATTCCAAGCCCTAAACACTCCCCTTGAACCCAGCCGCGCGTCCCATATCCTCCCACCCTCTTTGAAGCTCCTTTTCATCGCGGTTTAGGTCGAAATTTCTGAAGCACTCACATTTCGGGCAGATTAATAAAGGTAATTTGTCTCCTTCATAAATCCTTCAATTATCACTCTTTTTTCCCCATTAAAATTCCTACATGGTCTAATAATCCTTGTTCGAACATCCCTTGAATGGTTGGATGTTTTCAGATTCAGAATCTGGTGGATTTTGGGTCGTTTTATTCATGATTGTTTTGAGTAAGTGTTTCTCTCTTCAATTTTTCATTCTCCTTAGGGTTTCCTCCCTCTTTCATTATATTCTAAAATTTCCAGAAGTTAGGGTTCGATCCTAAGGTATGATTTGGTATCTTTTGGGTCAATTTTTGGTGGTCTAGGTATGGATTTATATTCCTTGTGGTGCGGTGGTGGTGCACTTAAGGTTTCGCACCAAGTATTGAGGATTTCGACTCAAAAAGTAGGTGATTCCATGTGTAGCCATTTTATGATGAGTTAGCTTGCATGGATTATTAATTTAGCATGTTTATAATCTGTTTTATGTGTTGTGAAAACAGTTTTGATGGATTTGGTTGAACATTTAATTTTTAGTTGCATTATAGCTTGAAATTGGGTACTTTTCATGTGTGACTCTTGGGGTAATGTTTGGGTTTAGTTTATAACATATGAAAGTGATTTATTAGTCTTGAAAGGGGATTCCAATTATGGTTTGTTAATTATTTATTGTCATTTTGGGCTTGAATGTAGGTTTTTTTAATGAGTTTAAGGAGTAAAAACATGTTGTACTTCTTGAAGGTGATTTATGAAAACGTGTGTTTTTCATGTGTATCTTTGTGGTATTATTTGATGTATTTTTATAACATTTGGGGGTGGTTTAATAATTGTTTTAGGGCTGAACAATTCGGTTTTGGATTGGTATTGGTATGATTTTGCTTTTAAATGAGGGTTTTGAAATGGGTTTAGTGTGCAAACAATGGTTATACCTCTTGGGTTTGTTTTATAAAAATGTTCAACATCTCAAATCACCACTTTAACATTCAAAAACCCACAAAAATATCCATGATTGGAAAAGTGGAAAGAATTAGTGCATTGTCCTTTTGGTATTTCCATGAGTGACCACATTCATGGGGTTATATGGGATGATATATGGTTGATGGCATGACTGGATGAGTTCCAGGACAGATATGAGGAGGGTGCGTGGTGTGGCACAAAAACATGCATGTGTGAGGCCCACGGGGTACCATTGGTGGATACGCTCACCGCTGAACCGTTTTTTTTTTCAGAAATGGTTTTAAAGAAAAACATGTTTTATTGATGAATTGTTTGGGATGGTGTATATTGTGTATTTTTGGAAAATGTTGATGTTGTGAGATGTTTTGTGTCTAAGAACCCTTCCTGTTCGAACTGTTTTTTTTTGGGTTTGTGTTTGGTCGGAAAGGTAGGTAAAAGGTCCGGTTATTAGTCTCCTATGATATATGTTTCGGGATACCATTAAGATGGTTCCATTAATGAGTTTGGATATTTTTTTCTTCATGTTTTTACCAATGAACCAGCTTGGTTGGGTCCTTGGGTTCTCTCATTGGATAAGGTGCTCCCCCATTAAGATTTAGTACACAACTGAAGTGCAAAACTGATTGTTTTGCCATTGGAAATCCTCTAGTTGATCAATATAAGGAATTTTTTCATGAGATTTGTAGAATGATTCTACACCATTTACTTTCTTGGTTTTTTTTCGGATCCTCTTGTTGCGTAAGAGTGCTTGTGGATGGTTGAAAGAGACCTTAGTTTCTTAATCTACCTAATTCGTCGAATGTGAAGTTGTACAATATTATGTGAGTCAATTTTTTTTTGAAAACTGTTTTTCCTATTGGGAGATCTCGACATCCTCTATTTTAGAGGAATGTGTTTATATGTGTCCTTTATTTCTGTTGTTTCTCACCAGAAGAAGTAGGGTGTGATGTGAGTGCATCCTCGAAACCCTTATTTCAGTGAATATAAAAGTTAGGGTAAAGTGAGTTCTGGAGTGTGTTATGTCTGGGTGAACCCATATGGGATTGCGTGTAGTTGTTTGTAGAATCATAAGAAGAAATTCTATTTGGGGGTTTCCAAATCCTAACCACGAGGCCGAAGATGCTTCAATCATTCCAGCTCCAACCATAGGTCCCGGAGAGAAGCTGGCACGTAGTCATAGGAAATCCCAGGGCAGTTTTTAACCTTGAACAAATAAATGTTCTTAGTATGAGAGAAGAGAATAGTTTAAACATTTTTTGTTGTCATCTTTCTTCATTTGTTCACGTTCGGTGGAAAGAGGTGGCGGGCCTCATCCCCATGTTATCTCCCAATGACTTTCTTTTCCCCGTTGATTCCCTTTGGGTTTGGGGGAAAGGTTTTAGATATTTTTAGACATGTTGAGTGAACACTTATTAGTAACCGTTCCCTAGAAAACCATGTAGGTATAAGGATCCACATGGTTAGCACATAGTTTCCCAAACTGTGCGGGCTAACCGTGTTGTCGTCCCAACTCTTTATGTTTTGGGGTTTTTTTATGCCGGCCCATATTGGTCAGTTAAGATGGATGGTTCTTATGGTGGGGAGAACCACTATGATTCTCACGTATATTATTTTGAAAAAGCATAATGGGATTCTACCCCTTGTACTGGGGAGTTTTTTCGGGGCTCCCCTGTTAGTGTCTTGATTCTTCTCGAAAAAAAATAAGTTGTCTCTTATGGTTGGGGAGCCCATTTGTGTATCCTTGTACCAGTAACTCACTTTTGTACTTGGTCTTGGATTGGATGTGGGCAGTCTCGTTCGAAGCTATATAACCACATACATCTTCCTTGAGTAAACGTTGGGATTGGATATTTCTCAATGGTTTAGTTATATCAAGGTAAGTGTAACCTTGTTCGATGTTCTTGTTTGTTTGGATAAAATTTCTTGAGCCTTGTTCAGATAGTGTTTGAGGAGTATTATTTTAGGAAAAAAAATCTTGAATGTGCTTGATAATTTCAGTAATGAGGTGTATGTTTTTGTTGTTAAGTATTCCTTCCTTAATTGATCACTGGAGGTGTTTTGACCCATGGGGGCAATGCTTGGCAAAGAATTACATCTTAGTTTATCGGTTGGGCATGGTTTTGGTATCTGGCCTTGTGGTCACTTTCCGGGGACGGAAAGTTTTCATGGTGGGGAGAATTGTCACATAAATGACTTATTTTATAGTTAAATTTCATTTTTTTTCATTTATGATTTGTTTTTGGGGTTTGTCAAGCTTTTATGGTGGAATGGGTGAGTTTTCATTAATTGGGCCAAACCGTGAGCCCAATTCCAGATTTAAAAATAAATTTTGTTTCTTTTATAACTTTTTCAATTTTTAATATTTTTCACCCATTCAAGTTCCTAAATGGTCTACCCTAATATAGAAACACCACCATTTTAGTTTGGAGCCTTTATAAAACCATAAACAAGTTGTATATGGGTTTTTATTTAAGGGATTTGGCCTGCCCGAAAGCCCAATTCCAGTTTTAAAAAGAAATTTTGTTTAACTAATACCTTATACAATATTAAGGATTTTTTGGTGATTCCACGCCCCAAACACTCCCCTTGAACCCATCCGCGCGTCCCATATCCTCCCACCCTCTTTGAATCTCCGTTTCATCGCGGTTTAGGTCGAATCTTCTGAAGCACTCACATTTCGGGCAGATTAATAAAGGTAATTTGTTTCCTTCATAAATCCTTCAATTCTCACTCTTTTTTCCCCATTCAAATTCCTACATGGTCTAATAATCATTGTTCGAACATCCCTTGAATGGTTGTATGTTTTCAGATTCAGAATCTAGTGTAGTTTGCGTCGTTTTATTCATGATTGTTTTGAGTAAGTGTTTCTCTCTTCAATTTTTCATTCTCCTTAGGGTTTCCTCCCTCTTTCATTATATTCTAAAATGTCCAGAAGTTAGGGTTCGATCCTAAGGTCTGATTTGGTATCTTTTGGGTCAATTTTTGGTGGTCTAGGTATGGATTTATATTCCTTGTGGTGCGGTGGTGGTGCGCTTAAGGTTTCGCACCAAGTTTTGAGGATTTCGACTCCAAAAGTAGGTGATTCCATGTGTAGCCATTTTATGATGAGTTATCTTGCATGGATTATTAATTTAGCATGTTTATAATCTGTTTTATGTGTTGTGAAAACAGTTTTGATGGATTTGGTTGAACATTTAATTTTTAGTTGCATTATAGCTTGAAATTGGGTACTTTTCATGTGTGACTCTTGGGGTAATGTTTGGGTTTAGTTTATAACATATGAAAGTGATTTATTAGTCTTGAAAGGGGATTCCAATTATGGTTTTTTAATTCCTTATTGTCATTTTGGCCTTGAATGTAGGTTTTTTTAATGAGTTTAAGGAGTAAAAACATGTTGTACTTCTTGAAGGTGATTTACGAAAACGTGTGTTTTTCATGTGTATCTTTGTGGTATTATTTGATGTATTTTTATAACATTTGGGGGTGGTTTAATAATTGTTTTAGGGCTGAAAAATTCGGTTTTGGATTGGTATTGGTATGATTTTGCTTTTAAATGAGGGTTTTGAAATGGGTTTAGTGTGCAAACAATGGTTATACCTCTTGGGTTTGTTTTATAAAAATTGCCAATGTTTTATTTGGTTACACAAAGTTGGGAAAGGGTGTATATGTACTGTTTGGGTGAGTGTGTTCACCTAATGTGGGTTTTTGAATGTTAAAGTGGTGATTTGAGATGTTGAACATTTTTATAATTTTTTTTTATAAATTGTCGAAATGTTTTACTAAATTGTGTTTTGTGTGCGAAACACGGGTGTGGGATATTTCATGTGAGTTTATTTATAAAATGAATTGTGAAGGTGAGAATGGTATTGTGTGACATGTGTGTGGGCTTTTATGTGAGTTGAATATCTTTTAATGGTTTTATAAAATTGTTTAATGGATTTGTGGAAGTGTTAATGAAATTTGAAAAGTGTTGTAGGCAATTTGGAGTGAGTTTGATTTCAAAATTCATTTGAATGAAAAGTGGAATTTTTGACTTGTGTGATGTACATGGGGATGTTTGGTTAATTTGTGATGTGGAAGTGATATTTTCATGTGAAAACTATACTTCTTGGATTTCTGAACTTGTTTGAGCACAAAGGGAAAACCCGGGTATCTAGGTGGGTGGACGTGTACTAGTATGCTAGTGAATCTGTGAGGTTTGGCCTCAGTTTCACTTAGCAAGATTGATGCTTACAACTCTAACTAAACTATGATGATGATTATTGGGGACCACTAGGTTATGGGTATGTTCCCTACTAGTGGCTCGTGCACGAGAATGGATATTTGTGATGGTTACCTTCACCGAGATACGGGGTACCTGGGACCCACAGCTAGCTAGTGCCTAGGGGTTATTTCCCATTGCTTGTGCTCACTGGATACTTTGTTATTACCGTCGGTATACGGTATGAGAGGCTGGAAAATTAAGTAGCTATGGTATTTATTTTAAATATTTTTATTCTTTAAATTATCCCACCAAAAAACTGTTTATATTTAATGTTGCATCTTTTAGAAATTTTAACTAGCATCTAATGTCTTTGAAAACATGCATGCTTTTCGCCATTAAATGTTTATCACATGGAATCTATTAGTGGTGGTATCCTATTGGGCTTTGGCTCACACCCTACTTACACCCTTGGGTGTATGTAGACTTGGTTATTTTTTTTTTCGCAGGTTGGATACAGTTTTTTTTGTTCCAGTGGTTCGGGTTTCTAGCAGGTCCTTGGTAGTGAAGTCTTGTGGAGATAGCATAAGGGTGGTGCCCCTTGAAAAAAGGGTTCTTGGGCTGTCCTTATTTTTTTTACCTTTTTAATGGTCTTTAAATGTAGTTTTAACTTATGTAATTCAGTTCTAAAATTTTGTAAAAGATGGTTTTAGTTGAAAAATCCAGATTTGTTTTATTGAGTTTTTTTTGTTGTTTAATGTTTATAGAATCGGGTAAATTGTTCCCAATTATCATTTTATGATACCCGAGCACTTGTGCCAGCCCGTGGGGATCGGGAACGCCCTTCGGGCCTTGTCACAGGCTTGGTTTGGTGTCGATTTTGGCGGCGACCAGATTTGGTTCGTGACAATTTTTTTGTCTAGTAGGTTATAAAAAAAATATTTAAAAAATTTTGCAACATGGAAAGGTGAGGTGAAATTTTTTTGGAAAGTGGAAGAGTTTTTATTTGACAGTTGGTATCATAATGAGTGGTTACATTCATGAGATATGTGTTAGATGTCAATGGGTTCCCATTTTGGCACGATAAAAAAGTATGTGATACGCTTCATGGGATACCATTTGGTCAAGGTTCAACTCAACAATATATTTTTATCTTCAAATGTGATTTTGAAGAAAAAGTTGTGGTGTGTCTTTTTGTATATTTGGATTATTGGAATTGGATTTTTTTGGTTTTTAAAAACCCATTTGTTTAAATAAAATTCTGATTTTCATTCCTTCAGTATGTTGAGATGAAGCGTTGGATAGTAGTCTTTCATTGAGAAGTGTTTCAAGAAGCCTTTGTGGTGGTTCCCCTCATGTGATTAGTTCTGGTTTGTCTCCAGATTTGGAGAATGGATCAATATTATTGGATCCCTTGTTTTTCTTTATGGATAGTCTATTACCACATAAATAAGTTAACACACAATTGAAGTATGAACTTGGATGATTCGATGTTGACAGGTCCTCTAGTTGATCAACATAAGGAATCTATCCTTGAATTTTAGAAGAAGTGTCTTATTTGTTAATGTATCAGTTAAGTGAGTCCTCTTGCTATGAGATGTCATATGCGAGAGGAGTTTAAGGATGTTTTGGTTCCATTGAGTCTGTGAGTTTCCTGATCCATCCCTAAAATGATTAGGGGAATTCCAGTTAGAGAAGGTGAGCAGTCTAGAGTTTCCAGTTTTGGATTCGATCATTATGTGTCTTTGGGTCTTTTGTTGGTCACATCTAATAAAGAATTCATGTTGGACTACCAGTGTAGCAATTATGGTCATAAGAGGCTTCTATGATTATTTCGTAAAAGTTTGTATTGTTTGGGACTCAGTTTATGGTCTATCCCCTTATAATGTTTCTATTATTTACGATGGTAATGTTTAGTGATGCCATATGGTGTTATGATCAAGCTCATCTATATGGGTATAGGTTGTTAAATATTTCTTGAGAACCCATGTATTGACAAAAGTGTGTTTTATTTCAAGAAAACTCTAATTCCTCTATCTTAGAGGAAGGTGTCCTCTATTTTTTTTGTCGTGAAGGTTGTTTTTAATATTAATAAGGGATGATTCATGTACACCATCTATGACATTATCTTGGTGAATTTTTTTGTGGATGTATGTGGAATTTGGGGTTTGTTGTGTTTGATGGGGGTTTCTTGGTGGTTGTATAATTTCTTGTGGAAGTAGAAAAAATGTTTTCTTCCTCGGTTGTAACACCATACAATGATGATAGAGATGAATCAATAACTAGAGCTCCTACCATAGGTCCTAGAGTGAATCTGGAAAATAGTTAGGAGCCCTATGAGTGTTTGTGACTACTATCTAATCTCTGTCATCGGTGTTGAAAATATAGGGAGTTCAAATCATCTTCTATAGATGATTCATTTCAAGTGGTCCCATGTGGCGAGAAGGTACATGTCTATTCTGTTCCTCGAGGTTTTGATTTGTGCAAGTAGAGGAGTCCCTTATTGGTTATAAAGAGGCAGAATGTTTTGTTTTCCTAATCCATAGTTCTCATTTACTTGTGGGTGTGTGCCTCTGTGTGGTTGTTTATATAGGTACATCCCTGAGATTAGATATCATCTTTAGTTTGACTTCATATGATAATGGTAATTCCTAGAACGATTAGCATATTTTGTGAAGTTTCTCATTTGAATAAAATTTCTTTTGTCAGTCCCCTTGCAGAAGGGGTGGGTTTGTGTGGGGTCTCTCACATCAGTATGTGGTGATTGGTTAAGCTGCATAGTTCTTATGGTGGGGAGACCCACAGTGGGTCTCCCCAAGTTACTTTTAATGTAATTCTATGTTAGTATATTTCATATGGGAGAGACTATTTTGGCCTCCCCATGTTGTGTCCCGGATTCTTCTTGGGTGTTAGGTTGTTTCTTATGGCATGGAGTTCATTAGGGCCTCCCCGTGTAAGTAATTTGACTTTGTTCTGGGAGATGACATGTTTGTAGGTAGTCTTTTTTTCCTATCTAACCTATATAGTATTTTTTGAGTAATCATTGGGATTGGGGCACACCCAATGACTTTGTTGAAGTAAGGCAGTGGTAGACCTTTTTGAATATTTTTTTGCTTCTTTTAAATTTCCTGATCCTTGTTTAGTAGTGTTTATGGTTTATATTTTCGAGATGTGTTTTGATTTTGTTTCCCAATTTCAAGCATGCAATATATGTTTTTCATGGTGAGTTATAGGGGTTTTTGACTCAAGGATATTGATTGAGTGCGGTGAAGGTTTATGTTCCTTTGATCGATCAAATGTAGGTGTCCTCTCTTTTGGGTGTAGGTGGGATTTAACAAAAAGTCTATATTGGTTTTCTAGGTTTGACTCATATGCCTCATTTTATGGATGGTAATTTTATTTTTCTTTTTTTTCACTTTTATTCATTGGGAATCTCCAGGGGTTATTATGTAGTATTATATATCTCTTTAGAATCAACCTTAGTATGGATATCCTGGGGTGAAAAGCATTATGATGGGGATAATTGACACACTACGATTTTTGAACTTCCATTTTTTTCCAAATTTCTGTTTGTTCATAGGGTAGTCTCCAAAGAACTAGGTGTGCCTGGTTTTTATTTTTTTGAGTATTCCAGCCTTTTAAATTTTTTCTAGCCTCCCCCTTCGAATTTTCATTGAGTTTATAGAGAAAAATGTGAGTTTTTAGGTTGTACAGACAAGGCGCAAGTTTTGTGCACAATTAGTAGTATTCATGCACCCAATCCGAAAAAATGTCTGGTTTGAGGAAAATCCTAAAAAATTCATATGCATAGCCATCAACCTCATCACAGGTAAGCATGTGGCTAGTTATCCTTAATTAAAATGTGGATGCACAGCCTCCACGCGATTTTTAAAACCATGATGACTAACCGTGTGGATGTGCTAGCTCATTAAAAATTATTTCCATCATTTTCTCTCTCGATGATCATAAACTATTTTTCCCTATTTATCAACCCCCACAGAATCCCCATCCATATTCACACCTCAATCCATCTCCAACTCAAATTGGGATTTTATTTTTGGGTATTTTTGGAGTAGATCCTTCAAGATCTATCATGTAAGTACTCTTCTCCCTTTTTTTACACTTATTTTTGGGTTTCCTCTCTTCTCTTTTGGGGGTTTCATCTTTCTAGATAGTATAGGTTTCAATTTAGAGTTTTAATATAGAGTTATGGGTTTGATTCTCTTTTTTAGGGTTTTTTTGCATCATCGTGATGTGAAAGTGGTGCGTATTTGATTTTACATATTTTTCTGGAAGGTTCTTCTTGAGAGTTATTTAGTCCCATTTCCCAAATTTATTAAATAATTTTAATATTGTTTTATGAATTTGAAAATATGGTTCATGATTTAACTCTGTTGTGAAATATGTGTTTTAAATTGGGTTGACATGCTTATGTAGTGATAATGAATTTTACAATGGAAAATGACTTGGATTTATGTGCGTGCTTTAGTGTGGGATTTCAGGGGAATTTTTTATGGGATCTTTTTAAGTTTAGAATCATGTTTTAAAAGAAACTTGTGTAATTTATGGATTTTTGTGTATGTTTTCAAAAATTAAATGTAATACTTTGGCATGATTGGCTTGTCATGGAATTTGAAATATTAATTATAAAATTTTCAAATTAAGGGAATCGTGTATTGAGTTTTAATGAGTTTTGGTGTGTGCATTTGAATGGCGATTGGCCCATAAAATGGTTAAAAAGATATTTTGAAATTTTTGGGATAATTTTAAAGGGGATATATGAAATATTAATGTGGTGGTAAAGGTATTGACTATGGTTTTCGAGTGTGTGTTAAATGGGAAGTGTCTTGGTTCATAGAAAATAGTGATTTCCTTGACTATTTATAATGTTTGGAATGTGTTTGTGAAAGTGGTGGTATTTTTTAAATCTGAACATGAAGTTGAGCCCAAATGAAATCTTCGGTATCTATGTGGCGGGACTAGAACTACTACGCTAGTGATTTAAAAGTGGTTTGTCCTGATTGAACATAACATGATTGACGCATACAACAATAATGAAACTATTATGATGATTTATTACCACTTGAATTTTGGATGCTTCTTCTATGTCAGGGATAGTGCATGAGGAAATTGACAGTTGTGGTTACTATACCACCATTCACTATGTTTCAAGGCAGTTGGGTCTGGCACAAGCTATATAAATCCTAAAATATTTACCCAAGGTGCTCTACTATATATGATGGGGATCCATCTATCAGTATACGGAGAAACACATGAGTGTGTGTATTATCTATAAAATTATACTCTCATTAAATCTAGTATTTGGGAAATGGTTTTCCTTCAATGTGTTCCTTTTTAAGTATTTACCCAATTACTATTTTTCATATAAGTGTTTTGAAAATCATAATTTGGATGAGCATGTTAGATTGTAATTTTAATGTTATACCATGTATCCTCTTTCATGGGATGCATCTTAGTAGGAATCATCTCACACCCAACATATTCCCTTCGGTGTATATAGATTGTAACATTCCGCCCCACCTCATTGGCTTAAGAGGGAAGAGGAATGCTACTTGGACTTAAGCAATGTTCCAAAGGCTCCAATGGCTGAAAATATTTTCCAAGGGATTCGGTAATAAATTGGAGAATTATTTTCCCTTTAGATACAATAAACCAACCAAAAAACTCTCTATCAACTAACTATATGGTGCATGAAAAAAACAACCAAACTCATTCATTCCCATAAGACAACAATCAATTCCACAAGAATTCCCAAGAACCAAGACAACCAAACCCTATATCAGAGTACTATAAGGAAGAATAATCAAGAGTCCCAAAATAACCCATGACACACTACATATATCCTCACCAAGCTCCAGGCTCCAAGCACCACCACATCTTCCATGCATCACTACAAACCACTACCTCAGTGATGCTTTGCCTTTACCTGTGTTTTGGAATACAACATATGCAAAAGCACCCACGTTCTATATAGGCGTTGAGTACTAATACTCATTAGGTTTTCACAAATTAATTCCCCACACACGGCACTAGGATAAAACCATTACCACATTTATATAAAATAGATTATATAAAACATTCAATAGTTCATCAATTACAAATAAGTCAAACACACGCTTATCAAATATCATTTAATCGAACTATGAAACCCAAGGGAAATCCAAAAAACCATTCCATAAGTCAATTAACCATTTCCCATTAGCAAATAATTCTATCTTTTCAAAGAAAGACACAACCAGAAAACCATTACAAAGGGACTTCCACCCATCCTATACACCCCGTTCTCAACTTGTACTACTTCTTGATCGCTACCCATAACGGTGGTTCTTCTAACCACTATCCATCACCTTTTATAGTGAGAAATCCCACCCACTTACATAATAGTGATTTTTTCAACCACTAACCATCACCTTTTTACAGTGACACTACCCATCGACTTCAATAATGGTGTTTCTTCCAACAACTATCCATCACGTATTTTAGTGATACTTTTCTCCCACATCCATAATGGTTGTTCTTCTAACCAATACCCATAAATTTTATTGTGAGACTTCCCTCCCATATTCACATGAAAAACACAATATAAAACACTCAATTAACTAACAAGAACAAATCACCAAGGCCACAAAATAAGCACACAACCATTTCAAACACATGCTAATTTACTTCAATAAATAACCTATTTATTGAAAAAATAATTAATATTTTTCCATGAGAAAAATCAATTCAACAAAACAAAATCCTTATTGAAAACAATTTTCATCAACCATTTACACATATCAATCCCAAAAACCCATTTTAAAATCCAAAACAAAATAATTTCACCAAAAAATCCATTTTTCAAAAAAAATCCCGAAAACATCACCAAATGGATTCCCAAAAAATTTCACACATCAAAAACAAAAATAATTTTAAGAAAAAAATATTTAATTCTAACAAAGATTCATGTTCAAGTAATATTGAGTTGAGAGAGAGGCCACCTACCATTAGGGTTCCAGAAAAATTGTCTCACAAGCAACAGCACCCCAATCCAAGAAATGCACCCCTAAAATAGCTCTAGATCCCACTCCCTAACATCCAAATGCCTTGAAATCAACACCCAAGAAAACCAAAACCATATATCTACATGAAATAGATGTATATATAGAAAAATAATAAAGGGAGTACAGTATATCGAGAGGAAACCCACGAGAAACCATGAGAAGAGACTTACCCATTAGAACCCACCATCAGAACTCATTGAGAACTCTTTTACTCGCTTCCAAAATGAGTGGAAGATCCCCACAAACCACTGAGAAAAAAAAATATAGAGTGAGGCTCCGGAGGGATAAGATTTGGTCTGAAAAAAGGAAACCCTAACGGAACCCGAATTAAAAAACCCTACTTTTATGTGGCTACATAATTTGTCTGCATGGTTGTGAAAACCGTACGCTAACTGTGTATATGCCACTTCCTCAAGAGAATGAGTCTTCACGGTTTCCAAGAATGGTTTAGTAAACTATTCATTGGCCGTGAAAAGCCTACTATCACCCCCTACACTATTTTCTAGAGAACCTGCACAGTTTCCCCTAAATGTGCACAAACCGTGCGCCACTAGAAAATCCTCTAAACTTATTCGAAACTATTTCAAACTATCCCATACTCTTCTCAACTCTTCCCATAAACTTTTAACACATAAAAAGGAATAAATAATGCTACATAACTCAAAATGAGGGTTCTATATTCTCCCCACCATTGGAATTTCCGTCCTTGGAAAGTTGAGTACCCTCTCGTTGCCGAAAGAGCTCGGGCCATTGCTCGGTCATCTCTTCCTCATGTTCCCATGTCTAATCTTGAATCTGACCATGCTTCAAAAAAACATGGACTAAACTGATTCTTTTACAGTGAATGAATTTTTTCTATCTATCCAAAATCCTCACTAGCACATAAAACAAAGATGCATCTGATTCTAGTGCAACATGATCCCAATGAATCTCATGGTCACGATCAGGATAATACTTTTTCAAATACGACACACAAAACACATTGTGAACTTTACTAAACATTGGTGGAAAAGAAAAATGATAATACACCTCTACAATCCTCTCATGTGTCTAAAAATTCCCTAAAATACATTGGAGATAACTTACCCTGCTTCCCAAACCGTTGATGTACCAACCTAATAGAGATTCTAAAAAACACATGATCACCGATATCGAACGGAAATGGTCATTGAAAATGGTCTGAATCTGATTTCTGGTGACATTGAGTTGTCTCCATCCCCTTATTGATCAACTTGATTTTCTCCATATTCTCCTGGACAAGGCTCGGTACAATATTCGATGTCTTTCCCACTTCCACCCAACATATTGGAGAATGACAACAACGCCCATACCAAGACACAAATAGATCCATATGTATCGATTATTGATAACTGTTTTTATAGAGTAATTCCACCAACGATGAGTGATATTCCCATGAACCACCAATATCTATCATATAGGCCTTTAACATATCCTCCACGGTTTATATCATCCTATCAGATTGGCCATCTGTCTGTGGATTATATGATGTGCTTATAGTCAACTGAGTCCAAAGGGATTCCAACAAGGATTTACAAAAATGAGATGTGAACCTCGAATCTCTATATAATATTATCAAAATTGGAACACCATGACTCTTTACCACCTCCCAAATATAGATTTTGTATAGATCTTCCACTATAAAAGATTTACAAATCATGATGAAATGGGCCGACTTTGTGAGCTGATCCATAATCACCCATATGAAATCTTGCTTCTGAACTGTTATTGGGACACTCGTCACAAAAATCAATTGATATTTTCTCTAATTTATACACTGGGATAGGTATAGACTACAACATGCCTGCTGGTCGCTGATGCTCTACCTTGAATTACTGAAAATTCAATCACCTTAAGACAAACCTGGCCACATCTCTTTTCATAGAATCCCACAAAAACTGAACATTCAACACCTTATACATTTTATAAATTCTAGGATGGGCATCCCACATATAATGATTATTATCCTTGGGATATTCTTCTCAACTATCTACTGGTTCCACTATCCGATTCGAAAAAAATAAGACTATATTTCCATTAAGTTCCCAGTTCTTAATGATCTCCCCACAATTGAGTTTCAAACTCATCACCATAAACTAGGAATCATATGTTTATGCCTCATTAACCTAACCAGCCATGTTATGAACCAACAAAACCTAAAAGAATACAACTCTATCACCTTGATCCTAACATTCTAACCGCATGTCATCGTTGAAAAACATCAACTGTCATAGATCTGATACCTGCTTCACCACATGAGGATATGATTTCCTACTTAATGCATCCACCACATAATTTTCCGTACCCTGTCTGTAAATTATGTAAAAATCAATCCTCTTGAGATATTCCATCCGTCTTATTTTCCTTGTGTTCAAATCCCTTTGTGAGAAGATATGATTTAAGATCTTATGGTCAGTAAACACTGTAAATTTCACACCAGAGAGATTATGACACCACATTTTTAAAGCATGATTCACTGATTCCATCTCCCAATCATTTTTTGGGTAGTTATTCTCATGAATCCTCAAATTTCATGAGCCATATGCAACCACATGACCCCCTTCATGAGAACAAAACACATCTCTGATCCCTATGCGCCACAATACACCATGATCCCTTTCCCTAGTTCCATCAAACCAAATATTGGAGTTTATTTAAGGTGACCCTTTAATACATCAACGCATTTCCGGTATTAGTCATCCCATTTAAATCGGATATTCTTTCTTGTCAAAGTTGTCATCTGTGAATTCAATCCTGAAAACCCATGAACAAAACATCAATAATACTCAGCTAGACCAAGGAATCTCTGTATCACAAAAACATTCATTATCGGTTGCCAGGACATAACATCCAATATCTTTTTTCGGATCAACTAAAACACCTCTCTCAAAAATAACATAGCCAAGTAAACAGACCTCTTGTATCGAAAAGTCACGCATTGACAATTTGTAATACAATCGATGATCCCTCAAGATCCCCAAGCATATTACCATGTTCTGCTCATGTTCCACTCTTTCCCTGGAATTCACTTGTATATCATCATCTATTACCACCACAAAAGAATACAGAAATCTATAAAATAGCAGATTCATATATTCCATGTACATTGCTGGTGCATTTGTTAGACCAAAGGGCATAACTATATATTCTTAATGGCCATATCTACTTATGAAAGAATTTTTAAGAATATCATCCATCCTCATCTATTATTAGTGATACCTTGAACATAATACATTATTGTAGATCCATTGAGCTTACCTCAACTGGTCAACAAGTCATCAATGCATGGAAGTGCATATCAGTTCTTTATCCTAACCTGATTAAATATAAAATAATCAACACATAGTTGTAAGGTTCTGTCCTCCTTTTTACAAACAAACCCAGTGTTTTCCATGATGATTTTGTAGGCCTAATGAACCCTTTGTTTTATAACTCTTCCAAATATTCATTTAATTCATTCAATTATGATGGTGACATTTGGTATGATGCGAGTGAGATAGGACTAGTTCCCGAAATGAGATCAATCATAAATCCCCTTCCATCACAGGTGGAAACGTTGAGAATTATTCGGGAAATAATTCCATAAACTGATCTACAGCTACCAGATGAACACTCAACTCAACACCTTCTACTAATTCGAATGAAACAGAATCTAACTAATATGATATTGTTCCAATGGTTGTTACTAATAAACTTGATGCACCCTACATCGCACTCTTCTTCCCCATAATGCGATGCTTAATGTCGTACTCCATCACAAAACTAACCAGTCCCACGTAGCAATAGACTTGGGACATAAAAATTTTCATCAAATCCATTCCTATGATTATATTATAAGTATCATTCTCATGAACTAAAAAATCACACATCAATTTGATTTCATCCACAACCAAACAACAGCCACATCACTCTCATTTCCCTAGAAGAGATTCAAGTATTAAAATCTACGGAATCATCTCCAGAGAAAAATGTAGACAAATAACAGCACGATAAAAAAGAATAATTGGGAAGCATCCGTATCAATTAATTGTTGTATCAACATGGAATTAAAAATAACCGTACCTCGCATCGTGGATGGTCTTTTCTCGTCATACACTAAAACATCCCCATCTCCAAGTAGATTCATTCTTTCATTTCCCTTATTTTTATTATCTTGCTGACACATCCCATGAAGATGAGTGTCACTAACACACGACCTTAGATCATAATGACAATACCGCTTAAGATTCCCCATCTTTATGCAGTTATGTCATTCTTGTGGTTGGGCCTTACATTCTCTCTTAATGTAGATCATAGAGCCACACATAAAACATCTTAGTTTACACTTGGCTCTCATAGGATATTTTTACAATATTTTGGTCGGATTCTGATGTGCTCTAGATTGGTGAGAAAAGGCTTATGTCTTTCTCCTTCTTTCAGGATTAGGGTTTACCCCTCCTCTCCTAAGGACAACCGTACTTTCATTACATGGAATTCAGACCATGATTGATATTGTAATAGTTGTATATGGTTTTATTCATGACAAAACTATTTTAAATACTGGAACGATGATTTGGTCCAACTACTGGTTCGCCTGGGGCTTAGGTGCAACAACTTTTCTGGTAGCTTCCTCTGATTGGTCTCTATGATTCCAAGACATTTATATCTCAATAAATAAAAGAATCACTAAAAGACTCACTCCCTAGAAATTGAAGGAATGAAATTTCTATGTTAGTTACATAGAAACAATCACAACAAGGCTTTCCAAAATTCCACATTTCCCATATTGCACCATTTTTAAAAAAAATACCCCATTTTTTGAAAATCAACCCATTTTCGAAATACTAAAAATTTCTATGGTCAAATCTTCTGTTTTCAAACCCATATTAATGTTTTCCAAAAACAACACATTTATATCTCAACATAAATTATTATAACCCAATTAAATGTGCATACTTGTGGGAAGTAATTTCTACCATACATGTCATGCTCATCTCTTTGGCTACACACATGATAATGAGATATTCATTGTCTATAAGTTTCTCCAAACAGTTATGTACCCAACTCCCGAGTAACTTTATGTTCAGTGTAAAAGGATTAGTTATGTCCATTTATGCTATACATTCGATGTTCTAACAATCCTATGTCTTGCTACCCTCACGACGCAAGGAATAGCCCAAGAATGAAAGTCAACACCAAGACCAACAATAATTGCCAAAGGACCAAACAACTGTTCTTATGGAATGTCAAGGACCAAAATAATTGATACCACTTATAAAATCCTATCCAATTTCATTGGCTTGAGAGGGTATAGAAATGATACTAGGCATTAAGCGATGTCACTAAGGCACGAAAGGTAGACAATAAATATTGATGGCTTCATGAATAAATTGGGGAACGATTTTCCCTTGAGAAACAACCAACCAACCAACCAACCCACAAAAAAACTATATGATTCCTAACAACAAAACAACCAAACTCATACATTCCCATAAGACAACAAAAAATTCCACACGAATTACCAAGAACCAATATAACAAAACACAATATCACACTACCATGTAGAAGACTAAACCATAGACCCAAAATAACCCAATACAAACTCCACAACTCCATACCAAGCTCCATTCTCCAGGCACCATTACATATCAAAATAATCACTAAGAACCTGTAGCCATGAGATGCTTTAACATTACCTGTGTCCCGGAATAAAACATCTACAAAAGCACCCAAGTGCCAAAGAAGGGGGTGTGTACAAATACTCAGTCAGTTTCCCAAAATAACATCCCTACACATGTCCCCCAGATAAAACTGTTAGTATATTTATATAAAATATATTATATAAAAACATTAAATAGGTCATCAATTACCAATAATTCAAACACATCCTTACCAAACAACATTTACCTAGACCATGTAACCCAAGGGAAAGACAAACCACCATGCAATAATTCTATTCGTAATTTTATATTAGCACAAAAAAATTTATACATTAAAAGAGACAAATAACAAAAAAACCAATAAAGTGGTACATTCACCCATCCCATGCACCGCATTCCCAAATAGTGGTACTTTCCGACTACTATCCATAATGGTGGTTCTTCCGAACACTATCCATAACCTTTTATAGATAGAATTCCTACTCACTGCCATAATGGTGGTTCTTCTGACCACTATCCATCACATTTTATAGTGATTCTTCCCACCCAATTCCATAATTGTGGTTCTTTGACCACTATCCATCACGTTATATAGAAATACGTCCCACCCACTTCGAAAATGGTTGTTCTTCAGACCACTATCTATCATCTTTTATAGTGATACTTCCTGCCCACTTCTATAATTTTGGTTCTTCAAACAACTATCCATCACCTTTTATTGTTATACTACCCGCAAAATTCATCACAACCAACATAGACCAGAACACTCAATAATCCAACATGCACAATACACAAAGACTGCACAATAAGTACAGAACTATATCTGACACATTCCAGTTTACATCAACAAATCACCCATTTATTGAAAACACTCTTTAATAATTTTTCATGACAATAAAAATTTCAATAAAACAAAATATTTATTTAAAACTATTTTCATCATACATTTTTACAAATAAATCCTAGAAACCTATTTTAAAATCACAATTTTAAAATCCACAACAAGAGAATTTTACTAAAAGACACCTTTTCTCCATTAATCCGCAATACATCTCTTAATGGATTTACAACCAATATTTCACATCAAAAACACAATTAATTTTTAGAAACAAAAATTTAATTGGAAATAATCTTTATGTTCTAGAAATGTGGTGTCTAGAGAGAAGAAACATACCTTTATGGTTCCGGCGAAATCGACCTACAAGAAACCGCACCCCAATCCGGGAAAACACACCACCGAAACCGCTCATGATACCTTTACCTAACATCCATAAGCCTTGAAATGACACCCAAGACATCCCGAACCCTAGATATAAATGAAACAGTTGTACATATAGAAAAAAAATAAATGAAGAATAGTAGATCAAGGAGAAAACCAATATATACCACGAGAAGAGACTTACTCGGGAGAAACCTCCTTTAAATATCATTTAAACCTATTTTAATAGCCTGAAAAATGAGTGTACGAGCCCCTAAAACCCCTAATAACCAAAAATAATTAGTTATACATGAGTGAGAGATGATTTAGAGTGAAAAAACAGAAACACCAAGGGAGCCCAAATTTAAAATCCCTGCTTTTATGTGACTGCATAGTTTTTCCGCATAGTTTGGAAAATCATGCTCTAACTGTGTGTATGCCATTTATTTGAGAGAAAATGTATGCATGGTTTCCTTTAATGGTTTATAAAATCATTTGAAGGCTATGTGAAGCCTACTATCCCACCCTGCACGGTTTCATGGAGAACCCACACAGTTTCCCATAACCATTCTCAACCCATGAACCCATATAAATGAATAAAAACATATTCCAAAACCATTTCAAAAACTCCCAACCTCTTCCCAACTCGTCACAAGCACTTTAAACACATATGAAGTCATAAAAAAGATACATACCTCAAATGAGTGGTTCTACATAGATTATGTTGTATGTTTATTCTAGGTGATTCTAGGATGTATTGTAACTATGGTGTGGGTTGTCAGCGGTCTTATATTATGAGTTTTGCAGCAATGAATTGAGTATATGGTCCCTCATGTGGCATGGTGGTTTGGGTTGGAGCTGTTAGTTTTTTTTACTGTATTCCTTTTGGGAGGTTTTGTTTATAGTGTAAATTTCAATTCTGATAATTTTTAAGGGCTTGTTTGGTTGTGTAATTCTAGTTTGGAATTATTTTAACATTTTTGTTACGTCTTTGCATGTAATTGGGTAAAATCATTCCAAATAAATGGCATCGCTACACAAGAAATAGTCTCTAGCCCATGGGGATTGGGAACACCTCGGGCATTGACACGGATTGGGTTAGACACCTGGTTAGATGGCGAACCTGCTATGTTCATGACACTATCTCTCAATGATATTCTTATTCTAGGTCCTCCATGGAATTCATTAAATGGATTTCCAAATTCATAAGACACTTCATGTCAGGCAGAAGACCCATCATTATAGTGTATAAAAAATCAATATCGAACACCCCAAAATCACTAAAAATAATCATCATGAGACAAGTCATTTCATCATAATGAAGATATGTTAATAAAAAATGGGAAATAATAGAAATAATAAAAACCCAAATATACCCATGAGAGCATAAAGGTCTCAATGTGGTCTAAACCATACTCCCAACCACTTAATACAAGTTGATGTTTATATGTAAGGATTCTATATGATATTTTCACACAAAAGTGATGAAATCACTGATGGTTCTCATCTAAGAGGTCTGACTCATTGGACATTTCCAAATAAGTACTCATTAAAACTATGATGATCTCAATACACAAATAAATGATCACTCAAAATGATCCTCTAGGACACTATAAAACCTACAGGTATAACAAACTATGTCGTGGATCATACACTCACATATCATGGTCAGGAAAATTCCAAAATCCCCTCATATGTATGGTGATGAAATGATAGAGGGTTTTCCCCATGTAACACATTGAAATCACTTGACCTCTATCTACTACTACATCTATAATGGGGATCACATTTTTATGCCTGTGACGTAACAACTCACTATACCCTCATGGAAAAGGACCTAGGATCACACAAAAATGATAATTTTCTATAATAAAGAAATGAAAGGCCACATCATTCTCTAGAAAAAGTACATGACTTATATTTGGGGCACATGCCTTGGATTTCTCTATCAGTTATTCCTATGTTGTAACTTATCACGTGAAATGTATTTATCTAAATACCCTGTATGTCATTATAGATACAAAGTGTGTCAAGATTAATATGGTAGTTGGTGTTCTACATGTTGGAGTCCATATACTCTAGACTATGTTTTTGTACTTCGGGACATTCTCATGTACTTCGTTTGTGCATCTGTACTAGCCTGTATAAGAGTATAACACTATACCCATGAATTATATCCATTAGAATGGCCTTGTACCCATAGGGTATTGGTCAAGACCCTAGAATCGAGCCATATAGAGTGGAATGTGTCACCCTACATGTGTTATGTTTACTTTTTTGAAATACCTAGAATTGTAGATGAGGGACTACGTCTTGTGTTTTTTACAGACCACATGTCATTTTGTCAATATTTTCAAAAAAAACAAGATGCTCATGTGTTTCACCTACACCATCATCCTTATCAAATTTTACACTAGTCATACCAATCATGTATCTAGGACTGAAAATGTGCTACCATCACGGATGACCGGATTCCATCCTCTTATTCTCTAAGAAATAATCACCTATCACTTTTCCCTGATGATATTACAAAACCAATACAATAGGGATATAAAAAAATTGATATCCCCCCTAAATGGGGCATAACAAAAAGGATTCATTGAACTCAATCCGGAACCCACAGTGATGAATCTATCTCTCAGAAGATCTATTATGAAATTATCAATCATTGAGTTATTATAGAATCTCTAGAGAAATGAAATACTGATGATTATTTTGTGTAAAAATGGGATTAAAAAGTATAAAACACAAAAATGAGGTATGAATCGTGGATAGTGTTCATGATAGCCTTAATTATCATTAAATAATATAAATAATTAATATTTTCAACAAAAAAATAGCAAAATATTATTTCTTTGAAGATAAATAAAAACAAGGAAAACAAAATCCACCTATGAACCGAACAATTAAAATAATTGAATTGTGTTCAACAAGAGATAAATAAAAAGTGACAAATAAAAATAAAATAATTACCTACCTCTATTTCATTTTAATTATAAATAATAATGAATCTACATTATTTTATTATAGAGATCTATTATCTCCACATTCATTTGTGATCTATACGGTACACTAATGTCTGTCCATGATCTTGATGTCCTCCAACGCTCCTCCATGATTTCCTCTCAATAACCATATGTTATATGGATAAAACTGAATTTTGGATATAATTGGGATTATTTAGTAGGTTTTATATCTTGTAAAAAATTAATTATTAAATTAGTTTATCATTAAATAATTCACCCAAGATGCACTAAAACAAACCAACTAATTTCAAAAAAGATTATGTCAAACATAGGGGAAAAGACATTATTGATTCATTAGAAGAATTTATTTCCAATACAATATCATATTCAATATTATTTCAATTAGTTCTTAAATACATGACATGCTTGATATAATACATTTAATATCATTATTTTATAAACAGTGAGGTTCAACAGACATTTGAATATCATTTTATCTCAACACCTGGATCTGAAAATATTATTTAAAATATTCCAAATATTTACCTGAAAAAATGGATGTTACATATCATATATAATCATTAAAATATATTCATATAAACATCCATGTAATTATTAAATTAAAAATCAATCACATTTCATCGTATAGGTGGTACTCCACACATACACATAAGGAGCATTATCATTTTTTAATAGATGAGATGAATGCGGTTTATGATTGTTCCATAATTAAAATAATTCAATATATTAATGATAATGAAGTCATTATTTATGAATTAATACCATGGATTTTGATTATTTAGAAGAATAACATAATTTAATGTGATTGTGTAAGATGAATACCCCTTCTTCAGTAGGCCTCCTTTAGATTCCTTATTAAGGACCTTTCACATGGTATTTAATGAATTTGAACACATCTTATTCATTACGGAGAATGTCTATATTAGAATTGGGATTTGTTTTCTCAAAATATAATGATCAAACATTTTTAAGAACTAAATAGATGAGGTTCCACTTTATAAGTGTGGGTTGGGGAACTATTTGAATTACAAGAAGTTTTAAAATAGTATAAGTTAATATTTAAATAAAAATGGTTCCAAATCGATATTATTAAAATATATGATAAAGATGATTCTAAATGATTTAAATAAATAAAATTTGAATTGTTTTTGTTTATTTTTTCAACCTTTTCTTTTAGTCATGTCCCTTTGTTAGCCCTTTGGTCAATTATCATGATATCACAGTTTTTTTTAATATATATGGGTCAATAATATTACTATGAAAGGAAAAATGGTTTCAGAATAGACTATTGTAGATATTATAAACCATGTCCCATTTTTTTAATTATAAATCATTTAATAAAATAATTATTATTTTAAAATATCATTAAAGAAATTTTTGGAAATATATAAAATATTATAAAATTATATTACTCTTGTAAAATGGTTGTATAATAAAATTTATATAATGATATTGAGTCTATATTCTTAATATAATAATTTAATTACATTTTTTATTGATTTAGATATTATTTTAATCCTTGTGTTTTTGTTTAAAGACTTGGTTAACCAATTTTAATCATAACTTTCGTAATTAAAATTTTAATATTGATGCGAAATATTTCACTTATAAGGAAATTATTGGCATATAATTTGAAATTTGATGATAGTTTACACCCTATATTATAATATTTTTCTTATTGATTGATTTTCAGGTTTTTTCAATAATTTAATAAAATATATTTAATAGAAAATATATATAATTTCATTTTCCAAAATATTTACATAATTTTATATTGCAAACAACATGAAAAAAATTTAATTAAAATATAAAAAATTAAAATAAATCTAATATTTTATATATCTATCTAAAAAATTCATTAGAATCTTTAAATAACCCAAAAATAATAATTTTTTCTTTTTCAAATCATTTATGTGATTTTTTTACTATTGCACAAGCACTGTGTTAGAATTTCATTAGTATTTTAATAAACAATTTTATCAATAAAAACTAAAAAAATGTATAATAATAATAAAATTTTATCCATATTTAAAATAAATATTTATATATAATAGTTTTTTTCTATTATCTCATTCGAAAAATATATATTTTTTGAAAAGAATGAAAGTGGCATTTTTGACATTATATTTTATATAAACATTATAAACAAAAAAGTAGAGACCATTAGCACCTAAAGAAAAACTTTTCATTATTTTATGATTTTTGAAGAAATGGAATAATCTATTTAAATAATGTAAAATGATTAATTTTATTTGAAGACTTATAACATTAGTATTATCCCTAATTAACCCATTTTACCTTTTTTAATTACAATTTATAATGTTTACTATTGGAAAAATGAAAAAATAAATTGAAACTATTTTCAAAATTTATTCCCCATGATTTAAATTATTAAATGTTTTTTTAATGAATAAATATATATAATTCGATGAAATTTGATTAAGCTAATAATGAAAAATACAATGACAGAACAACTACATTAAAAAAATAGCCTTTTATATATGAAACTATTTTTCTACCAAATTTAACCATAACATTGTTACCAAATAACATCATTGGACTATTTATAATATAAGTACTCTAATTTTACATTGAAACCATAAAAAATCATTTATAATTACTATAAAAAAGATACAATTTTTTTATAATTTCTATTCATTACCACAATTCATTAAAAAATGAACCATTTTTGAAAATTATAAAAAATATACTCTATGGTATTTTTGGGATGAAGATTATAAAAATGATTATCTTTTTATATAAAAAAGATTTAAAAATTACATAAATTTATCATTATAGTCACACACAAAAATAAATAAAAACCATGTTTTGAAGAAAACATATTTTTATGAATGAACCAACTTTTCTAAATATTATGCATATATAAATCCATTAGTATTGATTATGAAATATATATATATATATTTAATTATTTGGTTAATTTTATTCACAGCTTCCAATTCAATGGAAATATTATAACTGTGAAAAAAATAATTCATTTATCATTTAAGCTATGTGTTGTGAGTTATATATGCTATCAGCCATAGTATTATTTTTAAAATTTAATATTGTTACATTCCCTGATGAAATAAATTCCTCCCCAAACATTTTTTAAACAATATAATTGTGTTTTTTAATAAAACAATATTTATCTTATATTTAAATTTTATATTTACATTATGTGAAATGGTTTTGGATTTCTTATAAATCATCATATATTTAATTATATTTATAATAAAACAAGTTATTTTATGAAAATCATTAATAATTATAATTTCAACTTATTTTAAAATTTTAATATGAAAAAAAACCATTTTATAAACACAATGTTTACAAGATTATGTGTTATCATTTTAAAAGTATCCTTTGACACATTTATAAAAATTATATGATAAAATTACATACAAATTTAAATTCAAAATTTAAAAATTAGGTAATAAGGGAAAATTTAAATTTTTTAGTTAAATTAAATTTCTAAGGATAAAAAATTGTTACCCATATAATAATTAAAATTGATTAAAATTATTTCACTTACGGTCAGTTGAAATAACATGTCAAAAAAAATTTGTTGGTGCATGTGGTGATGGTCTCATATTTCTGGTGATGTTTGGTTTTGTTTGTTGATGTTTTATTTTGGAATTTTTTTTGAATATCTTTATTGGGTATGTGCTGGTGACAATGTGAACATTCGGTAAGGTTCCCAATTACCCATAAAGTGGTTTTTAATAGTAGAAAAAATTTATCGTATATAGTAGATCTGTTTCCAAATGTTTCCTTTTCTACTATTACAAAAAGACATAAAAGAAACCCCAAAAAATATACTCTTCAACATTGAATTCTTCCTTGAATATCTGAAACTATTTATCCATTGAAAACGATCATATAAAAAAACCCATTGGACACTCATAGTTAACTTATGGCCATCATTTTCAAAGGTATTAACAAGGAAAAACGTTTCTCTAATATATATATATATATATATATATATATATATTCTTCTGATTTTATTATTTATCTTAATCCTATTAAAATCATATCATAATAATAATATGATTATTTATTTATCAAATTATACTTATATGTTGTTATATTAATTTTATAACCCATTCTAGTTAATTTCTATCCCCATTGAAAAAAAACATCATTAGTGTGTTATTCAGACCACCAACTCCACAAATCGATGTCGTTTATTTTTCATTACTAAATTTCATTGATATTATTCATGGTGGTAATGGTTGTAATGATGAATAATTTTGAAATATATCCTATAATTATTAATCATTAATTTATATTTAATATCCACCTTTACCCCCTCTCGTGAATTGAGAAATGAGAATGCTAATAAATCTTATTTTTTGGATTACAACCTCAGTTTGTAATTATTTTATATCATTTCTTTATTCTTTCATAAATTGTCTAAGTGTCATCAAATAGGGTTATCCATAATAAAAATATATAATATCAATTTTTTTCTATTATAATAATGCTATGATAAAAGAAAAAACTTTTTTGACCATACTCAAAAATCGTGTTAAAGCATGTTTATGTTTTTGTAATTTTAAACACTAGTGTACACAATGAAAAATGATAATATATGACTCTAGGAACATGGAAATTATTATTATTATAATTATAAACTAATTATTAGTATATTTTTATAAAATTAATATAAAAATTATTTAACTTAATATGAATGTATCAATTTTATTCTCATAAATTATCAAAATAAGTCATTATCAATTCGGTTTACACATAATGTATCCCAGAAAAATATAAAATCAAAAAATAAAACATTAAATCAATATTAGGTTTATATTTTGGAATCATAAATATTATATCTATATTCAAATAAGTAGAAAATTATTTGTTAATATATGGAAGTTCTAAACATGCGCAAAATTATAATTGTAAATAATACATGATGGTTATAATATGCTATAAAAAATTTATATAATGATGATAAAGAGTTACAAAAAATGATTATTAAATGAAAAAATGTATATGATAGGAACTGAAATAGTTTATTAATTTAGTTTTTTTATAGGAGGTCATGGTGTGTTGAACTATTATAGGAAACATGGTAAGGTATTTTCATCTAAATTTCTCTTCATTAAGACATTGTTTGTATTGCACACCTTTTTTTAAGTATTGGGTATAATATTTGTTTGGAATATTTTATAATCTATTAATTCACCATTCATGATATTCTATGTTCAATATCATGGAAATTATCATTCACTATTTTTGTTTTAAATATTATTTAATCCATAAAAATGTATTTTTAACTATCTTCTAAAAATAAATATCTCTTGAATGAGAATATTTATATAGTTCATTTGAATGCCCATTCCTTATATAGTATATATAATTTTTTTCTCCTATTAATATCTATGGTGAAAATCAATTTCCTAAAACCTAATATTATATCATTTGATTCATCATCTTTTAAACTATGCAAGTTTCCTACAAGGTTATTCCAAAATTTTCAAATGGTTTTATCATCAATTCGAATTTTTTTTTGATAAATTGTTAATAATTTCGAATATTTCTTTATTAGTAATTATTTTTTCAGGGTAATGTTTTCATTGTATTTTTAGTTATGTTTTTTGAATTCATTGTGTCATTTTCATGTCTCAGTTATGAAATGTTATTTTAAAATTAATATTTTTTAATTTATTTTAAATTTTTTTCATTTTGAAATATTTTTTATATTTTATTAAAAAATAATTTTAAATATTTTTTTAAATGTAAAACTTTTAAAAATATTTTAGCATGTAATATTTTAAACCACTATAAAATTTCAATGTGATTTTATTGATAAGTATGTTTGTCAAAAATAATGACTTTCGATAGAATTATTTTTTGAAATTAATTATCAACTCAATTATTTTAAAATTTTTTGAAAACATTTTTAATTTTATATCTATCTATCTTAAAAGAAAAATATTTCGTGAAATGTTTTTAAATCACATTATATATTTTATTATGATATTATTTATTTTGAAAAATTATTTTTAAAAAATTCAATGACTTCATAAGTTCATCTGTTATGTTGTTTTTAAAAATTTAACTACCTCAATATTAATTGATGGGTTCTGTAAAAGACATTAAATTTTCACTACCAAACCCACCAGGATCTGAAAAAAGACTACCAAAATAATTCCTATCCTATACGACGGTCTAATGACCTTCACTGAGTACATATATCCCACATATGGGATGAATTATCCTAAAGTTCATGTACATATACACACATCTTGAAGACTATACAATGCTGTAATGAAATACAACTAATACCAATGTATGCATATATCTATGATCCCACAATCACAATATATATGTAAAGCACTAAACAAATATAGAGGGGAAAATACATGACCAACCAAAAATGATATAGTTTCAACCCTACTCCAAGGGTGAGGAAAATGATCAAATGCAACCACCTCGAAAAAACCCTGGTCAATCTAGTTCAAGCTAAGATCCACCAACTCCCTATCATATAAGGAAGATGTCAAATAGGATATTTTTTCCATAAGATATGACACCTGTGTGTGAGACCATGAAGGGGTGAGTATAACAATACCTAGTAAGAAGCCCAGAAATTATTAAACCCAATAAATCAAGAATTTCCATCTCATAAAAATATTATATCAATCAATGCATAAACAAATGGAACCCAGATATACTCCAGAAAAACATCACACCTATAATAGGACACAACCTGACTATCATCCATGTGATTATTCATGAATAAATTATCATTACTAGAGAATAAACTCGATGATCCATGTTATTTCTAGAGAAAATAATCCAAGAGGTCATGATCATTAGTCTCCATCCACGAATGCACTATGGACTCTGAATACCTCAATACAAAAATATGCTATCACACCTAGAACTACTGTGTCACTTCACAATCCCAATATGGAACAACCTAGAATGTGGGGGTAATTAGGACAATGAAACCCAAAACATTCACAATTTTAGATTCTATATGGAGGATAAACATACCAAACATGAAAATCATTATAATTATACAAACCCTTCCTAGGGTATATGAATGAATGATAAAGGATCACACTCTGGTCTTATGAAAGGATCCCACAAAATATATCTGAAACTCATCCTCCAGAGTGGATCAAAATTATGATATATAGAAACAATTCTACATTGTAACCTTGAGGGGATAGACCAAGGTAATTCAATAAACTAATATTGGTCTAAAATGATGAAATGAAGGGATCCAAACACCCTCAAAGGGGGTTCACAATGTTTAATAGGGGTACACAGAGTTTCCATCAAAACCCTGGGCTACCTTTTTAGTGATTTATCACAAGGCATGTAAATATACACATATATAACATGTTGGAATTCTAAAAAAATGAATAGATCTCCTAAAACAATTCCCAAGCCATTTGGTCATTCTCGTGTATACTAGACCATGTACGTGTACTTTGGTCGTGCCCATGTACTATTGTATTCCTATTACCAAGTAACAATTGAGTTAAATGCCAACGAAACTAGAATTTGTTACATGGTGCGTGAATTTGTCAAATAGTCTGTGATATTAAACTCTCTATGGAAACAGTATAGTTTCACATGGGTCCTACATAGTGTACATCTTCTAATTAAATTATGTGTAATATTGGGATTTCATAAATCCACAGAACAACCCCACATTACTGATGTCTCTACATCCATAATTATTAAAAATGAGGAAACCTAGATTGACAATTGTTTAACCCATTCCATCATGGATCATTATGATCTGGGATCATATTTTTGTGAGAAACACCATAGTCAATCCATTTTCACAACAACATGTCTAAACTAATAATAACTGATGCATTCGATCCATTCTGATTCACTCTAATCATTGTAGACGATCACCACACCCCAATCATTCCCTCTATCATGAACTACACTCCCAAGATCGATCTGTCAAATAGAATAACATCCACAGACTGATTGAATATGGGTTATTTACCAAACCAATGTTAAAATAAATTTCCTATGATGAACTTGTGAATAAATGGGGGAGATATCCATAAGGCACACAATGTGGAGAATGAACCTCAACATTTTTTTCATTTTCCATTGTTCAATATAATATAAAATAGTTATAAGAAGTTGGAATAATCAAAAAAGACATTTTGATACTTGGAAATTTAATCAATCATCGACATGTGAATCAATTATTTTTTTGGAATTGAACGAAATTTGACCATGATAAAAGAATGGGATTTGAATCATAATAACAAATCCCACCTAGAGTTTTGATTGACTATTGATGAAGAACAGTTTTGTTTTGTTATCATTGGTATGATCCATAAAATTTGTTGGTGCATGATCGTAGACCTGATGTGATCCAAAGTCATTTGACAACAATCCTCTATATTTTTTTCTGAAATTGTTACTCTAAATCCTATTATATTTGGTTAATAATAAGGTATATGTATATTAATTGTTAAATATAGGTGCAATTTGACACATCAAATAAAATAAATTAATTCAATTAATTTATTTATTTCATTAATTCCACACAAGAGATAAATTTTACAAAATACACTCCATGATGATAAAGGTTTCATCGTACCTAGTGTAAAATCCTTATTCTAAACTCAACTATGCCCACATATTTCTGATTTGGGATACAATTCTTGACATATTAACTTATTTTCTAGAAAAAATGCTAGTGTTTAGTATTAATAAATTTCAGAAATTTCCAAAATAAATTCATGGTACATTGAGAATAAAAATAACACACCATCTGAACAACAATATCATAAAATAATCCATAAAAAATTCAAATGTAATACGTTGGAAATTGAAGTCATTATATTTTTCCCACCATAGGGTTTTTATTCTATAAAATAGAAAAACCTAGTAAAAAATTTAAGGGTATGGGGCTCACATCTGGGTGTCCTACTCCCATGTGATTTATTGAATCTTAATGTGATTCCAACAAAAATACAAAAGGAAAATTGATTTCCCATAATGGATTATCTACTAATGATCCTCGATCTTCATCCAGTAATCTGAAATGGTATATCCTTCCTCTAGTTCTATGCAACCCTTATTGATAACATGTGATAGGTTGTGCTAAAATCACTTCAGAAATGACATGTGGAAGATGTCCTGTACCCTGTCCAACTATTGTGGTAGAGCTAAGAGTTACACCACCTCAACAACCCTATACCTTAGTTTTAAATTACAAATTAATATCGAAGATTTCTTACTAACCCAACCAAATATTTCCTATCCTGGTCGAGGTGAGACCCCAAGGAACACATATTCTCCCTCAAAATATATAGGCCCTCATCATTAGTATGCATGATAGATATGTGAATTCATCATCCACTCCTAGATTATCTACACCTTCTTTTTATCATCTTACATCAACTCTAGGAGCTTGAGTATTAACATGCCTAAATTCATCCTATAAGGAGGTTACTTGTAGGGTCATTCATACAGGTCATCAAATGGGGCCTCACTAGTGTTAGAATTAAAACTATTTTTTATAAAAACAACACCAAGGGTAAGTGATCCAACCAACTATGGACAAAATTTAGCATCAAATAATGTATCATGTTCTCCAAGACCTGAATAGTTTGTTCATTCTAGCCATCATTCTGGGGGTGAAACACCATGCTTAGATGAAACTATGTCCCAAATTCGTCTTGTATACTCTCCATAATTATGATATGAAGTGAGAATCATGGTTTGAAATGGTCACTGAGTAAATCCATGGATTATGTCTATCTTCTACATGTATATACATCACAAGATATCTACTTGAATCTCTCATCAAATAGGTAAGAATGGGACTAAAATGGTGACTCAGTCTACAATATCCCAGATGGAATTGTGTCCCATGGACATATGTGGTAAACATATCATGAAGTATATAGATATCACATCCCACTTCTAATCTAACAACTAAATGGTTTGTGCTAAACCTAATAAAACATGGTGCATAACCATGACATCCTGACATGTGTCACATTGAGAGAAAAACTCTACAACATTGGTCATCATTCTTGGAAATAGAAATATACTCCAAGGTATTGATACATCATTTGTAATATTATATATGATGCTATAGGAGATTTCTGAAACACCCACATCACCTCCCTCAGTAACATCACTAGTACTAGAATCCTTCCATTGAAAAGGATAAAATGTCCCCCATCTTCAAGCTATCCATTAAGAGCACATCCATTTGATATCTATGTACAAAAGGTCTCATAGTTGGCATTTATAGGTTGATAATCACTAAAAACTATAAAAACAGTGATGCAAAAACCATAAAATAAATATATAATGCACCATCTGCTTCCACTAAATAAACTTACAACATGAAAAATATTATATGATTCCTTGGACAAAAACTGAGAAAGATATCTCATGATGATAGTGTCTTCTACCACATTACCCTTATTATTAATTCATAAAATCTCAAAGACAATGTCTTGGAGAAGCCCTATCCAATTTATTTATCACATTTTATGATTCTTTAGAGAGAATTTATACTTGAGACTTTTGTGGTTAGAGTAGATGATAAATCTCTCAGCCATTAGTTAGTGTCACCATTTATTTTTTTGTGAATACTACCACTTATAAATCTATATCATGGGTCATGCAACTATTTTCATCTGGTATCAAATGACGTGAACCATAAACAATCATGACCTTAATCTAAATTATAATAGAACCATGCCCAGTCCCTAATGAATCACATAACACTAGGTACTCGACACCCTCCTACAGAAATATTAGGATGAGATCACTCCTCAAACTCTTCCTCAACTCCATAAAACACTAATGTCACCTTTTTCATTGATATTAAAGGATTCCCCTTATAGGAAATATATGTCAAGTGTACATCCACTCTAAAGAAATCATGAAAAAAATGATATTACCCTATGAACTCATCTACACTCTACACCACTATAATAATCATGGGTAGATACCAAGATATAATATCCTCAAACATCACCATATGTTCTTTCGCTCCTTCCTATAAGATAAAATTTACAAGAAAGTGGAATTATTGAATAGAAAATTGATACTTCAAGAGATTCATGAAAATATTGTACTTTTAGTGTGTGTCTAGTATCATTCAAAATTGTCTCACGTGATCCTCCTCTAACACCAAGTGAACTACGATTTCATCAATGAAAACCACCACAAACTAGTATTGGAATGATAGAATGGTATATTTAATGAGTCCCATGAACAATTTTGATAGTTATTAATTCTAAAGTAAATCACCATGTTCTCATAGTGACTATAGTGACATATAATTTTCATCTAGGTTATATTCCCATCATGTACTCTACGATGTAGACAAACTGATCTAATTTCAATCTAGAATAACTGTTTCAGCCTCTCAACTAATCATAGTGTCCATAAATCCTCAATAGTGGATACTTATTCTACACATTCAACATGTTCAAGAACCAATATTCCACACATAACCTCAAGATCATTTCATCTTTTCAGTGACTAACACTAGGGTTGCCCAGGCGGGAACCATTGGGTCTCACAATGTCCTTCTAAATAAATCCCCAAACTATGCCCTCACATTGAAAATCTCTACAAGATACATCTGATATGATGGTGAAGATATCCAGGACATTTTTGGGTGTAACTCATGTATATGTTTAACTCTCACTAGGGAGGTCATTCTAGAACGCCCTCAGGAATGTTCTCCTTATAATATTCTTTTAATGTAGTTTACTGGTATCCCATTTAATCTTCTACTCCAAGAGTCATGATATCAAAATTGTTAGTAATTGACTGAAATATATTATTTTAGCACCCATCCAACACTTCCAAACGTTCATTTTCACAAATAAAGGAAAATAAATACCATTAAATGTTGAAACACTGCCTACTACACCTAAAAAAGTCAATCTAGAAATGAGTAATGGATAGATAGTCCATGAATAAGATGATATCATATGGTCTCATAACCGACTGAATGTGATCCCAGAAAAAGGTCTCACCTCCAAGCATCAAATTGTTCTATTTTTATAAGTTAACAATCCCTTAGTCACCTCCTTTTGTAGTCTCCCAGATCAAGGGTCAATTCATAATCTCAACCGGAATCACTATGTTCTAAACTAGAGAATTAGAAAGAAATAAACGACTCAAACATGGTTCTAAAAAAAATATAATGTGTAACTGAAATTGATTATACCTCCTATCATCCATGGAACAATGGAGTCATAGGATTCTACAGCCTACAAATGGCTTCATTGCTGACCACTAGCTCCTTAATCCTAGAATTAACCACCTAGGGCTCATAGTGGAATTAGTCAAAACCCTTTACCACCTCTTGATTCTATCTATAACCCTTATCCACTTCTACCACCAGAAAAACCAAAATTATCCTGCCTCTATCTCTTCCTCAACAATTACTTCACCATCTCTTGATAGCATGCATAACGGTTCATAAAATACCATGATTTTTGTGTCTAACTATCATAGAACAATCACCTCATCTCTCCTGGATTACTAATGAAATATTTATATCCTTACGTCTCAAATCCTCTAACATGAGGTCATCTCATAATGTTTCTAACATGTTTGGATCACTATGACCACCGATGATTACCCCTTCCAAGGTCTCAGCCCTTGTGTACCGGATACTGGCACCCACAATTGGAACATTGTTTTCTCGGAAAATATCCACCCCTAATACAAACTCAATAACTTTATCATTTGTGGGATCATATTGGGATGTCACTAAATCCTAGATATCCTAGTGTAATCCTTACCCCAAGGTATGTGCTCTAAGAATAGATATAGGAACATACCCTTGGAGTATCATGGGAGACAAGTTAGCCTCATGGAATACTCCACCCTAGTCATAAAACCCTATTGTAGAGATAGAAGCTCCTAGATTCACATTGATCATAACATGGCTAGTTAAAATTCCTCCCTATAGGGGTGGTTGATGTCTAACCAGGAGAGAACATTCTCTTTGTGTGACTAAATCAAAAGTCTATACCATTAAATAATAGATCCATGAAGAAGACTCATACAGAGGACCCACATATGGTCTACAAGAATCCTAAAAAGGCGAAAAACACATATTACTGCCCCTAGCTAATCCTTAGAAACTTCAGAGTCTGGTGCAGCATGAAACCATGGAGGATTCTACCTATAGAACTCATGCAGTGCAATCAGTCTACATGCATCTTCAGCTAGCACTGACTGTTATACCTTCTTATACATAGGTGGTGGTATAGTTGGTAATCCACCATAAGGTACTATCTCAAATACCTACCCTTGTACTGATGCCACATCAACCAAAAGGTTATCCTCAGGATCACATAGTGGAATCCTGGAAAGCTGTCTTCATAGAGGCATATGTTGAATCTACCTGCATTCTCACTGGAACCAATTTTTACGTATACCGTATCAAAAGGGAGGAGATCAGAGACTTTCTGTATTAATACATTGGTTGCTATAGGAACACGGGAGTCCCTTTCTATAATGATTCTCTAAAAAACATTACATTGTTTCCCCAAACCAATATCAATGAATCTTGATAATGTATAACTAACCCCTTTGATACCACTCTATCACGACCCAACCCACTGAGGTGCGAACATTTACTACCCCAAATCCTCCTTTAATAGGCCAGGGGCTACTAAATAATACAGAGTGGAAAAATCCCACACATGGGAAGAATTGTCTTAATATACATATACATAGGTATACTTATCTATACCCATTAATGGTTAAATTTTAAACAAATGATATAAATTCATGAATATATCTATGTTCCCACAATTGGAGTACATCTATAATTCACTAATAGTGATAAAGAGGGGAAAAAATAAGCCCAAAAACTATAGAGAGTCAATCTTACTCTGAGGGGAAGGAATAAGATCGAATGAAATCTGTAGAGACCCGAAGCCTGACGTACATTGACATTACATTACTTTTGCGGAATACTAGGTACATAACAAAAACACACACACAAGGATCGTAATAGTTTAGTGTCTTTGGAAACTCGGAACGTAATCTTCTAATCGTGGTGAAAGATCTTCAATATCTCCCATAAAGATCTTCCCTTTTTTTACCTAAAACCTTTCTTTATATCCTGGGGAAAAGAAAACATAAAAGGGTGAGCTCAAATGCTCAGTAAGGGTAAACAAAAGAAAAAAAAATCAATCACATCATATTCATAAGAACATAACTTTTGGAAATCTTAACCTGCAAAAGAGAGCATAATTTCATAACATGGGATAAATCATAGTAGTGAAAAGAAATCCCAATAATCATAACATAAAACTTGAAACTTTGTGGCATACACACATAATCATAGAGAATCATTTCTTGTTAGTCAAGACTCATTGCCAAGACTATCTTAGTGGACAAAGTCTCTTTCTGAATCGAGTAACCCTCGTTTCAGTCCTGTTTCATGGAACCGGTATAACCTTCCATTCCAGCCATGTCTATCTCATGAGATATAAAATCATTACCCAATGCATTGGAGGGAGATATAGGTCCCACCCATCTTATAATGAATCCTTTCTTATGTGTGCCACATAATCATAAAACATACATCATCGCATAACACATATAACAAAAATGGGATTCTTGAAACATCATGACATCATAAATTCATATATGATAAAGGAATTCATAAACATAATTCCATCACAACATAGTCAAACCAATGTAAAAATATGGATAGAAACAGAACCCTTTATTATCTTAGATGGAAAATAATTTTGATAAAACACTTGAATTGAATTCTTGAGGAAAATATCCTTTCTTCTTCAAAAACATTTTTCCTTTCATAACATGTCATACAACTTTAAAATAAAAGAAGTTGATTAAAAATAAACTTGAAAACTTGTAAAGGAAGCTTCTTTGAAGTAATGTTTTAAAAATCCATTCATGCCGTATAAGTTAAAAAAAAACATTCTTCGTACTTTTGTCGGAAAAGTCAAAAAGTACCTCGTACGAAAAAACGACAAAAGATTCCTTTCATACGTATTACTAAAAACTCACTAAAGGGTAAAAATGGATTTAAACAATTTTAGGTGGATGGAAATAATATTACATATTGAGTAAACATGGATGTGGATGATAAAATACACCCCAGTAAATACTTACGAATAAACAATCTCGGATAAAAATGAGATTGTGATATTTCCCTTACCTTAGGTCCGATTAGCTTCGTATGTGTCCGAACCTCCTGTATAATGATTTAAATAATGTCATTGACTTATTAAAGAATCATATTCATTGTTATGATATCATATATGGTTCACTTATGACTTTATATTACCCGTTCTTTTGTAAATTCCATGTTAAAGAAGCGTTTTGGGTAAAATCGTTTCATTTATCGTAGGTGTTTTGACTTGTTGTTCTTGACATCATTATTACTTATATCATGATTTACTTACTTCCAGAATATAAAATATGATTTATATATCATATATATTCAGTATATATATATATATAATAGGTAGATAAATAAAATGAAAAACACCGTTCATGGAGACGGTAGTCCGTACGTACGCATGAACGCTGTTTTCCTTTCCTTATTGTCTTGAAATGGAAGTAAGTAGATGACATACATATGTATATATATACATAAATCCAGTAGCCTTATAATGTCATATATTTCATTATTATTTCTTATATATACATTATAATCATTCTTAAATGGTTACATGGAGAATGAATCTCATCACGTCGTGGAGACGGTATTCCGTACGTACGCACGAGCGATGATATCATTCCTATAAATATTGAATTGAATTGGAGTGGATTATACAATATATCAGAATCAATATTATGTTGTAATAACTATGTATAGTTATTCTTTACACCATTATACCCATCCATGTAAGGTGGTGGTGGAAAATAGATTACACCACGGCGTGGAGACGGTATTCCGTACGTACGCACGCGCGGTGATTTCTTTTTCCGTAGGATGGATAGATAGTGAAATAGGGTTGTTTCATACTTATAATAACATATCAGTATATGAGTGATACTGATGTTATTACTTCATAATGAAACAACCTAAGAAGAAGAAGTGGAAGAAGAAATAAATATGAAATAATTGGTAACGGTAATTACCTCTTCTTTGAAGCGCCTCTTTAAGACATCCTCTTAGGGAACTAAAATTGGTCTTTTAGGAAGACCAGAACCTCTAGTATGTTTCTAGGGAAGTGGAGAAGAGATTTTGGCAGGGGTTGGCCGAGCTTGAGTGCTCAAATTGGTGGGAGGAGGAGGGGGAGGAGGTGCCCTTTTATAAGGGAGGAGAGGGGCACCTTTGGAATAACTAAAAATATTATTTTATTATAAAGTCAAGTTCGGTTTTAAATAGCTCCAAATTGATTTATTTCGAGGATAAGGTGGGGATGGGTCGAAAGCCTCTCATACAATAGAATTTAGACAAGTTTAGGTTCCTATTTTAACCTTATCATTTAGATTTAACTCTAAGTTAAATAATTTAACTTTTACCGTGACTTTTTGTTTTCTTACACTATATGGTTAATACACTTACTATAACATGACAAACGAACCACAAGTTGTTTACTATTAATATATATATCCTTATCTAAGTCATTTGGCCGAACCTTAGATTTTTAGGAATAAAATAACAATTAATAATATAATATTTGATTTAAAAAATATTTTGTGTCAATTTTGACACTATTTGATATATGATTTTTGTGAAAGTCATAACAGAATTATATGTTCTAAACAAGTTGATTAAATCAACACTAATATATCATAGTAACCTATAAAATTAGTGTAATTCATAAAAAGTCTCAAATTACATTTATTTTGGTGTTTATAACATCAATTATGTCAATATTTCATTAATATGATAATTACTGCATCATCATTGTGTCATAAATAACATAAATAATTTAATGTCTAAAAATTATAAATAAAATACCATCATTTAGGAAATCTTTTTATCTTTCTAATGAATATTTATAGTCGAATTTATCTTATGTATAACCCCATATTAAAAATGATTTAGTTATTAAACATTGATTTTAACTATTTTAACTATTCATTAAATAAAATAATATTAAATGTCATAATCTAATCCAAGTGGACCTAAATGGTCATATTATATTCATAAGGTTGTTTTTGGTCGAACTACACTTATCCAATAGAATTAGGACATGTGTTAGGGTAATAGTAATATCATATTTACCCTTAGTTACCCTATTTACTATTAACCGTGGTAAAAAAAAAGTAAAAAGTTACTATTCACCAAAAATTATTTTCATCTCACTGAACCACATTTTAGTCCTTGATATTAACCGTGTCTGTCGGATTTTCGAAATTCCATTCACAGAAGCGGTAAAATTAAGTTTTATGCAAAATTTAGTTTTTAACCTACCACTTAGTGGTTTCACAATTTATCAAAAATTGAAAGTTTTCAGAAAAATGCCAAAATTTCATCCTAAGCTATATTTCATATTCCGAATTAAAAAATGAAGTCTATTTTACCAAATTCATAACATAGAAATTTCATTAATTAATTTTATAATTAAATCCCGCTGTTAAAACAAATAGCGTGTTTTTAAGAAACAATATCTATCAAAAGATTGACACTTGATTATGTCTGGTTTAAATGTGAAATTACATCCAATGACCAACATTGTATTAAATTGTAAAAATATATTCTAAATATACTTTAAAACAACTCAAATTAATAATTTATCACTATTAATTATTTTGATTAAAAAATTTGTTTTTAATTATAATTTAGTAATTTTCACTATTCATCAGAATATGAAAGTTATCCGAAAAGTACCAAAATTTCACCTTAGGCTAAATTCGATACTCCGAATCCAAAAATGAAGTCCATTTTGAGAGCTAAAATTTCTAAAATTTTAAAAGGTGGTTATTACTATTCATAACGGCTAGTTATAATAATATTTTAATAGCATATCGTTGTTTAGTAAAACTCGGTATTGCGTACTACACACGCTATCAAGGAAGGTCGCGATTGCGTGTAATGCAAGTCAAGTCAAGGGTGTGTGTTGTGCAAGCTCCTTTTGGTGTAGCGTACAACACAAGACATTAATAAAATTAAAAAAAATATATTTTTCATAAAATCTCGGGCTGTTACATTCTACCCCCCTTAAAATGAATTTCGCTCTCGAAATTCGTCGGGGTTATAAATGGTTTACTATTCGAAAGTTTCTTTAATAGAAACCCACATCGTAAAAAGTAATATCAAGACCAATCTTTAAAAACAATAGTATGAAACGTAACGGTTACCCAAATAAACTAATCACTGGGTTTCCATATAGGTGAAAATATGGATATGGAAGAGAAATCTAACCATCATGTTCTGATGGAGAGTGGTAGAGAACATGGCTATGGAAAAGCCAGCAATCACAAAGCCATAAATTTGTGACGATCTAAGGTACCATCTTATTCATCAGATATAAGATCACTAGGACAGCATTTTTGGTTTTCAAGATCGTTTCCCTAAAGTTAAAGAATTTGAATTAGAATAAATACTTACTTTATTTTGGTACAATCTCACTGTTGTTCGTGCCTTTAACAATTTCCACTTCATCTCTTAAATAAATGAAGTTGAATTTGTTATTCGTGAAGTGTTAGCAGATCATGTGATAGAATGACGGGTCATTCCATCTGTCTCAAACAAAAGGTTAGCAAAAATTATATACATAAGTCGATCTATAGTGAGATTAATCATATATGGTTCCTAAAATGGACTTTATACTTCATATATCATACTGCTTAATATAATAAAACTAGTTTCTAATAAACAGGGACTTCCTGTAGGCCAGTGGTAGGCGATAAAGGCCAGTCGCACTTCGGTTGTGGGTTCGATTCCCACATCCTTGTCCGACGCGATGGGCTGTCGCCCGTCCTGCAGGTTGTCCTTTTTCTAAAGCTATATTACTATAACATCCCATCAATAATATCGAAAAACATTTTATCCTAACTTATGTCCAACATAATCCATTACAATATTTAGGCTCATCCATAATACTTTAGTACACTCTCATAACATAGTGAAAACGATTGCCAGAGATTTAATACTATCGTTGATCCCCATATATCATAAGATATGTTTTGTTGGTCACATTCCAAAAATTCAAAGTCCTTAATCATGTATTCTCTTGAATTCCCATTGAACCTTAGTGAAAACATGAATGCAGTTAAAAGTTAACACTTTCCAAATACCAAAATCCTCAAAATTCTATATACTCAAACCATGATATCACTTAGTCCTTATATCAATCATGAGCTCATGAATACTGTCAAATATTTCATTTTCTCATTTTCCCTTCATTATGCGCATATCATCTTTTTTCCAAAAATACCTCAATCACTTCGAATACCACATTAGAGCAATACATAAATATTCCAATACACCATAAAAGTACCTCAACAACATTATTCTTGAATACCAATACATAAACACTTCAGTCCATCCACTTCAATGACTGTCTTGGAATAAGTCCTTCCTTGATTTAGAAGTATCTTTTTAGGTCAGGGAATTGAGTTGGGTAATGCCCATGTTCTCCACAAATAAGACATTGAACTACATAACAATCTGTCACTCTATGACCCTTTTCTCCACACAGATAACATCGGTCCCTCCATTTGAGGTATTCCTCAAGGTTCTTCTTCCCTTCTTTAGAAATCTCAATCTTCCTTTCATTATGATCCTCAACATGCGAACATGCATAATAGTTTATCTTCCTCTTCTTTGATGAATTAGTCATACCACTAAATTTCACCTTGTTAATCATATATCGCGATGACTTATTCTGCATAATCACAATATCTTTATCTCTAGGCATCACACAATTTTGTTGCTCATAGTCACAAATTTGTCCATTGGATTCAATGTTAACCGAATTCCTTCTGGTTCCCTCCATTAACTAAAACACAAAAAGAATTTTGTGAGAGGTGAAATCATGCTAGGGAAGACAACATAGTAAAGGGGAGCACCCTCAATATCTAACATATTAGGTTAAATTCTAAGATCGTTACCGTAGTTCTAGGAATATATCCTATACGTATACTTATCCTTAGGGACATCCCTAGACATACCTTAGAAATATATCTAGGGATCTCACTAACGTTCTCACATCCTAGTTTCCAAAGGTTGACTAAACCTTTCCTCTGATACCAACTGTAGAGACCCGAAGCCTGACGTACATTGACATTACATTACTTTTGCGGAATACTAGGTACATAACAAAAACACACACACAAGGATCGTAATAGTTTAGTGTCTTTGGAAACTCGGAACGTAATCTTCTAATCGTGGTGAAAGATCTTCAATATCTCCCATAAAGATCTTCCCTTTTTTTTTACCTAAAACCTTTCTTTATATCCTGGGGAAAAGAAAACATAAAAGGGTGAGCTCAAATGCTCAGTAAGGGTAAACAAAAGAAAAAAAAATCAATCACATCATATTCATAAGAACATAACTTTTGGAAATCTTAACCTGCAAAAGAGAGCATAATTTCATAACATGAGATAAATCATAGTAGTGAAAAGAAATCCCAATAATCATAACATAAAACTTGAAACTTTGTGGCATACACACATAATCATAGAGAATCATTTCTTGTTAGTCAAGACTCATTGCCAAGACTATCTTAGTGGACAAAGTCCCTTTCTGAATCGAGTAACCCTCGTTTCAGTCCTGTTTCACTGAACCGGTATAACCTACCATTCCAGCCATGTCTATCTCATGAGATATAAAATCATTACCCAATGCATTGGAGGGAGATATAGGTCCCACCCATCTTATAATGAATCCTTTCTTATGTGTGCCACATAATCATAAAACATACATCATCGCATAACACATATAACAAAAATGGGATTCTTGAAACATCATGACATCATAAATTCATATATGATAAAGGAATTCATAAACATAATTCCATCACAACATAGTCAAACCAATGTAAAAATATGGATAGAAACAGAACCCTTTATTATCTTAGATGGAAAATAATTTTGATAAAACACTTGAATTGAATTCTTGAGGAAAATATCCTTTCTTCTTCAAAAACATTTTTCCTTTCATAACATGTCATACAACTTTAAAATAAAATAAGTTGATTAAAAATAAACTTGAAAACTTGTAAAGGAAGCTTCTTTGAAGTAATGTTTTAAAAATCCATTCATGCCGTATAAGTTAAAAAAAACATTCTTCGTACTTTTGTCGGAAAAGTCAAAAAGTACCTCGTACGAAAAAACGACAAAAGATTCCTTTCATACGTATTACTAAAAACTCACTGAAGGGTAAAAATGGATTTAAACAATTTTATTTGGATGGAAATAATATTACATATTGAGTAAACATGGATGTGGATGATAAAATACACCCCAGTAAATACTTACGAATAAACAATCTCAGATAAAAATGAGATTGTGATATTTCCCTTACCTTAGGTCCGATTAGCTTCGTATGTGTCCGAACCTCCTGTATAATGATTTACATAATGTCATTGACTTATTACAGAATCATATTCATTGTTATGATATCATATATGGTTCACTTATGACATTATATTACCCGTTCTTTTGTAAATTCCATGTTAAAGAAGCGTTTTGGGTAAAATCGTTTCATTTATCGTAGGTGTTTTGACTTGTTGTTCTTGACATCATTATTACTTATATCATGATTTACTTACTTCCAGAATATAAAATATGATTTATATATCATATATATTCAGTATATATATATATATATAATAGGTAGATAAATAAAATGAAAAACACCGTTCATGGAGACGGTAGTCCGTACGTACGCATGAACGCTGTTTTCCTTTCCTTATTGTCTTGAAATGGAAGTAAGTAGATGACATACATATGTATATATATACATAAATCCAGTAGCCTTATAATGTCATATATTTCATTATTATTTCTTATATATACATTATAATCATTCTTAAATGGTTACATGGAGAATGAATCTAATCGCGTCGTGGAGACGGTATTCCGTACGTACGCACGAGCGATGATATCATTCCTATAAATATTGAATTGAATTGGAGTGGATTATACAATATATCAGAATCAATATGATGTTGTAATAACTATGTATAGTTATTCTTTACACCATTATACCCATCCATGTAAGGTGGTGGTGGAAAATAGATTACACCACGGCGTGGAGACGGTATTCCGTACGTACGCACGCGCGGTGATTTCTTTTTCCATAGGATGGATAGATAGTGAAATAGGGTTGTTTCATACTTATAATAACATATCAGTATATGAGTGATACTGATGTTATTACTTCATAATGAAACAACCTAAGAAGAAGAAGTGGAAGAAGAAATAAATATGAAAGAATTGGTAACGGTAATTACCTCTTCTTTGAAGCGCCTCTTTGAGACCTCCTCTTAGGGAACTAAAATTGGTCTTTTAGGAAGACCAGAACCTCTAGTATGTTTCTAGGGAAGTGGAGAAGAGATTTTGGCAGGGGTTGGCCGAGCTTGAGTGCTCAAATTGGTGGGAGGAGGAGGGGGAGGAGGTGCCCTTTTATAAGGGAGGAGAGGGGCACCTTTGGAATAACTAAAAATATTATTTTATTATAAAGTCATGTTCGATTTTAAATAGCTCCAAATTGATTTATTTCGAGGATAAGGTGGGGATGGGTCGAAATCCTCTCATCCAATAGAATTTAGACAAGTTTAGGTTCCTATTTTAACCTTATCATTTAGATTTAACTCTAAGTTAAATAATTTAACTTTTACCGTGACTTTTTGTTTTCTTACACTATATGGTTAATACACTTACTATAACATGACAAACGAACCACAAGTTGTTTACTATTAATATATATATCCTTATCTAAGTCATTTGGCCGAACCTTAGATTTTTAGGAATAAAATAACAATTAATAATATAATATTTGATTTAAAAACTATTTTGTGTCAATTTTGACACTATTTGATATATGATTTTTGTGAAAGTCATAACAGAATTATATGTTCTAACCAAGTTGATTCAATAAACACTAATATATCATAGTAACCTAGAAAATTAGTGGAATTCATAAAAAGTCTCAAATTACATTTATTTTGGTGTTTATAACATCAATTATGTCAATATTTCATTAATAAGATAATTACTGCATCATCATTGTGTCATAAATAACATAAATAATTTAATGTCTAAAAATTATAAATAAAATACCATCATGTAGGAAATCTTTTTATCTTTCTAATGAATATTTATAGTCGAATTTATCTTATGTATAACCCCATATTAAAAATGATTTAGTTATTAAACATTGATTTTAACTATTTTAACTATTCATTAAATAAAATAATATTAAATGTCATAATCTAATCCAAGTGGACCTAAATGGTCATATTATATTCATAAGGTTATTTTTGGTCGAACTACTCTTATCCAATAGAATTAGGACATGTGTTAGGGTAATAGTAATATCATATTTACCCTTAGTTACCCTATTTACTATTAACCGTGGTAAAAAAAAGTAAAAAGTTACTATTCACCAAAAATTATTTTCATCTCATTGAACCACATTTTAGTCCTTGATATTAACCGTGTCTGTCGGATTTTCGAAATTCCATTCACAGAAGCGGTAAAATTAAGTTTTATGCAAAATTTAGTTTTTAACCTACCACATAGTGGTTTCACAATTTATCAAAAATTGAAAGTTTTCAGAAAAATGCCAAAATTTCATCCTAAGCTATATTTCATATTCCGAATTAAAAAATGAAGTCTATTTTACCAAATTCATAACATAGAAATTGCATTAATTAATTTTATAATTAAATCCCGCTGTTAAAACAAATAGCGTGTTTTTAAGAAACAATATCTATCAAAAGATTGACACTTGATTATGTCTGGTTTAAATGTGAAATTACATCCAATGACCAACATTGTATTAAATTGTAAAAATATATTCTAAATATACTTTAAAACAACTCAAATTAATAATTTATCACTATTAATTATTTTGATTAAAAAATTTGTTTTTAATTATAATTTAGTAATTTTCACTATTCATCAGAATATGAAAGTTATCCGAAAAGTACCAAAATTTCACCTTAGGCTAAATTCGATACTCCGAATCCAAAAATGAAGTCCATTTTGAAAGCTAAAATTTCTAAAATTTTAAAAGGTGGTTATTACTATTCATAACGGCTAGTTATAATAATATTTTAATAGCATATCGTTGTTTAGTAAAACTCGGTATTGCGTACTACACACGCTATCAAGGAAGGTCGCGATTGCGTGTAATGCAAGTCAAGTCAAGGGTGTGTGTTGTGCAAGCTCCTTTTGGTGTAGCGTACAACACAAGACATTAATAAAATTAAAAAAAATATATTTTTCATAAAATCTCGGGCTGTTACAAAATCACCCATAAAAAACCATGGTCTTTCTAGATCAAGATAATTTTCACAAACCAATATTCATTATGTACACCATCAAATGGGATGTCATCTTCATAATACATTACACATGCTGACAAATTCCAAGTATGGGCGATTATTATAATTCCCTTTAGGACACCCCAAAAATGATAAACATGAATGATCTTGAATATTCAACTCATAATAATTATATTCCAATCAATTCATAATAAAAAATTACCCATATATACTCAACAATGACACTTCACCTCCATGCAGTCACAAAAAAACATCCAACCTCATGATTATTCTCAACGTAATGCTTATTCTTGTATAATACACTACATGAGATATAAAATTCCTGGATACACACATCCAAGAGGTCATGATCGTTTGAAAATTACCATGAAAGCTCACTAGTTTCTAAATACATCAATACTCTATGAAGTGATCTCAACCATGACCACTGGGAGAATCCACAATCACAATCTAGATCAAACCTCTTTGTATGGGATCATATGCTAATGATAACACAAAACGTACTTATATATCTTACTAAATGGATGATAAACACCCCATACATGGTGAATATTCTGATTCTAAAAACCCCACCTATGGTATAACAAATAATGAAAGAGCATCACACTCTAGTATTATAGAGGGAAACCATAAACTCTGTCTAAGACTCATCATATAATGGGGTTCACAATCCTGATATGTGGATGTAATTACACACTATACCCTCATGTGTATATACCAATGAAATACACTCAATCGTTACTATTCAAAACTGAAGAAATGAAGGGCTCCAAACACACTCAAAGGTGTCCCATAATTTGTTCTAGGGTTACACGGTGTGTACATACAATCCCATGTATGCCCATGTTGTTTTTACTCACAAATAATGTAAATATTCACAAAACCACATGTAAGGATAGTACAAAATATGCTGAGACTGGTCAACCCTCTGCCAATGCCCAAGCACAGAGGACTGTGTCTCTATACTCTAGTAATGTCCTCGTTGTCCAACCTGCGCGGGCCCCAATAACCTCTATGTTACACATTGAGCGTCCAAGAAAATGTCACATGAAATGTGACTGGTTAACATAGCATGTGATATTTAACACGTTCTATAAACCTTATCACCACATAGGGGCACCCACACGACATGCATATACAAATTACACGTTGTGTAATCTGATATTTTATTGAATCCATGGACCTCTTTTGCATTGCTGAAACTTCTAATTCTATCATGATGCCAATTGTGGAATGTTAGATTTTGGTCCATCCAACCATTATCATCATCAATCAATGTGATTGGGATTCAGATCCTCTCCAAAAATACCACTGTCGACCCATCCATCACCATCGCATGTCAACCTCAGGAAGATCATAATCCTTTAATCATTTTGATCTCCCTATGATCTTACTCCATCATCACTGTGCATGGATCCCACCTTTTATCATGTACCATATACCACGTATCAATCCCCTTCACCATATAATAGTCAACTAATGATCGAATATTTTGTATTAAATGAACCATGGGTCAAATAAATTTTTAGATATAAACATGAAAAGAAATAGGGGGAAATATATAAATCAATAGATGCGACGAATGAAAATTGTCGTTTGTTCATGGGGCCTTGATCCATTTTTGAATAAATATACAAAATAAGGGGAAATAAACACAATAAACCATTTGATATTTCACAATTAAATTTACCATCTATGTATGAATAAATTTTGGTCATGGAATTGATCTATGTCTGGATAGTATAAAATAAAGTTATTTAAATACAAATCAACAACCTATGTTGAGTATAGATCAATAACTATTGAGGAATAATTTTTTTTCCATCGTTGGTGAGTTCCCTGAATGCTTTTGGTGCAAAATCCCCAATCTGATACCATCTGACATAATCTTCCAACGATCCTCCATATTCCCCTCTTTAAAGGTTCATATCAATACTATGTCATGTGGATAACCCAATGGATAATGAATAATACTTTTTAAATAAATTATTTGGTCACTAGAGAAAATAAAATAAAATAAAATAATTCAACTTATTTATTTATTTTCTTAATTAATATTCCATTGAAGTCTTTTTCAAAAATGCCTAATCTGATAAAGGTTATGTTGTACCTAAAGCAAAAAATCATGTTATAAACATAACTATTACATCATATTTATGATCCACAGCACATTCATGTGTCATTCAATTTTTTGGGAATAATAAATGTTCATGATATTAATATATTTAATGTATTAAATATATTAATTATGAGAACATATTATCTCAGAATCTCATGCAATATTAACGCCTAACTATAAAAATAATTCCTATAATATCGAGAATTAATACATTCAAAATAAGTTTCATTAAATGAATAATTTATTTACATATGAAACTCTATTGTATGAATTTTGAAAAACGAAGACTTATATCACCCATAAATGAATTGGTAATTTATTTATACTTTAGGAGGAAAGTATGTTAGGTGTGGACATTTTGTTTGTTCATAATATGAATCCTGGGTATATTTTTTATAACATGAATCATGAATATTTTTTTAATTCATAAGATGAGGAATGACCATTTGTGTCAAAAAATAATGCATGGGAGTTTTTTTGTTAACAACATGATTCTTGGGAATTTTTTTTTTCAAAACATAAAGCATGATCATTTTGTTAGTTCACAATATAAATCATGGATTATTTGATATAACATGAGGCATGGGTATTATTATTGTTCACAACAACATCTAGGGAAATTGTTTTATCAATTGTATATTTTATTTTAGTTTAGGATTGTTCCAAAATCTCATGCTTTTTGACATGTTATTCCATGTATTCATCATTATGCCATATTTTTGTAGTATTCCACACTTTTATGTTATGATGATATGTTTTATGTTATTGATATGTATTTTGATCCAGGTTATAAATTTGGTGATTATTTAATGATATTTTTATGAGAATATGTTTCTACATCATCTATTAAGGTTTTTATATTTAGTATATTGATCTTGTAATATGATATTTATGTCTTATAGATATTATCTATTGTGTTTATGATCTAATAATTATGATATCTCTTTCCGTTAATGATAAATTTATTTCATACCTTAATAATTTCTCTAATCTGGTATTTATTAATGTTGTTATATCAAGTGAGATTTTATAAAATGGTATAAGGGATATATTAGATTGATTAATTTTTACAATTTTAGTAAAATAATATATTTATTAAACTAATAACCAATATAGTAAGAATTTTTTTCCTTGGATTTTTTTTGTGAGATGTATAATTTAATCAATATATTAATTAAATTTTCATGTTATGTTTAGCGTGGATCACTTATTTTGGTATTAGTAGAGGAATTTTTAGATATAATCTTAATTATTTTCTTCAGAGTAGTTTAGTCACCTTTGCTGTGATGTTGAGATAACCTTGGTGATAACCGTATTGATGATTCTAAATAAAAATGATATTCTAAAAAATTTCTAAATTATTATGTAGATTATTTTCCATTGAATGATATCCCTATATAGATTTTATATGTGCGTAGAAACTCTAAAACAGTTGTACTTAGGTGTAATATCCCATAAGAGGCTCGATTGGGCATCACCTTGCTCATCCCATGGTTCATGATTAAGAGTCATAACTAAAAAAACTATTGGATAGTAATGGGGTATGCATGGGATATTAATATTGTGATTATAATCCATTATGAATGAATTTCTATTTAATTAAAATACTTTTTAGAATTACCAACATAAAGAAATCTATATTAAACAAATAGTGGGTTATGTTGAATTACATTTTATTGTGATGGTTTCAAAAGATTAATAAATTATGAGGTAAATTTTTCATTAATGGACTCATAATGTAAATATTTATCACTAATGATTAAAAATATAGTCATAGAAATTGATGGTTAAAAGGTAAACTGAAAAAATAATAGATTTGATAGAAAATTTAGTAATGATAAAACACCCAGGATAGATGTGGGCCTTGAAAACATTTTCTTCGTGCTCTCCCAACTACCTTAAGGTATGATAAATAACATGAATGTTTTCGAAAATCAAACTCGCCAATGAAAAGATTGATAAATTTGTATAGCAGATCTGATGATGTAGATGAAAATGAAAAGACGATTCTATTTTCTATAGGTAAAAATGTGTGAAGTATCTGCCAAGGGATGCTCTCAAAGGAAGAAAAAAGGGTTTCATGTGTCGATGTATTATCCAATAAGATCGTGAATGTAGAGATAAGAAGAATAAGCCCATCCATAAAAAAAAAATTTAGATTTTGAAATTCCTCAAATTTTAGAAGTTTTCAAAATATTGAAATAGTGTCAAAAATCAAAAACTAATGGGGTTAAAAAAACAACGTCAACCACATACACTAATGTAAAAAGGTAAAGACTATGATAATCATCTCATGAAAAATAATGGTATATGGTACACAGACACTCCACTCTTGATTTTTGGATATCCTATTGCTAGTAAAAAAATATTTATAAACAATATATATGTCTGTATTTACAAGTAACTCCAATTAATATTATTTTTTATTTGTATTAAATTCAAGTACCTAAATGTATTTTTAATATCACTTATATTTGTTTTTATTAACTACTTAATTGCAACATATTCTTTACTAAAAATTAAATTTATTACATTGTAATATTAATAATGACATTTTGTTTAGAAAAAAATGAATGTATCGTTATGAATTATTATTACCAATTTTTTTAAACATATAAAACCATTACTAATAATTATTCACAACAAACAAGTCAGTTGAGAATAATATCATTATTACTGTCATATAAATAGTTACTAAAAAATTTATATTAATATTAACAAAAATATTTGGATAAACATCAGTAATATGTCATACTATATTTGAATCTAAATAAAATTGTTAATTGAGATATTTTTTTTCCAAAATAAAATATATATGGGATTTGAAAAATATTCAGAAACCTAAAATTTTCCTTGTGATTTTCACATATAACGAGTAGTCATTTAAAGAATATAAAAAATAATAAATGAATATAAAAACAAAACCCATTTCTTTCCCCCTTATTCACTTTCTCCCCACATCTACCTCTTCCCTTATTACCTACCGATCTTTGTCACATGCATAGTGGATATCTCTCCCTACGATGACACTCCAAACACATCACCTTTCACCACACCCACAACCACACCCCTAATAATCTACCATTTATCACAAAATAATCTACTGTTGTTAAATTGTATTTTTTCCCTTTCTCCTATATTGATGAGGTATAGGGAGTGGAATTGAAAAAAACCAATTCACATTCAATTGAATGATTTTTGGGCCTCCAACAAGGTATTCAATTCAACTATTGATGTTTTGAGCACATAAAATCCAATATATATATTGTTTAAATTGATTTATAGTTAGGGTTTCAGTGAATTATGATGAAATAATATATCTCATTATTTTTCATATTTTAGGAATTGATTTTAGAATTATAATTTTATAATTCTCTATAGAATAGAATTTGATCCCAACACTGAATCACATTCTTCAAGAAAATATTCATCCACCTTCCAAGAACCCTGCTATAATTATTCTCTTTTAGAAATCCCCAAGGATGAATTCTGGAAGAGTTATTTCTATGCGTACTGACCATCATTGAAAGGTAGGAATGTTTATATCTATCATCTTAATAAATTAGAAACTAGTCTATTTCTTTTTTATAGTGAAACTAACATTAATATAGATACTAGAAAAGTGCATCGACTTTATGGTGACTTGTTATACATAGAACTCATCCCAATTGATCAGAAAAATAGGAAAAGGTATACCTTTCATTTAATTTTTCGTTTATGCTCTCAAATGATATTTTCTATGATTAAATTTGAATAAATCTCCCATAATTTTGTTAACATGTAACTTCATGCTCAATAATTTTTCTTACTTATCCAAATCAATCAAGTGGAGGAGTAATATTTTGGCCAACAAATTGGAAAATAAAAAATGTAATATTTCTATCATGGTTTCCAATTTTAGAGTGTAAACGTTGAGTGAATGCCTCTATTAAAGATTTAATCACTCAAAATAAAATAATTATTATATTCATGAAAAATTTATAAACCCATTCTAAAAAGTAGCATTAATTCTAATATATAAGTCACATTTAAAATAACATAACTTTTTAAACCTGAAAATTAATTTCTACACAATGTCTTTGATATTAAATTGGGTTAGGGACCCTGTGATGATGAATGGGCGCGTTTTTGAAATATAAATAGATATAGATCCATTTGAAGTCTCATTCTAGATATGAAGGAATTTTAAATGTACTTAAATATTTTAATTCTATAAATTGTGGTAAAATATACAATCGAAATTGAAAATTTTCACCATTAATCAATGTTGATTGAATTATAAAAACACGAATACACAATAAATAATCTAATTTGACAGAGATTATTTAATTATTTTGAGAATAATATTTCTCCTTATTTTAAAAGAAAATAATTAATTTGTTGATTTGGTGTCAATAATTTCAAAATCATTTTTATTTCATGATTAATGTATGATTTCCATTTTGTGTGATGTGGAAATGCGTTATACTCATTTTGTCACATTAATAATTTATTATACTATTTAATTTGATATCAAGATTATATAATTATAAGAATTTTTAAAATGCATTCCTCGTGTTTAACTATTAAATAGTTGATCGTTTTTTGAAAATTGATATACATATTGATTATCATTTATATTTTGAACATCAGAATGATATATTTAGGTGTTTATAAAATAACAGTGTTTCTAGTTAATGAATAATTTTTTTTAGTATTTAAAATCTATTACATTATTTATTATTTGAAAAATAGTTTATTGGTTATTATACAGTTCTGGCTTCTTTATATGTTGAACCCTATTTTGTTGTTAATTTTTCATAGAATACACTACAGAAAAATATTTCTACAAATAAAAAATTAATAAAATTGTATATATTAGTTGCTAAAGATGAATAATTCCAACATATATATAATATTTCCTATATTAATTTAATTTACTGGAATTTTTTTCCAAACTAATAAATATATAGATATTAATTGTAAAATAATAAAAAATCATCTACAAATTTAACACCTGAATTTTTCCCCCACCACATAAAATAGTTATTAATATTTACTATCAATAATAAAATATTTATCATAAAAAAGGTAATAAAAAAATATCCACAACTAATAAATATTTTTCCACAACATATTATAAATATATAAAATATTTGTACCAACACATTATTTTTCAATAAAATTATATAATTTTATTTTGAATTGAGATATTAATATTTTAACAATATTAATATGTACTATTATTTGGAAAGTGGGATGGTTAAACCCTATTCACCATTGTTAGTTATTTATCTTTCATTCCATCCCCCCTTTTATCATTTCCAGACCCTTTTCCTCATCGACACTATTATGCCTCTCCACTACCCCACTCTGGTGCAAACGTTCTAGGACATGAACTATAAACTGTACGTAGTTCTGATCAATATGATTTAGTTTCTTCTTCTAATTCTGATACAGACTATAATATTAGGTAGTTTAATCAGAAATATGGTTGTAAATATAGGTTTAGTAAATTTTTGTTGTTTCACATTCTAATTTCATGTTAGGGATGATAGACTTATTGAATGCTAGTAACGGATTGAAAACATCAATTCCGGAAGATAGAGTAATCCTAATTTTGTGAATGGTCCCACATTAATCTCTTTTTTTCATAATAATTTTTATTATTCACTTTTAATTGTGAGAATGAATATAATGTCAGTCATCAATCTATAATAAAATGGGAAGGAAGTTCAACATTGAAAGAATCAATTAATGATTCCATTTTTATCAATTCATCTACCTTTGTTTTATCATTTGTTAAGGCAGAAGAGGGATATATACTACACTTATTATATCTCTATAATATATATATATATATATATATATATTGAAAGTGTAACATTATTTAAATAGTCTTTTCTTAACTGAACCAAAAAATTATTACAAAATACTAGAAGTGTGATCCAAATTTTTTCCCGGAGTTATAAATTTTTTCAATAATGAAGATTCCTTATCATAAGGATTTTTTATTAGTATTACTTGAAAAATATTATACAAAAATTATTTTACAATTATTATGGTTGATGGTTTTACATAGATTTTTTTCAAGAAACCACTGGAATAGATCATTTATTTGTTTTACTTAATTTCCTTCTAGTTAAAATAAATGTTAACATAACATTATTGAGGTAATATTTTGAGGATTTTCTAGATATCAAGAATAATAATTTAATTAATTTGATACAATATCATCCATTATTTTTAATTCTAAGTCATTTGATTTCAAAATAATTTAATATTTTTTAAAATAAAATTTATGATCTCTTGACATGTTTCATGTTCTAATTTTCATTACTTGTGCTCAAATTTAAGATAATCAATTAGTCTTTATTCTATTAAATGATTAAAGATGAACAAAATTTGTTTAGTGTTACAATTTTTCATATTTTGTTCCATCGTGATAATTGTTATATGCTTCCTTAATTATTTTAATATTTCTCATTTTTATTATATTTTAATGTTTAAAATATTATGAGGATGAATGATCAAATTAATTGAATGTTTTTTCTGGAATACCAATAGTTTCATCCATTTATTTTCTACTAAAAGTGAAATAACCATAATGTTTTGTGTACGTCTTCTAATTGTTTTCAATTATTCTTAATTTCACAGTGAACCATCCTATATTTTCTCTAAAGTATAAATAAGATAAGGAAATTTTTTTTATAAATGATAGCTTGTTTAAAGGGTCTTAATAGAGCTTTATATTGAACTTGATTTATTTCAGGAAATTTATTTAAAGATGTTTATGAGGGATATTTTTCTATTCTCACATCTCATATCTATTTCTAATTAGGATATTACATGGATCTCTGATGAAAATATTAATATTGACAAAATATGTTATGTTATTGAGCTCTGGAAATGGGAAGCTTATTTGTTGAAACTATACAATGTATCTACTTTGAGCACATAAAATTCATACCAAAGATATGAAATATTGAAATGATTTAAGCCTTATTGTACCAAAAAAATACATTATATCTTTGCCTCTAAATATTACCATATTTTTTTATATTTTATTCAAAACATCTCAACAGATAAAATTAGCATAAATCTAGTCAATTTTTTATACCCATTTTGTTGATATTTTCTTTCATAGCTCATCCAAATTTCTCTTAGTATATGAAATTAGTAGGTGGATAATAGTAAGTACACAATTTAAACTTTTATGGCAGTTCCTAAATTCCACTATCAAATTATTAGAACATTAAATATATTCAGAATTATTTTTGAATATATATATATATATATATATATATATATTTCTGAAATCATGTCATTCTGGGAAGGTGCATTGGTGAAGAGAAAGTCAGATATTTTTAAACTACAATTTTCATTCATTTATCATCATCATTATAGTTATTGAATGTCTCGGGTGAGGTTTCCTCTTGCTCCTTAAAATAATTTTGAATTTTTCAAATAATTTAACATAGTTCATGAAAAACATCATTATAGTGAAGTAACAACTCATAGATAACATAAAAATAATTATTAATACATTAAATAGTTATAATCATCTATTGTATATCTCCATCATTAGGTAATTATTTTTTATATACTACATCATGTTGTATTTTTCTTAAATTTTATCAAACATCTTTTAAATCTCTTTTACACTGGTCATGATTCTTATTGGAATCATACATGGACATTAGAAAATCCAAAAAAAATTCATGAAAATGTATACAATTGTTAGAATTGATTCCATAAGTCTTGAGTTTTAAAGATTCATCAATCAATTCCTTCTAGAACTCTTGAAATTTATCAAAGGGTTTGGTATCATATTGTAATTAAAATATTCATTCATTTAATATTTATGGAAATATATTTTAATTTAATGTAGCTATCTAATCTATAATTGACATCATTTACCAGCATAATAGATTCTGCAACACAAATCATAACTAGTTATTTTTCCTTCAGTAAATCTGATTGATATTTTAAAATATAATAATTCTCATTTATAAATGCTTCATTAAAACATATATCATAGGTTGAAATCCTTTTATAAATACTTTTTCAACTATTAACCAATGTATCAACTCATCAAAATATAACATTTTAACCATATATTATTAGAAATAATTAATTTATTCTTTGTAAACTGTAGTTTCTTTCAACATACTTTTCTATTCATTTAAATCATTAAAACTTCTTTCATGAATGTGATTTATTTTTTTTAAATTCCTTAATGAATATAATATTTTTTATAGAAAACTATTTTACATTTTTTAAAAAAATCAAGAACATCTTTTTCAATAGCTTGTTATGGAATTTCATTATCTATTACCACTTTTTTATTTGATTAGTTGTAACTTATATACATTATTCACTAACATCATCCTCCATGACTTCCTTCTGATCACTCATAAAATTATCTTATTAAATTATTTCTTCAACTTTCATATGTGTATATTCAATAGTTCTAGTCAAATATTGTTTATTTTTTGAGTAGTTTCCAACAATAATCCATCCTCCACATTATCATCCCTTAAAAGATCCTCATTTCCATAATTATTATTTTCTACATACAATACATTCTCCACTACTTTTTAATATTAATTTTCATTCCAGTATTCACTTCTTCATTATGATATTTATTAATATCATCATTAATAGTATTAGTTTCAATATTATCAATAATATATTCATTTTTTAATTCATCTACATCTTTCTGGTCTATTTTTTCTTTAAAAAACATTCCTCAATAGTTTCAAGGGAAAAATTATCTGATTTGTTCTCAGGAAAGGAATGTTTGTTACTTCATCTTAAATATATACACTTGAGAGATCCCCAATATTTTTAGGGATGTTATCTTCTTAAGCCCCTCTATCTTTCAAAAAAAATTAATTAAATGTAATTAAATTAATCTTGGATCCAATCTATGTATACCCAATAATACTCAAATAACAATTTATCATTACATTATGGTGATAAAACTTTTCATATTTAGAAAACCAATTTCACTAGATTTGTCATTTATAATTTATACTCATAATATAGAATAATAATGACCACATTTGTCTTTGATTGTGAATTCAGGGGATTAAGAAGGGGTTCGCACATGGCTGAACAGGATTGGTGCTCATTGAGCTTACTCAAAAAATCAGGTCGGAACTCCCCGCTCATTCTATCCCATTTTTAGGATATCCATGGGTATGTGTTAAATAAATCCATTCCAATTATTTGATTTCCAATTTAGGGGTGTAACATGGCTTATTTATAGCATTCATTTCTTATTTCTAATTATTTATTTATTATTATAATTTTAAAAGAAAATTTGCACCCCCATAGTTTTTGAATTTTTCAAATATTTACACATTCCAGTTCCTATGTAGATATGGATCTATTTATGTATGTTGTTGGTTGATTTAAATTAGTAAATATGTGTAATATTCTGGAATATACTATACACTCAATGGTGAGGAAAATATTAAAATTGTGTAATGGGTTGGACCCCTCCTGACATGTAACATGGCATTGTCCACATGGAGTAATGTTTGAATTTTATTTTTTTTGGTTTCTCTATTTTGGAGTTTCTAGAAAACATATAATGATGTTTGTGATTATAAAAAACATGCACTGAATGAAAAATCATCCCATGAAAAATAATTGGATGTAAAACAATCAATTTAGAGAAGTTAGTGTAATTGTTTATAATTATATAATGTCTCATTTTATAGCATTTAATGTTATTATATTACATTTAACACGTTTTGAAGTAATAAAGTGTTGTATATGTAACATATAAACTATTTTTTAGTATTTCATATGCATTAAATATTTATAAATTTTCATGCATTTAAATATATTTATTTTTATATTCTATATAACGGAATGGTAATTTCTTATTGTTCACCAAAAATCATGTGTGTTCATCTGCACAAATAAATTCATTACTTTTTATTTATTTATCTATTTGATATAATATTTTTTTATTAATAAAAAATATATTCATTGAATTTCATAAAATCCATTCTCTCATAGTTATCAAACAAATTTCCTAATTAAAATAGTTGTGATAATGGAAGAAGAATGGTCTATGTTGAAGTGAAAAGGATATAAATCCATATATTTTCGGATAATATTACAATCAATAGTTTAATAAAACATTATATTTATCGAATGGCATTGGATTTTCAAGAGTTTATTTCTCATGTGATCATATTTAACCTATTCATTCCCTTATAAATTGTCCTTGAATTACTACATAATATGTATTTGAGTTTGGTATGTGAGTATTCATAGAGAAAGATATTTTAATATTATTTTTCTTTATATACATGGGTTTTATTGGAAAATACCTAGTCATAAAATTTGAGGAGACTAATATTCTATTTATGTCATTGGGATCTTATTGAAGGGGGGGGTTCTCTTGTAATTTATTATCAATAGTTCGAACCCCATCCCTATATTCGGATTGTGATTTTTGTAGGTGTTCAAGTTCTAATGGATTGGAATTCCTTCGTGAGCTGAATGATTGAAGGGAATTTACACATTTTTCATCATATGTTGTTATACTACATTGAATAATATAACCATTATGATTTTCATTTTATGTAATTTTGAAACCATCTTATACAAAATTGATTTGAATGTAGGTGTGGATGATGGTAATTTGTAAACCTTCTTATACAACTTTTATTTGTAAAATTTTCTTTTTCTATAATTTGAGAAGGCTTCCTCTATTGTTTGTTCATATATATATTCCCCACAATCTGTAGTGGTTGGTTGAGATTGAAAAGAGAAATATATTCCATTTTGAATAAGTATGATTGCTCCCCAGACTTTTCAAGAACCTAATATTCCACCCCTCATCCAAACATTGTGGGAAGGTGGTGATGGGTGCCCCAAATATAATTATTATCTTATTTCTTGATATCATAATGGAGAATAGGGTGACCCACTTCCATCCTGAGATTCTCAGATTCATGATGGTGTTGGTGATGCCCTATATGCAGATCTCCATTAATCCCATGATGAAATGATTTGGTCTCTTTGGTGAAGAATTCTGTGACTATAATCATAAAAAATTCTATTACAATGTATAATATTAATGGTAAATCTCGGAAGTACGTCAACATTTATGTTATAAAATATTGGGTGGTTGTTTTTATCAAAGGTCTCACTTTCTCAAAAAGTGGAAAATTTTATTAGTTAGAGAATGATGATGATTTTCATATTAGAGGAGCATCATTTTTTATTGACTAATGATGAATGATTTTTTTGTTGTATTTTTTTGTAAGTTTTTCTTCAGTTAATAAAAATAAAAAAAGTTATAGTACATGTTCATGGGATGTTCCTGAAAATTTTGGCGTATGAACATGATTTTATATTATTTTTGAAGATTTTTTTTCAAATATATCATATTTTTTTATGTTTCAAATAATATATATTTATAATTACTATATAATTGAAATTTTTTATATAATTTTTTTCATAAATATTAGATAAAATTTTAGATTTTAATATTGGAATATACATGAATAATATTTTATTTAGAATATAATTTATATATATTAATTTTTATTGATTATAAATATTGGTAATAATATTATCAACAGATAAATTTATCACATGAATATGTTTATAAACGTTTAGAATCCTATATTTTATCTATTTGTATTATTATAATTGAAATATAACTATTTTATCACTCACAATAACATTTCGCAAAAGAAATTTTTACAAACAATTTTGGGAGATGACATTTTTTGTGGGTAAAATTTTTAACCAAAACATGATCTTTTACATAAAGATATTCCCCTGTTTGAAAAATATTATTTTTTGTAGTTTGTAAACAAGTTTTGAAAAATAATCAAGGCTTTTGATGTTTTCAATGAGAATAAAATCAATACACTAGTTGTTTTAAATTTTCATTTATTATTAATATATCCAAAATTGGGGTCTAGAGATGCCTTATTATCCATTATTTATATAAATTCATTGTGATTTTGGAAATGTATTGGTTTTAACCTCTAGGTATCCATATTAATCAATATAATAGGGAACAAATATCATATTTACAATAAATGTATGATCATCTATAATTATAAGACTAACTAAAAATCCTCTATAAAAAAATATTCCATTATAAGAGATCTGATATTAGATTATGTTAAATGTTTAAACTAAATGGTTTCAAATATGCTTAATATTTGGATATTTTTTTGAAGATTTAATATAAGAGTTTTATATTCTCAATTAAATAAAAATGTTGTTTCAAATATTATAATTTAATACTGAGTCATTTATCTCTTATTTTTACCCTTGAGTATGTTCCTTTGTATGTGGTAATTTATAAATATGAGGATGATATTTATTTAAGGGGTAGAATATGGAAACAAGCTATTTTTAAATCCAATAATATATATAATATATTCCATAACATCTTTTACATGCTACACCGTGAATAAAACACAACATATTAAAAACCATTATTAACAAATCTGAGACAAGAACTATTATGGTATGATATTAATAGTCATTACCTTTAAGGGATAAATAATTTATATTAGTTAATATTTAAAAATATTTCAATAAAATATCATTTATTTATATTATATCTTTTTTTTCGAAGCTGATTTTTCAAAATTTGAAAAGTCAATTTGATAAATGTAATTCTGTTTGGATCTCCTCTATTGAAAATTTACATAGTATAAATTTTTGAATATCTTTTAAAATTGTGATTATTCAGTAAAAATATGTTTTTTATAATTTTATAACATTGTAAGCCTATAATAGATTTCAAAAAAACATATTATGTAATTATATTAATATTTAAAAAAAATTGGAATTTTAATATATTCTCTTGATTATATATTCAACATCAAACATTTTTATTTGTAAATAAAAAACCTAGATTAAAAAATATTACATTTGTTCTTTTATTTGAATGAAATATTTTCAAGTTTAGATTTTGTTGGGGATTTATTATAAATCTTCATACCTTATATTAAACATATAATACATAATTCTATTTTTGTATAATTAGTAATAACTAATAAAAATTCTTATATAAATATTTAATGATGGATAACATAATTTTTATTATAATTTATTTCTTGTGATTAATTGTTTTTAGATTAAATTTATCTATACATAAATTTCTATATTTCATTTCATAAATTGAATTTCAATTTTAAAATTATTTTCATAAAATTAGTTAATATTTTTAATTTTTTTAGTCATCCAGATGAATTATTATGGGAAAAAACTAGTTCACTTTGATAAAAGAAAAAATGGTAAAAAGTTTTTTAGTACTGGAAAATAGAATTAAAATGTATCAGAAATTTTAAATAAACTTTTTAGATTATTTTTCACATACTATTATCCAAGACTAAGCTTTATTATTTATTTAATTCCTTGAACATGGAATAATTTTATGGAATTATTGAAGAACTATGACTATTTCCAATAAAGTGATTTTCTATACATATTAAAGGATATCAATTCAATAATTTCAAACATACACAAAAAACTATAATGAATCCATAAAAAATCATAAATTTTCACTCCCTAAAACCCAATCTCACCAACATAATCCACTTATCAATCAGATAGAGTCGTTTACCTTCAATTTCATGGGATCTTCCAAGGGAAAATCTTGTCTTTAATGTATGTATTATCCCCATATATATCATTTCCCCTGGGTCTCACTCATCCAAATATCAAATAAAAATAATAAAATAATGGATTTAATATCATAAATTTAATGATATATTTTAAAAAAAATTCAATTACCAGTAGTCATTTTCATCCATCAACATAGAAAAAAATAAAACAACATCATTTGTGTGTTTCATAGAATACCACCACCACAAAAGACATCATTTTTTTTTAGTTACTAAAATTCATGGAAGTAATTAATGTTTTTAATGATAAATATATAGGAAATAATAGATATAATTATGATTCATAAATTTCAATTTAATATCCACCATTATCTCATCTCATGCATTGAGATATGGGAATGATAATAGTGCATATTTATAGATTATCATCATAATGAGGAGATGGTTTTCATTTTCTGCTTATATTTTCATAAATTAACTAATACTATATAAAATATTATTCACCCTAACAAAAAATGTCATTATACTTAGTTTATAGTGATACTATGTAAAAGTAAATACATCTTTAACAAAATAAGGTGATCAGGTTAAACCACGATTACGTTTGGGCTGATCTTACCATAAATGTGAAAAATAATATAAAATATGGTTATGGATGAGAATGGGAACATGAAAAATGATATTATAAATATATATTAATTAAATAATGATTATTATATTGATATGTAAATATTATATTAATTTTTTAACTTATTATTAATGTAGTATTGTTTTTCTCTAAAATTACTGAAATAAGCCGATATAAATTTTGTTTTCAAAAAACATAACCGAAACACATATGGAATGAAATAAGAAAAAATTAAATCAATATAAGATCAGTTTTATTGAATCATAAATGATATATAAATAATAAAATTAGACTAATATGTTGACCAATGATATAAAACAGAGTAAACATGTGGAATAAAAATAATTTTATTAAAACATCATGCTTTTAATAAACATGAATTAATAATGTACTCCTGATAAAAAATTATAATTATTGTTTTCAAAAAATTAATACTTATGAGTAATTTTTTGAAATAGTTTCATACAATATATATTATTTTAATTATATTTTAGGGGGTGATAAATTATGCAGGGAAACAAGGTAAGGGATTTTAATCTCAATTTCCCATTATTGAGACATTAATTATATTACAATCAAAATTTATTATTGTGTGTATATCTAATATATGATAAACTGTATCGTGAATTAATTCCTCATTCCTAGAATTATATGTTCAGTTTCAAAGTCATTCTCATTGAAGAGTTTGATTTTAATGTTTCTCTATATGTAAGGATTTATTTTTAACTTACTTCAGAAAATTGAGATATCTCAAATGTGATAATATAACTGTGGAATTTATTTTATAATGAATTTAATGCCTCTATTATTTTATTATCTTTTGGAAATATATTGTAAAATTTATTTAATATTTACCAAATTTTAAATTATAAATTTTAAGTTATTTTATGCATTTTTGGTCTTTGATAATAATAATTAAAAATAGTAGAAATGGGTTTTCTATCCTTTCAATAAAAATGTTTAATAAACCACTCTACATTTTCTTTTTATAAAATTTATTTCTTTTTTAATATTAAATTTTTATCTATTATTTATAAAAGTAACTTTCGTAAATGTATTTTTAATTACTATTTTGGAAAAATTATTTCTTTTCCAATGATCCATTATTGAAGATTATTTTTAAACATAAAATTATTCAATGTCTTTTAACAAAAAATATTTTAAAAAATATATATTTTTAAATTTTATATTATTAATAGTTATTTTAAAAATAAAAAATTTCAATTTATTTTCCTGTCCTTATTAAGAGTCATTATTTATTTATCAGGTATTCATTATTTTATATTCTTAGAAAAGTAATATTTTTTTATCACCATAGCTTATTCTTTGTAAAACCAGTATTTGTTTTTATAGATATTAAATTTTGAAATATGTTTTCAAAAGTATTTTAATTACTATTAAATTTTTGTTGAATGTATTTTTCTACATCAAAGTATTATAATGTTTTTTTAAAGAATTATTATTTTATCTTCAATTTTTTATGTTAGGTTCATTTTTCATAAATAGATATTTAAATAACACATATATTTTATAACGACATGATTTATTATTGAATATTATTTTTGTAGTCTTCTATGTATTCTTGTGTTTGAATATTATGTCTTAAAAAAATTTAAGAAACTCATTAATCTTTAATGGAGTGTTTCTGTTATAGTAAATGTTTTATTTTCTTTTGGATGTCATATGTATTAATAGATATGGTTTGGGTCTTATATCACCCTCTAATTAATTGATTAATGTCATATACCCCATGATAAAATAATTTTAGGAATAAAAATTGCTTCTTTAATATAATGTGGGGTTTTTTTTTGTTCACCACATGAATCATGGTAATATTTTCATTCATAATAAGAAGAATGTTAAAAATCTATTCTCACAACATGAAGTGTGGGAATTTGTTTTTCAAAAAAAACAAGTCAGGGAGTTTGGTTTTCTCATGACATTGAGTGTGGTGATATTTTTTGTTCAGAACATGAATCTTTGTAATTTAGTCTGTTCACAACATCATGTGTGGTAATATTAATATTTCACAACATTAATTAGTGAAATTTTGTTTTTTAATAATGTTATAATTTCTCTATGTATAGGAATTTACATCATTTTCTTGTTGTTTATAATGTTATGACCAGTATTTATAATTATTCATTTTTTCTAATATATTCTTATCTTTTATGTTATCCTTACATATTTTCGTCTATTTATAAGTATTTTGAGCAAGATCATAATTGTTTTTAATCCAGAATGGAATTTTTAGTATATTCTGTTTATCCATCATGTCATATGACTATTATCAATCATTTTATTATATTTTATAATGATATGTATGCCTTCCTCTTATTCTACTGCATGTTAATGATCTTGTACAAAATGAAATATCTTTCCCTAACTAATTATTTTGGATCACCAGTTTATTATGTTTCCATACCGTTGGTTATAAATATTATTATATAATGAGTGATTTCTAGAAATGGTCTAAAATATCATAATTATAAATAAATGTCCAAAAGTGTAGTAAAATATGATGTTTATATAGCTAATAATGAAGACACTAAAATTTTCTGTAATAGGATTGTGTGACTCTTTTGAGAAGTATAATCTTTATCCTGAGATAAATGTAATATTTATGTCATTTATATCATGGGTGACTATAACTATCTTATTAAATAAAAATATCCTAATAGTCTATCAAGGTTCCTTTATACTAAAAATTGTACGTAAAGAAAGCTATTAATGATATAAAATTTATAATGGTAAATATATCATAAAATATTATGGTTTTATGGGATTCGCCTTAACATGATTATTCAGGTAATTTTTCTCCCCTGATTGTTAAAGAGGATATCGATTATTTTTTCACACCCAATTCCTTCAGACATATAGTACATGCTAGTAAAAATCATTCAATAACCCCACCCTTTAGTGTTCATTGAGAGAGAAAGGCCTACTCAATGAATTGTTTAAACATTATAACTATTTGATCATGATATCATGATCATTTTAATGATTGTATATCTTTTTCTTATCTTATATGAGGATCTAGTGGTAAGAAATTATCCTAAATATCATCAAGATCCCATTTATTATCTCGAATATGTGGGGGTGTTTGATAAATAGTGAAATTTGATTTCTTTTCACATGATTTGTGTAATAATATCATCACATGTGTTACTATTATTAAGCTAAAACCTGATACATATGTTATTTGGGAATCTTCTACTAAGATTCACATCAAGAATTACATTATTGATTGTACTATAAACCACAATATATGGAATTTTTTGATGCCTGATCTCTATTTCAACATTGTCATATATTATTCTATGTACGATATATCTTATATCATTGTCTCATAATAGTAATTGTCTAAGTACATAATTTATTATAAATGTGACCCCTCTACAAGAATACAGTACAAGACCAAACTATTCTCCTTTGATCATGGTTCTCATATTTGGATAATTGAAAGAGAATTAAATAATATTACGAATCATGTGGATAAGGAAGGGGAGATTATGGAATATGAGGGATGATTGAAGTGATTTTTAGGTGTTTAAAATTCATTTGGATCCTAGATTCTCATGAGGAAACTACAACTAGAGTAAAAATAAAAAAGGAAATAATTAAAAATGATCTTGGATTGATAGATTCCACTAAAATAAGTAATTTATGTTCTTATTCCATAATTAATATATCACTCATATTTTGAGGGATCAACTTAACTACATTTTATTTATACATCCATATTAATTATTGAGTATTAATTAACACAAATTAATATATTCTAGAATGTGATCCTATGAAATGGATTTTCTTGACAATGCCCATATACTGTAGTAATCTACCATATATGTTTTGTCATCGGTATTCCTAAAAAACAATATTATAAAACATAATTAAGAACTATTTCATAATATGTTTAAAAAATGAAATCATATTCCAAGCTAGAGGATCTTGAACCTACTGTTAATAGCTTAAACTCCAGCCTGTAGAACCGGTGGAATGATGTTGTCTTCTTAATATTGGTAAAAATTAGAAAAATATAGGATGATTGTATTTTTTTCATTTTCAATGGAGTAGTTACATGCTTTATGGATTAGGGAGGGTGGATAGAGAATTTAGTTCCTCTATTTATGTTCTAAATAATGGAATTAAATTAGAAACATGTAAATGATGATCATAGAAGGATCGTATATTAATTAATAATGAGATACTTCTTTCATAATAATTATTCACTTGGATATTTTTTTGCATGACCAAGGGGAAGTGAGGTGGATTTTGATCCTATGGAGGAGGTAGAGGAGGCATTATTCGACAATTTTTATAAAATTATTAACAATATTATAAATGAATGAATATGTCACATACATGAAGACGTTGAAAAAAAAGCATATTATGATCTTAAATTGAACAGTTCCTAGGACCAAGATATATTTTATGATTTTTCTATTTTATATCCCGGGATAATGTTAAAAAAAGTACATTATTGGGTTAGTTTATTATTTCTCTAGAGGTGGGTATATAGGCTCTCTCCCTAGAGTAGCCAACACATGAGGTCTTGCTTTAATTCCTAAGGAAAACAACTATATCACCTTAATAAAAACCAAAAAAAATTCTCTTGTAATTGTTTTTGTGTAATTTGAGAGTAACTACTCTTGAAACCATCATATCATAGAGGGTACCCAAGTTCAGTTCGTGTGAACATGAAATATATTTCATGGGAAGGCCTATGTATGGTTTCATTTCCTTAACACATGATACAATTATAGACCATACTTTATATTTAGTAAATACTAATATCATTATTATGATTAATATATACAAATAATATGATGATATATATTTTAATATCATCCTAATAAACGTGAAATGAGATGGGTTATTTGATTAGGAAGATGACCTACTCTTCAATTGTTATTCTTCCTTGTGATTGATAATATATCTTATGTGAAGTAAAAAAAATTCCTCAAATAAAAGAATGGAATTCATCAACGGAATCTACACTCTCCTTGAATCTTAGTTTTAACATAGTATATTGTCAATAGAAAACATTACAATGCATTTTATAATTGTTAAATCCACCCCTCTAGGGGTAGATATAGTTTTAATTGTATATCTCACTAAATGTTTATGGTGGATTTGATTATCTTTATTAAGGGAAGGTGATGTTGTATTTATGATCTCAATCATATCCTACATGACTATACTATGTGAAGTATAGAGGTAATAAATGAAATTTTAAATAAGAAAAATAATTAAAAAAATCGAATTCTACTAATTCTAGAAGTATTGTGTCATAGATCTTAATTTTAATAGGATCCTTTCACATTCATTACCTCGTTGAACCAAAATATAATGGGAAGAAAGGTGTTCACAATTTTTATGGTTAGTTTTGAACAACCACTAATTGTAAGAAAAATTATACGTGTAATTTTATTTATTGGCTATATAACCCTAGTAAATTTTATTCTAGAAATAATTCCAATTAAAAATAATATTGTGTTGAACTATATTACAAATAATATTTATGGTGTTATGAATCTATTAATTTGGAACCATTATCATGAATGCCGATTCCACAATAACATGCGGGTGAGGTTGGAAAAAACTATCATGGTTGTTGTGATCAGTATGAATTGTATAGATTCTATTATACATTGGATGCATGTTAATCATTTGATTGAGTTTTTAAATATTATAAGTTATTCTGTAGATTCATAAAAATGAAATATTGTTATAAAATCCCCAATTTCAAAAAGTAGTATCATGCAATAACCATATTATATAATGGACTAAAATGTGCTAGATTCATGATTAATGAAAACACTCAGTGGATCATGTTGTGTGGTGATATTAATTTTAAAGCGATAATTAGTTCTGTGATCACCATTTATTCCATAGATATCTGGTCCCTAACACCTCCTTCTAGATTGTGATAATATAACCTAGTTTCACAATTATTATGTTATAAAATAGTCAAAATATCATTTTAGCTGATATTCATATGGGGGAGGTGAATGATTTTTTTTATTTTCCCATTAAAGATCGAGAAGCATAAAACCCTCAGATTCATAATTGGTCTTTATCCAACTTCAGAAATGAATACATGGGATTGATTTAAGTGGTGTTAATTTAACTAAAATGTGTTTCGTTTCCTTATATTCTCAAGCTTTAGTGATTTTATTACTATTGACTATGATGTAAAATGCCTGAGAGTTTTTTTATTGTCCAACTATAACAGTTTTTAAACCAAAAATTTTGAAACCATACAAGCCCTAATTTTTTAGGGTGAATGATCCTGTTATATTAAAATATTCATTGGTAAGATATTTTTATCACCATTATATTATATACTCTTCATACATTTCTATTGGTATGTTTGGTGGATCTAAAAATTGATATAGAGAACCCTCTACTCCCAAGATTTTCTTTGTTGTTGGTTTTTGGATCATTAGTTATTCTCACAATACCTATCAACATAATTTGTAAATATTTCTTCTTGATTGGATTAAAATAAAAGTGATGTCATGGAATATAGATCTAGGTTTCCTAATAAAATATAATTATAAAACTATATCCATACATAATATTTTTCCAATACAATATATGACTCCTATTTGTGACTATGGGAAGACATTAAGGATTTTGGATGGATTAAATCCACCTAGGAAATAGATAATTGTAAAAAAAAAGACAATTCTTGGGATATTTGTTAAATTAGGGCATATGGTGTCCTTATATTAGTATGTGTCTTGGTCATGCAATATTTTAAGGATTACTACATTCATGGAAAATCACTAGTGGTGGAGGCATGTTCTATGCACACTTGTATCTTTCGGATTGATCCTGACATCATGGACATAAAAATTGTGGAAATTTATTTTAATATGGTGCAAAACATCATGGTTGTAATTTTTTCTTCTCATTGGCATATTAATTACAAAATATGAGCATAAAAAAATGATAGTGCATGATTTTGAGGCTAAAAATTCTTATTGTGAGCTTAATAAACTACATGAGTTCCTTGATTCAAATAGTGATCATCAATATCATTAAAATATTTCCCATTATTTGATCACCTCCTTAAGCATGATAGATTATGATTAAATTAATCCTCTAGGATTTTACTAATAGACATCATTGAGACTGATATAGAATATTTTTTTTAATAAATGTTTATAATTGATTTTAAATAAAGAGTATGATTATAAAAATTTAATTTAATTTTCTTAAATGAAATTTTTACATTAGATATATTCAATTTAAAATAATAAAAAATTAATAAAAAAGACAGGATGGGTTTTTATAACTGATTTAGTTTTAAATGATATATTAATATGAGTGGGAGTTGAAATATTTTTTCTATATAATTATTTAAATTGGTTACATCAATTAATAAAGATAGAGAAGAGAAAAATAATTTAGAAAATACACAATCATCAACGTTTTTGAAAAATAAAAATATTTTTTAGAAGTAAAAAATATTTGGAGAGAAATTTAAATAATATTCCACTAATATATTTCTTAATATTTAGTTATTCCGGTCACATAATGTATTTTATTGATGAATAAATGTGTTTTTATGAGGTAATGGATTCAAGATTCTATAATAGTTAATAAAAATTCCAACACTTTAATGAAGGAATATTTTCATTTTAATACTTTTTTGTAAAATTATTTTTTATTATTGGTAATGAATGACTGGATTCAATCCCATTATATTATATGAGTATATAGGGGAGTCAATGAATTAATATTATTACTTTGGTACATAATTTTCCAAAATTGTAAAAAGATGATGAATTCATCAATGATCATGTATAAATGAATTATGAGAGACACTTTTATATTCTAACTCAACACTTAGATCCCTTGAAATAAAGATGGATACAGATATGATTACTAATATTCCACTAATTTTAATGAATATGGACTAAAAGTGGAATAAAACTAGTGGTTCCCCATCTACAATAACTGAAAATATATAATTTATTAATAATTTTACGGACAATGTGGATAAATAATTTTTATATAGAAATGATGGAACAATAAATATTATAGGAGGTGGTAAGCATGAGTATTTTTATAATTTAAAGAGAAAACCCAATGGCACACTTTTTAAAAAAAATCATATATAATATATAGATAAAAAATACGAATTAAAACTCAGGATTAAGATAATATTTAAACTATAAGGGTTTATAAATAAACAGAAAAGATGAAATTGATTTATGTAATTACGGAGGATATTAAAAATCCTTATTATGTGGATTATATGGAGAAAAAAATGTCTCGATATGGTATAAGTGGTGAGTATCTTGTTAAATTTATTGATTGGCCATATAAGTAAACAAATAATTGAAAATATATAAAATATTTTTTTTATGATGGATACTTCATCATCAATGTTATACATGGTTAAGATAATGAGTGAGTTTATGAGAGGAAATATATTGTAAAATATCAATAGGAAAATTAAGGAACGAGCAACCAAAATAGTTGAATATATTTAAACTAATGTGTGCAACCTAACGTCACATCCCAGAACACAGTGAGAATAGTATTTTTAGACAATTAAATGGGATAAACATATATTGAGGAAGGGAAACACCTTGAGAATCATATAATAAAACATACAATATAATCATAAAGAGAACAAAAATAAAATAGAATCATTAACAGAATAAATCCAATGGAAATAAACATAGTGTTGAAACTAATGATTGAGAGGGGTGTTTAATGAAAATCATGTAAGGAAGCCACATATATGGGTTGAAGCCAATAAAGGAATTTTTTTTATATCCTTAGGAGAACAAAAATGCAGAATTGATATCGAATATAAAAAAAATAAACAAGTTATAATATTTGGGCGTAATTGACTTATTTTGGAAATGAAAGGAAATAAAGATCAATATAGTGATGCATCTAATATATTTGACATCTTTTAAATGCATATAAGGATAAAAACATAATATGTATGAATTAATGGGTAAAATTATATATAATTTAATTATTTAATTATAAATCATGTAAAATATTGTATAAATTTGAAAAATAAAATTTTATGAGATATGTGATGATAATTAATATATTGATGAAAATATATTATAATATATTTTCATGTCTCAGTAGGTAGACTCTAGAGTTAAAATAGAGGATGATGTAGGTCTTTATGAGGTACAGTACATAATTTAAAAATGAAAGAGTATAGATGAAATTGATGAATAAAATTTCATTAGATATACGTATACAATAACAAAAACAAATAATATATGGGGAATTATGAAAGTTGTACTATTTTCAAAGGAATAATTGATAAAATATGAATACAATTCAAAGGATGAATATTATGTTAAATTATTATTTCAAGTGAAAAAATAAATAAATAATCAATATGAAACTGTATCAGTAGGTCAAAAGATTAAAAAAAAGTTAAGTAGTGTAGGTTTTCATAAATAAATTTTACTAATACATGAATGTGACCTTGAGAAAATATAGTTTTGTATGCAATGGGTAATTTTAAATTAATCAAATTTATTCATGGTAAAGAGTTTAAATATTTGCATGACTTGTGTCAATTCAAGTATTCTTAGTATTTTGTATTCAAAGATTCTTGAAAACATATTATATATATGTCAAGATAGTATTCATGAATATTTTTTTAAGATTTATATCAATATTTATTAATGAGTGGGTTTTCAACTTGTCTATGGTGAAAGAAAAATTTATTAAATAGAGAAATCATTATACAAATTGATTGAAATAAATAAGTCATGTGATAAGAATTTGGATTGTTATTTGATAGTGTTATATTTCAATAGTAGGTGTATTAATCAAAACATATATGTTAAATAATAAATGGAATAAAAATTCATGGTACTTATCTTTGTTTAAATTATCATTTTTGATGGTTAGGTGAATTATTTTTTTAGAGAGTTTAAAAAAATAATGTAATATGAATTTAAGATATCATTTATAGGATAAACTGTCTACTTTCTAATTTTTACATGTAAATTAAAAAGGATTGTGTACCGTCATTTCTCTAGAAAAATATCTAAATGACTTTTTGAAAAAGGTTGACATTAATATTCAAAAACCACTTTCAAGTTTAATCATGAAATCACTAATGTCAAGGATTATGATTTTTTAGGGTGGTATATTTTAATTTTTGTCAATGATTGAATAAAAGACTGTAATACTAGATAAAAAATTGTGCCATATATTTTATATTAATCATTATTAACTATGATTATTTAAATAAATTCCAAGGGAAAATATCTCACTATATTAAAAAAGAATTGTGAGATTATTTATGGCATCGTTGATTATTTTTTGATTGTGGTATTTTAATATTTTTAATCCAATATTTATTAGTGTAGCATACTAGAGATTTTTTGGACATATAACATATATAGAGAGGTTCATTAATTAGTAGTGAAAAAATTTCTGTTTCATTTTTTAAGATGTGAGAGTGATCATTATGTAATAGGGTGGGATTAGACTACATTTCAATAAAAAATTCATGTTCTCAATTGATTTGGATGAAAAAAATTATCGGTTCAATGAATATAGAACAAAGATATTATAGTGATGATGTGTGAAATAAAAAGATATATTGATTTAATTTAAACTATAATTCAGAATTTATTTTTGAAAAATAATAATACTGTATATAAGTTTATTAAAAAAATAATATCATGGAATAATCACAATTGTTAATCTTTTAACACAACAACAATTGGTCAAAAAATTCACAACACCATTGACCACACCAGAATTTAAAAAATATAGGATGAATCATGGTGTAAAAACAACTCACACAACATATGGAGTAATTATAATATAAAATTTATAAATATTGGTGTTTTGTTTAACATTTGATTCATATATTCTAGGATGTTATATTAATATTATTTTTTAATTGAAATATCTCAAATGAATTCATATTTAATTTAGAATTCCCATAATGTATAAATGGAGTATTTCTCCTCATCCACCCACCACCAAAAGCGAATAAGGATCTTAATATTCAATATCATATCAATACAAATCCTTCTATTTATATATAAATCAATCCTCTCTTTCAGACATTACCTATATCTACCTTATTTTAAATTTTTCCTCATTATAATTATGGAATTAAATACTTCCCTTATAGATCCTTTTATTCATGGAGGAATAAAATATTTATATAAATTTGTGTTTACTTAAATATATAAAATATAACCATTGGAAAATTAATTTTGTAGTTTTATTAATTGATCTTTGGATTTGACGGAATGTACATTATTCATATTTTAAGATATTCATAAATTTCATATTAGTTCTGTAAAGGAATATGATAAATAATTCATATATCCAAAAGGATGATCTATTATTCATAAAATCCATATTTTTTTCTCATATGTGACTATGGATTCTAATTGAAGTATAATACTCCAAATATGGTAATTTTGGATTCTGTCTATAGTTATCCCTTCCACTTCCAAAGTTCAACAATTTTATAGTTTTTTTAAAAAATTGTTGTAATATTAATTGAAATTGATTACATGATGAGTTTTTTGGGTCACCCTTTCTCATATATTTTGGAAGTGGGTGGTATCTAAACCGTAAGTTATATATGTATGTTTTGAGGTCCATTTACAGTTAACATGTTTATATAAAATGTTCTTTGAGCTCGGTGAAACTAACTTTCATCTTTCTTTGGATTGGGAAATTTTAAGCAATTGTTCATTATTCCAAAAAAGAAGTGAGATTTGATTAAACTAAGATTATTCCCAAGTTATGAAGGTGTTAGGATTGATGAATCAAAAAATAAATCTCCTCCAAAGATAAATGATTAGTTAAGGATGGTGTACCATGTTTATTTATAGGTTTATAAGCATATAGTACTGTTCAATATCGTAGTGTAATGAAGATTCAGAGGAGAATTAATTAATGGGATGTATACCAATAATATCGTAGCTATTTATGATTCCCCTAAAGATGTGGGTTGTTTATCGTCACTATAATATTTTCATATTTTTTGGGATATTTTGTTTTTATAACTCTTTTAGGGAGTGCAAGTTTCAATTATAAGGATTCGGTGAGGGATTTATAGGATACACAGTAGTTCTCATGGATATGATGTGATCTGAAATGAATCTATTTTGTCTTCGGTGATGTATTATGTCTCTTAAATTTTTTTTTTCATAAAGTAGATGGTTCATATGAATATTATAGGTCCTATTCTTGAGGAAAAACATTCTATAATTGACATTTTGTTACTTATGAGATATTTAAGAAAATATATATTGTTTGAATATTAAATATATAAAGATTATATTTCATATATATGTGGTAAAAAAATGTCGATGTTATAAGTTAAAACATGAGAAGAAGTAGAAAAACCATTAAGCAAAAATCTCACATCATGGGAAAGATGAGGTGGTGGATCAGATGAAGGGTAATTAAACATCGGTAGAGGTTGATTCATTGGATTAAATATCTTTAATGAAATCATATTTTTAATGGGAAATTATGTTTGATGATATCAATCATTGTGGAAAAAAAACAGAGGAATTCATGGATAATTTGATACAATTGTAAATATTATTACAACTATTTGAGTCCTAGGGTCACATGTTCTGTTTGAAAATTCTATAGTTATAAGGTTATAATCCATGAATACCTTGAACATGAGTATTCTTCTCCAATTAATGTTCTCAAGGATTTTTATATGGATTTGGATGGCCATTTTTTAGCGATTATTTTACATATATAGATAACATAAAAATTATATATTTTAGGGCTGGTGTCAAATTAAAGGAAGAGGTTTGTGTTCATGATTTAGATTTAGAGATATATATATGATCCAAGGTAAATTTTGGGGGTTAGTCACAGAATTTATTACATCATGGGAGGATTTATGCCTAATTAATAAATGATATGTGCCAATGGACATCAATATAGAATAAATTTTATGAATCAAAAAATAATATTTAATTTATATTCATGATTTATTAAAGGTAATATTACAAAGAAAATATATAAAAACACTTTGTTTGAAATTGATTAATTTTGTAATGATATTATTATTGATGAACTAAATAAGAATTTGTGTCCCCATAACATGATCTTACATTGGGTGAATGGAACTAATTTCACTAAATATTCAAATAATGATATTGTGATGTATTATGAATGAGGAATTAGTGAAGAATAAGTGAAACTAGACGCATAAATTATAGAAAGGTTTTATAGAATGTATTTATGGAAGTTTCAATATGTTTTTTATAAAATTTGAGAAATTAGTGAAATATAAATAATAAATTATAGAAAACATATCTTGAAAAAATGATTGAATCTTATTCTTGGATGACAGTACACAAATATTTTTCCCTCAATAATAGGGGTTGGTTACAATTTCTGTGATTATGAATTTATAATTATGGAATTTTTTACCAAAATTAGTTGAATAAATAAGAGATGTATGGATTCTACTAGAATATTATCATGAATCGTTACTGCATCTAGTGCTTCTAAAATTTATAATTATATCACATCACCACAACTAGATAAAATTATATAATGTTTAATGAAATAAATATATAAATGCATCAAAAATTAGGAAATTAGACCAAACATACTTAGAGGGTCAATTTCAAGTTTAAATTTAGAAACCAAACTATATAAAATAAGAAATGTGACAACATTATTCAATTATAATATGGAATATTATCCTAATTATCATATATACTAAATATATGATATATACATTCAGTTTAATCCAATACTTACTATGTTCATGACATACATGAAATGAATTAAATGTTGTTTCATGCCCAAAATAAGGTTCATTGAATGTGTGAGAAAAACAATATGTAGGGATCCACCAATTGTGTCTCTACATAATATTTTATAAATATAACTACTCATTAACATGTATACTCTATTACAAAATTATATTTAATTATCTATATATTCAATTTATTTAACAATTATTAATAAAAAATTAACATCATTAAAAAATACAATGACTACATTTGAAAACTTCCATTACTGGGAGTGTCCATAAATACAAAACACCACATAAAAATGAATTCACATTATATGAGAAGCCCAAATTATGTACTCCGTGATTCTCATCACATTGAATCATTCATAAGGATCCTTGTGTGAATAATAAATTCTCATGGGAATATGTTACGAGAAAAGTGTATGTTAGAGTAATGGAATTAAGAACCAATCCTATATATCATTCTCCATTTATTATTAACTAGAATATAATTTAAATAAACTAGTTCAAACCTTCTAAAATACGCATCATTTATAAAAAAAGTAGTCATGGTCATGGAAAAAAATTAGTAATGTCAACATTAATTCTTAGAACAATATAGTAACAATGGTTTATAATATTAAATAAATAAATATGATTTAAAATGAATTCAATTATATAAATCACAAAGTAGATATATTATTATACATTAAACAAGAAATATTATTTTTGTATAAATAATAATAATAATAATAATAATATCATAACATTAGAGAATACGTTAAGAAACTATATCATTGAATAAACTAAATAAATCACAAAAAATTTCAATCATTAAATTATTCATTGAATATTTACTACCTTAAATAATTTTAAAAATATTTCACATTATTTACACTTAAATATATATATAATAATTCACATCTTGATAAATGTAATCAAAATAAGGTATTAAAAAACTCATATTCATTATCTAATTTAATATAAATAATTATTTCAAAATCAAAATATTTTTTCATATTTGAAACTAACTTTTGTGAAAAACATTACATTATAGATTGAGTTAATTATAAATACTTTTTTAAAAAAGTAATATTTTACCATAAAAATAGAAACTATAATGTATTATCTTGAAAAAATATACATCGAAAAAATAGTGAGAAGCATTTTTTGATGAAAAATGAAATTTCACAAAAGAAAAATATATTTTATACTCTTAATTGAAAACCAAAGACAAAAAAACTAATTATATTGGATAAACTATTATGTTTCTTAACATTATTTATTATTTGGGTAATAATATTTTTAATTAATCCAAATTAATTACCAATCATATCATTCATGTTCCCCCTTAATTAACATCATTGTTACATATAAACCAATTTTAAAAATAACCAGGGAAACTTATATATTACTAAATTCTTTCTAAGGTATGTTAATGTAAAAAGAAGTTATAATTGTTTTTAAATATTTTAGTATGGTTTGTTGAGTAAAATATAAGTATGAGTTACTAATAAAAGAAATCACGAAAGTAAAATGAAAGAGGAAATTTTTATTACTCTATTAAAGAAAATCAATTTGACATTAAAAATTAAAAAAAAATTAATATTAATTTCTTATTTATCAAAGATCAATTTCAAAAAATGATATGGTCATTTTTATAAACCTACTATATTAAAAAATATACTTTATCTTTTAATAAATAAAAAATGTTAGTGAAAAAAGAAATTTGAGATTCATATTTGATACCTTAAAAAATATCTAGTTAAAAAAACAAAAATATATTTAAAAAGTTCCTGATTTTTTAATTTCAATTGTGGGTGTTTAAACTCTATAATAGATATAGAAAAATATGGGAATGAAAGATTTAATAAAATCATAATAATTCACTGGAATGTTTTACATCACATACAATGATAATTAGTGATCTATCCCAATCCAAAAAATCATCTAAAAGATATTATAATTCATTAAATTAGAATGTATGAAAAAAACTCATATAAATAAATAATGTATTAAATGAATAATAAATATCAAGGGATACCAAGTTATATAATACTTAAGTTATACCCTATAATATAGGAAACTAAATCTCTATGGAACATAAGAAAAAAAACCTTTTATTTCAACTTAAAATCATGAAATACCTTGGATAAATAGTTCCCCAATCCTCATAAATCCTAATATTAATGAATCAAAATAAAACCACCCACTAGAGAATCTATTGGTAGTGTACTTTTAATCCATAAATATAAAGGTTATTTTACATCACTATTATAAAATCACAAATAATAATCCATATTCTCTTGGATAAGAATATGAAATAAATAGGGAAAAAGGAAGTTGTGGGTATTAGGTGAGGTTATCATTACATTTGAAGTGACAAATTACCCCTAGAATCCACTAACTAAATATAGTTGTTTGAGGGGATTTATTTACTTAATGGGAAAAAATGGAAATTATCATGAATATATTTGGGAGGAAATAGAAAATATTAAAATTTTTGAGGGTCAATAAATAGATGCAATAGACCAGAATCCATTTTAAAAAAACTCTACATGAATCTACAACATAAAAATTTCATGGAAGCCAGGTTCCTGGTGGAACCCTGAGAAATAACCCTCTCTTCAAAGAAGACTCAGTACTTTAAACATCTCACCAGGTATATGGTGGAAATAATAATTTCTAACATTCTGTAAATCCATATTCTAGACTATAAAAAAACATCTAAACTCAAGAGACCCAAGATTGACATTCATAGACATTATATTTATTGTGAGAAATACATAAGACAAGACAAAAATATATGCCCAAAGACCCTATTATTTTAGTTCGATTGGAAACTCAGAACATATTCTTCTAATCATTGTTAATGATCTTCAAAGTATCCCATATAGATCTTCCCATTTTTTGTCCTACCAAAAAACATTATTTATATCGTAGGGGAAAGAAAACATAAAAAAGGGTGAGTTGAAATACTCAGTAAGAATAAACATGGAGAACATAATGAAAATCATAAATATATGAATATAAAAACATGACCAAAAAGCTTAGACATCAAAATATGGAGTCCTGAAAGAGATATGGGAAGTACTTAAGGCATAGATTATTAGGAAACATTAACCATGATAATATAGCATTAGTATAAAACATATAATTATGGAAAATAATTAGGCACATAATATAGTTTCTATAGTAGCTAAGTCATTGTTTCATAGACCATCATAGTGGATGATGTCCATTACTGAACTAGGTATACTTGTCATTCTAGCCATGTATTACTGAACTGGATTTGCTTGTCGTTCCAAACCTAGATTACTGAATTGAATATATTTATCATTCCATTCAAGTTTATATCATGTAATAAAATGTTTACAAAATGCATTGGAGGGATATATAGGTCCCTCCAATCTCATAATGAATTAATTCTTACATGTGACATAAAAACATAATTCATTCATCGTAGAATACCCCAAGAAATAAAATGGGTTACCTAAACATCATTTCATCATAATATAATTCGTATAAGATAAAGGGAATACATAATAAAATAATTTTATAATAAACACAAGTAAATTAAATTAATAATAGGGATAGAAACAAAACCCTATGTCATCTTAGATGGAAAATAATTTTGATAAAACACTTGAACATAGTTCTTGTGGAAAATATCCTTTGTTCCTCAAAAAATATTTCTTTTATCAAAATGCCATAAAAATTTAATTTAAAATAATTTAGTTGAAATAAATATGAAATAGTGTATAAGAATATTTTTGTAAATAGGGAGTCATGAAACCATAAAATTCCATTCATGTTGTATATGTAAAAAAACATTATCTTTATGCTTTTATATGAAAATCATAAAAAGTACCACATATGGTAAAAAAGATTCCTTCCCTACTATGAAGTAAATTAAAAAAAATAGCTAAAAATGAAATTAAGCACAAATAGAAATTTTAATCATTTTTTAAAATAATTTTCAGAAAATTTGGTTGATAAATATAACCCTATAAAATAATTACATAAAAACAATCTCAGATAAAAATGAGATTGAAAGCGTCTCCCTTACCTTTGGTCTGATTTCCTCTGTATGTGGCTGAAACTTATTTGTAGTGGTTTTATAAATGTTTATAACTTTTAATAGATCAATAATTATATTTATGATATCATATATTATTTACTTATGACCTTATATTACAAATTCATTTGTGAATTACATGTTAAAGAATCTTTTTGTCAAATAGTTGTTTTATTTATCATACGTGTTTGGACATGTTATTCTTGATATTATTTCTTAGATTATTATTTAAATATTACCAAAATTTAAAAAATGATTTATGTATCATATATATTATGTATATAATTAAATATATAATTGATAGATAAATGAAATGGAATGCACGGTTCATGGAGATGGTAGTTTGTACGTATGCATATACACTATTATCATTTCCTTATTGAATTGAATAAAAGTAAGTAAATGACATATATATACATAAATATAATAGATTTATTATCTCATATAATTCATTAATATTATTTTATAATTAGTAATAATTATTTAATTAATAAAGTGGAGAATGAATCTCATCGCCCCATGTAGATGGTATGTTGTACTTACGCAAAAGCGACGATATCGTTCCCATAATTGTTGATTGTTATTTAATAGTTCAGTGTATAATATCTCATAATTAGTATCATATTATAATAATCATATATTTTTATTATTTCCACTATTACACCCATCCATGTTATGTGGTGGTGAATAACAGATTACATTGAAATGTGGACATAGTTAGTCATACGTACGCACACACGATGATTTTTTTTGTAGGATTGATAGAAGATGAAATAAGGTTGTTTAATATTAATAATAACATATTAATTTATTATTAATACTAATGTTATTAATTTATAATTAAATAACTATACAAGAGGGTGTAGAATAAGAATTCAATTTGAAAAAATTAGTAGAAAAGATAATATCATCCTCGACGTGCCTCATTTAAATTTCATCTTAGGGGACTAGATATGGTATTTTTAGAAGTCCAAATCCTATAAAATGTTACTACTGATGTTGAGAAGTGAAATGGGTTTTTTTCCACGATTGACTACTCATAATTTGAGTGAATAGGATAAGGGAAGAGGTGCCATTATATAAGGGAAGATAGGGGCACTTTAGAAAACTCCCAAAATATTAATTTATTATAAATTAAATTTTAAATAAAAATGGTCACATGATTATGTTATTCAAATAAAACATGATATTGGTTATAATATACATCATAAAAAAATTAATTTTTTTATATTTTTTATCTTTATCTTTTTGGGATAACCCTTTTTTACCGTCTTTAATCTTACTATGATATCATGTTATTTACACATTGTGGAGTAATGTAATTACCATATCATGTCAAACAACATAAAAAATGATATTTATGACATATTTAGACATATATTAATTTTTCCAAAAAATATTATATTTTTAGGAATTTAATATTATTTAATAAACTATTTTTTGTTTTAAGATATGAATTATGTCAATTTGGACACTATTCATACATGACTTTTTTAAAATTTTATTAAAATATGATTCATTTGAACAAAAGAAATTAACTCATCCCTAACATGTCAATGGAATCCATAAAATTATTAGATGGAAACCAATTTTAAAATTAAATTTATTTTAATATTTATAAATACATTTATTTGAATCTCTCGTTAATGGGGTAATCACTACATCAAGATTGTGTCATAAATAAATATATTTATATAATGTTGAAAAATTATAAATAAAATATCAGGATGTATGAAATAATTTGAGACTTCTAATTACTCTTTATAGATATAAGGATATGTTATATAAAACTATATTAAAATATACTTTGAAAAAGATATATGTTTATGTTATAATTATCTTTACTTTAAATTAATTATTATAATATGTCATTTTCACATCAATGTGAATCCATTGAGACCCAAAATTGACCCCAGAATGACCATGGTCGTAAATATCTCATCTAATAGGATTATGACATGTTTTAGGGTACATTAATATTATTATAATATTATTATTTTTCCTTATATACCATATTAACACTTTAACCATGGAAAATATCATATTTACTGAAATTACAATTCATAATGTCCAAAAACTAAAGGTATATATTTAAACTATTTGAACCTATTGATTCCAAATAAGGAATCAATTTTTTCAAATTTAAAACACATAATTTTCAATAATTAATTTAAAATTAATTTCTATCATCAAAACCACAAAACAGGTTTTTAAGATGTAATAACTATCAAAAGATGTGTTTATTACCAATTTAAATGTAAAATTACTTCCAATGACAAACGTTGGAGTAATAGAAAAAAATAAAATGAAATTACACTTAAAACATAATTGAAAATATAATCTAACTATATAAATAAATTATATAAAATCGTTGTTTTGAATTAAAATACGGTATTTTTCACTATTAATCAAAATTTTACTTTTTTAAGAAATATACTAAAAATTAATCAAAAGTAAATTTTTATGTCCTAATTATATATATAAATTATATTATGTGAAATTAAACTTATAAAAGTTTCAAAAAATAGATTTAAAATTTGTGCGCTATAAAAAGGCGATAAAACAACATTTTTTTGAAAAATACTTCTCTTATCCGAATATTTGATTTTTTTCTCATAACATGTTCTAGAAAATGGGCAAGATGAATGCTAATTTTAATTAAATTTCAAAATTTGTTTAATACTATTCATAATAGCAAGTTTATATCTCATTAAATAATAATATTTTAATAATATATCATTGTTTACTGAAACATAGTATCACGAAAAACATAAGCTATCAAGGAAGGTCTTTATTGTGTGTAAAGCAATCCACATCAATATTGCATGTAGTGAAAGATTCCTTCGGGGTTGTGTATAACATAATTCAAAAAAAAGTTCATTTATACATTGAATAAAATCTATACTCAGTGTTTCATGAAATGAGTTCTCTCAAAAGAACAAGAAATTATGTGAAATAGAAGCCAACAATTGGGTTGAATTTATATTAATATAATACGGTGTTATGTATAGCGCAATATAATCTTAGTTTTGCATAAAACATAAGACATCAAAGAAATTTAAAATAATCTGCCTCATAAAATCATGGGGTGTCACATTTTAAACACCTTAAAATGAATTTCTCCCTTGAAATTCATCAGGGTTATAAATTGTTTTCCACATGGATGTATCTTTCATGGAAACCATCATTGTAAAAAAGAATACAAAAACTTCATTTTAAAAAAGGATTTTCATAAACATAACGGTTACCTAATGAAACTCATAATTTGGTTTTAACAGAAAATAACATTTGTGGGAAGTGAAAAAATCGATATGGAAGAGAAATCTTACCATCATGTTCCGATGGATAGTGATAGATAATTCGGAATGGAGAAAGTTAACTACCATAAATCCATAATTATATGTTGTTTTAAGGGAGCACCTGATTCATCAAATTAAAAGGTACTACAATAACATTTTAGGGTTCAACATCATTTTCGTATTGTTTATAAATGAGAATAAATACTTTCATGATTTCAGTACAATCTTATCTTTGATTGTTTCCTAAACAATTTCCACTTCATGTCTCTTTTAATGAAATGAAGTTGATTTTTTCATTCATTAAGTGTTAGCTGATCATGTATTAGAATTATAGGTCAATCCATATGTCTTTATAAAAAGGTTAGAACTATTGACCAAGTTTTGTTTTCAATAATACTCTATATTATTATTATAATGTCGTGACTGTTGAGAACAATACTATATCTTTTTATAATTATTTTTATATTCACAAATAACCTTTTTTGTTAATATAATTATTTTACCTTGAGTATATTTTAGGAAGATAATTTTCTTTAAATTCTTTTTTTAGTAATATTAAAGCATTTAAACCTCATGGAATATTTGGAAAAGTATTATAAAATCATTTGAGCGTGTTCTAGAAAAACTGTTTAAAACCTATATTGAAGACAGTAAGTGTAAGGATTTATGTGATTTCAAAAAAGTATGGTTAAGAAACCATATCTTATCGGAAATTTATGGAAGAAGAACCTAACGTTTGGAAATAGCCTTATGTTTGTAAATATTAGAAATGTATAGAATAATAACCCTATGTATGTATAGAACAACACATTTTTTGTGAAAGATATGGTTCATAAAACATAATTTTATTATAAACCTTACATTCTATCAAAAAGTATGGATCATGTATCATACATTTTTCTAATGAAGAAAGTATAGCTAATATACCATACTTTGAATGTTGAAGAGAAAATGTATGGCTGATCAGCCATACATTTGAGATCAACCTTATGTTTGAAGAATGGATCATTATTCTTATGTTCCTAATCATCATTCCGTTGTCAACATTCTATACTGAGAAAGAATTATATACAGTTCAACCCTATGTTAGGCATCTGAAAATTAAATTTCGACTTTATCGAGCAATAGAGTTTATGTGAAATATTCGGATGATTTCAAGACAGATTCAATGCCCAGTTTTAATGTACATATTTGACTGATTCAAATCCATTTATTTATTTTTAAATGGATCTATTTAAAAGGAGGATCTGATACCGATTTTTAAGGGAAGTTTTGACTGCTCTGTTATTCGAACATTTGAATATTACGATTCATAAGATGAATTTAGTGGATCTAAATTTGAAAGGAAAATTATCATCTTTATTCATTATATATGTGTTATTTTAAATTACAAAATGAGTGAAAATGGATCATTATGAAAAAGATCATGAGAACAATCTCTCATGTTATTCGACATTAGTTTATAAAGATATTCGAGATATACATATATGTTGTTACAAAGTATGATAAAAATAATATTTCTAGATAATAATAAACATGATGAATATTAACTATTTCTACATAGAAGATATATTGTGAATCCATTATTTTTGGAGTTTCTGAATTTATTTCTATCTCTATTGCAACCGGATTGACTCAGAACTACCCATAACTGAAGAACAACATTTCTGAAGATGACAATCCATCTACAGTTATTTATGTATAACTGCAATTGTAAAGAAGATCTAGAATTTTTTAAAAATAGATACTCTTTTAATTTTGAGTAATCAACTTCACAAACTAAGGTGTGTATTCAGTTCTGTTTACGAACCTGAAGTATCTAATTTAGATTGAAAATACAATGGTGTCAACTGCATGCACTCAAATGTGGATGGTCTTTTGATAAGAGGACCAGATAGTGAAAATCACAAAGATCGCGGAGTAGAGTATTGTAGGAGTGAACTAGGGGCCTTCTATTACCCAAACCACTATAAATCATTAAATATTGAGCACTGTTTATTTCCACTGCATAAAAATTCTATTCAAGATAAATGATAGACTCACCTATCATCAAAATTAATGAATAAATTTTAAAAGACACAATTCACCCCCTCTCCTATGTGTATTTGGTATAACACGATCCAAAAATTGGTATCTAAGGTAATACATTATATTGATAAATCTATAAAAAGATGAAAGCTTCATTGGATTATAATAAGATATCTCAATGGCTGATACACGAGATGGAATATCAATGGTTTGACCTCTATACTTCAATGGTGAAGACTGTGGATTTTGGAAGTTGAGGATGACCATCTATCTATAAAATCTTGGATACAGAGTTTACTAAAGATTTATTACTCCTTATGAACTCTTAATGAAACCTGAATCATGGAATGAAGCTACTTAACTAGAGTATTAAATAAATTCAAAATCTATGAATGTTATCACATGTGGTCTAGGTCCAGATATATTCAAAAGAGTATCTCAATGCCCGACTGATAAAGAAATGTGGAAGACGATTTTAATTGCTTATGAAGGAATTGAAAATGTAATAAAAATGAAGTATGCCACAACTAAATTGAAATTCAAAACATTCATAATTTTTGATAGAGAAAGAATCACCCTGATGATTGGAAGGAATACATAAAATTTTAACAATATCACTGCCTTGGTAAAGCCTATCAATCAAGCAGGTCAAGCCCTAAAAGTATTGAGAGTACATCTAACCCAATGGAATGGGATATCAGTATCCATTATACAACCATCACAAGTCAAAGATCTAACTATGAGAGAATTATTTACAACCTTGAAGATGTATGAAGCCGAGATATAAGATGAAGAAAATGAGAATAATGTCCTGATCAAAATTAAAAAAATACTGATTTAAAAGCAACATCCCAAAAGAATATCATAATGATGATGAATGAAATCAAAGTGAAAACAGAGAGTTCTGATTCATCTAATTCAGATATGAAACTGGATCTGCTATCCAAAAAGTTTAGCAAGTTCTACTAAAAGAAGAAGGGATTCAGAAAATCGTTCAAGAATGATGAAAAAGAACCAAAGGATGCCAGATTCTATGAATGAAAAAATGGGTCACATAAGACCTGATTTCCCTGAATTAAATGCAGAAAACAAAAAAAAAATCCAAAACAATTATTATTAGCATAATGACAGAAAATCAATGAAAGATACATGTTGTGTTTCTGAAAACTCCAGCAGCTCATCAATGTCTGACTCAGAAAAGGAAGAATTGAATCTAAAAAATATATCCTTTATAGCAGAAGCTATTGAGGGATAATCCTATTACTCATCTGATTCAGATTCTAGTTCTAGTTGTTCAAAAGATTAACTTTCATCTTACTGCAATATTCTAGAAATGAAATATGATTTCTTATTTAAGATATATAAATATTTGAGAAATATTCACACTTCTATTATTCGGAGAAGAGAAAATCTGCTAAAACAACATCAAGAGTTAATTTAAAAATATAACTCATCAAATAGAAACTGCATATATAATGAAAGAAAAAAAATATCCAAGAGAAGTAGAGACATAAAAATATGCAACTCTTGTTTTTATAATATGATAAAATTCACTAAATGAAATTCTTAGAAATAAAGAATGATATGGATTAGGATGTAAATGTGAGGATCCCAAACTATATAAGATCTATTTTATTCAACGTACAAAAGGTATAATTTGCATCAACTGTGGAAAAAAAGTCACATATCTATAAACTATTATTTAAGGAAACCAAAAATAAGTGCAATTAAGAAATCCATTGTTTTAAAGAGTTTATATGATTCTCATGATGATAAAAAATAAAGAATGTATGGATACCTAGATCTTTGCTAGCTAAGAATACTATCTTAAATACAGCATGTGTATCAAAACAAACAATTGTTTTAATACCTTTTCAATATTCAAGTCACAGAAGCAGAACTGAAATATGGTATATGGATAGTGGCTTCTACAAGAATATGAGTGAAACTCATCAAACATCAGAGCACTATGTAAAATGGATGGTGGATTAGTCACATTTAGTAACAATGTCAATGGTAAAATTATATGCATTGGAAGTGTTGGAGATTTATAAGTTGTCTCAATCAATAAAGTATTAAATGTACAACTTTTTATACACAAAAAGATAGATATCTCTCAAAAATGTGATGATGGTTATTTTCTTGATTTTTCTATTAATTGTTATTCTATTTTTTAAATTGAAATTGCTTAAACTTAGAGAATCCAAAGCTGATAATGTTTGTTCCCAAGACATAAATTTTTTGTGTAAATAAAAATTACACCTCTAAACTTCTAGGATAAATGAATTGTGGATAAGAAATAAAAGACTTGGAAATTAAAATACATATGATTTTCATAATTTATCTAAGAAACAACTAGTTTCTGATTAGACTAGTCTAAAATTTAAAAGTGATAGATTCTGTGATGCATGTCAACTTGGAAAGCATCATATTTCAATATTTAAAATCTGTTAAAAAAATAGTAACATCTAAACATATAGATCATTTCTATATGGGTTTGTTTGGACATTCAAAAATACAATGTTTTCTTGCTAAATAATATGTATTTTTATTGGTTATTGATTGTTCTAGATTTACTTGGATTTTTTATATATATAAAAATGACGATTTTAAAATATTTGAATGTTTTTGTAAATCTGTTAAAAATTAAAAAGGATTTAAAATAATTTCATTATGAATTTATCATGGATGAGAATAGAAAATCATTATTTTAATTTCTTTTTTTCAAATATGGGTATTGAACATACCTTCTCTTCAGCAAAAACATCTCATGAAAATAGATTTGTTGAAAAATGTAATAGAACTATTCAGATAATGGTTAGGACTATGGTAAATGAATACAGTCTTCCTACCTATTTCTGGGAAGAATATATAAGCACAACATATTATATAATGAATATAGTTATAATCAGGCCAATTTTCAAAAAGGTACCCTATGATCTATGAAAAACAGAAAACCTATTTTAAATTACATTAATGTTTTTGGATGGACAATTTGGACCTTAAACACAAAAGTCCAAACTAGTATGTTAGAGGTAAAATTTTATTAATACATTTTCTTAAGATATTCTTGTACTTCCAATGCATATAGAGTTTTTAGAAAAAAGTCACAGATTGTTGAAGAATCGGTTCATGTGAAATTTAATGAATATGATCCTATTGAGAAAAGGAATGATCAAATTGATGAATTTGACTCTAATGATAACATGATACTCAAGAACTTGAAAGATGATTTTAAAAAAGATATAAATAAAATTTAGTCAACTTCAATAGAACATGAAACTAATGAACCAAACAATGTTTTACATAGATAGTCTAGAACCCTAAGGAATCTCCCTTTAGAAACTATAATTGGAGACTTAGACACTGAAATAAAAACTAGAAGGAATATATGAAATATTGCTGAGATTTATGCCTTTAAATCACAATTAGAATCAATGTTATTAGAAGAATCCTTAATAGATGAAATTTGGATGATTGAAATGCAATAAGAAAAAACCAGTTCAAGATAAATGATGTTTGGAATTTAATTAAAATACCACAGATCTATCCAGTTATATGAACTAAGTGGGTATTTAGATGTAAACAAGATTATCAAGGAATAATAACTATAAACAAAGAAATACAAGCAACTAACGGATATAATCAAGAAAAAGGTATATATTATAATGAGATATTTTCACCTATAGCTAGATTAGAATCCATTTGGATCCTTTTATCCTATGCAACTCATATGAACTAGAAATTATTTAAGAGTAGTTTTAATTCTGCAAATTTAAATGGTTATTTAATGTAGGAAGTTTATGTTGAGAGACCTCCTGGTTTTGAAAATTCTCATAAACCAGATTCTATATTTAAACATACCAATGTTTTTATGTCCATAAATATTAAACATTTTCATGGTATTTCAAATTTAATGCAAAAATGAATTTGAAATTACTATAATGGGAGAATTAAATTTCTCTCTAGGACATCAAATTAATCAAAAAGATTTTTCAAATGTTTTGAATCAATGAGAATACATTACTAATTTACTGACGAATTATGGACTTGTAAACAGCAAGACATATAAAACTTTTATCTGTAATAATATGAAACTTTATTTGGATGAAACCTAAAAATCAGTTGACAACAAGTTATATAGAGTTACGACTAGAGTTTATTTTATCTTACTACTAGAATGAAATATATAATGTATTTAGTATGTCATTGGGATATATTTCAATTAAATCATAATGAATCCCATCTGTGTATAGTTAAAATAATTTTATATATTTAAAAGGAAATGGTTTTCCATCCATTCCCTATCCAAAAATATCCGAATTTATTTTAATTTCATATTCTGAAGCTAACTTTGGGAAGTAGTAGTTTATATATAAAAATAACCTCAGGAACCAGTCACTTTTTATGAAAATTTTTAGTTTTATGGTCTAATATGAAAAAAAAATTAGTTGATTCGTCCACAACTGGGCCAGAATATGTCTTTATAGGTAGTTGATTTGCAGCAGTGTTGTGAATGAAATAACTCTTATTGAATTTGGACTAAATTTTAATAATAAACATATTTTATGTGATATTAAATGTGCTATAAATATTTCAAAAAATCTTATTAATCATTATTTGACTAAGCATACTGATATCATCTATCACTTTCTAAGAGATCATTTTTTTAAAATGATATTTTCTTAGAATTTGTAAGTATTGAAATTCAATTAGGTGATATTTTTACTAAACCACTACCCACATCATTGATAGATTTTGTTAAGGGGGAGCTAGGTTTATTTAATTTTAAATGAAATTTTAATTTTAATTTTATTTACCTGATTATATAAATTCTTATTTTATTTTATTTTAATCATCACTATTTGAAATTATTTTATTATTATTTTTTATAATATTTTAATATTTTCATCTCTACGGCTATTATTATTTTTCACTTCATTTTATTTTATTTTAAATATTTTATTAATTATTATGTATGTGGATGACATCTAATTCATGGCTGTCAGATCCATTTCAAATTCTAATCTCGTTCATTTCTTTCAAAACCTTTCAAAACGAGAAAATCTTTACCGCTCTTGTCTACCCAAACCTGATCCTTCAAAACCCTAACTCTTCGAGCCTTTAAAATCTGTTATAGAAATGGCCAAGACAAAGAGATTGGTGGAAGGAGAAGCTAGTAATGACAAACATAAATTCTCGGTAGGAATGAAAATCCTACAAGGTGAAATGATTGAATTCGAATGGTTATACCAAACTGATCTGATATTATGGCATGCTCTCGCCTTTCATAATCTAGAACAGTTGTTCAATGGGGAAAACAAGAATTTTTAAATGAGATAGAACTGCATAATTTCTTCAAAACTATTCAATTTAGTCTGGGAGAAAAAGAATATATAGTAATTTCACAAATCGACGGTCGAGATTTTTCTATCTCTACTACATAAATCGCTATGATATTAAACTGCACTCATGAGGGATTTTATCATTTATAATTAAATAATTTTGGTTATAATATACATATGTCCATGGAAATTATTTCATTTCATTTTGGTTCTACAAATGTATGATATACGTTTTTCAAGGATTTAGAAGCAGATCAAAAAATAATTATGATGTTTGTGCTAACAGGGTTTGCACAAAGAATTTCAAAAATGGAAAATATTTTATTTCCAGATATGTATTTGATGTTTTTACATCTTAGTAACGTTAAGCTGAATTTCTCTAGATATATGGTAAGTTATATGAATAATGTTTTCCAACCGGAAGCAAGAATAAACCTTTAACCTTTTGGAAGTTTTATTTCTAGATTATTATTTAAGGAGGATATGATCGAATTGGTGGATGCTAGAGTAACATGCCACCATATAAGTTTTTTCAATTCTATAACTCTAAGAATTATTAGATTTTTCTAGAGTACTATGAAAGGAAATCTTATGCTTGTTGAAGCTGATGACGACCATGAATCATCTCAAGGGTGCAACCCGGAATCTCTAAAGAAGTCATCGATGAATCAAGAGTAAGTGAAGTTTCAAAAAAATCCAGAACACATAGATTTGAAGTAGTTGATATACATTTTGATGAGGAAAGTCAATGGGGAATTCATAAGAAAAGGTACAGTGTGGCTCAAGCTGGTGAGTACCCTCCTCAAATAAATTTTTTTATAATTAGAGATCTTATAAGCTATATATTAACAATAGGAGTAGGTTCTCAGATTGAGGGGACTCCTCAAGTTGAAATTGAGATTATTCTTTAGGTAGAGACAGATCCCAATGAGATTGAAATGAATCAAATTGAATCTATTCAAGAACAATAGGCACAACAATATTTATTTGTTCAAGAGGATCCTGTTTTAGAAAAAAATCATAAAGAACAAGCTTATGAGTACCAACATCATACTGATGTGAATCAACAAGAGAATCATTCCGAAATTCATACTAATGTTATTATTGAATATTTTTTTGGATGAGTTTGGGAGTACTCAAAATAGAAATGATTTGAAAACCCAGAAGAAATGGAAGGAGAGGAGAAATAAAATGACCAGTAACTAACTTTGGTTCTGTTAAATCAAGTTGAATATCAAACTAAGAATAAAGGACATGGTGCCTCAGATTCATAAAATTATAATGTTGATGATTTACCCATATAATTTAATAGAATTAAAGAATAAAATGCTCTTTTGAAAGATCATTAGAGAATGAGAGACAGAAGATTCTGAACATGAATGAAAGTTAAGTTTCAAAAATAGTAGGGGAAGAATTTATGACGATTTTGTTATCTGAATTTAGGAAATTAAAATATGAAATTTTACTAAAATAATATTTTTCTAACTTCAAATCATTCATTTAACAATATTTGGAAACTATCAGGGGAATTCAAACAAGTACATCAGGTACTTCGCCTGATCTGATCCAAAGATTCCATGCCATTTCAACTATAATGAGCAATATGAATTATAGGTTTCATGAATTACAATGTAATAGAACTCCACTGTCTATTCTGTTGGGTAATTAAAAGCATCTAGTTGACCATCACACATAGAATGATTTAGGACTAAGAGAGTTCCTGAAAATTTTCATTGAAAATCTAAATCTGTTCATTGAAAATGAAGAAATATTATTAGAGTTATTCAGATTCAATCTAATTGAAGATATCCATGTGACATGGTAAGGAAGGAATCTCATCATCTAGTAAGTAGATTGACTAAAGAAACTATTGAAAATTTATATGACCTACCTAAATGAATTATTACGGAGGTTTTGAAACATGTTTTACAGTACTTTTAAAACAACCTTGATTCTATTTTTATTTGATGTAATTGTATATAAATTTTCAATAAAAAAATATTTTCATCTCATTTTCATATGTTTTGGTTCATTTTACTGAAAAGTATTTATTAAAATGTCAGTAATCTATATTCAAATATTGATAAATATTTTATCATTAAAATTTATTTAGTTTAGTGCAACAATAAATTTTTTTATAATCCTTATTCTATCATTGTTTTTTATCTCAAAAATGGGGGAATAATATTGATAAATACAATATTTTATTTTATGTTTTCATATAAATATTTAAAAACCCATTTATTTTAAAGTGAGAAATATATATAATTTTTTTTCTAAAAAGGAAGAAATACAGTTAAACCCCAAGGGGAGAAAAATTTTAAAATTTGAATATTTATTTATTAATATAAAAAATTTGGATAAGACAACATTTTTTTATAGAAACATTTTTCATAAAATTAAATATGGTTTCTATTTTTGCAAAATTCAAAATTATATGCAATTAATTTTGTAGGTTAATTTCATGGGTTTTATGATCATCCAAACGAGAGAGATTATTGAGAAAGTGTTTTTTCAATAATAAACTATTTTATTATTATTAGAGGGAGATTTTTGAGAACAATACTCTATATCATTATGATGATTTTGATGCCCAAAAATACCCTTGTTTGTTATTATAATGATTTTACCTTGACTATACTTCTGGAAATTAATATTATTTTTATTCTTATTTTTGAGTAATATTAAAGAATTTAAATAGCATAGAATATTTGACCAAGTATTTAGAAATCATTTGAGCATGTTCTAGAAACACTTTTTATACCCTACATTGAAGGGCGTAAGTGGAATGAAAAAATATATCATTTACAATAAAACCGTTCAAAAAATAATAATTAATCAACCATACGTTATCAGTAAAGTATGGGAGAGAGACCTTACGTTTGGAAGGAACCTTAAGTTTGTAAATATCAGAAAAGTATAGAATAATAACCCTATGTAATTATGGAACTTAACATTTATTTCTGAAAAGTATAGTTCATCAACCATACTTTTATAATTAACCTTACATTCTATAAAACAATATGGATCATGTATCATATGTTTTCTTATAGATGATTGTATGAATAATATACCAGATGTTTGATAGTTGAAGAGAATAAATTTGGATGATCTACCTTATGTTTGAGATCACCATTATATTTGAAGAATGGATCATCTATCTTATTTTCCTGATAAATCATACATTGTCAACATTACATTCTGAGAATGAATGCTATGAAGTTCAACCCTATGTTTGGTTTGGGAGATTTGAACATAGACTTTATCAAGCAGTGATTTTTATGTGGAATATCAGGATGATTTCAAGCCAAATTCAAAGCCAAATTTTAATGGTCAACTTGGTATGTTTCCAAGTAGTTTATTTATGATTCAAAGGATCGATTTAAGGGGAGGATTCAGTTCTATTTATTAAGGGATGTTACAACTGCTCTATTATTCAAACATTTGAATATCGTGATTCTTAAAAAGACATTTGTAGATCTAAATAAGAATGGAAAACACATATATTTAATCATTATATATAAGTGTTATTTTGAATTACAAAATGGGTGAAAAATAATCATTGAGAAAAAGTTCATAAGAACAAGCTCGCAAGTTTGTCGACTTCAGTTTACAAATATATTCAAGATATACATATATTCTCTTACAATTTAATATAGAACGTAGACTTCTAAATAAGAAAAATCATGTTGAAGATTAACCATTTATACATTGATGATTTATTGTTAATAAATTGTTGTTGTATTTCCTGAATTTATATCTATATCTATAGCAACATGATCGACTTAGAACTACCCTTAGATGAAGAACATCTTTTCTGAAGATGAAGATCCACTTACTGTCAGTTGTGTACTACTAGAACTATGAAGAAAATATAAATGTATTTTTCTAAATAAATACTACATTCATTTTGAGTAACCTAATACTTTTACTAAGCTATGTATCACTACTGGAAACATGATCTTTCCAAAAACTTCTATACCAATGGTTTGTAAAAACCGTTGGTATAGCTACCATTTCCCAACGGTTCTCCAAAACCGTTTGGAAAGGGGCTCAAAACACACCCTTTCCCAACGGTTTTGGTGAACCGTTGGGAAAGAGTTACCTTTCCCAACGGTTCACCAAAACCGTTGGAAAAGGGTGTGTTTTTGAGGCCCTTTCCCAACGGTTTTGGTGAACCGTTGGGAAAGAGTGACCTTTCCCAATGGTTCTCCAAAACCGTTGGAAAAGGGTGTGTTTTGAGCCACATTACCAACAGTTTTGGAGAACCGTTGGGAAAAAGTCTCAAACAAATCCAGCATTCGGCCAACTAAAATACCTCCCACCAGAACATATCCCAACGGTTTTGAAAACCGTTGGGAAAGGGCTATCCCAACGGTTTTGAAAACCGTTGGGATAGGTTCTTTAATTTTTTTCCAGATCCACTAACCGAGAACATTATATAAATCAAAATTTTAAATAATTATGATAATACATATATATATTTATGGAATTATGTTTACAAAAGTGATTTTAGCTTAGTGGTTAAGTCGTACGATTATAAACGAGGGGTCCTGGGATCAAATCCCAGCGGATGTTTTATTTTTGGAATTTATATACCAATGGTTCCATTACCGTTGGTATAAATTTATTATTACCTATACCAACGGTTTCCAAAACCATTGGCATAGGTCTATACCAACGGTTTTTGGAAAACCGTTGGTATAGACCTATCCCAACGGATTACTTGGATACGGTTCTCCAAACCGTTGGTATAGGCTATACCAACGGTTTGGAGGTCTATACCAACGGTTCCAAACCGTTGGTAAAGGTTAGTTTTCCAGTAGTGTATTCAGTTCTGTGTATTAACCAGACTAATCTATTTTATCCTTAACATTTAAAGTTGTGAGCTACCTGTACTATGTTATGGACGATCTGTTGATAAGAGGACCATATAGTGAAAATCACCAAGATCATGGAGTAGAGCATTATTGGAGTGTACAAGGGGCCTTATATTCCCCAATACACTATAAATTATTTCATACTGATAACTATTTATTTCCACTATAGAAAAATTCTGATAAAGATAAAGGACAGACTAAGCTATCATCATGATTCATGAAGAAATTATAAAAGACACAATTCACCCCCACTTATGCGTATTTAGTATATCCTAATCAAATAGGAACATTTTATAAAATCTTCATAAGTCAACATATAGTGAAGTAATGCATTAATCTAACAAAATTTAAATGGAAAAAACATATACTATCCATTAACGGATAACATTACAACCTCCAAAAAACTAAAAATATAAAACATTAGAAGGAGTTGGACTAAATACACATAACATTTGTCTCCCATAACACATTTGGAAGTCCATGATTGTAACTTACCAAACATGTGAATACCTTAATAATGTATTCTCTTGAAACATGATAATAACATGAATTACTATATAACGTTATTAAAGACATAAATTCTTTCAAAATTGGCACTTTCGAAACACAAAAATAATACAAATTCTATATACTCAAACCATGATGTCAATTTTTCCTTATATCAGTCATGAGTTCATAAATACTATCAAAATTCTCAATATAATCTTATCCCTTCATTATGTGCATATCATGTGTTTTCGAAAAATATTTCAGTCACTTTTCATGCTTTCTAGTACAATACTATTATGGAAAACCACAATGGACAACAACTATTTAAATTTCTCATAATACCAAAAAAGTTCCTCTACAAAATTATTAATGAATACCAATTAATAAAAACATCAATCCCTCATGTTCAATGATTTGAATGGAATAGGTCCTTCCTCTATTTAGAATTAACCTATTAGGTCGGGGAATTGAGTTGGGTAATACCCATGTTCTACAAATATATGACATTGAACTAAATAGTAGTCTATCACTCTATGAGACTTTTCCCCACATAGATAACATCTTCCCCTCAATTTGAGGTATTCTTCAAGGATATTCTTCCCTTCTTCGAGATATGTAGAATGGTTAATATTTCATTTTCTATTTTCCTCACCATGTGAACGTGCGTAAAACTCCATCTTTCTATTTTCAATGACTTTGGAATACCACTAATGTTATACTTTTAAATCATATATTTCCATGACTAATTTTGAATAATCACTATATCATTCTCTCTAGGATTTACAAACATTGGTTGCTCGTAGTCACCAATTTTTCAATCAGATTCAATTTTAACACAATTCATTTCAATTTCCTCTATTGAATAAAACGAGAAACCATAGATTATGAAACAGTTAAAATAATTAGGAACCACATAATCACAAAGGTCACTTATAGGATGTCTAACTTATGACACATTCTTTAATCGATGACACCTTAAGCTCACCCTAGGTTGTTCATGATCATTATTACAATTCTACAACTGTAGCCTATAGTAATACTAAACCATATGGACATCCTGAGAAAAACCATAGAAATATATCTTGGGATCTCAATAATGTTTATCTATCTTAGTTTCCAATGTTTGACAAAACCTCTATTCTAATACCAACTCTAGAGACCCATGCTTGATGTAAATGGACATTACATTTATTTTATAGAATACTTAATAAATTACAAAAATAGTCGCCCAAAGATCATATTAGATTAGTGCCTTTGAAAACTCATAACATAATCTTCTAATCATGGTGAAATAACTTCATCGTCTACTATAAAGATATTCCCCTTTTTTTCTTGCCAAAAAAACATTCTTTTAAGATGGGCAAAAGAAAACAAAAAAATGTGATCAGAATTTCTCAGTGAGAATAAACATGGGGAACATAAAGAAACCCATAAATATATGAAGGTAAAAACATGAACATAACATTTATATATAAAAATATCTTCTTCTAGAATTAATCTTGGATGTACATTAGGAATATATCATAATGGAATATTAACCCTGATTAAATAGAATTGGCATAAAACATGGAATTAAGAAAAAACAATTAATCACATAGTATGATATCCATAGTAGACAAGGCATTGAAACTAAGACCATCATAGTGGATGAAATCCATTGTTGAACTGGTATTAATTGTTGTTATAGCCATGTATTACTGAACAAGATTTAATTTTCATTATAGACCTATATTATAGAACACAATTTATTTGTCGTTACATTTAGGTATATATCATAAGATATAAATCATTACCCAATTCATGGGAGGGAGATATAGGTCCCACCCATATCATAGTGAAATTTTACTTAAATATTCCATAAAAACATAAATTATTCATCATAGTATATTTCAAAAAATAAAATGGGTTTCTTAAAAAACCATTACTCCTAACATAATCCATACAAGTTAAATAGAATACATTAAAAATTAATTCCAACATAAAAAAAATTTGATCAAAGTAATAATAGGTATTGAAACATATCCCTATGTTATCTTATATATAATGTAATTTTGATATAACACTTGAAAATAGTTCTTGTAGAAAATATCCTTTGTGATTAAAAAATGTTTTCCATTCTCAAAATGTTATGCAATTCTAAAAGAAAATAATTTAGTTGAATTTTTTTAATATTGTAGTGGAAGATTTTTGGAAATAAAGAATCATGAGATAATAAAAATCTATTCATTCTATATATGTAAAAGTGCACTCTCCTTGTACTTTTAGAAAAAAAGTCCAAAAGTACCTCGTATGGTAAAAAAAGAAATATTTCTTCTCTATAATGTAGTCAAAGTAATAAATGGATAAAAATGAACCTAAAATACATTGAAAAATAGTAATCATTTTATGGAATCATTTTTAGAAAACATGTATGATAAATATACTCCCAGTAAATACTTACGTATAAGCAGTCTCTAATAAAAATGAGATTGAAAAATTATCCCTTAACTTATGTTTGATTTCTTTTGTACGGGTCTGGAACTCTTGTATAGAAGGTTTAATCATATTTTTAACTTTTAGCACAACCGTAACAATATTTATGATTTTATATATGATTTATTTATTACTTTATAAAACTCATTCATTTGTTAATTTTGGGTTAAATCAACATTTTGGGTAATAGTCATTTTATTTATCATACGTGTTTGGACTTGTTATTATTGACATTATTATATATATCATCATTTAATTACATGAAGACTGTTAAAAATTATTTATATGTCATATATATTAAGTATATAAATATATAATATATATATATATGATGATGATAATGATGATGATTATTATTATATAATTTATAATCATTCTTTAATGGTTAACGTGGATAATTAATCTCATCGCGTCTTGGAAAATGTAAGTCGTACGTATGCACAAGTGATGATGTTGTTACCATAATTATTGAATGGAATTGAATTTTATGGTGTATAATATCTTATAATTAGTATCATGTTATAATAATCATATGTAGTGATTATTTACACCATTATACCCATCCAAGTAAGGTGGTTGTGGAAAACAGAGTATACCACAATGTGGAGTCGGTAAGTCATACGTGCGCAAGCCCAATGATTTTGTTTTTATTTGGATGGATAAAAGGTGAAGTAATTGTCTTTAAAATTTATAATAACATAAAATTATATGATTTATACTGATGTTATTACATTATCCTGAAAAAAATAATGAAATGGTTGTTGATGAATAATGAAATTTGAAATAATCGGTTGAAAATATTACCTCTCCCTCAAAGTGCCACCTATAAATATCCCTTTATGGAACTAGAATTGGTTTTCTAGGAAGACCAAAACCTCTAAAATGTTACTAGGGATGTTTGGAAGATAAATGGGTAGGTATTTTATGATCTTGAAGGCTCAAAATTGATTGAAGATGAGAGGGAGGAGGTACCCTTTTATAAGGGAGGAGAGGTTCACTTTAAGAAACTCTCAAAATATTAATTTATTATAACTTCAATTTCGATAAAAAAAATTTGAAACATATTTAATAAAAATATAATCTGATCTTGGTTAGAATACTCATAATCCATTAATTTTTAGATATGTTTTTAATATTTGGTTTATCCATATCTTTTTGGTTTAACACTTATTTTACCCTTTTAAATATTATCGTGATATCCAATTATTTACACATTGTGAATTAATGTAATCACCATATCATGTAAAATGAAATAAAAAAATTATTTATGAAATATTCACACTTTTATTAACCATTTTGAAAAATATTATATTTTTATTAATTTAATATCATTTAATATAGTATTATATGTTTTATGTTATGAATTATGTAAATTTTGGAGACTATTCGTACATGGATTTTTTAAAAATTAATAAGAATGTGATTACCTAAAAAATAAAATTAAATAATCCCCAATGTTTCAATTTCATCCAAAAATATCTTGGATGGAATCAAATTTTTCAAATTATATTTATTTTAATTATTATAAATTCATTTATTTGAATCATTCTTTAATTAGATAATCACTACATCAAGATTGTGTCATAAAAAATATATTTATATAATGTTTAAAAATTTTAAATAAAAAAAATGATGTAGGAATGATTTTTAGCTTTCTAATGACTATTTATATACATAGATAAGAATTAATTTACTCTATAATAAAATCGACTTTCTAAAAGAGATATGTTTATTTTTTATTAACATTACATTAAATTAATTATTTTAAAAAGTCATTTTCACATACAGGTGAATCCATGAGATCCCAAAATAAACCCAAGAATTACCATGGTTGGAAATATCTCATAAAATAGTATTTTAACATGTTTTAGGGTAGATTAATATTATTATAATATTATTTAACACCAATATTTTATATATTTACCCTTTAACCATGGTAAATAAAATAATTACTAGAGTTATTATTAATAATATCCAAAAATAAACTATACCTAATTAGAAAATTTGAACCTTATGATACCAAATATGGAATCCATTTTTCGACATTCAAAACATAGAAATTTCACAAATTAATTTAAAATTAATTCTTCTTGTGAGAAAAATAAGTGGTTTTTATGAAGTTATAACTATCAAATGATTAACATGTGTATATGCCCAAATTAAAAGTGAAATTACATCCAATGAACAAAATTAGATTAAATGATAAAAATATAATACAAAAACACTTTAAAACAATTTAAAAGGATAATATAACTATGTAAATAAATTAGATGAAGATGCAATTTTTTAATTAACATGAATTATTCATTACAATTCATCAAAATTTTAATTTTTTCAAATAAATAGAGAAATTTAAACAATGTAATTTTAAATGTTCTACTTATAGAGAATAAGTTTATTTTGTCAAATTGAACTTATAAAAGTTTCAAAATATTTATTTAAAATGGGTGCTTCATCAAAAGGTTGTTAAACTTCATTTTTTAAACCACTTCTTTTATCCATAAAATTTATTATGTGCTCATATCATGTAATAGAATATATGTAAGATAAATTCTAACGTTATATAAAATTGAAAATTTGGTAAATAATATATATAAATGCTAGTTTATATCCCATTAAATAATAATATTTCAATAATATATAATTGTTTAGTGAAAATCAGCATCAAGTACAATGCAAGCTATCTAAGAAGGCTGCTCTAGTGTGTAACGCATGTCATGTCAGTGTTTTATGCAGTGAAACATTTATTTGGTGTTGCGTATAACATAATTCAAACCCTTGTTCATTTATAAATTGAACAAAAATGATTCTCGGATTTTCATGAAATGAATTATATCAAAAGAACATGAAATTATATGCAGCAGAAGACAAGAATAGTGTTGCATATATTTCAATCTAATATAGTGTTTCATATAGAGAAATATAATATTTGTATAGTGTAAAACACAAGACATAAATGAAATTTAAATATATCTATCTCATAAATTATTATGGTGTTAAAAAAACATTATCTATGTCATGTAATAAACCTGAAACCACAACCAAAGACATAAAAAGATTCATCCTACAACATTATAATTGAATAAAAAGTCATTAAATGAATAATGAAATACCTTATAGTAGAAAAAATTCATATATACCCATTTCCTCAATGTATTAAACATCCCTAGGAATTAAATTATCACCAAAAATTAATTAACAAAATACTCTAATAATTATAGTCTACCCACCATATGTCTTCTTATCCTATAGAATTTAGAGAGGATTCAAAAAAATGTTTATGAACTTCTCTATATCCAAAATTCAATACTATCCTTCTAATAAACATCACTATAAATTTTCAACAATCTAAATACAAAACTCATGAATTCAACTAAAATTACCATAACACAATAATACCCAAATAAAAATCAGGAATATATTTAATTAATACATTAATATATTACCCAAATAACACAATTATTTTGATTCTTTATTTTAAAAAATACTCACAGCATCTTCTATACCTAGTACCCAATCAATTTAAAACTATAGCCCCACAAAATTATATTACCTAAATGACACAAGAACTTATCTTACATCCTTATGAAAAATAAAAATGATGAAGTATAATCATCTGTTACTCTCAAATATATAATTTACCAAGCATGTTATTATTCATTAACTAATATTTTAATATTTTTTCTTTAATCACTATCTTATTAAAAAATATTATATAAATAAAAATCACCATTTAAAAATAATATGTAAAATCTATTTTAATGAAATATAAAACCTCTCAAAATCAAGGTTACATTATAAATCAACCATATTAAATTAATTATACAATATTATTTTATAATATAATTATTATTTTTAGAATTGAAACTACATTTAAAAATCAATTAAAATTTAAAATTTACTGATTTAAATACCATTTTGTGAAAAATTTAAATCACATAAATCATTTATGTAAAACATAAATCTTAAGAAATGTTTTCCGAATCAGTTTTATTTTGATGGAAGTGAACAATATCATTTGGAATTAGTCATGTTTCCTTATAGAACACAAGTTTTATTGATCCCTCAGTAGTCCTTAATATTGAAATTGTTGGACCCTAATTAGGTAAAGATACAATTATAATCCTTATTAAAGAGAGAAATATTATTAAAAATTTCATGTTGTTCAGGTCAATAAACATATTAGTAAAGATTTGGAAATATGTTTCTATCATGAATGTGATATATAGTGTTGGGTTACTAAGGAAAAAAATTATATAAACCATGCAATTTTATTTTAAAAATAAATTGTTTCATACACTACTAGTATACTAGGAGTTGTCTATTAGAATACGAAGTGGGATTTTATGAATTTACCAATGTTCTATGTAAACAACCTTATCATGGATTATAACCTCAATAACATAACCTTGGTTACTTAGAATGATGTTTCAATATAATATGTCACATGTAATAATTTAATACATAGGAATGGATTTCAGGGTGTGGATGGCCTTATAACAGTTACTGATACTGAATCATCCATATTTTATTTTTTTGGTTCCTATTTTTTATTAGAAACAATTATCAATACTCTTTAAAAAATAATCCCACTATAATCCCTTAAAATATGTCTCTATGTTAGATAAATTGTTTTTTAAAACTCTAAAAAAAATTATTGTAGAGAACTATGTTTCTCATATATGCATAATACATCTTTTTAGATGAATTTTCAATAAATTTACTATGAACGTGCCTATGGAATTTAATAGTTTACTGTCATTGAAGTCTATGTACATAATAAAATAATTTTTTAGAAGATCATCAAAATCTATCATAAGGATCTCCCCCTATATTATTATTCTCAATACTTCCCTACTTCAAACCATTATTTATAACCTGAGGAAAGGAAACATAATAAAGGGTGACATCATATGCTCAGTAAGTATATAATAGGGATATTGGTTTGAATAATAGGATCATAAGTGTATGACATCTGGAGTATAACATAAAAAAACCATACCCTAAGTATTAAATATCATAATCCCATTTCATGTAATAAAGGTGGGAAGTTCATAAGACATGAATCATAAGGAAATAATATAAAATTATCCATGATATCATAACATTATAATAAAAAATTAGTATATATAATTGGAATAAGAATAGAAAATATTTTTCTTATTAGACAAGGCCCATTTCCAAATATTATTAGGGTAATCCAAAGGCAGTTTCACCTTCTAGTTGGGAAACACCATAATTCCCTAAGGCCTTAATCTACCCATAGTGGAATGGGTTACTCCCCATATCATCATAGTAAACAAGGTTCACTCTCAAGATAATAATAGTAGTTAAATCTCCTAATTTAACTAATATATCTACTCATTCAAGTCATGTCTCTCTCATGAGGTATAAATATGTACCCAATACATTGGAGGTAGATATATATCTCACCCATATTGGTTATAAAGTGAACACAATTATTTTTTGTAACATTACCATCATGCATAGTTATATTGTGACCACATTAAAATATAGAAAATCATTAATAGGTGTTCCATAGGATCATAAAACATTCATCCTATCAAAACCCATGATATAAAATGGGTTTCATTAAAACTCCATCATATCATAACCATTATAAAAGAATTAGTTTCCTTAATCATTTGATTATTTCATCATATAATCAATTATGAAAAATAATTTGGTTTCATAAGATTTTGATCATGTTATAACCCGTGGAAGAGAAATGAGTTTCACAAACCTATATTCATAATGAAACGTTACGAGAAATTATAATAATGTTTCCTTGGTTCATATCCCCTGTAAATCATACATAAAGAAAAGGAATGTTATCATAGATTGAAATTAATTACTAATGGTCATTTAAAACATTTTCTCACGAAAATATATTTTCATTTAAAATATTTTATTTATAAAATAAACCCTTTTCGAAAACCCATATAATTTTAATTAACATTTAATGATTATAAAAAATCATTTTTAAAGTAATTTAAATAATATTTAAGAAAATTATCACATACACATTGTCACACACTTTTGAAGACAAATTCGAAAACAAATTTGAAAAAATGAAAACATTTTAAGAAAACGTGGTTTTGGAATAAAATGTTTCTTCAAACAGAAATATGAATTTTTCATATAAATATTATAGTTTACTCTTGCATACATAAAGAGAAGGAAATTATGAGAGAAAAGTTATTCTCAAGACATAATAATATGAGAATAATAATCATGAGTTTTTTTGGAGATGCATTTTATGATTTTAGAATCATAAACATAGTCATAATGAATCCAGAAAAACCATGAGATCATAACATAAAAACATTACCACACTAGATAAATTAAATTATAAAAACCATCATAGAATAACATTAAATTAACCTGAAAATTTCATTAAAATAATTAACTTTATTATATTAAATGAAAAGTGTATATATATACATCTCATAAAATAGTATAGACACATAACATGACATATGTCTCAATGAAGGAAAATTGAGGCAAAAATAACATACCATTTTAGCAATATCATTAATTAAAATCCCAAATAAATAACAACGTTAAAGAAACATTAAATATCATTAAAATAACTGTAATCGGGATATAACAAGTCCAAGGTTTCATATATTCACCATATAAAATAAATGAGTGCTGAATTTTCATATATCTCCCCAAAAAAAGATATAATATAATTACCTTATCTATTTGGTAAATTTTGAGATGTAAAAGCCATAAAATAGATATCCTAAATTGGATATATAAATAAAAATAATTTCAATATGAATCATCATAAAATACAGCCCTCAGAATTATATACAATGCATAAAAATATTAGTGGAAAATATGTTATTTTTTTATTATATTAGAAAACCCTATTACTATATATCCTAGAATATATTAATTTCTTATGGAATTTTATGTCCTGTTTATTAATAATTCAATTTTTAAATCACATTTCTGGAAATAACTACTTTTTTATATATGTTTTGACATTTTTTTTTCTTACATTGATCATGGCCTCCATAATCTCCATAATGGTAAACATGATATAAATATAATATATATTCAATAAATATTTCTCTATAATAATCTATTGATTTTACAGATATATAGTGAACAAAACTATTCATGGAGATGGTTGACAATACATATGCATGAACATTGTATCCTTTTTCACGATGGACAGAATGCAAATATGGTAAGTAATAAGTCACCATTATAAAACCCTTATGATTTAATATACACCATGTATATAATATAATATATATTCATTAACTATATCCTAATTACCTTTTAGGGAAAGAATTAGTGAGAAACGAATCAAATCACTTCATGGGGTGGTATTCAGTCGCACACACGAACGATGTTATAACATCTCATAAAAAATGAAAAGTACAGAATAAAATAGTATATAAAGATTAGATAGGTATAATTATCTTATTAAAATCAAATTTATTTTTTATATCTACCATTATCCCCAACTATGAAAGGTGGTAATGGAATAATTAATGACATCAGTTCATGAGGCGGTAGCCTGTCGCACACAAGAACGATTATTTCATAACCAATTTTATGGAAGTGGTGATATTTTTAGGTCATTAAATTATCATAAATATTTATTTTTATATGGAATATAATGAGGTTATTATATCATCATGGAATAATAATAATTTAAGCAGTTCGAGGAAGAAATAAAACAAAGACACTCATTGATGAAAATTACATCTTTGGAAATCCTCTTTATTATTTAAACCAGTCCTTACAAGTTTGGAAATAATCAAAAAATAATTCTTATAGAATTATATTTTGGAATTTTTTAACTGATTTGTGAAGTTATTGGTCAAGCCAAATCACTTCGTAGTTGTGAAGAGAAGGGGCTAGGAAAGCCCATTTATAATTGAGGAGGGGTGTCATTTTTGGAAATACAAAAAATTATTCATTAATGGTTTGTAAATATTACCTAATATTCCACAAAAATATATAAGAAATATATTTTTCTTATGTTCTGGTCATGAAACTACTCGAACACAAAAAAAAAATTCATATTCCTATGTTATTTGTTAGCCTCTACGTTTACTCAATTTTAAGCTTTTGGTTTCGTACCATAGTAACTTAAAATTTTTTACTTGGGTAATTTGACCATTAATAATAAAATGATTATTATTTCTATTAGATAATATATAAATAGGGATTCTATGTATTAAATACAATTTTTTATTTTTGACATAAATACATTAATTTTGCAGAACAACATTTTATCATTAATTACAGTAATTAATTTTAATTACTTCCCTACAAATTATTGTAAAATAATAAGATAAAATTATTTTATAATTTAAAATATTTTTATTCCAAATAAAGAATACATTTTTTTAAAATTTAATCCACAAATTTGGAAGAATTAAATTTATAATCAATCCCATAGAAGGAATGAGAAAGCATGTTTTCAAATAGATAATATTCAAAAGTTTCCAATGTTTTTGTATCAAAATTAAATTTTAAAATAATTTTAAATACCAAAATTAGTTAAATAGATATATAATTTATCTAATTTTTTTTAAAAAAATTAATATATAATCTAAAAGTATAATTAATTTAAACAAAAATGTAGTTTTCAATTAAAATTTAGTATTTTTACTTTTCATCAAAAATTGAAATTTTTCAGAAAAAATCCCAAAACATAACCCAAATATATTTTAACATTACATATATCAAAAAACAATATTGATTTTTTCAAATATATTTTATAAATATTTCATATTTAATTATTAATTATTTATACAATGCGTGACAAATCGATATTTTAGAAAAAATAGTTTTATTTTTGAAATATTTTGTTCTCATTTTAAATAATTCTTATTTTACTAAAAATAAAATGATAAAAAATAAACATGTGAAATAAATATATATAAATAATTTAGTTAATAATATTCATACATTCCATTATAAAATCTTTATGATCTAAATAAAAACAGTGTTAGTAATATATAGTTATTCGGTAAAAATTGGTTGTGCATGTAATGAAAATATCAAAGAATATTTTTGTTTCATGGAAAACATACTAATATCAGTGTTGTGATTAATTTAATTTATTGAATTTATTAAATTATTTTGAAAAAATTATTTCACAAAACCCTTGTTTGTTTAGTTTAACACCCATTAAAATGAATTTCACCCTTGAAATTCTTCTCGGTCAACAATGATTTATCATTTGATAATTCAATCACAGAATCCAAAATTTTACAAATGAATAATAAAAAACATATTAATATGGTAATATTGAAAACATAGGAGTTGGCTAAAGTAACTCATAACAATGTTTCTATATATGATAACATAGGTGTTAAGTGATTATTTTTACATGGTAGAAAAGTGTAAATAATTGTAATGAGTGATAGAGATCATTTATCACATTAATGTGGAAGATCTTGAGAATGTTAAAGACTAAAAAACCATAACATTGTGATGGTTTAAAGGACCATTTTACTCATTATAAATTAATGTATGGGGCTAAATTTGTTTTTCACGACCATTTTCGAAATTTTATTGAATTTCCATGAGAAAATATACTTATATTATTTCATTACATTTTATATGAATAATATAATTGATTTTTTGGACCTTGATCTATTTTCACTTCATATCATACATAATGAAATGAAGGTTAAATTTTTATTCCTCATTCACTAAAATATCACAATATTTCTAAAAAGAATGATAATTCTTTCCGTATATCATTAGTTATCATCATAACAAATGGCTAGAAGAGGATATACAATATGTATAAATAAATATATGTTTAAGTATTACAATAATATCTAAATAATTTTCCAAAGTTAAACATAAAATATTACATAAATGGTTATCCTTTTGTCTCATCCAAAAGAATAAAATAGAAAATCCCTAAATAATTACATTCAATTTCATAAATTATATTAGAAAAATCCAACATATATCAAAAAGTGGATCTTGATTATCACATATCAAATATAAGAATACATTCATCATGAATTCTCTTAAAACATGGTAATAAAATAAATTACTATAAAACCCCATTGAAAATATATATTCTCCCAAATTACTTACAAATATTATAGGATAAAATAAACAAATAAAGAAATTCATTAATATGGATCAATGATATCATAAGAATTAATTTCCTAAAATCATTATTCAGTTCCAAGGTAATCTTTACTATCTAATTTAATTTTTTTATATAATGCATATCTTTTTCGCAACATCATTATCTCAACATCTGAAACAAATTGAGATTCATATTAATTAAATAAAAATATCCATTTTCAAATAAATAACGTTTAATGGCCATCATAACTGATCAACATATTATGGAAAAATTACGATGAAAATCATATATAGAAAAATCATTATATATTTCATGATTCTTATATAAGAGTTTTTGATGTCCAGTGTATAGACACCATAATCGTCCAATTTCATTCATAAACCATTAAATACACTTAATTATCTTATTCCTTGATAAATATTTCAAAAAATTGATTTCTGAATAATTTCATAAAATTCATCAACCTCTACTTAATTGTGATATAGAAACAGTACTAGAACAACTCATAACATTGATATGATACCCTTAGTCTTTTCCTTATGAGTAACATAACTATTACTCATACAACCATGTTGATCCTCCTAAAGGTATTTTCCCTAATGAAATCTCTTTTCATAATTCCAATAATTTATAAATTTAAAATAGTAATCATTTGATATTACTTTAAGAAGACCAATATTCTCATCCATTACATTAAGTGAATTTTTATTTTTTCCTTTCAAAATTACGGACTTTGGGTCATGGTAATATATTACAATTTTTTAAATATATATTTATCCATCTATGAGGTAAATTTTTTCTTAATTTTAGTATATATTATTTGCATTTACCTTTGGTTAGGTTATGTGAAATTTTGATGTTTTTAGAGGGGTTTTGGTTAGTGCACCTTGGGTAGAGGGTTTTCCCAAACTGTGGGCCCTTCCAAAGAAAATTGTGAAACCCAAAATAGAGGAATTTTTCTTGGTTACAACACAATTGGTAAAAGTATGTTCCATCTTAGTAGAATACTTAGAAACCCCTATGAAGAGGTGCACATTTAGGTACACGTTTAGGGAAAAATGTTTTCCCTATACTAGAGACCATGTGCACGGAAAATTAATCCCCTTAAAAATAGTTTCAAAATATCCAAACTCTTATACTTCACCATAATTCATCCCAAAATAGTTTTATAATTTTTGGAGTCTTATGGACTTTTTTAAAGCACTTTCGAACTCCGTTATGGATGAATCGATTGCTGAATTGAAGAATCTGCTCCTCTTCTGATAAGAGATTCTCATTCTGATTTGTTTACTTTATCTCACCCATCATTCTATTATCCTTTGAAGTTATGTTTTAGATTATTTATAGTTGACATATATATATGTTTACAATGATTTAATCTGTTTCATTGTGGTCCAAGGTCTTGGATCTGGATCCCGCTCTTCATCATGATCTTGGGTGTTTTTCTTCAATTAGGGATTTCTATTGCATATCCATGATCAATGATCTTGAGACAAGTGGTATAATTTAAATTCCATTAGTATTGAATTATAATTTAATGTATTTTTTGTGAAATTTCATGTAGCAATTTTGTAAATTGAATATTGAATTGAATAAATTAATTTGTTAATTAATCTATTGAATCATGTTACTAATTTATATATTTTCCAAGTGATTGTGACTTATGTTGAACATGGGTAAAATGAATTTCTTCATTGTGATTATTAAATTAGTGAATATTGGGATAATAAATAGTTTTATTCGAATATTTATGAAATTTGGTAAATTATTGTGATTTTTTTAATTTACTAATTGATTGGATTGTGTAATTGATTAATTAATTGAATGTGGAATTTGTTAATTAATGAGAAAAAGGTAATGTTTGAAATAACTTGGAAGGGTTAATTAATTATATATTTAAATATTGATAATTGGTTTAATGGTTATTTTTTAAAGTTATTCAATGTTATTCCGATAACGAATTATAATTATTGTGATAAATTGAAAAGGATATATTCAATGAGAATGTTTAATGATAGGGTTTAGGATGCATAACATTTATGAATATGATATTTTAATTTCAGTGATATTTTTATATTTTTCATAAATGTGATATTGAGTTGCAGGCCAATGATTATGGCTCCAAATACCCACATGTGATGATGAATGAGGGATGTGGATTGATGCTTAAAATACCAATATGTGAAATTGAGGTGTGGGATAGGGGAGGAGACTCCAAATACTTCTATAAGACTGAAAGTGTGAGATATATATTTATCCCTTAAATACCCATGTGATTTATAGGTTTGGGACATGGATAGAGGATTCAAATACCCATGGGGTGTTAGACACAATTTTGTGTTCCCATGATATTAGAATTATACTACGGTTCAAATTAAATGTGATATGAGTTGAATAGAATTGATTAACGATAAATATTTCATTCTGATATGTGATATCCCTTGTGGATAGATCATATTTCAGCATAGATAGAAGCATGTATTGATAGTGTTGGTGTCTTGGTAAAATATGGAATTATTTAGATAATTACTGAATAATGAAATGTGATAAATATTTAATTTATTCATTTCAATTTATTATTAATGTAACTGAAAAACTTATTTTTATTAGATATCATTTTAGACACCATTGTTGGTTGCCTACTGAGTTTTAATCACACCCTACATGGGTTAGATGGATGAGGTAAGATATAGATTTTATGAGGGAATAAGATGTGATGTCACATGAGTTGGGAGTTGTTAGTGTATTTAATTTTGGTAAATTAATTTAAAAATTGATAGGTACTATGGAATGAAATATTTTTTTATTTTGTTTGGATATTTTTCTTATTTAGATTCTTCATGTGATACTAATATTTTAATTATTTTTGTATGATTCTAATTAATGTTTATTGGAAATTGGATATTTTTGTTTTATTTTCTCTATTATATTACATTAATAAAGAGGGTATAATATCCCCATGTTCAATATTATACCCTCTCAATTTGTCATAATCCTCTTGCATATGGGGTTACGTACTTCAGGTCATGTAACCAACCAACATGTTGAACTCAGGTCTGGATGTTACAGTCTTTCTTTTACACACTCAAAACATTTTCCCATTTCTCTCAAAAATTCACTTGGGTGCTTCTTCCAACATTCATGTAATATACAAAAACATAATATACTATCATTTATATTCTAGGCTACCCAATGTCCATGAGAATTATATCTTTCTATTTCTTGATATTTCTATATTTTGATTATGGTTTATATTTTTAATCTTGTTCCATGATAACTGATATGAAATAGTTACAATATCATTTACTCTAGTAATCAATCAATTATGATGGTCATAAAATATTTCCATCACATTAAATTCATACCCAATTTTTTAGTGTTCTAGCCATTGACTAATACCAAAATTCATAATGTATGAAACAATAATCATATTGGATAACCACATAATCATGAAACATCATTTTAATGTGGTATAAATCATATTAAAATATTTTGAATATACGATACCCTAGGAAATTCATGGTCATTATTTAAATCTTTCATGATGGTTCGTAATGTTTTCGTGAATTTCCAATGAATATCCCCCATTATTATTAAACTAGTTATGAAATAAGTCATGTTTTTATTCAACATGTAATGATTGAGTAAAGATTAATGCCCTTTTTCAGTTTTATTAACCCTAAGTGCATCTATTCTAGATCCGCATCCACTTGTTATATCTAGAATGGGATGTAATATTTTAGAAACAACTTTCTCTATCAAATAACAAAATTCCAGGACATTTTCCAATAGATTGACTCATCCATAGATTTATCCATAGATTCATCCTAATACATATCCCTATAAATATACCTAGAGATGTATATAATGTTTTCTCTTACTATTTTCTATATATTACCTAAATATTCTTTATGATACCAACTATAGTGATATGATCTTCCCATACCAATATATCACATCTTTTTAGATTAATTTTCAATACATTATAGAAAAAATATTTGAGGGACATAATAATTTAGAGTATTTTGAGACTAGGTATATAATTTCCTATATGGTGAAATATCTTTTACATATCAATAATGTATATTCCCCTTTTTTTATATTCTCAAACATACCTTACTTAAAACCATTATTCATAACATGGGGAAAGGAATGACATGAATGTGATAGATTAGATTATTATTTAGGGAGACTAAGGGAGATATGTTAGCATCAAATGAACATAACGGTATGAATCATGAGTATATAATTGTAAAACCACACCCTACATATAAAATATAATAATATTGAGTCATGGAATAAATATCTGTAGTTCATTAGATGTAAATCATATAGAACTCAAGGCAAATAATCCATGAGAGCATTATATTGGCATAATATATAGATAGGTAGAATAGACCAAATCATTTAAACTTCTTTCTTATTAGTCAAGTATAATTTCCTAAAACTTATTAGTGAGCTTCATGATAGGATAATAATCCAAGGAAGTACACAAAAATATACCTAGTCGGAGACTATCCCTCATAATAGAATGTTTTCACTTCCAAAACCATCATAGCAGTTAAGGTTCAATCGTGAGATCATCAGAGTGAAAAAATTACATAACTATACCAAGCTCCCTCTCTATTATAGTCCTATATATATCATGAGTTATAAAAATTTTCCTAATTAATTGGAGAGAAATATAGGTCACACAAGTATTTGTTTAAAACATAACCATTATCCTTGGTTATAACATAACCACTATCCTTTGTTATAATGTTACCAATGTCACATTATGAAAATAAAACACATGAGTTCCATAAGATCATAAAACATATGACATATCATATCCCATTAAATGAAATTTTCATAAATTTTTTTATCATATAATAACTTGTAAAAAACAGACAGGTTCCATAGGCATCCCATCATATTATCATAGAATAACCCTGATAAAATTAGTGGTATTCGTAATAATTCTATCGTGGTGTAACAAATGGAAGATAAACGGATTTCATAAACATTTTTTCATAATAATTCATTTAGGGAATGAATATGAATGGTCTCCTTGGTTAATATCCTTATTAAAGAATATGTAATATTAATTCATGTTATCTTAGAAAAAAATGTAATGATCATTTAAAACATTTCATGAAAAAAATAACTTTTCATAGAAATTATTTATTTAAAACAAAAAACCTTTTAGAAATATAATTTCTTTTAAAATAACCATGAATTATTATAAGGGAATGTTTTTTTAAAAAAATTTAATAATTTATTAAGTTAATTATCATTTAATATTTTAAAAATTATTTTTTTAAATGATATCATTGTCAGAAAACATGGGTTAAGAAGAAAAATTTCCTTGGTCCGAAGAAATTAATTTGCATAAAAAATTATTTTTCAAAAATTGAGTACATTAAGAGAGAAAAATAAATGAAAAAATTAATTCTCATATCATTGACAAAGAAGAAGAATATTCATGATTTTTTTGAGATATAGATAGAAATATTTTATTATAATAAACATTTTCATAATCAATACTGATAAACGATGACACCATAACATGAAATCATTACCACTATGGTAACATTGAATTAAAAATCATTCAAGGGATAAAATTAAATAAAACATAAAATATATGTATAATAATTTAATTCATGATATTAAATATAAAATGGGATTTATATACACCTCATAAAATAATATAGGTGCATAATATGACATTAATTCTTTTTTTAAGACTTTAAATTTCATTGAAGAAATTCCCTTAAATAATTCAGGAAGACACTCAAAAACATTAGTGAGGCTATATAGGAATATGATGTAGAATTTGATTTTCCTTTTTGTTGGGTTATCCTTTTGGATAATCCATCATTCATACACCCATTGAAACTCATTGAATGATTTAAAAAAAATTATTCACATTAATAAAATATTTCTTTTATTTCACAATTATGTGATGTGAGATACAAATAGATACATACATTCCATGAAATTATATCACTCTTTTATTAAAAACTCTATTACATAGGTTCAATCTTAACACATCATGAGCGAGGATAAAAATACTGAGAGTGAGGTTATAACCATGTCTCAAACATTTATTTTATTTTTAAAAACCATGTTTCCTACCAATGACATTAATATAAAATATAGGGTTGGTATGGAATCTAAAAATTACAACATAGACCCCAAAAAAAGTCCATCACATCACGTGATTTAAATGATGAACTTCTATTAATTATTTTCAATGAACATATCGTTGTCAACCATCACCATAAAATTGTTATCACACAATATCATATGGTGTTCTATCATTATCTCCCAATGTATCCTGATTTATCCTTGTATACTCATATCATTGTTAAATCAATGTTGTTCAAAAAAAACTAGGATGTGAATGAAATAATGAAATGTATTATTTAAAATCATAGCTATATTTTGTATGTAAAATAATTCTAATATATTGATTGATATTTCTAGATAGATATTAGATGAATTAACATGGGAATGAGGATGAGTTAGTTTTCAAAATCATCATTTTATTGAAACTTATATTTGATGTAATGAAACACCCCTTCTAACATACTCATTATCCAACAAAAAAATCAATAACCAATGAAAAATGTAAATATATCAAATATAATATTCATGAAAAATAAGTAAAAAAATTATCTCCATATTATAGTAGTAGATACATTTTAATAGAGTTTAGATTATAGAAATCACACTATTTGAAATCAGAGGGCATAAAATGATTTATTTATAAAAAATTATTTAAAATTTAATATAATACAAATCAATGTAGTATACAATTTGGATATACCATTATAATATATTATACATAAATAAATATATTATAAAATATAAATTAACCTACATCAATTAAATTGTAACAATATATATGGAATGTTAACGACCATATAAATTTTTAAAACAATTCCCCTATTATAAAAATAATGTTATAAACATTGTTATAATGTTTTGCAATCAATAGATAATGATAAATAATGTAAGATATAAACAATAACTAGTTTATAGTTGATAACAATTTATTTTAATCAACTATATTAAATTTCAAACATAACTATATCAATAAAATTAAAATAATAAAATGGTACATTATAAATGAATGTTTTACACTGAAATGTTTTATAATGTAAAATAAAATTCATTTAAATTATCTTGAAAACTATAATTTTCATAAATATAGTAATAAATTATTATAAAAATATATTTCCATAGATAAAAATTAAAATATAGATATTTATTTCAATGATAAATAAATAAATAAAACTTCTTTAATGATTATTGAAATTAGTAGTTGTTTAGGTAATAACCTAATTAGACATAAAATTTATTGTTGAGTTATATCATTCTACTCAACGTGAATTTACCCATCAATCATATCACATATGATGAAAATAATAACCATAATTATGTATCAATTTATTACTTATAACTCATTGAGGTAAATGTAAGAATAATGTATACACATTCTAAAAGATGGGGGTATGATTAGTTGATAGTATTATTAATAAAATCCTATATTAGAAAAAATATTTCTTAAGATCCAAGGTGTTGGAGAATCATGTCACTATATTAGGTAACAAAAAATAATAATGTAATAAAAAATTAATTAAAAAATTCAACAGATTACTAGGGCTGAATTAAAAATAATATCATGTTTGGATGTAACCAGAACGCCACACTCAATCCATTAAAACAAATAAGACATTACCTATTTGAATTTAAATTTTATAGTTAATGAAATTTTAATTTTGTAGATACCAGCCTCTTACAAATCCATATTTAAAATGTTCACAGAATAAAAAAAGATGATTTGAAACCCATCTATTTGATTCCTAATTTATTTAGAATTAGCAATCATCAAATATTACAATTTCTTATAAAAACCCATAATTTTTATTTCTAAATATATATGTTTTAATGGTATTATTAATTTTTAAGAAATGTGTTTTTAATTTTCCTTAAATACATATATAATTCACCCAAATTGTTAATAACACCTACCAAAATAATCATAAATTGTAAGAAATGGAAATGAACTTTGATAGTCCCCTATAATCTATTAACTAACAATTTATTAACAAATAAATTAAAAAAAATCCATCATAAGATCCAAATAAAACTGATGGAAAATATTGGTAGATAAATATTTAATTACAAGAAATAACAAATAATCCTAAATCATTACTAAACTCTACTGACTATACATTAAATTCACCTAGAAATCATCAAATGAAAAGTATAAACCATTCCCTAATCACCATGAATCAATAACAATGATGCATGAAATGAAATAAACCCATAATGTAATAATTTATACAAGAAAAGAAAAACACATAGGTTAGAGATGATTTAACAATACTATATTGAAATTATAGATCAAAAGCAGTAATGCAATTTTAGTGAATAGAAAATAAATATATAAATAAAAAAAATGGTAGGATCAGAGTAGATTAGAATCAAATTTGTGATGAGAAATGACACATAATAACCAATGATTCTTGGTAGATGAAAGAGAGGATCAAATATCTCAAGTTGTGATAAGGGAGAGGATATATGATACATAAGGGATGAAATTATTAGGAAAACCCATTTTGGAATATAAAATAATATAAAAAGACCAAATTTCCTATCATAAATTAACATTTAAACTCTACCGACAATGAATATATTTCAATGTAACACCTAAGACTCAATTATATTATTTTTAATTAATATGTTAATAAAACATTAATAATTTTTTTAAATAATTAATTACACAAAAAATATTAATTTTATCGAATTCATATTGATTTGGAACTTACATTCTCATAATATTCATAGAATGATTTTTTTAGATTTTAACATAAAATAAGTATTTATAATTAATAAAAATCATAGTATTTAAATATCATAATTTTTATATATAATAATTATTTATAGTATTATAAATTAAAAACATATTTAAATTCAAATTTAATTAAATAATTATAAGAACGTTTGAAGGGAAACAAGGATATTTTTCAGAATACTATTTTTAGGCATAATTTCATTCAATTTTATTTAATAAATATAATATTAAACGGTGAATGATTTTAATAAAAAAATTATTTTAATTCTTAATATATAAATTTAATTACATATAATTATTATTAATAGTCATATTGTTAACATAAAATCACATTATGCTAGGAAAAATAAATTTCATGAAAAGTTGTTTTTTAACAAAAATTTCAATTATATTTTTTAATTAAAATTTCCAATTCTACAAGTTATATTCGGTAAAATGGATACCATATTTTGACGTAAATTATAATTAAAATTTGTTGATTTGGTGAAAAAAAAATTTCATCATAATAAATATAAATTATATATATTATTAATTAACCTAGTTAAGGATAAAACTAGTTTAAAAAGGTTTAAACAAAAATATAAGGTTATTTTTTAAAATTTAACTTTTCAAAAATATTATTATCCAAATATATTTTGACTTTATCTTTATTAATATGTAATATAATATAATTCTATGATTTTTCATATTGAATGAATCAAATATTTAGTAATTCTTGGGGAAATTTCGGCATTGTTTCCAAGAAGGTCCACTCCACCACTTATAAAAGGTAAGCTCCTCCTCTCAGTTCAACACACATCTCAATAAATATATCTTCTAAAAAATCATCTAAAAAATAATCTTAGGGTATGTACAAATTGATTCAATGGAGGATTCTCAAACCGAATTAAATCATATTCGTCGAGTTATTTACTTTTTAACTATAATTTTAACAACAACTATTAAATATTAATACATAAAATATAATAAAAACATTATCCATAATATTATTATATGTTATTATGTGTATGTAATAATATTTTTCCATATATGTCTCTATATAATGAGAAAAAACATCGCTCTTATGTATATTATAATATCGCCTTATGAACCGATGTAATTTGTTTCCCATCACTGAATCACATGCATAAATATAACGACACAAATAATTAATATATCTAATAGATATGGAATGATAATAATTAATTAAATAAATACATCATACTCATCATTACCCTTTAACCTATTAATAGTATTATATCATTATTTGTGCACAAATAAGATGTACCATCTCTAAGAAGCGATACAATTAACATTTGTTGAAAAATGTTCAAGAATAATTATAAAAATATATAAAATGATTAAATATGACATTTATAACATTAATAAAATTAGTGAGGTGATGTAACTATACCCTATTCACAATAAATAAAACTTTATGATAAAACATGCCTGAGAAAACTATATAGATAACACCCAAAATAATGTTTATAATGAAATATTATTAATTAATATATAATAATATGATATAATTTTAGAATATGATATATTATAAATGATAATATGCTTTTTTTATAAATTAATAATAAGTTTTAAACCATATATTGGAGTGTAATGCATGTTAAACTGAATGGATGATTGAGTTATGGAATTTTGACTCAATATCCATTATATTGAGATATATTTGTTGTTATTCATGTATTATTATTTATGTGGTGTATGAATTACCAATTTTAATTATTTAAATTCAAAATCTAATTTTTTTATGAATAATTATTAAATTCAATTTCATTATTTTAGGTGGATTCATTTTAAATGTTACCAATGTGGTAAAAATCTGTTTTTTTTAATATTAGATTCTTTTTAGATTACATTTATTTTCATTGGAAGAATATTATTATATATCTTTCTTAATATCCAATAATGTTATAATCCACTATATATTTAAGTTTTTTCTATGTTTTCTTACAAAATTTCATATCTTTGGTACAAAATTATTAAAAATAAATGTTTAAAAAAATATTTCTCTTTTAATTTATTATAACTTTTTCCATGTCCTTGTTCTATAAAATTATTTCACAGAAATAGTTTTTTTCTTAAGTGATATATTATTTAATATATTTCTTTATAAATGACATTAAAAAATGTTTTAAATAAATATTTTTTCAGTTTTTTGATGGGTTCATTTTTTAATTTGTTTACAAAATTTCAAAATATTGTTTTTTTATCATATACAATGATAACAAACATTATCACCGCCATTAATGATTTCTGAAATTTAGGTTCCTATAATATTTTCAAATGAATTTAAATAAAAATTATGATTGATTAATTTAATATTTCACATCCATTCTATTTATAATTTTAAATGACATGAATTTATCTCCAAATCTACATTATATATCATTGTGGTTTGGTTGTTAACATTATCTTAAAACATTCAAATTCATGTGATCTTTAGGAATTAATATTCCCTCAAATATAAATATTATTTATCCTGTATATACTTTTCTATTATACCATATATAACTGAAGTGCCCAGATCAGTGTGAATTACTGAGAGGGGGAGGGGGTGAATCAGTGATCCCTTAAAACATTTTACTAATTGATTCCTTATCAATTAAACCTCTATGGATGGTTAATGCCTCGATCCACTCTTCTTGTATCTCTCAGCCTTTCCTCCAGTAATGCAGTAAATGTAAAGGCACAAGACACAAGGATTTACAAGGTTCGGCACCAAAGGCCTACGTCCTTGCCATGTTGGTTATACGCCCCAACATGGTTTCTCCATTATAACTTGTTAGAATTAAAATGGTCGATATAGAGTCCCACTGTATCTCTCCTGAGTCCCAAAGGAGGGTCTTTATACTGCTTCCCACAGTGTTACCAGAGTCCCACTGGCCTAGTCCAGAATCCCACTGAAGACTTCTTCCACCCTGAGTCTCACAGGGGGCTTCTCCTGGCTCCTCGAGTCACATGAGTAGCTCTTCTCCTCTGTTCAGCTCTTCAAGTAACTTCAGTAGTCTGGGATAATGACTGCTGGCCTTGCTCTGTGCCTCTGATCACATGAGTTGATCAGGTCTTATCGTCTTGCTCAGGATTTGTCTCTTTCTTCTCAGGATGACCTGGATTCTCTCCAATTACTGAATACTCAGACAATTGATGTCTTTAACTTCAGTCTGGTCCAGTCTCACTTCAAAACAACTTCATGCACTGAATGCATGGAAACTCTGAATCCTCATGCACTGTCTGCATGATCTTCTCAATTTCTTCAATATCCTCTGGTCTTGGTCAACTCAAATGCACACAACCAGATTTGACATTGTTCACGTGTGCATGCGCATGCATGCATGCATGCACTCCCCTTATTCCTTCTCGGTGCAGTAAACCCACAAAGGGTGTAAACTGTTTTAGCACACACCTTATCACTTCCTTCACACACTTAATTCCTATTGATTACACACACACACACATAAATGTGTGTTATACTTTAGTGTGAGAGTCTTCCACTTCTTCTAAGTGTATACACTTCACTTAGTGCACACACTAGGTTTGACCTTTTTATTCCTTTGCACACACACCACTGAGGTAAGTCTTTAGCCTTCCTCCTTCACTTTGCACACACACAAAATGTGTGGTCTTCACTTGGTGCACACACAACTTGTTCTTCGTTTTGCACACAATTGGGCTTGGCCTACTTCACATACTAAGCACACACACTTCCTTGTTATTTTAATCTTCTTCAAAGTTTGCACTTCACTTATGCACACACTTGGTTCTCCATTTTGTACACACAAGGGCTACGGCCTCCTCTTTAATTTGCACACAAAAGTTGTGGTGGCCTTCTTGTTTCCCACACACCCAAGGCTACGGCCTTCCTTGATTCTTTTCACACACTAAGTGTTCTTCACTTTTCACACACAAGTGTTCAAGCCTTGGCCTCCAACTTCATCTTTCACAGACACTGCCCGTAGGGTGTCTTGTCCAACCGGCCGCGCAAGCCCTCAGGTGTGAGGGAACCTCGGACGCGCAGTGTGCAAGAGCAACCTCTGCCACGCAAGTACCTCCTGCCACGCAAGTCCGCGGGAAGAGAGGGTGGGCAAGTGCCGTGCAAGTAGTGCGCTTGGCCTGCCTTCTTCCTGTCGCGCAAGGGGTGCGCGTAGGGGACTTCCCTTTCTTCTTTTGCGCAAGGAGTGCGCAAAAGGAACCAAACAGAGCTAGGGGAGCTCTGGGCTGTACTTCCGTGAAAGTGTGCGCGCAGGCTCTTCTTCGCGAGGCAAAGGTGCTCTCACGGGACTTCTTTATTCAAAAACTCATCAAGCCTCATTGAGGTCTCGGCCTCTCTTTATATAGGCAGAGGAATTGTGGTTCATCCGCGTGAGATAACTTTTGAATCCCCGAAGTTTTTGGGTATTTCAAGATTTTGAAAATCATGATATCTTCCTCTGTTTCACACACGGGTACTTTTCTTTTTGTTTTTCTCCTCCACGTCCATGCGACTTAGAACGCATGCATGGCCTTCTTTAAACCCAATCCATGCAAAGCATCAACACCGAATGGACTCGCACCTTCGGTTGCTTTGGCCGAACTTCGAAATCCTAATTTGTTGCATGCAGAGTCATTTTAATGCATGGACATGTTCGGTGTGGCCAGAAAATCTCATTGGTGTCTTAGGATTCTTCAGAGGTGGCCGGAATCTCAAAATCCATGATCGGGTGGCGCCTGGTTTGAAGGTGGCTGCGGGAACGCGCGGGGAGGCCTCAGCCGAGCTCTGGGAAGAAGATAAGCTCAGCACCGTTGGATCCGCTCATTGGACGGCCTGGATCTGAACGGGAGCGGCTCAGATTAGATCGCGGGCGGCGCGATGCATCGGGCGGCCGAGATCAGCCGCGCGATCACTCGGACGGCCAGGATGCACTCCCGGTGAATTTTGCCGCGTCCCACATCGAAACGGTGAGCGGATTTTCCGCGGTTTATCAACCAGCCGCTCCTAGAGACGGCCAGTTGAATCTCCTCCCCTCTCGGTGCCGCCCCGCACCGATTTCTTCTGCAGGCGCACTCTGCGCCCACTCCTGTCCCTCGGGCACGCGTTATGCGCCCTCTATGCACACTTACACTCTTGGGGGTACGCTCCTACGCCCCTTCCGCACTCCTTCGGGCGTGCCCCAGGCGCCCATGCGGTGTCTTGGGTGCGCCCTGCCACCCTGGCTTTCCCCACGGGTTCCCCCATGGGCGTGGTGCCCTAGAGCCCATGCCTTGGGGTTTGAACCCTCAAGGTGCCTTGGCTGGCCATATTTTTTTGGAAAAGGCATGAATAAGGACTTTGTCAAATACAAAGTTCTCCTATGAGTATAAGCCAAATGCCAATTCTAAATGCCAAGCCATCTTCCTCTAAGCCATTCTCCCTTCTTCATTTCTTCTCTTCTCTTCTTCTTAGGAATTCCTCCATTCCTCTTAAACATTTAATCATCACTTAGGAGTGAAATTCCCGAAGGTTCATCTTCAACCGAAGCTCCTGAATCAAATAACTCTTCAATGTTCTTCATTGATCCAATCAGATATTAAGTTGTCTCTTCTTCTAATTCACATGCACTAAGAAATAGTACATGGACTTCATTAGCACCACTTCATCCACTTAGTGATTGTGGATGGATCACTTCATCTCATCATGCATTGTCAATACAATGCATGGTCTTCAAACATTGTTGTGACATTGTATCCAGTTGATACAAGTTCTTGGAACTTTAAGAATAGCTCAACAATCGTCTGATTTGATGATTCTCCATCATCATTCATTCTTGAAGTGTTGTAACTTAGTATCATCTTGATACAAGTATTGAAACATTAAGATCAGTTCTACAATCATCTGATATTCATAGAGAATGTTTCAACCACAACATCCTATGTCACTTAGTGAATCTCCTAAGTGACATGCATCTTAGTACCATGACCATTCTCCTTCATCACCATCACCATCACATCCTTTGTCATTCACATATTGAAACGCCTTGACATCCATCCATTCATTCGTTGACAACAACATACCTCATTGACAACAAATTAAACACAGTGCACTTCAATCTCGCCCTTTGTATTTGTTGTCAATATCACAACATCAGCACATATGAATGGGTCAATATGTGTGCCCAATCAATTCTCCCCCTTATTGGCAGTCAAATGCAAAGATGTGGGGTGGCTCTTATCCAAAAATCACTTCCTCCCTTTGAAAAGTATTTTCTTGAAAAACACTAAGAGATGGATGATGCCATATGTTCTCTTGAGCAAAGAACCATTAGTAGATCAACTCTAAGTCTACTTGGGTTAACCCAGTGTAGAAAACAAGAGTGATGTAACCAAGGAACTCAATGCTATCCATCATTCTCTACACATGTGAGATCATGCTTAGGGGTTTGAAATTTTTCAGATATAACAATGAATTTTCTAAATCCTGCACAACTTCACAAAACTCATTAGAAAGTTCAGGTGCAAAGATAAAGCTTCCCCTTTCATCCATTTGACTTCAATCAATATTCCCCCTTAATTGTCGTGATGAATACAATTAAGAAACAAGGGATGAAAGTATGATTGGAATACCTTCACTTTTCTCAAGATGATATTAAATCTTAGAATACCGTCTTTTCCAGATTGGCTCCCCCTCAAGGGGTGCACTCCATTCTTTCCAAACCATCCTCAAGTTGAGAATGATCATCATCTTCAATTCCCTGCAATGTCAGCACATGTAAATACAAGTGATTAGGGAATAAGATGGAACAACCTTGGTTTATCAATGTGAACAACAAGGTTGAGAAGATTCTCTAAACCAAGAAGCCCCATTTTCACCATTCTTCACACTTGCACATTTGATCTTCATTGATGAGTGTGCTGGTGTGGTTCTCAAAACATCTTCATGTGAAATCTTCTTCTTCCCTTTTGCCTTAGCAATTGCCAGAACTTCATCTTCAGCTCTTTGTAGATCTTTGGAAAGTTGCAACTGATTAGGCCATATGACTATCAAGTCTCTTGAAAGTGAGGCCTCAGTTTTAGAAATTCCACATGGTTCTTTTGATGCTGTTAAGATACCTTTCTTAGGCAACTTATTTTCAATCAATCCCTTCTGCTTCTTCTGGATTGATTTTCTTTTTGAGTCCAGTCTGCTTCTATTCAGTTCCATGGCTTGTTCACAATGATCCTTGGTATGACCTTTCTTTCCACAGTAGAAGCATGTTTTCTTGGTGGTCCTTCTGGATGCATCACCCTTCTTGGATTTAGACTCCAAGGACTTCTTTTCCTTTTTCAAAACCTTCTTGGGAGCATCTACAACTTTGTTCTTGCTTCCCAAGTATTCTTTCTGAGCCAGGTTCTGTGATCTTTTCTTCTTTTGAGCTCTGGATACAGTTGAAGATTGACATGTATCTTTTTGACCACTTTTGCAATCATCCCAGATGTTGTCATGTAATCTAAATCTATTTGCAGTAAACAGATGTCTCTGGACCTATGGATGCTGCTTCTTTTCTTCTGGCTTGCTCCCCCTAGGCATGGGCTTCCTCTGTGCTTTGGCATTCAGTGGATTGTACCAACAATCCTTTGCACAATGCCCATACTTGTTACAACACCAACATTGACCCACAAATCTTGACTTTTTGATTCCTTCTGATTGTAGGGTACTTGTCTTGAATTGTTGTGCTGCTTCAGGAGAGCTTTCTTTCTTCATTGTCTTCATCCATACTTGTTTGGAATTATTCTTCCATCCTGCACTTTTTGTGGAAACACAATTAGAAGCATTAGTACAAGATGGGATGGACGGTACCTTCCTTTTAGAATATGTTGCCATTTTATTAGAGGATGTCCTTCTTTTGGAATCATCCTTCTCAATGCACACTTGTGTAGCAACATTTCTACTTTCAGCTGACTGGGAGGATTCAGCTTTGGGTGATTGCAGATTTTTCAATATCACCTCTAGTTCTAAGCATTTCATGTTAAGGGAGTTCTTCTCATCCTCAACAGTTCTTAGCCTTCCTTCCAAATTTTCTCTTAGCTGTTCTAACTGGTCTTCATGCACCTTCTTCATTTCTTCTAATGAATTGTCAAGATCCTTTACCCTGTTTACTTTGACTTCAAGTTGAGCATCTCTGACATTCATTGAAACTTTGTGCCTCTTTTCCAGTGCATGGAAAACATCTTTGACCACTGTCTTAAAGAATTCTTTCTCATAAAGGCTTCTTTGCAATTCTTCAGTAGTGTCTTCATATCTTTCATTGCAAAGGGAAACAGTTTCATCTTTTTCCTTCACCAGCTTTCTGAGAGTGTTGGTTATGCCAACCCTTTTTGCCAATTGATCCTCCATTGCATTGGCTTCTTCTTCTAACTGTGATTTTTCTTCTTGAAGATCAAGGATACCTGTAGCTATACACATTGCCACTTCCTTGGGGACTATCTTCTGAAGATATTCGATTGCATTTTGATGATCATTCATTATTCCAACTTCATCACAGCTAGGATAGGCTTTCTTCATCTTCTTGGCCTGTTTCTTCTTTCTATTTTTCTGAGTCTTGGCAGATATCTCCATTTGAGGTTGGTCACTCATTTCCTCAAATCTGCACTTCATAAAGACTCCCTTGGATCTTTTAGAGGTAACCTTCCCTATGATACCAATTGAAGTGCCCAGATCAGTGTGAATCACTGAGAGGGGGAGGGGGTGAATCAGTGATCCCTTAAAACTCTTTACTAATTGATTCCTTATCAATTAAACCTCTATGGCTGGTTAAAGCCTCGATCCACTCTTCTTGTATCTCTCAGCCTTTCCTCGAGTAATGCAGTAAATGTAAAGGCACAGGACACAAGGATTTACAAGGTTCGGCACCAAAGGCCTACGTCCTTGTCATGTTGGTTATACGCCCCAACATGGTTTCTCCATTATAACTTGTTAGAATTACAATGGTCGATAAAGAGTCCCACTGTATCTCTCCTGAGTCCCAAAGGAGTGTCTTTATACTGCATCCCACAGTGTTACCAGAGTCCCACTGGCCTGCTCCAGAATCCCACTGAAGACTTCTTCCACCCTGAGTCTCACAGGGGGCTTCTCCTGGCTCCTCGAGTCACACGAGTAGCTCTTCTCCTCTGTTCAGCTCTTCAAGTAACTTCAGCAGTCTGGGATAAAGACTGCTGGCCTTGCTCTGTGCCTCTGATCACTTGAGTTGATCAGGTCTTCTCGTCTTGCTCAGGATTTGTCTCCTTCTTCTCAGGATGACCTTGCTTCTCTCCAATTACTGAATACTCAGACAATTGATGTCTTTAACTTCAGTCTGGTCCAGTCTCACTTCAAAACAACTTCATGCACTGAATGCATGGAAACTCTGAATCCTCATGCACTGACTGCATGATCTTCTCAATTTCTTCAAGATCCTCTGGTCTTGGTCAACTCAAATGCACACAACCAGATTTGACTTTGTTCACGTGTGCATGCGCATGCATACATGCATGCACTCCCCTTCTTCCTTCTCAGTGTAGTAAACCCACAAAGGGTGTAAACTGTTTTAGCACACACCTTCTCACTTCCTTCACACACTAAATTCCTTTTGATTACACACACACATAAATGTGTGTTATACTTTAGTGTGAGAGTCTTCCACTTCTTCTAAGTGTATACACTTCACTTAGTGCACACACTAGGTTCGACCTTTTTATTCCTTTGCACACACACCACTAAGGTAAGTCTTTAGCCTTCCTCCTTCACTTTGCACACACACAGAATGTGTGGTCTTCACTTGGTGCACACACAACTTGTTCTTCGTTTTTCACACACTTGGGCTTGGCCTACTTCACATACTAAGCACACACACTTCCTTGTTCTTTTAATCTTCTTCAAAGTGTGCACTTCACTTATGCACACACATGGTTCTCCATTTTGTACACACAAGGGCTACGACCTCCTCTTTAATTTGCACACAAAAGTTGTGGTGGGCTTCTTGTTTCACACACACCCAAGGCTACGACCTTCCTTGCTTCTTTGCACACACTAAGTGTTCTTCACTTTTCACACAGAAGTGTTCAAGCCTTGGCCTCCCACTTCTTCTTGCACACACACTGCCCGTAGGGTGTCTTGTGCAACCGGCCGCGCAAGCCCTCAGGTGTGAGGGCACCTCGGACGCGCAGGGTGAAAGAGCAACCTCTGCCACGCAAGTACCTCCTGCCACGCAATTCCGCGGGCAGAGAGGGTGGGCAAGTGCCGCGCAAGTAGTGCGCTTGTCCTGCCTTCTTCCTATCGCGCAAGGGGTGCACGCAGGGGACTTCCCTTTCTTCTTTCGCGCAAGGAGTGCGCAAAAGGAACCAAACAGAGCTAGGGGAGCTCCGGGCTGTACTGCCGCACAAGTGTGCGCGCATGCTCTTCTTCGCGAGGCAAAGGTGCTATCACGGGAATTCTTTCTTAAAAAACTCAGCAAGCCTCATCGAGGTCTCGGTCTCTCTTTATATAGGCAGAGGCAGTGTGGTTCATCCGCGTGAGATAACTTTTGAATCCCCGAAGTTTTCGGGTATTTCAAGATTTTGCAAATCTTGATATCTTCCTCTGTTTCACACGCGGGTACTTTTCTTTTTGTTTTTATCCTCCACGTGCATGCGACTTAGAACGCATGCACGGCCTTCTTTAAACCCAATCCATGCAAAGCATCAACACCGAATGGCCTCGCACCTTCGGTTGCTTCAGCCGAACTTCGAAATCCTCATTTGTTGCATGCAGAGTCATTTTAATGCATGGACATGTTCGATGTGGCCAGACGATCTCATTGGTGTCTTCGGCTTCTTCAGAGGTGGCCGGAATCTCAAAATCCATGCTCGGGTGGCGCCTGGTTTGAAGGTGGCTGCGGGAATGCGCGGGGAGGCCTCAGCCGAGCTCGGGGAAGAAGATAAGCTCAGCACCGTTGGATCCGCTCTTTGGACGGCCTGGATCTGAACGGGAGCGGCTCAGATTAGATCGCGAGCGGCGCGATGCATCGGGCGGCCGAGATCAGCCACGCGATCACTCGGACGGCCAGGATGCGCTCCCGGTGAATTTTACCGCATCCCAAATCGAAACGGCGAGCGGATTTTCCGCGGTTTATCAACCAGCCGCTCCCTGAGACGGCCAGTTGAATATCCTCCCCTCTCGGTGTCGCCCCGCACCGAGTTATTATGCGGGCGCGCTCTGCACCCACTCCTGCCCCTCGGGAGCGCGCTATGCGCCCTCTATGCACACTGATACTCTTGGGGGTATGCTCCTACGCCCCTGCCGCGCTCCTTCGGGCGTGCCCCAGGCGCCCATGCGGTGTCTTGGGTGCGCCCTGCCGCCCTGGCTTGCCCCACGGGTTCCCCCATGGGCGTGGTGCCCTAGCGCCCATGCCTTAGGGTTTGAACCCTCAAGGTGCCTTCGCTAGCCATATTTTTTGGCAAAGGCATGAATAAGGACTTTGTCAAATACAAAGTTCTCCTATGACTATAAGCCAAATGCCAATTCTAAATGCCAAGCCATCTTCCTCTAAGACATTCTCCCTTCTTCATTTCTTCGCTTCTCTTCTTCTTAATATTTCCTCCATTCCTCTTAAACATTAAATCATCACTTAGGAGTGAAATTCCCGATGGTTCATCTTCAACCGAAGCTCCTGAATCAAATAACTCTTCAATGTTCTTCATTGATCCAATCAGAGATTAAGCTGGTTCTTCTTCTAATTCACATGCACTAAGAAATAGTACATGGACTTCATTAGCACCACTTCATCCACTTAGTGATTGTGGATGGATCACTTCATCTCATCATGCATTGTCAATACAATGCATGGTCTTCAAACATTGTTGTGACATTGTATCCAGTTGATACAAGTTCTTGGAACTTTAAGAATAGCTCAACAATCGTCCGATTTGATGATGCTCCATCATCATTCATTCTTGAAGTGTTGTAACTTAGTATCATCTTGATACAAGTATTGAAACATTAAGATTAGTACTACAATAGTCTGATATTCATAGAGAATGTTTCAACCACAACATCCTATGTCACTTAGTGAATCTCCTAAGTGACATGCATCTTAGTACCATGGCCATTCTCCTTCATCACCATCACCATCACATCCTTTGTCATTCACATATTGAAACGCCTTGACATCCATCCATTCATTCCTTGACAACAACATACCTCATTGACAACAAATGCAACACAGTGCACTTCAATAACTTCTACATGCGGTGTCTTACATTGAATGTTAATGGACTCACTGAGTAAACATTGTTTTTTGATATTCTTTATTAAATACAGGCATTTATTGATAATTAATATAGTTATTAAAATAAATTGATCATTCAAAATTTTATTATTTCATTATAAATAAATTTATGTGTGGGGAACATAATTATATATCATCTATATTCATCGATTTTTCTCATGAGATAAATTATTTCACCAAAATTAAATGGTCCTTCACACATAGTTCTGAACTGTATTGTGTTATGGTCGTGATAGTAAAAATATAATGATTTGTAAGATTATGAGGTAAAATATTAATAATTTAATTTAATTTAATATCACATTTTATTATAAATGAGGTTATTTAATTGTAATTTTCCATGGATTAATTTTTTCGATCACATTATTTTTTTAATGGAATGACATTTCAATTACTTACCTTCCCATATTTATTATGACTTCTTACTCATGATAATTACCATTTTATATTTACCTAAAAGATAATTTTATTTCACCCTTATTTCATTTCCTCATGATAGGATTTTAAGGAAGAATTATTTGGATAAGTATATAGGATTTTTAATGTTTTACATTGTTATAATTTATATTTTATAACCAAAGTAAAATGGGTATCTTGTGTGTTTCTAGATGTCCTGAATAATGAACCAATAAATCCATTTGTATATTACCATGTAACTATTAGAATTTAATAATGTGGAAAACAACTTTACGTTATAGGAGTTAAGGTTATTAAATATTGAATCAAAGGATGTTTAGTAGAAACCATGTAAAAGAAATTTAGGAAAACATTGACTAATGGTCATATTTCTAAGGTAGATTTTGAGGATGATTATATAAGAACATTCTAATGATTTTTTAATATAGATATAATTATATTTATATTAAAAATAAATCCCTTTTTAAACACTACATTTGGAAATACTTCTCTAAAAGATATTAAAAGGTTTAATAACTCATAAAATAGTGTATTGGGTTTTGTATCAATTATCACCTAGTGTATGAAAAAGAATATCACTACACACATAGTTTGAAACTCTTGTGTGATATTACTAGAATAATTTATATTTAATTATAAACCATTGTAATGGTGTTTATAATAGTTTTCTAATTTAGGGTTATCCTTAATGAAATTATGATTATGATTCTAAGATTAAAAAAACATAGATTTTCAGTTTATGTTAAGTGGTACATCAGATATTAGAATTAAATTTTATGACTCAAAATTCATCATTTTGTGTTATAATATAGTATATTAAGTTTTATATAAATTTTCCTTATAATAAATATCGGTATCAATAATTTTTTCCAATAGTGATTGTTCACTGCTAATAAATCCAATACAGTTGGTATTGGATCTGATCATTTCAAGTCAATATTACGGTATCTTAATCTTATTATGACTAATAATAATTTCCAAATGGATCTACCAATAATTCCACAAATTGAATATCATTTGTTTTATAACTTCATTAAATAGAATACCCAATCATTTAGTGAGAATACTAATCATGTTCTTGTAAAAAAATGAATTAAGTCCCATGAAAAAATATTTCGAGACATACGATGTCATTAAAAGGAACATAATATCCTTTTAGTATATTATCTTAATTGTGATTTTGATTGATAATGGTCATTGGTCTAGAATAATAGGTAGGGATATTCGATATAACACATGAAATTAAGGTAATTTAATTAAATAATCTACAAAAAAATATCTCTCTCATGGTAAAAGGGCTAAAATAAAGAGAATGATCCAAATTTTAATGAAATGAAAGTAATAATGTATTATAATATATGGGGATACCATTAAAAGTCTATTCATTCATTATACATGTTACATAATCAATATGGAATGCAGGGTTGACCATTTATTTTAAGTTACTAATCCATGTCATCAAAGTGAACTAGTTTCTTAAACTTTTCTATCATATGATGAAATATTTCTACACAATATAAAAATAGATTAGTAATTTTCATGTTACTATTTATTCAAGGTGAATCATGATAAGTGAATGTTATTTTAACACCATGAAAAAGGGAACATATCAAATAAGAATAAGGAACTGAATCAATTCCCATCATATAAATTTACAGTATTAAATATCTTGGAAAATATTGTAAGGGCATCAGATCTTTCAACAAGTGAAGAAAAAAGGCACATATAGATATTGGTTATAAGAGGAATAAGCAAATTAATTATTTCTAGTGACTCAAATATAGAAAAATGGTGCAATATATACACCAATCCCCCATATATTGAGGAAAATTACCTTATAATAGGACAAGGTGTGAAGGCCTATCTTATACATTCACTAAGGATTAGATATAAGTTCATAAATATTTTGGGGAAGGTAAATTAATAATATATTAAAATTTAGATAATTATTATATGTATGTTATATACACTAACTATTTTAAATATTCCATATTTTCCTATAATATTTTATATTTATTTATTACTTAAACAAGGAATTTTTTCTTTCAAAACACACAGTGGAAGTATCACTGCAAAAATAATTTGTTTTTTAGTTCCTATTATGACACATAAAAATGCTCTATTTTTTTAATTTATTATCATACAAATGGTTGAATTTTATATAGTCCTTTTTATGGATTTCACTTAAAAATATGACTCAAAAAAATATTGAAACTTGATGGAAGTTACAATTTTCTATGAATATGTGTAATTATATATCTTTAATGGAGAGATTTGATCAAATTTGTTATGTCCAGATTCACCCCTATAGATCTTATAAATCAAATTCATGGATAATATGATAAATCAATTATATGGCTGGAAAAATTTATTATTCATATTCAGGATGTATCTATTATATAATAATATATTGATACGTTTCCTGAGTAATTTCATGGAATTCCACCATAGTGAGAAGTTTAATTTTACATGGATTTAGTCCTTGATGAATTACCAATATGAAACAGAACTATAGAATAGGAATCGTGTATTTTGTGGAGTTAAAGAAAGATCATTGGGAGTTTTGTGACAAGGGATTTATTCGCCCTAGAATTTCACCATCAGACCCGAGTTCTTTTCATTAAAAATAAATATATATCCTTGAGGCTCTTCACCTATTATAAATATCTCAATTCTATTATGAAAAATAAAAGGTATCCCCTACCTCAAATTGATGACATATTTGATCAATTTCCTAGAACACAATAGTTTTCCTAGATTCACATCCATATTGGGAATTATCCATTAAATGTAAAAAAGGAAGATATTCCCAAGACAACATTTTGAATGAGATATGAATATTATGTGTTTATAGTAATACCAATTGGATTCACTAATGGAACATCATTTTTATGAATATAATGACTAGATTATTTATTTAATGTCTTAAAAATTTCATTTTTTCATTCATTTATGATATCATGGGGTATTATAATAGATATGTGGACTTTGATAATGACATGAGGGTCATTCATGAGACTCTTATATGAAAATAGTTCAATAAAAATTTTATCAAGTGTGATTTCTGTATATGGAATGTTTCTTTTCCAGGGAATATTTTCATCATGGAATAAATATCTGTTGATCATGTGAGGAAAATACTATCAAATAATTCTCTACATCAATGAAAATAACTAATCAATATAGTTACATTTTATAGGTAGTTCACTTTTGAAGAATCATATAAAACCTTTTCATTATGGAAAACCCATTAACCAATGATATATGTAAAGGGGTAAAATTTACATGAAAAAATGAATGTGAAGAATTTTCTTGATAATTGGATAAAGAATTTTTTAGTGCCTTAGTTTTAAAACTACCATCAGGAAATGATGGGTCTGGGATATATAGTAATGAAACGAATAAGGTACATAATTGTATCCTTATAAATAATTATAAATTTATTGAATATGAATCAAAGTATTTATTGAATAATGAACATAACTATAAAAACCACATTCTTGAGTTGGAATTTGTAATTGTTTATTTGAAAAAAAAAATAGAAACTATCTCTATCGAGAATGATGTAATATTCACAAAGTCCATCATATTCTAAAATTCAGTTTCATGGAAATAGATTAGCATAAGTCAAACAAGATGGATTATCCTACTCATGGATTATGATTTTTCAATACACTACCACCCAGAGAAGGAAAAAAATAAGTCAGATGCATTGAGCAAAAAAGAACATGGAGTTTTAAAATAAATGAGGTTCTATAGGGATCCTATGTTTACTATTATAGTAAATATGGGTATTGTAATTATTAAGGAAAAAGAAACATTGATTATTTTTTAAATTGATTGTGAAACTATATTTATTGAAAATGTTAAAAAGTTAAAATTCATATGATGTCATTTTTCATAAAAAATTACATATGTGAATGGTGGAAACTTGGGACACTTCCTTTGTGGAGATGCAGATATGAAATTTTGAAAGGGATTATATGTTATATCTCTAAAAACTACGATATTTGGATGATTCTTGATACCAGTATATCATGGGGTGTAGAAAATTTATTTTTAATTACATATGTATAGTGTATAATTTAACCTAGGTAGTTTCATAAATAGCAGTTCAAAGAAGGGTTTATTCACTTTGAGTTAATTTGATGAAAAGTTTATATTCATTGAATTTTATAAATATGGAATATTGTAATGAATTTTAATTTTAATGAAAAATTTTTTCTGAAATATGGTGACACAAATTGGTGTTTCTAATCCTAGTTCAATATTATCATTGTTTCCAAAAATTACCCAATCTACTTTTGGTAGACGGAAAAAGAGAGATTCATTTGTTGTATAATCACATACCTTTGAAAAATGATGATGGTAAGGTAATTTCTAATCATGTATCAATCATTATACACTTCATCTTATGTGTGTGGGTCTATAAATAGTAAATTTGTTAATTTACTGAAATTACCAATTGGTAATATTTATTCCGTAATTTACAAAAGGCATTGTCATAATTCCTCACACATGATGTAAATCATCGGTACTCACAATCCAACCATAATATGATCAATAAAAATAGATATAAATTGGGTAAAGGGTAATATGAATCATCGACCCAAAAAACTAATATAAAAATAATATACCTTAGTGTACATTCATTCTGAATTATATTCATAATAAATAATAAACACCAGTTAGTCATCAAGGAAGAAATTGTTTTATTCCATTAATATCATAATCTCAAAAATAGTATTCTTTAAATCCACCCATGTACAAATAATTCATAATAAATACACCTCCATTTGATGTGGAAGATGAGTTAGTTTGGGATAGGGAAGACATCATAACCCTGAATGGAAGAAATTGAAAATAGAAGAAAATAGAAAATTAAATTTGTAGTATGTCATCATCAATATATTCTCCCAATTGATCCTTATAATTGAATCAACATTCCTTCTTATTTATAGTAAAATTTCATTATAAATATTTCATTAATGGCCCATCAAATGTGTAAAAGTCATTATGTGTCATCACCGGGTCCTAAATGGGTGGTCCCCTATTAATTTATTTGGGTCCTCTCATTTTTGGTTACAACCATGGGTTTCATGTCATAAATGATATTTAGTACATGTAATGTGTGGGACTGAACCTATTATTTCTAAAATATTTCATATCTTTAATAGATGATTCAAAATGTGTAATGTAAAGGACTGAACATTTTATAGCTTTGCATTAACATTCTGTATTTTTAAGACTCATGTTTTGAATATCATTCATGATTTTAATTTATGGTTCAAACCTTTATTTCTCAATTAAATATCATTTCATCATTTTCAATCATTGAAATCATTTATTAAAAAATTTAATATATTTATATTCTGGTTGTATTGAAATGTGGCACGACATGATCTATCTCTAACCATCTTCTTCCATTACATCTCTTCTTTTCCCAAATAATTATCATTTTTTTATAATAAATCCCAAAAATACCAATAAGATTAATCATTTATCATGAAAAAACAATATCATTGATATTAAAATAATCATTAAAAATATGACTGTGTCAATTTCCCCACATAATGAACTTTATTTTCCTCAATCATGTAATCTCAATATAAAAAATAGAGGAACAACATGTTACTAATATTCAAATTCCTATAAAATTATATCAAATTATTATCTAGGAGGTGACTAACTTTAATGATTTACATAAAATCAATTCAACATTATACTCATCAATGAAATTTATCTTCCCAAGTATTTTACTTTTTCTACTGAGAACTAATGGTTCCTCTCCTCTCATTCATACGTATATCACAATTATTTATTATAAAAAAATTAAATGTAATGATTTTTCTCATAGTGTATTATTTACTATCATCACATTTGATCAAAAATAAATTAAATATATGCACTTTTCAAGAGTATATACTCCACTTCTATATTCTTGAAAAGGAACAATCTTCTCTACTATGTAAATAAAATATTCTTATACAATCATGAATTATTTAAAAAAGGATTCAATGAATTTTAGGTTAAAGGTTCGTAGGATTTTATATTCAAATATTAATGCTCAAAAGGATAGTTATCATTAAGTCAGACATTGAGATATCAAAATTATAGTGTAATAAAAATATCATTTGTAAAATGAACACACCTTATCCCAAAACATATAGTAAGGTCATGATCAGTGTAAGTATAATGAGATTTTAAAACATTCAAGGTTGATTTTGTTTCATTTTTAAATGGTTATTCTTAGAAAAAGTCTCACATATAAAACCAAAACATATAAGATCAGTAGATCTTTAGTCTGGTAATGGTTATTATTTATTTTCACGATACATAACCATTTTTTAGATGTTTTATTTTTTTAAGAAGGGGAAAAAAATGTAAATTTGATAAAACATGATAAATTTTCAATACCCAAAGTATATCCCCCAAAAAATTCACATTAATATAAAATATCCCTTAATACAATACTTCCCATAACAGAAGACATAAACATTAAAATACAATGCTATATAAATTGAGTAGAATAGGAATTGATAAAAATGGTTGGTAAATTTTCTCATTCCCAATGAGGATATTCATTGATTCTATTATATAATCATGGATTAATATTCATGTTGGTTCTCAGTATATAGTTTGAGCAATAAATTGATCAATTGTAAATATTCAATGTGGTTTTGTATAAGCATAACATCAATAAGATACAATGCATGTTATTGAAGTTTGTATTCCCTATAATCTCTCAATAAATATGGTAATGATATAAATACAAATTATTTGGTCCTTAGATACTTATATTAGTGGATCATACAATTTTGTAAAATCTCATATGGAATCCAATAACAAAAACCAATCAATCCAAATATATTTCTTCAATTAAATGTCTAAAAATGCTGTAGAAATTTCATCGACCTTAATAATATAATTCCATAAAATCATGGATCATTAATTAAATATATATATATATATTTATATTTAAATATAATTAGGAATACAAACCATTTAAGCATAAAATTTCATTAACATATAAATCCAAAAAGTGGCCTCATGAGTCTCATATGAAATTTATTTCTCCAAGATCATGCAAGTAATGTGAGAAAGATAACTGTGGGCATCCAATTTTGTTTTATGGATAACAATATATTTATAAAAAATATAGAGTAATTTCAAATTAAATTTAATATGAATGAAAAATACTCTTATGAATTATGCTCCATTTGGGTTGATCATGTCCTATTATATCATTTCAATTCTACATTACTTTCATGATGTTTAAATGTTTTACATTTTGAATTATCTATTCTACATTATTTCAAATCATGGATACTATATAGTTACTCCATAATTGTGTTTAAATTATTATGGACCATTAAAATATAAAAACAATTTATTCTATAGGTCAAATCAATCATTCAAAAATAATATAGAGGAGAAAAATACACTAAGGAAAAAATGTGGGTTGCCTCCCAGGAGAGATCATATTAAAGACAATGGATTGACTCAAAATATGATTTTTTTTAATAATATTCTAAAATATTTCCTCTTGAAGAATTAATTTATTTTCTGTCCTCAAAGAATTTAAATTTATTTTTTATGTAGATTAAAAATGGAATTACTATATTTAATCAAGTGTAGTGGAAAGGTAAAACCAAGTGGTACTTCATCGGTGATCCGGATAAAGGACATTAATCTCCATTACTAGTTCTAGAGATGTGGTTCAATGGTAATTATTCAGATTCATCCCATTTAATGTGAATTGATTTCCTCCTCCTTCCATTTTAATTTTCACATCACCAAAACGGTATAGATGAATAATTGTAAAAGTTTATACTCATATCGGGAATCAATTTAAGTATATAGTTGTATAACAACATGTGGTCTCCATTGTTGATGTTCCTTGGTTAAAATATATTTTAATGGGATATCCTTTTTCTTTAATTATAAATATTAAATTTTTAAAAGATTCTCTCCATATTTTCAATATATTTTGCAGCTATAATTTTCTATCCTTACTAAATTTTCTATGGTCCATATTCATTTGTCTCATAGCATAGTTAGCTTTTTGTTCCAATTATACTAGGAGGTGGTGGATCATTCCATAAAAATAATTTAGGGGAACAATACTATGGATTTATTATATGTAGTAGTATAAAAATATTGTGGTTCTTCTAATATTTGTCTATAATCCTTCATGTTGTGTTTTATCATCTTTTACGGAATTCACTTTGTTCAGTTTTTGGAAATATCTTCTTATCCATTTTCTAAGGATGATATGGTGTTGTTGTTTTATGATGCAAGTTATACCATTTTATAAAACCATACATTTTACTTTTACATAAGTGGGTACCTTGGTCACTAATTATGGATCATTTTACACCAATCCGGCATAATATATTAGTCCTAATAAATCACTGATATCATTAGATTTGTCTGTCCCATTGACTTTCTCTTCCAACCATTTTAAAACATGATATATATTGACTATAACATAAGAATAACTGAATGAAACTGGGAATAGTACAATGAATTTAATAAAACACACATCCACAATTCCATAGTATTTAATTTCCTTTTAAATATTTGTTGATCATATTGAGAATGTTTTTTAGAAAACTGACATTTTTAACATTCATTTAAAAGATCATGTGTATATTAAAATAGTATGGGAAAATAAATTAAATATTATAAGCCTTTACATGATATAATTTGGGACCCAAAATTTCCTCTACAATCTATGGTATTATATAATTAAAAAATTCAATCAATTTCACCTTTATATAATCATATTCTATTTTCATGGCCAGTTTATATTTTCCTGAGGAATGGGTCTTCCCAAATATAAAATGAGGATTCCGATTTATGTTATTTATATGGATGATAGTTTCAAAAATATAGTAACTAATATTATACTGAATAATCAAAAATGTTAGTATAAATCTATACATCTCCTTCCCTGATGTATTGTTTTTTCCCCTGGGAGTTTATTATTGAGTGCTTTCAAACATGGAATTTCAACTTCAGTTGTGTGAGCTTGTTAAATGAGATGATCAACCAATTGATCTGTTTTGGATTTTCCCATCAATTTTGAGTAGTATCTACAATAATAGAAGCGTCAATTTCATTAGTTGGGTATTAGAATCATCCATTTTTTGGATATTTATGAGAACTGTATGATTATAAAAACCAAAAAACTATTATTCCCATTATGTATGATATGAATTTATCAAGATAAAATATGACTGTAAGGAACCCATTTTAAGTAGTCATGAAACATATATGAGTGTCAACCAATATCCATAATGTGTAGTTTATGACTACAAGTTTCACTATCAATTCATTTTTAGAGGGAGACTCTGAATTCATGATTGTATGTGTCATGTAGCATATCAATAGGATGGTCCCATTTGGGTGATTTCATTATTTGTAGTGTAATAAATCGTTATTTTAACTCATAAATTATTTCATGTAATCCTTATCAACATTAAACATATATTATTTTAACAATTAACTCCATCAAGGGAGATAAATTATACAAAATGATTTTATAAATCTTTAGTATAAATCCACATGGACACAAAATTATTTCACATTCTTAATACAAGTCAGATATCGCAATGATTTTATTAAATCGACAGTTAACTAATCTACCTCAATTACTTTATCTCATATTATTTGGTCTAATATTATTTCTTTTACAACCATGAAATAATTTTTTTTATTTTTAAAACATGATTTTTCTCAATTCATGTTTTTAAAAGATTCCCCCCAAATTCAATAATAAATTATCAAAATAATTATTCAAAATAGTGAAATATTCAAGAAATGCCTCCATTAAATCCTCAGTATTTCGTTAGAAAAGATACACAATACACAATTGATGTTTTTTGTGGTGTTTCAATTCAAAAATTATTTCATATAGTAGTAGGAAGATCTAAAAGGAGTGGTCAACGTCATCATTTTCATGTCTTCTAATGTAATTGGTATGTATTAGTATCCTGAGAAACCATATAAGAAGTAATAATGAGATTTTATAACTAATAATTATAGAAACATTCATTGAATATAATATGAATGTGGTCTTCTTTAGTAACCTGATTCTGATTCCAGTAATAAATAGACACTCTCTATGTATTTTTTACACTTTTAGAGATTATTTTACATTTATCATTCTTTAGTATTGGTAGTCATGATTTTTGGGAATCAAATGAATTGGGATGAAACAATGTGAATCAAATAATATGTATATTATTTAAATTCAAAACAGTTTTTCTTTTTATTTATCAATAACCTCTCTAATGATGGGATTATTTCTTCTTTTGGGTTTTATAATTGGTTGTTAATTTCCTTCTAGAGAGACTACATGAGAGAAGACATTACAGTTAATTGTTATGATATCTCCTTAAATCCATCCAATGAATGGAAAATATATTTTTTGATGGAAATTAAAACTTCTTACATGGGTCTAAGATTGATTATTGACGATTATTACTGATAGTTTCTCTGCATACATATTTTAGAAATATTTTAAATGTCATGGTAGTATTTTTAAAAACAGACATTGGGGTTGTTCAAATTATTCTATTGAGTTGATATTTCCTAATTCAAAAGATTGGATATCTTGTATCATGTTAGTGAGTTTATGTAACTTATTGAAAAAATGAGAAGTAATCACTTATTCTAAAATGAAATATGATTCTGGGTTTTCATTAGTATAACAATTTTGAAAAGATAAAATATCTTATAATGATAAGAATTCATGAGGAATAAATTAATATTAAATAATCTATGTACCTTATTTATGGTATATTTTTTAAATTTTGTGTCTTATTTATGGGTACTTCATTGCATCACTTTATTGAAGTGTATAGTATTATATCCATGTTCCCTTTAAATTTTACCTTCATATACCTTGATGATGGATTTTTATAGACTTTTGGAATGGTCTCCACAAAAATATGGGTGAGAAGATGGGTTCTCTATAATCTTAAATGGTTAGAACATTGAAGTATTTTAAAAATAATAATTGAATTTACACATATAAGTTCACATTATATAGATATATATGGGAATATATTAGATCGTTTCACAAATTCTACCACCACTCATGATGGATTTTATTCTCTAATATGTAGTGATGAAAAAATATAGTGATCAAAAACAATTATTGACGAATATAAATCACAAAAATAATCAAAAAAATATAATAAACTAGTAGTGAATAGATTATATAATGTCCTAATATCTTGACATTTTTTTGGTCTCAATGGTGTGACTAGTGTTGACACACTTCTCCCTAAAAAACTTCACTCATATCCATCAAGTCTTTTTCTTATGGTGCATACCATTTTGAGAAACATTACTTTCATTGGGATTTTATTTATTTAATATAGTAGATGGATGTTGATTTAGACATTATGAAAAGTCTCCAGAATATCCTTTTAGAGTCAAAATTCTATTTATTTCATTGACATATCTAATAAAAATGGTATGGAGTCCAAATATCAATATTTCTTTTTTACTACTTCTATATGTGAATTTATAAAATTTATTATTTAAACCAGGTCTACAAATTCTTATGATTCTTTTTATTTTCTCTTTCCTAGATGAGTGGATCTTCAACATTCTTCATGGATGTTTCATACATTATTTTTTCAGTTTTGTGGAGGTCCTTTCCTATTCATGGTGTGATAATGATAACATTTACCTTGTGATTCTAATTTTATAGGAATGTATCCTTCTATGTTTTTATTCATAAATTCTATAAAACATTCAAAATGATATGTTATGTTTTCCATCTTTTCTTCAAATCATATAACTATGGACTACAAAAAATGATCATCCAGTGAAGGTTCACTGGTGTAAGGCAAATAATATATCTTTTAATGAAAAGGATTAGGTTGAAAGGATTTCTATTGGTAGGGAGAATTTTATGTAAGTTGGAATAGTGTTTTTTCTATTAATTTTGTTACTATAATAGAGTTCTTATGTGTATTTAGTTTTGTAAGAGGGCTAGGATATTTTTTACTAGAATTTTATTAGATAAAAGTATACCACACAACATTATTTCTATATCACATCAAGATATTGTTCTATGTAATGATCGGTAGAGCTTCTTGAAACACATACATAGAAAGAGACATGTTTTCCACATGGATGTGTCAAAACAAAACATCTATATAAACCGATGATTTTCTTAAGGGATTCTTCACGTGATAGTGATGAACAATCAAAATCCCTTTCCTCGTGATTTCATCTAGTTCTATAAATCTATTTCTAAATTTATATGAGTTATTTGAAATATTTTCATTAAAAAAATCTAGCATTTATCAGTCATTTTCCAATCAGGGCTCCTCTAGATGAGTTTTTGAGAAAATTTAGATCAATTTTAAGTAGTACTTTATAAAGGAAAATAACGAAGTGTCATTCCTGCACAATATTATGTCGGATTCTAGAATATATCTTCTTGAAAATATCATCGTACTCAGAATGCGTCTTTTTGATTGATTGGTGAATAAATAAGATATGTTCTCATATATTTGATCTTCTAGATGGAGGAAAAAAATTTAGGAAGAAACTATTGAAACCTTCCTAATTTGGGACTTCTCATGGTTGCAGACTACATAACTATTCCATATCAAATCCCTAAAGTTACATGGGTAATTTCATCCACTTAACATGTTCTTCTATAACACCTCATTCTAGAGAACGAGATAATATGTTGGTTAATTTGTGAATAAATCTATTTTGGTGTTATCCTACCAAAATATGGGATTTAAGTAGAATTTTAATCATGTTAATTTTTAGCTCGAAATTATTATCTGATGAAGGTGAAATGGGTTTGTTCTATTGATTAGTGAACTATGATCCATAGATATAGCTCAACATTTTTTTGAATTTTTATCCATAACATAATTCTTAATGTAAACAATAAGATTATCACTAAAATATGAACGAATTATTTTGTCAAATATTATTTACAAAAGTTTTTTTTCTTAATTGTGTAAGTGATAATTCATGTTTAGCCTCAAATAAAATTAATTGTTTAATTAAAAAAAGGATCATTCATGTTTAAAATATATAGTTGTAATGTGGCCCTACCTCTAGGACTGTTACACCATTTTTGGTTTTCTTTTATCATAGTTAATGGAATAACATTTTTTAATTTCCTATTTAAACTTTTGACGTTAACCTAGATAGTCACGTGTAGAGGAATGTACAAAAAATATGCTTTTCACTTTGAGTTGATTTAACGAAAAGTTTGATTTTATTTAACTTTATTAATTTTTAATTATTAAAAGTAGTTTAAATTGGTTGATTAAAAACAATTTATGAAATATGGTGACCGAAATGGGTTTGGACAAACCTAGTGTTATGATATCTTTGTTTCCAAATTGTACCGTTTCTATATCAGTTTGCTGGTAAGAGAGAGATTCATCTAATGACTCAACTCCCCACCTTTACCTAATGGTTATGTTAATATAATTCTTAATCATGTCTCAATTTTTATACCCTCTTTTCCATGTGTTTTGAATTTTAATGGGTAAATTTTTTAAATTAAAGAAATTCTCAATTGGGAAATTTTATTACCAAATTTATAAAAGTCCTTGTCATAATTCCTCGCTCATGTTAGTGATCATCGATCACTCACCACCCTAACATAATATTATCTGTAATTAAAAATTGATAATTGGGTGTAGTAAGATATAGATAGGTATGATTATTTGATTCGTTAAAGGGGATACATTGAAATCGTGAAAGGAATAAAGAGAAAGTAGAATGAAATATGAATGTAAATTTGTAGTAGGTCATCGGAAAGATCTTCTCCACACCAATACATCCCACTGAATATCTTCATTCCTCTTATATATATATATATATATATATATATATGCAAATATCATGCTCATGATTCCACAAATAGAGCAAAAAATGGGTGAATGTAATAATAGGTCATTCTTGGGTCATAAATGGGTGTTATGATATTATTTTCATTAGATCTTCTCATTTGGTCATGACCGAGGGTTTCAAATATTTAATAATATTCATGACATGTATTTTTTGGGGCTGATACTATGATTACACAAATATTTCGCATCATTGTTTTCACATCATTTATTATTTGGGATTCATATAATGAATATCATTAAAAATTTTAATAGGTTTATTTATAGCTGGTATTTATCTATGAATTATCTTTTCATTATCTTCCATTATTGAATTTGGTCCTTTAAATCTTCAATATTTGGTACTAAGTCTACTTAGTTAAGTAGCATGACGTGAAGTGTCTTTTTCCCATTTATTTCTTTTTTTTATATTTTCTAAATAATTTTCATATCCTTTAATACATCAAATAAAAAATACCTAAAATATTAATCATTTAACATATATAAAAAATATTAATTATATTAAATGAATATTAATAAATATCACTCTATTAATGTTCATATATTGAATTTATCTATAATCCTTGGTAGCACCATAATTTATAAGTATTTTAGGGAACATTTTATATAGGATTACATGATTTGGGAATTTTGTAATTTCGGATCCAAATGCAATATTTTTCATTAATTGAATTCCGAGAGACAAAATCAATCATGAGTCATGAAACATCTTCATATTCCCATATGTATATGGTATGAAATTAATGTGGATCATTTTATAGGGCTACTAAATAATCCAAGGAGGAATAATGAATTATGGTTTATTAATGATCACCTTAAAAAAACTACACATTTCCTTACTATAAATGAATATTTTCCTCTTGATTTCCATAAAATTTTCTATTTTAGTGATGTTTTAAAACATAATGGTGCACTTATTTCAATCGTGTAAAATAAATATCAAATATTTAAAAATATATCATGGAAAATTATTTAGAAGGATCTTGATACTAAGCTTCATTTGAGGTCTGACTAACATTCTCAAACTAATGGAAAATATTAAAGGACAACTAAAAAATTAGAATAAAAAATATAGTGATTCTCACAAGACATTATATGTATATGGGATAAATATTTCCTTCGTTAATATTTTCCTATAACAATGTTTTTCCTTCATATATTAAAATAGTGTCTTATGAATCCCTATATTTCAAGATATGATGTACCCCAACATGATAATGCGAAGTAGGTAAATTGAAACTTTTAGGCCTAGAACATGTAGAGATGAAAAAAATCTAAAGACTATTAACAGTAATAGTAAAGTGCCTCAAATAATTCAAAATATTTATGGAGACAACATGGGGAATGATATAGAATTTTGAGTTAGAGATCATGTTTTATAAAAATTATCTCTATTGATGTGTGTTATAAGGTCTAATATTGGAAACTGATCCCTGGGTAAATAAGGCCATTAAAAATTATATAAATTGTTAGAGAAGTTTCTTACTAATTGGAGATTAACCCTATCCTCTATAGAGTATATGATTTTACCTATATATCATTTTTAAAGATGTACTTTCCATAACCAACCCATATGTCTCCTATGAATAAAAGTAAATTGAGTGCAATTTATCTTTCCATGAAGATATTATCTAGCATCTCCAAACTATATAGAATGTATTAATGATAAAATTCTCATTTATGGTAATGGTACTTTTTATAATAAAAAAACATGATGTAATGTGGGATCTAGAGGATGTAATGAAGAAGAACCAACTTCACCTGATTACAATGTTGTTGGGGATGACATTTTTATTGAAGGGGGGAATGTAAAAAATGATCCTAAGTTTTATTAAGTTAACATTCTATGTTATTATAACTATAATATAATCAAAAATTTGTTATCTGATGACACAAATAATCTAATTTTAAAGGATGGATATTTTTATGAATATGGTCAATATAATCATAGAATCAATTATTAAAATTTTCCCTTAGAATATGATTTTATGAATAATTGATGATATATTATTTAAATATTACTACCTTTATTTTTAATAATTTTTTTAAATATGTGATATTTTGAACATATTTTCCTTCAATTGATTATAAATAATGATAATAATGTTTGGAGGAAAAAGGGACATGGTTACGAAAACGTTTTTTGAAAGGCATAATGTATTTTCATCTAAATTAATTAAAATAATATTTAATGATCAATGAATTAAATAAAATATAGAAATTATATAATGAAAAATAAGATTCTATATCCATATAATGATGATTATAAGTATTATATAAATATAAGATCGTCATATTCTTGAAAAATTAATTTTGTAAAAAAAATGTTTTCCAACATGCTTTGCACGTTTATTTTCAAATAAAAAATTTACAATTAGATTAGTTCTTTTATTAAATGGATTCTGTATTTTAATTTAATATCATTAATATTATTTAATAATTTTAAATATGTAGTTTTAAATTATAGTAAAATAGAAAAAATTAACTGTCATGGTTAATGTTAAAACAATCTTACTTGGGGGGTTACATCAAAATATAAGGGAGTATTAGGAAGTTAAACATGTTAAAAAAAATTTATTTTACAGAATTAATATTTCCTAATAAATGATAAATTATAATATAATTTCATTCGGAATCATTTTTTTATAATGAATTTATCTTTTTTTATCTATTTGAGAAATTTCAAAGTAGTTTTCAAGAAGTTTTCATCCCCCACTTATAGAAATGCACCTCCTCCCACAATTTTTTGAAACATATAAATCCATTAATCATAGAAAATAAAAATATAATATTATCCCAATAATCCCCATTCATATTTTATAGATGATTTACCTATTAAAATTCTAATAATATGATCTATAATAATAGATCCAACAAAGTTTTCTCTAAGTGAAGGAAATTATTGTTAACTATATATTTCTTTTAGAATTCATAATTTTTCACCTTAAATTAATTATTAATAAATAAAATATAATAAAAAAATTAACATGTTTTTATATGTTAATATTTTTATGGAATAAAATTTATCCTTCCCCTTATCCATCAAATGGAAAACAAAACCATCACTCTTGTGTGTAACGAAATACCACCTTTCGAATCGATGTAATATGTTTCCCATCACAAAATCACATGGATTTTCAGTACTGAAGAAATATTTGATATATAAGCTAAATATATGTGAAATTAATTAATTAAAAGTAATATATAATCCAATTGCTTACTATATCTCCTATATTGGGAAAGATATCATTGATTATGTGTGCATTTGGAATATTGCCTCCATAAAGAGGCCTGATTCAATTTCCATTTAAAATAGTAAATAATGAACCTAATAAGAAAATATAATAATTATATCAATAATATAATTCATTATATGAGGGATCTATATCTTATTTTCACGAAGCAGAACTAACAAGACAAAACATGCTTGAGAAATCGAAATAGTTAACTCCAGAAACAATGGTTATAATGAAATATTATTAACAAAAAGTGATAATATGTAATAAGAGGATCATATATTCAGTTATAAATAAAATAATAATATATTATTAATCATTGTCATTTTTAAACAAATTATATATGAGTTTAATGCATTTTCAACTGAAGAAAATTGTTAGGTAAGGGATTTGGTCTCTATTTCCATTCCATTGAGAACTATGTTTTATTATAAATCTATATACTTTTACATGGTTTAAATAAATCCAATTTGATGTGATTATCATTAATACATATTTTTAATGGTTAATAGTAATTCAATTAATCTTTATTCCTTCAAGGTTTTATAATTAATATTTTTTAAAATAGTTATAAATCTATTTTAAAATCTCGCATCCTTTTATGATTGCATTTTTTCTTTGATGGATTATTATTATTTATCCTCGATAATGTAAAATAATTTTATTACCCCCTATATATTAATATATTTTACCAATTTTCTTCTTACATTTTTATGAATTGGTACTTGATTCATGAAAATAAATATAAAATATAAAATATATATTTTTTCTCTTTTAATGAGATATTTTATTATTCCATGTTCATGTTTTTCATAATTGTTTTAAAAAAATATTCTGATTTACTCAAATGATTTATTAATGGAAATTTATGTTAAAATTTACTTTTAAAATGCATTAATGGAATCATTTTACTATTTTCATAATTAAATGACTTTAATTTTCTTTTCAAAAATTTAATAGTAATGTTTTTAATGTATATGGGGATAATTGAATTTCTCAATACCAAAATTATTTTACAAAAAATATTCCCTTTAAATATTTGAAATCGGTTTAAAATGAAAAATATTATATGAAGGATAATTTTAATTTATAACTTTTGTTCACTTTATTCTTCCTAAACAAATTATTTTTTCTCAAAATCTATATTATCTCCTATTGTTTTTATTTTTGTTAACATTACCTTGAAACATTCACTTTCATTTGATAATTGCATAATAAATATATCATAACTATTCATATTCATTATCATATATATAGGAATTTCATAAGTAGTATATCATATATATATATATATATTGTTATAATTTGAATGTTTTTTGAGTGACTTGTGAATTATTAATATTATGTATTCCTTATTCATTATATACATTTAATAAAAAGGCATATTATTCATGATGAAAATAAGTCATTCAATGTATAATGATTGTTTTATACTTTTAGTGATGGGTGGGTGCCTAAATTATATCTCTCTTCAATTAATTGATATGTCTAATGAGAAAAATAATTTTTCCACAATTATATGTTGTTTTACCAATAGTTATAAACTCAAGTGGGAAAATGGTGTTGATGATAATGATATAACGATTTATAAGATCATGAAATCCAATATTAATAGTTTCATTTATTTTTAATTAAGTTATTATGTCTCCATAGGATCATATAATTAATATTATCTATCGATACATTTCATTCTCAAGAACGTGACTAAATCAAATGTGTCGTTATTTATTTACCTTTCCATATTTTAATATCCATATAACTAACGATAGCTACCATATCATGAATATATTACTGATTATTTTGGCTATACATTATTTCTTCCTCTTCACCTACATTTATTTAAAAATTATTAAAATAAGTTCAATGATGATGAATGTTTTCCATTACCATGATTTAAATTTTATACCTAAATATAAATGGGTTTCATGTATATATATCGCCCTATAAAAAATATTATATTGATCAGTCCTTAACAATTTTACCCTTAATTTATATGAATTTGTAATAAAGTAGACTCTAGATCTAGGTTATAGGAGCCATGACTCAATAGGCCCCTAACAATCCCCTCTCGACCAATCCAACTAGGACTTTGGTACTTCTCATTATGTACTTAATGAAAAATATGGTTTTATACTATTGGTTTTAGTATTTAATAACCACTATAAAAATAACTAGATATTACCTAAACCACCCAGTTAAACATAATAAATAGTCCAATACATCCATAATTTCATCCTAAAATAGTAAAAAACAAGACTGAAGCATAAAAAAAGACTATCCTCCCTTCCATAAAAAAATTAAAATCATTACATATGTTCATTACTCTAAACATCTATGTGAATATAAGTTTTTATTTAAATTTATTCAACAATGACAAATGTTGCTGAAAAATGATCAAAATAATTTAAAATGATTAATTAAGGAATGATTCAATATTTCACTCAAGTCTATATAGAGAATAAATCTAAATAGAATCAAAAATCTAATATTAAGAGGGATAAATGTTATACTACTATCGATGATTAGTTTTTCATATAAGTGAGATATTTAAGAATTATTCATCTGAAATATTATCAAGGATTAATAAAGATGAAGATAAGTGGATTCATTAAAATTAATGATTTCCATATGGTTGAATAGTTATGATGGTTCATTATTAGCATATTGTTCTCTCTTGAACTCAATTTTTAAACTTTAATCATTAATTATTTATAATTAGATTTATAATTGAATTTTTAAATTATAATTTTTTTCCTTATAGATTGAAGTTATAATGAATTTTAATTATTTTTTACAATTAACTAAAAGGGTGGAATATTTGATCCTATATTTATCAATAAGATAATAATGGATTGAATAAATAGGTTGATGAATTATCATGTGATTTTATTGTGTCATGTCATTCATTTTGTTGTTATATTTAATTATTTTGGGTTCTAAAATTGACCCATGGGTAAAAAGTAGCTTGTCACAATGGATATCACCCATGACTGAAAAAAGGTGAGATGGTGTGGTGTATTAAATTATTGTGGGAATATCATGTCAATATTTTTCCACTCATTAATGTTCAATTTTGGAATGGAAAACAACACATACAAATTCTTATACTTTATTTTAGTAATCATATTACTATAAAAGTTTTGAGAAGGATTGTGAATTATTAATTAATTGTGGAACTTTATAGATGAAAAGGACTTTTGAATATTTTTTGATAGTATACTATCAAAAAACATGTTTATCCCATAATTTAATTTACTATGACATCATCATAAAGAATTATTCCTATGATTATCTTATGACTAAATGGATATTTTTTATCATATTATATTGTATAATGATGGATTAGAGGTAAGGTTGTAATGAATTTTAAAATATTTTATGAGTTTTATTAGTGAATATATAATGATATTTCCAACAATATTTGTCAGATAAAAATTCCATCAAGGCCTCATGTTTTTATATTATCCTATAATTGTAAATTACAATACTAATGTGGCTGTTTTGTAATTATTTTGAATATAACTTAAAATTATGAATGTTAAAATAATTTTCAATTATTAAAATGTTGGATAAGAACTTTTAAAATATAAATAAACTTGAGTGCATGATTTTTTATGTAAATTATTCAGTGTCAAGTGGAATTAAATCAAATAATACTTTGTTAAAATATATTAAAAAATTATATAGGTTTATTTAGATGAATATTATGATAAGTTTTCAAGAATTCACTTAATGTTTTAAAGGGGAATTTATCATCTTTATATATAGAGGTAAATTTATCAATGATATATAAGAAAATATATTTTAATTAATAACCATTAAAAATATTTATATTTTAATTGTGATTGGAGATAAATAGAATAACCCTAATTATCATGGAGTTGGGAATATTATTTTTCATTTACTTTGAATGACACAGATTTTATCGATTCATGTGGATCTATCATGATGAAAATTATATAAAGCTGTAAGTAGGTTATGATACATGGATTTATTAGGGATATTAAAATATAAAATCAAACCACAAATAGTTTATAGTGACCTCCATCATATAAAACACATCTTTTTTGTATGCTAAATAAGCATACCCACATTAAGTAAACCAAGTAAGATATATATATAACCATTTTTATTTTTTATTTTTTGATATAATTTCATTTTTATTAAAAATAATAATTTCATGTTGTTTATTCCACAATGAAAAAAATATCTGATAGAAAAAAAATTAGGGATACAATTACCCCCCCCCTACATGGGGTGTTTTTCTATATATGGTAGTAACTAGAATACTTATTTATCTTTTACTTGTTAAAGGAGGTGAACAAGAGGCTTGGGGATTCATAGTTTTTTTCATATATATTAGAAGACATGTAATTACATTTGGGGTTGAATTTTATTAAAAAGGTACATAACATTTTTCCACTCATGTGTTTTGTTTACTTGAAAATATATCTTTTTTATATATTATAATAATAAAAATCTAATGTAGTGGAAAACAATGTTTGGATTATATACTATGAAATAAAAAAAATAATAGTGAAATTAAAAAAATCAATTAATTTAAATTAATAAACCATAAAAGATAATAAAACCAATCATTGAATAAGAAATATATATGAAATAATGCATGGATTCAAGTATAACAATCCTTAAACTCTTAGATGTATATTTATTAACAAAAAACTTCTAGTCAAGAAAGTATTTTCTTTTAAAACAAAAAGATAGGGTTTTTGATAATGGTTTAAAATTATATAAAGACCATATTTAATAGTTTATATATCAATTCTTATGATGTTATAAATTTAAAACATAATGAATTGTGGACTTTTCATAAGTTTTCACAATGACCAATCATAAATCTTCTCTTCTATCTACAAGATTATTAGAAATTTAAATCTCTTGTACTACATTGATTCTAAACCTGTCATAACATATAACTTCTATTTCTTAAATGTTAATCAATATACTTGTTAAAAATATATAGGTTCTAATAGTAGAACCTCTTTGATCATATATGTTTTGATAATTACAATTTATAAGAATAATTATGATATCCTTATCATAAAACATCACTCAAAGATGTTTCTTAGAAACTCACTATAATAAAAAATAAAACTAATCTACTCAATGTATCATGTTGATTCATAATACACAATTATTGATTTCGGAGTATCGGGTACCATTAGTTCAGAAACTATTAGGTCCAAATTATAGAAGATTTTATAATAAAATCAAATGATTAAATTCAATGATCTGCATGTCCGGTTGAAACTGCACAAATCACAAAAATACACCTTCTTATTAATGCTTTATATTCATATGAGTTCATCTCTCCATATTATATTAACTCTATGTATTATAAAGTATATGATTATATCAGCTCAATTTCGTGAATTGTATTATAATTCAATAAGTATAACATACAAAACTCAAACAAAAAACTCTATGAAAAAATAATAATAATTATGTGTATCGTTATACAATAAATCCATGTATAAGATGAAATTAAGTTTTTGTAGAAATATTACCTATAATATATTAATATTAACTATAAAAAATAAAAATTTTAAATAAATTTTATACGATAATTTATTATATTGTAAGATAGCACTCCCCTAAATAAAATATCCAAGAAAGGTGTAATTTTTCCTTTTCAAAAATATAGTAAATATTAGTATGTCTATTGAAAACATAAAACACATATCCTTTATAATAATTCATTTCTTTATATTAATTATTCCCTTAAATTAATTACTCCACATTTAATATGAATATATATAAAATCCTCATAAATTAATAAAAATGAAAACTAACTAACTCACCATAAAAATGAACATCTCAAGAATATCATCCATTTTAGTGGTAGAAAATAGTGAATAAAAGAATAATCATTGTGAAATATTAATAGGAGAGATGAATCTAAAAATATTAAATAATTATTTTTTAAATTCCATGTAATCTAATCTTTTACATAGAATATATAATAATACCATGAAAACCTTCATAATTTATATTTTCACTATATGAGGTTAATATATATTATATATTTAATTATAAATAGATTAATATTCTATCCAATTTTAATTATCTAATATAAGAATCCAGTATTAATAAAATTGAAATAATGGATACAAAAAAGAGTGAAAATTCAAGAAGTTATTGTAGAGACCCAAAGATTGAGATACATGGACATTACATTACTTTTGTGGAATACACGATACATATAGAAAACAGACCCACAAGGAACATAATAGTTTAGTGTCTATGGAAACTCGAAAAATAATCTTCTAATCATGGTGAAAGATATTCAACATCTCCCATAAAGATATTCCCCTTTTGTTTTCTTACCTAAAACCTTTCTTTAAATCTTGGGGAAAAGAAAACATATAAAGGGTGATCTCAAATTCTCAGTAAGGGGAAGCATAGAGAACGTAAAACAATCCATAAACATTTGAATACAAAAAAATGAACATAAAATCTAAACATCAAAATCATGAGCAACGACATAAATTTGGAACTACACAAGGAATAGATCATAAAGGAACATTATTTAGGATAAACTAGAATGATAATAAAACATGTAATTGTGGAATAAATTAATCACTTGTTATGATTTACATATTAGCAAAGGCATTGATGCCAAGACCATCTTAGTGGACAAAGTCCCATTCTGAATCGATTTCACTCTTCATTCCTGTCCTGAAACAATGAACTAGATTAACTTACCGTTCCAGCCATGTATATCTCATGAGATATAAATCATTGCCCAATTAATTTGAGGGAGATATAGGTCCCACCTATATCATAATGAAATCATTCTTACTTGTGCCACAACATAAACATAAATCATTCGTCATAACCCAAAGAATAAAAATGGGTTTCATAAACATCATCCCATCATAACATAATCCATATAAAACAAATGGATATCATTTCATCATAAGAAATGTGAAACCATGTAAATTATAGAGTTATTATACTTGAAAACTACACATATTAAATAATTTCATGTTGGATGGAAAATGCTTTTGATAAAGAACTTGAAATGAATTCTTGATGAAAATATCCTTTCTTCTTGAAAATCATTTTCTTTCCACAAAATTACATTCAATTTTAAAAGAAAATTATTTTGTTGAAAATAGTAATGAAATATTTTGGATGAATCTAATGAAAATAAGGCTTTATAAAACTGTAGAAAATCCTTTCATGACATATAAGTTAAAAAAACATTCTTCTCGTACTTTTGTCGGAAAAGTCAAAAAGTACCTCATATGGTAAAAAAAATAGATTCCTTCCATACCATGTAGTAAAAGTCAAAAATGGGTAAAAAGGACTTTAAAGATACATGAAAACATTTTTATAAAACTTTGACATGGATGATAAATATAACCCCAGTAAATACTTACGTATAAGCATTCTCGGATAGAAAACAATTGATATTGCAACATTATCCCTTACCATATGTTCGACATGCCTCGTATGTATCCGAACCTCTTGTATAATGATTTAAATAATTTTATTGAATTATTAAATAATAATATTAATTTTTATGATATCATATATAGTTTACTTATGACTTTACAATACCCGTTCTTTTGTAAATTCGATGTAAAAGCAGCGATTTGTGTAAAATCGTTTCATTTATTGTACGTGTATAGACTTGTTGTTCATGATATTATTACTTATATCCTAATTTAAATAAATCCAGAATGTAAAACATGATTTATATATAATATATATTTATAATATTCATATATATATATATATGATATATTGATAAATAGAATGAAATACACCGTTCATGGGGACGGTAGGTCATACATACTCATGAATACTGTTTTCGTTTCCTTATTTAATTGAATGGAATTAGTATATGAAATACATATATATATACATAAATAAAGTATCATTATTATTTCATATATTTTATCATTCTTCATTATATATACTTTATAATCATTCATAAAAGGTTAACATGGAGAATGAATCTCATCATGTCGTAGAGATGGTAATCCGTACATACGCACGAGCGATGATATCATTCCCATATTTATTGAATGGAATTGGAGTGAATTATATAATATCTTAGAATCATTATGATGTTATAATAATCATATTTAGTTATTCTTTACATCATTATACCCATCCAAGTTAGGTGGTGGTGGAAATACAAATTACACCAAGATGTGGAGACGATATTCCGTACGTACACACGTGTGGTGATTTGGTTTTCCGTAGGATGGATAGAAGGTGAAATATGGATGTTTCATATTTCAAATAACCTATCAGTATATAATTAATACTAATGTTATTAATTTATAATGAAACAACTAATAAAGAGGAATTAAAAGAAGAAAGAAACATGAAAGAATCAGTAACGTATATTACCTCTTCTTCGACACGCCTCTTTGAAACCTCCTCTTAGGGCACTGGAATTGGTCTTTGAAGAAGACCAGGACCACTAGTATGTTTCTAGGGAGGTTGAGAAGGGAAATTGGTAGGGTTTTTTCTGAGATTCAAGGCTCAAACGGGTGTGAAGGGAAGTGGGAAGGGGTTCCCTTTTTATTAGGGAGGAGAGTGGCACCTTTGGAAATATTAAAAATATTAATTAATAATAAATCTAACCCCACTTAAAAACCACCAAAAATAACTCATATTCGAAGAATATATGTGATAGCTTTGTAATCTCATCAACTAATAAAATTTAGACATGTATGGAATTTATTTTAAACATTATCAACTTAATTTACCATTATGTAATCTATTAAATTTTATTTGTGATAATTAGATTCTAAATTTTAAATTGTTATAAATAATTACATATGTGCTGTGAATTATCCATAATTAGATAATTTATGATATTTTAGACTATATACATTTCAATTTATAATTTTTTAATTTTTTTTTGTGATTTTTAAACAATTTAATAATATGTTATTTTTATAAAATAACAATAGTGTCAATTTTCACACTATTCATTTATTTGAATTTAAATAAAATCCACACAGATGATATATTCGAAATAAAATATTTAATTGGTTTCTAACATGTCATAGTAATCTGGAAAATTATTGGAGAACATTAAATAGTTCATATAATATTTATTTTACTATTTGTAAAACCATTTAATAGACATTTCTCTTAATAAAATAATTACTACAACATTTTTGTATAATTATTAAATATACATATTTGTTGTATAAAAATTAAAAATAAAATACTAGAATGAAGATAAATCTCATATATTTAATAATAATACATTTATTCGGATTTATCCTCTAAAATAAACAACTTTTGAAATGTTATTTTTATTAAATTATGTAGGTAACAACTTTGACATCATATAAAATAAAATAATATAAGTGTCATAATTACTTTTTTAAGACTCCAAACGGTAATATATTTGGTAATTGGATTATTATGGTGTATATATACACTAAAAATAAGTTTTGGTCAGGTTTTTGAGCCCTTTAATATGTATTACTATTTCAATAAAAACAATATTATTGATTTGTTTACAAAATGAATAATTTCTACATCATTAATTACTAAGCTAATAAGGTAATTAAATAACTCTTAAAAATTATAAATAAATCACCCTGATAATGAAAAAAAATTAGATTTAAAATGATTATTTATAACCAAATTTATATTCTATATAACCTAATATTATAAATACTTTAATTATTAAACTTTGAGTGAGACATATTTCACTTTCCTTTAAATAAAATAAACTAAAGGTCTTAATCACCTCCAAGTGTGTTCTAATGGATTCCATTTCTACCCAAATATGAATTAAGACGACATATAATCATCCAATTGTATTAAGACAAGTTTTAGGGTAATTTTATAATATAATATTTACCCTTAATTACCTGATTTACCTTTTACTATGGTAAATAATATTTAAAGTAGTTACTATTTATAATGCCCAAAAATAAAAAGTAGACTATTAAAATAATTTGGACCCACTGATTACAAATATGGAATCCATTTTTCCAAATTCAATACACATAATTTTTATAAATTAAAATAAAATTAATCTCGTTGTCGAATGATAACGAGTTTTTGTTTAAAACATTGCAAAAGATTGAATTGATTTAACCTAGGAATTCAATGCAAAATAAATTCTAATGAAATACATTACATTAAATGGTAAAAATATATTATATTTATACTTTAAAACCATTAAATATTATTATTTAACCACATAAATTATTACGATGAAAAAAGTTGTTTTTAATTAACATATTGCATGTTTTTACTATTCATTAAAATATGAAAGTTATCAGAACAATATGAAAATTTTATAGAAAGTAAATTTTAATATCCTGATTCCAAAGAAGAATTTTATTTTGCCAAATTTAACTTAAAAATATGTTAAAAATTAGATTTAATGTGGGTGCGCCATCAAAAGGCGGAAAAAGTGGATTTGTTTTTTGAAAATTACTTATTTTTCCCGAAAAAATTATTTTGTTCTTCTACCATGTTCTAGAAAATGTGTAATATGAGAAATAATGTTATAAAATTCAAAATTTATTTAATACTATTCATAACGGCTAGTTCATAATTATATTATAATAATATATCGTTGTTTAGTAAAACCCAGTATTGCGTTCAACACAAGCTATCGAGGAAAGTCGTGATTGCGTGTAATGCAAGCCAAGTCAGGGTTACATGTAGTGCACGACTCCTTTGTTGTCGTGTATAAAAAAATCCAACCATACTTCATTTATACATTGAATATATATATTTAAATACACTCAATGTTGCGTAGAATAACTACTATCAAACAAACATGAAATTGTGTGTAACATGATCCATGATTTGTGTTGTGTATTCTGCAAGCTAATACAGTGTTGCGTATAGTGCAAGATAATTTTGGTTTAGCAGACAACAGAATATATGAAAGAAATTAAAAAGAATATATCTTATAAAATATCGGGTTGTTAAATTCTACCACCCTTAAAATGAATTTCTCCCTCGAAATTTGTCGTGGTTATAAATTGTTTACTATTCATAGAAACCCACATCGTAAAAAGGAATACTAAAACATAATTTTAAAAACTAACATATGAAACGTAACGATTACCCAAAGTAACTCATCATTGGGTTTCCGTATAGGAGAACATAAGTGAATATATGGATATGGAAGAAAAATCTAACCATCATGTTCTGACGGATAGTGGTAGAGAACATGGCTATGAAAAAGACAACAATCACAAAGACATAAATTTGTGATGTTCGGAGGTACCATCTGATTTATCAGATATGAGGGCACTAGAACAACATTTTTTGGTTTTCAAGGTCATTTCCCTAATGATGAAGAATTTTCAAATCAAAAGAAATACTTACTTGATTTTGGTACAATATCACCGTTGTTCGTGCCTTGAACAATTTCCACATCATCTCCTAAAAGAATGAAGATGAATTTTTCATTCATGAAGTGTTAGCAGATCATGTGATAGAATGATGAGTCATTCCATCTATTTCAAACAAAATGTTTGAAAAAGTTATGAAATATACATAAGTCTATCTATAGTGAGATTAATAATATTTGGTTCCTCAAATGGACTTATACTTCATATATCAAACCACGTAATAAATTAAAACTAAGTAATAGTAAACAGGGACTTCTAGTAGGCCAGAGGTAGGCGATAAAGGATTGTCGCACTTCGGTTGTGGGTTCGATTCCCATAGCCTTGTCCGACGCGAAGGGTTGTCGCCCGTCCTGAAGGTTGTCCCTTTTTCTCAATGTACATTATTATAACATTCCTGCAATAATATTGAAAAAAGTTCTAACCTTAAACAATACAGTATTATGTCTAACATAATTCATTCCAATCTTTAGGTTTATCCAAAATACTTCGGTCCAAGCTCATAGTATAAAGAAAATGATAAATTGAAAGGTTATATTACAAGAATGTGAATATCAACATTTATCCCCATATATCATATGATATATCATGTTGGTCACATTCCAAACATGTGAATACCTTATTCATGTATTCATTTGAAACATAAATTACCATAGAACCTTAGTGAAAACATGAGTTCTATCAAAATATAACACTTTCCACATACCAAAATCCCAAAATCGCTATATACTCAATCCATGACATCACTTTGTCCTTATACCATTCATTAGCTCATTAATACTTTCAAAAAACTCATTATCTCCTTATCTTTTCATTATGCACATATCATCTACCTTCCAAACATATTTGAATAACCTTTCATGGTTACCGATACCATTCATCATATACTTTCAAAACTCAAGGAAAGGCAATAGTGTAAAAATCCTTATATGTTTTCTATATTCCATAGTACAATACATTATTCTTGATAAACATACAATCATTATACTACCTTCTTAAACAATTGATCGAGCATCAACAATTCTTTTATCTCACATATCATCTGTAGTCTCTTCATCATCATCAATATAAATAATACCCATACATCCATGATAATTCTTTTCATGAGACCTTTCCTTAGGTCATTTGTTTGCATAATGCCCATAAATTCCACATTTATAACATTTAACCATTGTTGATGTCTTAGAAATACAATTATCATTGTCCATGGTGTTAACTAAACCTTTTCCTTTCCATTTACTAGATTTGTGTCCTTCTTTTCCACACATAAAGCATCTTCCAGTTACTTTGAAACATTCTCCCTGATGCCTCTTCCCACATGATTTACATGAATGGAATTGAACTTTCTTTCCTCTATGATCATCGTGAAACTCTATCTTTATCTTATTAGCTGAGTCATGAAACATACCAAAGTTGAGTTTATTGATCATATTATGAGATTGCTGATTATGCATAATAACGATATGTGGACCTCCAGATCAAATTTCATTTGTTTTCTCATGAATAATATCATTCCATTGTCCATCATATCCTCCATTATCGTGAATCTTCCTATTTCCATCCATTTTCTAAAACCTAAAAAAATAGTGTGAGTGGCAAAAATCATGCTAGGAAAACAACACAATAAAGGGGGGGGTACCTTCAATATCTAACATATTAGGTTTAATTCTATGATCATTACCGTAATTCTAGGATTATATGCTATACTTATACTAAAACTTAGGGACATCCCTAGACATACCTTAGAAATATCTCTAGGGATGTCACTAAAGATTTCGCATCCTAGTTTTTAAAGGTTAAATAAACCATTCCTTTGATAACAACAATAGAGACCCAAATATTCACGTACATGGAAATTACATTACTTCTGTGGAATACTTGATACATAACGAAAATAGACACAGAAGGACCGTAATAGTTTAGTGTCTTTGGAAACTCGGAAAATAATCTTCTAATCGTGGTGAAAGATCTTCAATATCTCCCATAGAGATCTTCCCCTTTTATTTTCTTACCTAAAACCTTACTATAAATCATGGTGAAAAGAAAACATATAAAGAGTGAGCTCAAATACTCATTAAGCGTAGGAATAGAGAACAAAAAACAATCCATAAACATTTGAATGAAAAAACATGAACATAAAATCTAAACATCAAAATCATGAGAAACGACATAAATCTCGGAAGTACACAAGGCATAGATCATAAAGGAACATTAGTCATGATAAACAACAATGGTAATAAAACATGTAATTGTGGCATCCGTTAAGAACATGATATTATTTCCACAGTATCCAAGGCATTGCTACCAAGACCATCTTAGTGGACAAAGTCCCATTCTGAATCGAGTTCACTCATCATTCCAGTCATGTAACACTGAACGAGATTAAATTACCATTCCATCCATGTCTATATCATGAGATATAAATCATTACCGAATTCATTGGAGGTAGATATATGTCCCACCAATCTCATAATGAAATCATTCTTATTTCTGCCACAACATAAACATTAGTCATTCATCATAACCCAAATAATAAAAATGGGTTTCATAAACATCATCCCATCATAACATAATCTATATAATACAAATGGATATCATTTCATCATAAGAAAAGTAAAACCATTTAAATCATAGATATATTATACATGAAACATACACATATTAAATAATGTCATATTAGATGGAAAATGGTTTTGATAAAGCACTTGAAATGAATTCTTGAGGAAAATATCCATTCTTCATAAAAATCATTTTCTTTTAACAAAATTCCATTAAATTTTAGAAGAAAAGTATTTTGTTTAAAATAGTCATGAAATATTTTGGAGGAGGATTCATGAAAATAAGGCTTTATAAAACTGTAGAAAATCCTTTCGTGACGTATAAGTTAAAAAAAGCATTCTTCTCGTACTTTTGTTGGAAAAGTAAAAAAGCACCTCGTATGGTAAACAAAAAAAATAGATTCCTTACATACCATGTTTTACAATTCAAAAATGGGTTAAAAGGACTATAAAATACATGAAAACATTTTCATAAAACATTTACATGGATGATAAATATAACCCTATTAAATACTTACGTATGAGCAATCTTGGATAGAAAACAATTGAGATTGCAACATTAACCCTTACCTTATGTTCGATATGACTCGTATGTATCCCAACCTTCTGTATAATGATTTAAATAATTTTATTGACTTATTACAGAATCATATTCATTGTTATTATATCATATATAGTTTACTTATGACTTTACATTACCCATTCTTTTTCAAATTCGATGTAAAAGAAGCGATTTGGGTAAAATCATTTCATTTATTGTACGTGTTTCAACTTGTTGTTCTTGATATTATATCTTATATCCTGATTTACTTAATTAAAGAATGTAAAAAATTATTTATATATAATATATATTCAGCATATACATATATATATGATAGATCGATAAATGGAATGAAATACACCGTTCATGGAGACGGTAGGCCATACGTATGCATGAACGCTGGTTTTGTTTCCGTATTGAATTTAATGGAATTAAGTAGATGAAAAACATATATATATATATATATATAAATCCATTATCATTATTATGTCATATATTTCATCATTATTAATTATATATACATTATAATCATTTATGAAAGGTTATCATTGAGAATGAATCGCAGCGCGTCGTGGAGACGGTAATCCGTACGTACGCACGAGCGATGATATGTTCCAATATTTATTGAATGGAATTGGAGTGAATGATATAATAACATAGAATAATTATGATGTTATAATAATCATATGTAGTTATTCTTTGAACCATTATACCCATCCATGATTGGTGGTGGTGGAAAAACTAATTACACCACGACATGAAGACGATATTCTGTACGTACGCAAGCGTGGTGATTTCATTTTCCGTAGGATGGATTCAAAAGTGAAATAGGGTTGTTTCATATTTATAATAACATATAAGTATATAAGTAATACTTATGTTATTACTTTATAATGAAACAACTAATGGAGAGGAAGTAGAAGAAGAAAGGAAGTTGAAAGAATCGTTAACAGATATTACCACTTCTTCGAAACGTGTCTTTGAAACTTCCTCTTAGGGCACTAAAGGTGGTCTATGAAGAAGTCTGGGACCTCTAGTATGTTGATAAGGATGTTTATAAGGGATATGGGAAGGTTTTGTCCGAGATTCAAGGCTCAATAGGGTGTGAAGAGAAGTGGGAGGGGGTTCCCTTTTTATAAGGGAGGAGAGGGGCACCTTTGGAAATATTAAAAATATTACATTATAATAAATATATCCCCACATAAAAACCACCAAAAATAACTATTATTCAAATATTTGATGAGATAGGGTTGTAATATCATCAACCAATAACATTTAGCCATGTAGGTAATTTATTTTAAACACTATCAACTTGATTTATCCTTATTTAATATATTAAATTTTATTTGTGATAATAAGATTCAAAATTTTAAATTGTTATAAATAATTGCATATGTGCTGTAAATTATACATAATTATATAATTTATGACATTTTATACTATATAAATACCAATTTATAATTTTTAAAATTTTTTGTGATTTTTTAACAATTTATTATTATGTTATTTTTATAAAATAACAATAGTGTCAATTTTGACACTATTCATTTATTTGAATTTAAATAAAATCCACACAGAGGGTATATTCGAAATAAAATATTTAATAGGTTCCTAAATTGACGTATTAATCTATAAAATTAGTGGATAACATTAAATATTTCATATAATATTTATTTTACTACTTGTAAAACCATTTATTTGATATATTTCTTAATAAATTAATTACTACAACATTTTTGTATAATTATTAAATATACATATTTTTGGTATAAAAATTAAAAATAAAATACTAGGATGAAGATAAATCTTATATATTTCATAATAATAAATTTAGTATGAATTAGATTCTAAAATACCCAACTTTTAAAATTTTATATTTATTAAATTATGTAGGTGACAACTTTGACATCATATAAAATAAAATAATATAAGTGTCATAATCACTTTTATAAGACTCCAAACGGTCATTTATTTGGTCACTGGATGATTATGGTGTATATATACACTACCAATTTGTTTTGGTCAGGTTTTTTAGCCCTTTAATATGTATTAATATTTCAATAAAAACAATATTATTGATTTGTTTACTAAATAAATAATTTCTGCATCATTAATGTATAAGATAATAAGGTAATTAAATAACAATTAAAAATTACAAAAAAATTACCATAATAATTAAAAACCTTTTATATTTCAAATTAGTATTTATAAACGAATTTATATTCTATATATCCTTATATTAGAAATACATTAATTATAAAAGTTTGAGTGAGACATATTTCACTTTCCTTTAAATAAAATAAACTGAAGGTCTTAATCACCTCCAAGTGGGTTCTAATGGATTCCATTTCGACCCAAATATGACCTAGGATGAAATATAATCATCCAATTGTTTTATTAAATGTGTTAGGTTAATTTTATAAAATTATATTTACCATTGATTACCCGATTTACCTTTTACTATGGTAAATAAAATTTACAGTAGTTACTATTCATAATGCCCAAAAATAAAAAGTAGTATATTAATATAATTTGGATCCACTAATTAAAAATATGGAATCTATTTTTCTACATTCAATACACAGAAGTTTCAGAAATTAAATTAAAATTAATCCCGTAGTCGAAATAAAACATGTTTTTGTTTCAAAACATTGCAAAAGATTGAATTGATTTAACCTATGAATTCAATGTAAAATCATTTCTAATGACATAAATTATATTAAATGGTAAAAATATATTATCTTTATACTTTAAACCCAATAAATATTATAATTTAACCACATAAATTATTACGATGAAAAAAGTTGTTTTTAATTAAACTATAACATGTTTTTATTATTCATTAAAATATGAAAGTTATCAGAACAATATGAAAAATTTATCCAAAGTAAATTTTCATATCCTAATTCCAAAGAATAATTTTATTTTGTAAAATTGAACTTATAAACATGTTAAAAATAAGATTTAAAGTTGATGTGCCATCAAAAGGAGGCAAAGCTAAATTTTTTTGAACAATACTTATTTTACCCGAAAAATTTATTTTGTTCTCATACCATGTTCTATAAAATGTGTAAGATGAATAATAATGATATAAAATTAGAAATTCAGTTTATACTATTCATAACGGCTAGTTCATAAAAATTTTATAATAATATATCGTTGTTTAGTAAAACCCGGTATTGCGTTCAACACACGCCATCGAGGAAGGTCGTGATTGGTGTAATGCAAGCCAATTCAGGGTTGCGTGTAGTGCATGACTTCTTTGTTGTTGCATATAAAAAAATCCAACCATATTTGATTTGTACATTGAATATATATATATATACATACACTCAATGTTTCATAGAATAACTATTATCAAACAAACATGAAATTGTGTGTAACATGATCCAAGATTAGTGTTGCGTATACTGCAATCTAATATGGTGTTGCGTATAGTGCAAGATAATCTTGGTGTAGCATACAACAGAAGATATGAAAAAAAATACAATATATCTTATAAAATTTCGGGTTGTTACAATTATCTTCTGATATATATCGATGATATTTCTCTAATAAATATGGTTATTTAAAATTTTTAATAAAATGACTAATATTTTGTATAATCACTAATAAAGCCCTATGAAAATAAAAAAAAAATCCCCTCTTAGAGGGTAAATTAGACATATATGATATTATTTCAATGGTAAAATATAAAGTGTTAGAGTTTGGAGATTAATGGTTTATTAAATTTTTTTAAAATATAATAATTTGGTCATATGTAAAAAATTTATAAACTATGAAATAAATTGATATTCATATTTTAAGAATTAATATTGAATAAAATGTATCCTTTTAAAAGTTAATTATATTTTTGATAATAATAAATAGTCTATTATTTTTTGTTTTTTGATTCAGTAGATTTTTAATGATAAGTAGATAATTTCAATGTTTTAAAACTTTAGATAATATAACATAATTGAATGAAATTTTACCATAGTTCTAAAAAACTAATTCACTTCACCTATATTGACGATTTTATCAATGTTTAAAGATAGTGAATCATGAAGATACAAATTTCATAGATTTTCATTGATAATACCTATCTTCTAATTAATATATTCAAATCCATTGGATTTTAATGGTTTAATGATAAAAGTATCATGATAATTTATAGTTTTTATAATAATGTGAATAAATAGTTTTTAATTTGATTTCGTGTTAGTGGAGAGGATGATAGGTCAATATTATCTCACTATTTTATGTAGAATTTGTGGCTACTGTAGAAAACATGAATATTTTTATTATATATTTCTAAATCCAACACAAATAATAATGTGGGACTGGTTAACATTGATGTAATTGTAAAATATTAACCATGGGGAGATATGATAAATATTGTGTTTAAGAGGAACACCATAATTATCATAATTTTTTATTTTACAATGGATTAAAAATAAATAGTTGGGTGCTCTAGAGTGTATCACAATCCATGTAGGTGGTATGTGTTGTGAAGTTATAATTGTTAAAATATTTCAAATTATTTCTAGTGTAGGGCGTATGACTGAGAAGACCATTATGGTTCATCCATTAATTTGGTAACTAGGTGGGAGGGATTATAGTTGGGTATTACACATACGAATATGGTCCATGTTATCATCTTAATGTATGGAAATAAATGAATCTCATTTTCATTGATTGAGATATAATGGATCATCTTCCGCTTGTCATTAGTGAAATATATTGTTTTTAACTAGAGACATCCGTAGATCACCACCACAGAGGAAGGATTATACATATTCATATAAACATAACTAAGTATTATAGACATTTAATTGTGGTCAAATTCTAACCACCCAATATATATTGGCCATTACAATCTCATGATTTTCACCCACATAATACTTAGATAATCTCATGCTCATCACATGGTTTCATATACCAACCATATAAGAGAAAACTAATGATTATGGATAATTTGATTGAACATCAATAAGGTTTCATATATATCATAGATAATAATAACCATTCCCATAAAATTTCAAGGAAATGATTTAATGTTATATATGATGGTTGGTCCACTAATTTTAACATCATATGGTAAGTAATTGTGATTAATAGTTTAGAGACATTCTTATAGTAATTCAATATGATATTGGTGGTGCACCTCATTCATGGTTATATAATGATCCAATTAAGGTATAATCCCACATGATTCATCATATGTTTGATAAATAATAGATTAATGTAAATCCAAGTCACATCGAGTCACACTATATTAGATTAAGAGGGTCATAAGCATGTGTGGCCCTTGTTAGATTATTGTGTTGTAAATGGGGAGATAACAGGATTCTGAGTGGGCCTTATGCATTAATAGTCATCATTGAGGTAGGTTTGATTCTTACAGCTATTATTTGTCCTATGTAGAGATTCATATTCTAAAAAATCAGTAACAAAATGATAGTGAGAGGGGAGTATACATGTTCTAAACTATGATTGTGTTGGGGACTACAACAAGAAGGAGAAATTTTTTTGTTTTCATTGTCTATAATTAGAGTGATAATTGTACATTGAGAAGGTATTCTGTATGAATATACCTTTGAGGTAGGGATACATTTACCATATTATAAAAATCCCATGTATGGGTTACTATTCAATATAAGGGGTGATATCCAGGCATTATGTGTGTCATGAATTGTCCAAGGCAGTTTAACAAAAAATGTAAAATATGAAATTTACATTCAAGTGATTTCTAAAGAAGAAATGTCAATTTATCATATCGGGAGATCTTATATAATTTTTAGGACCACACTATTGGTTCAGAAATAGGGTGTTTACCCTGGTATATAAAATTGGGGGAAAACTCAAACAATATAATTTTGGATTGATATTTAATATATAATTCATTAATTTTTATTCATTCGCTCATGTTCATTTGGTGATATATTATGTTCAGAGCAACAGATAAAAATTATGACTTCTCCATTGAGTATATAATGAGGTTTCTCTAGGGTGGGTCATAAAATTGGGTGGATCAGTTGGTCTTGGTCAGGCCTCCATTTCTTCTATCTTTTCTCTTTCTTTTTGTGTTCTTTTTTATTTTTTTTACCTTTTCATCCTTTCTTCCATTGGTGCATCATGTGTTCTCCCAAACAGTCTTGGTTACATTTGTTTAATAGGGATAAAGAGAGAGTAGGTAGAGAATAGTGAGAGAATAGTGAGATATAGAGAAGTAGGACCTGGCGTGGAGCTCATGTCATGCCAGATCATCAAACAGGCTCTATGAAAGACAAATTAGAAATAAACTTCATCGGTTTCCACCCAAATATAGGACCATTATTATTATTTCACCATAAATACACATATACTAGTTTATTAGAGTATTAATACTGTTTTTGGGTTTTTGGGGAATCCAAAATGGTCGATATGGTAGTTTTGGGCATATCTTGGAGTTTCAGTGTATCAATAGGTATATCTGTTCAATAAATATGTTCACATAGTGCTTGGTTGGAAGAAAATATTCAATGATTTTTTCCTATTTGGGGACGATTAGTTTTATAAATTACACATTGTATATTAGTACTTTTTCATCTACCTAGATATGTGGTCATGTACATGGGAAAATAGAGTTTTGGAATGACATGCCATATACTCTTGGTACACCGCATGTAGTAGGACAAGTCTAGGTGGAAATGTAATAACAAATACACATAGTGTAGTGGTACATGGAAAAAATGCATTTAAACCTTTTATGTTTATTGGTACACATCCATACCCCTTTCCCTTTCTATCCATGAAGAAGTACATGGCTGGAACCATATTTGAGAGTACCCTCCTAGTACTTAGAAGTACATGTTTCTGTACTTTTTCATTAATTGATTTTTAATGACTATGTTCCACATAGTCAGAGATGAACTTTTGAGTAGTTCATTATGAGTATTATTCCATGTAGATTATAGTGGTGGAATCCCTTTACTGTTTAGAGGCCTTCTTTGTGGTGTTTTGAAAAATATAGTTTTAGGGGATGATTCCATCAAGGATGTGGCTCTAAAATCCTTCAAATGGTTTTATTGTGATATTTTAGTATGGTGTGATGGCGTTTTCTTATTGATCACCATGGTGTGAGGATTATAGTTGAGTACGATTGAGGTTCTTTGGACGAAATCTTAGAGACAAAATCGAGTGACTTATTGGACAAGATTATGGGTTTGATTGTTGGAGGTATAGGTCTAGTCTTATATGGTTGGCATTAGTAGGATATTTCGAGGTAGTTACAAATAATTTGATGTAATGTATGGATGATTATCATTGATTAGAGTACAATTATTTTATGTGAGATTTAGTATGGGTAATTTCATTATAGGATGGTGTTCTCTGGTTTGAGTAGGTAGAGCACCCGTGATTCCATTGAGCAGACATTGCCCGATGGTTGGTTTTCTATAGGATCGTTCCCCTTATAGTGTGTATTTATTGAGATTAGATTTACTGGATGATCCCCTTGTAGGGTTTCCTTTTGGGCCAATGTTTTGGGAACCATGGTGGATGGCATATGTATGGTTGGCATATGAGATGACTGATGATGGGTTATTGATTTTGTCTAGAGGGTAAAGGAATTAGCCAACCCTTGTGATTAAGAATTGTCGAGGATGTTTTAGTATGTCATTTATTTGGAATTATGAGAGAGAACAAAATTTGGATATTATTGAACTGGAATTTTTTCTGATATTGTTTCTATTTCTCGCCCAACGGGTTTGTTAGTTTCTATAAAGTGGGGTTTGGGAGAAAGTGGATGATCTAGATGAGTGAAACAGCCTTAGATCAGCTATTATTCCAGGGATATGGTTAGTGGAACAATGAGGCTATGGATTTATCAGGGCCCGATTTGTATTATAGGTTCCTATTCAGGTTTCCTAGTGATGTGCTATTAGGTTCGTTTTCTAGTTAGTTGTGTAGGAATTTGGGAATGGTAGTGTACCCCATGGTCAACATGGCATCACTACCGCATGTTTATATTATTCCATTAATTTCCATGTTCTCAGTAGATACACTCATTTTTTAATGACTTTGATGATATACTAGGGCCTAACTTGTGTTATTATCCATACATTTCTCTTTGGATGTCATTCTTAATCATGAATATATGATGATGTTTAGGTTGTGAGGACCATATTTCACAATTCTGGTGGCTTGGTCTAGTGTGGGGGTAGATTATCAAAGAGTTTCATTCCAAAACATGAGTTTTTATGTTTTATTTTTTTTTAATTTGTATTTATTTAAATGTTTTCTTATATTTTATGGTGGTACTCACATTTGGTTAGGGTGTACATGACATTGGTTGCATGAAATTTTTTTTACAATAGATGTTAGGACCATTGTGTCAAGTATCCTACATATATTTTTTTCTCACCTCATTCATGTTCACCACAGTGTTTGTGTAGTCCTCATGTATGATTTTAGGTGTATTAAAGAATGGGGTGGATCAAGAGGGGGACAATGTATCATTTTTGATCATAAAGACTATTGTGGAGTCTATAGTTTGTGATGGAGATGTGTGTCAGTCCCAAATTCAGGGTATGTGGTTCAGATCAGGGTAGTAGTAGAGCCATGTATATTTATAATATTTTATTTTATTTTATATATGGTTCCATTTGTGGGGGACAAGTGTGTGTATTCTTTTCCTTGAGTTTGTATGTAACATTAATTCATAATTTTTTTCCCAAGTATTTATTTATTAATATGGACATTGATGTTCATAAATTTTTACGAGTTCGATTTATATCCGTCATTATTTCATTATATCCTAAGGTCATAATATCCCCCATAATAATTTTAGGCCCTCACCACTAGTAAGTATACTCTGGTATATGGGGATGTGCGCCAAGGCCTTTTGTAGGCTAGATCGTTTAATGGGTTGGGAAGACCCTGACTTATTCATGAAAATGGGTATTTGGTGATTGTTTTTATTTTTATTACTATTTGGGGAGTTATTAAACATGATATCTAGGCATGTCTTAGATTTATTATGGATATTGAACTAGAACATATTTAACACATGTTATGGTAATAATTCTTGGTTACCTTGGTTGGGGGACTATTGTTCGTTAATTTCAGAGTCACTGTTTAGTTATTTTTACATCAAGTGATGCACTTTTGTATTCAAACATCATGATTTTTGATTTTCTGAAACATGGACTGATGGAAAAAGGAATGTGATCATGAATACTTCATGGATAATAAGATACATATTTTTTTCATTGTGTTTTACTAATGACATAGGATATTTTTTTAAAGTGTTACAACAAAATATAAGATTTTTATAATATAAGTACATGGTGGAATAATCCTCGTTTGAACTAAATTTTGTTTCTTCTATTGAAAAGTTATGTGTATCCCTTCTTAAAGTGTTCTATAGTAGTGTAAATCTATTACCTTAATCTGAGGAGAAATGGAAGCCCTTTTGGTCTTGTTTGTGCATTGGTGTGACCATCTTTTGTTAGAGACGGTCACTCGTGAAGGTAAGGAATCCTGAGAGATTCCTGATTGAGTCTTGAGTATACCTAGGTTTATGGTGTACCGAATAAACATTATGGTGTGACTAATAATTCCATGAGATTTTGTGGGGTATCACATAGAGTGATTGTGGTTTCTTGGTTTTGTTGTTGGTTGTATGGATTTGTGGCTAGTTGGGAGGGAAGGTTTTCATGAATGTCTAGCCTTGTATGTTTCTGGTTACAATTTGGGTAGCATGGTCAAATGGGGTTTTGATCATGTTATTTTTACATCGATACATGTGTGTAGGGTGGTTCTTTTTATCGATCTTGGCATGAGTTACAATCCATTTTTTAAGGGGATTGTTGATGGGTGCTCTAGTTTTTTGGGACTTATTAATGTGGGAAGCATGGTTAGTTAGTTTTTTGTCTGTAATACTAGGTTTTGTAAGTCGTGGATCATTAGAGTGGGAGATTTTTTGATAGGTTTATTGAAAATCACTTTCATCATGAGTGGAGTGTTTTCACTGTGGTTTGTTGGGAGAAAACCTTATTGAGGAGGCATGCGCGTGGTAGTTAAGAGCAGTGCTGGTTAGGCCATTCTATATTATTGAGTGTTTTTATCCATAACGTAGCCTTATAATAGGGATGTCATTGTTGGATATCATAGGGTGTGATCATTTTTCATTGAGGTTAATTGAATAATGTGTTGTATTTCACGGTTGGTAAGGAATTGTTGGTGGTTTTCATTTAGCGTTTACACTATGGTGTGAGCATTTTAGCCACAAATTTCTATTAAATTTGACAGTGTATGGAGATTTGGTCATGGATCCTGGTTCATGGATGAGGAAGGTGGATAATGATACTTATATTGTGTGGATATTCATATTGGTCGCGGTTGAATGTCCCTTGTTTCAGTGTGTTATCGGTGTAGTGAGACTGATCTGTGGAAGTTAATGATAGTATTAGAAGCACTGGTGTTTAGGGTGAATCTCATTATCTAGTTAACCGTTAAGGATTATGGGGAGAGATAAGAGTTTATGGTGGGGATATGTTCATGAACTGTTTTATGAATGTTTGAGAAAAACTACAAGAATTTGATGTTTTTCTCTGAGTTAGATTTTAAAGGAAAAATAATTTTTTATCCTATTAGTATATCTCATATAATTATTATGACAAATTCTATAGCCCAAAAATAGAATGTTTTCGTATGGAAAAGAGTTTATGGAAATTTCAAGCCATTCAAAATTTGCAAAAATATTTAATATTAAATTTAATAAATATTATTTATGTAACTCTCCATGCTTCCACGGTACGTTTCATTTTGAATAATACAATAGCTTGTGTTGTACGGAACATCGAGTTCAAACACACCACAACCAATAATACTAGTCGTTATGAGTGGTAATAACAAATGTTTGAAATTTTATTAACTTTATTTTTCAAAATGGACTTTATTTTGGGATTCATAATATAGAAATTATCATAGGGTGAATTTTTGGTATTCTTCTGAAAATATTCAATTTTTGATGAATAGTGAAAAACACTTCGTTATTGATTAAAACCAACTTTTTATTTAAATAATTATTTGTTTTATTTAAATTTATTTTAGGTGAAAATAGATACACAATACCTATATAATTTCAATGTAATTTATTTGATTCATTTTATAATAATTTTAGATATATAAAAATTTTATTGAAATTTTTATCGTCTTTTACCCACCTCCTATGAGAATTTGTAATTTAGCATAAAACAAAATTTTACTACTTCTGTGAGTTGAATTTAAAATATTTGAGAGACACGATTAATATCATTATGTAAAATGTGGTTCAATAAGATGAAAATAATTTTTGGAGAATTGTAACTTTTAACTTTTATTTAACATAGTTAAAAGTAAATAGGGTAATTAAGGGTAAAAATGATATCATAATAACCCTAACACATGTCTTAATTCTATTGGATAAGTATAATTTGGTAAAAAATAACCTTATAAATAAAATATGTTCCCCTTTGGTCCCCATTGATTATATTTGGACTTTTATTATTATTTTACTTAACGAATAGTTAAAAGAGATGAAATCAATGTTTAATAACTAAACCGTTTTAATATAGGGTTAAAAAAATAAAAATTAGACTATAAATATTTATTAGATATCTAAAAATATTTAATACATAATGGTATTTTATATATATTTATTAGACATTACATAATTTAATTTTTTTATTACTAAATGTTGATGCAATAATTACATTATTAATGAAATATTAAAATATTTGATATTATAAATATGAAAATAAATGTAATATGGGAATTTTGAAGAATTAATCTAATGTAATAGGTTAATATGACATTTTAGTGTCTATTAAATAATTTTTATTTTATGTAATCAGGCTTTTATGATTTTCACAAAAATCAGACACTAAATAGTGTCAAAATTGACATAATTGAGTTTTTAAAACAAATACTATATTATTAATTGAAATAATACTCCTAAAAATCAATGTTTAGGACACATGACTTATATATGGTTATATATATTAATAATTAACCACTTGGGGTTCACTTTTATGTTTATAGTAAGTTTATTAGCCACATATTTTAAAAATACAAAGAAACATTATAAATGACGAACTATTTAACTAAGAGTTAAGTCTAAAAGATAAGGATAATATGGTACCCTAAACCTATATAAATTCTATTTTTGTGCTTTTTTCGACGCATAACCACATTATATTTTAAATAAATCATTTTTTATCCATTAGAAATAGGAAATGATTTTATTATAAAATAATATTTCATGTTTTTTCAAAAGTGACCCTCACCTCTCTTATAAAAGGGTACTTCCCATTCTCTTAATTTCACACATCCAAAGCCATATGGCTAAGAAAAACTCTAACCAAATATCCTACCAACATTTCTATATTCATCCTAGAGTCCTTCCATTGGTCATAAAGACACCCTAATTAGCCCTTTTGACCAAATCAAAACGAAGAACCCGAAGAAGAGGTAAATATTTCATCACCTCTTTCATGTTCTTTTCTTCATCCACTTCCTATTTCTTTGTTTTTTACATTATAAAATAATAAATCTAGTATATTTTATATACTATGACATAATTATAAATATGTTACAATCATATTCATTATTATTTCCATCCTATAAATGACAATGTCACCATACGCATGTATGTACAGATTACCACCTCCACGTCGTGGTGTGGTTTATTATTCAAACACTTCATCATTTGGATAGGTTTAATAATGAGTAAAAATCATGTAGATAATAAATATAAAATTATAATTATTTTTTATATTTGATATATCATCCAATTATATATGATTTTAATATCAAAAGAATGATATTGTCGCTCATGTGTACGTACAGATTATCGTCTCCAAGAACACAATGAGATTCCTTCCCCATCGTATCCATTCAACATTAATTTTAATTTTATGATTAAATATAATTTTTAATGACCTAATATCATTATTAATATGAATAATATGCATACTATCCATAACAAACATTACTTATGTAACAAACCATATAAAGGAAAATGAATCAGTTCACCCCCGAAACGATGATACTACTGAAATATCATTAGAAAAACAATATTATAGGATCATATAAGTATCATATTAATTTATATGGTTATTTAATAATTTAAAAACAATAAATCCACCATTGTAAAGAAGTTTAACTTACCCTGAACCATGGAAAAGTACAAGGTAAGGGTTAATTTCACAATATCTTTATTATTCTAAGTTGTTTTTACGTAAGTATCTACTGGGACATACTTATTATTCATGTCCATGTTTCATAAAAGTGTTTTCAAAGGGATTCTTTTTAAATGGAATTTTTAATAATAAAGTCATTTTAAATGTTTTAAAGATTTATTCTTCTAAACCATTCAAATTAATGTCTATGTTTTCAAAATTGATTTTAAGGATTTATTTATATGGAAATGAATTTTTTAAAATTTTAATTCCTTTCAAATGATTCAAAGTGGTATAGAACTCTTAGATTCAAAAATATATTTTAAAAGACTTCCTTTTAATATTGAGTGACTTCTAAATGTTTTCATGAAAATGGGATATTTCTCACACAGAGTTGTAGAAATATTTTTCATCAATGTCAACATCCATTTATGGATTTTAGGCTTATTTGATGTTTATTTCTTATGATACAAAACTTATATAATGTATTTATTGTTTTGTGATATGTTTTACTGAGGATGTGTTATTTTTAAACCATTCATTCTTTATGGATAAATTATTGACATTCCAAATTCTTGTTTTTATATAAATGATTATGTTATTTTTAAACCATTTTATATAAGGAATGCATTGGACTTAATATGTGACGGTTGGAGCCCGCTATAGCTCTTAGATGCATCGGTAGGTCTCATTAGCCAAACTATTGTCATGGAATAGGGCCTTGAGAAAATCTTATATGTAGTCTTGGAACAGGCCCTTGACTACTTGGTTTTGAAGTCTGGTATTATGTCTTCCGTCATTATGAATGTGGCTGTTGATATTGCATGTGATTATTCAAATAGTAGAATATCAATGTTAATAAATAAATGGAATTATTTTATTTTAACTTTTCCCTATTATATAGAATTTAATGTTAAAAAGGATTTTGTTTTAGTCGTATACATTTCCTTAAATGTTTATGAATATTTATAATAGTTTCTGCTATATTTTTATCCTTACCGAGCATCTGAGATCATCCCTTTATATGTTTTATTTTTCCCAGGATGCGAAAAAGTATATTATGACTGACCTAGAAGGATAGTATAATTGATATGAGTGTGACCTATGGATACTATGTTGTTGTAGTTTTTCTATTTATAATGTAATGTAAAACTGATGAATGTATCTAGTACATCCAAGGCTACTAAACTGATCAGTATTTAGGGATTTGATCCATTGTGATCATTACAATGTTTTGTAATAATGCACCCACTCTAGTCAATTGGTGTTAGGGCGTTATATTTGGTTTCAATGGATGTTTTTTACAAACCTTGGATACTAGATATTGAAAAACTCTGATTATAGAACACTGCCCTAATATAGACTTTGAGGATTAGTATAGAAGAACTTCCTAGAATATTGGTATTGTAGGGGTCTTATAAGTTTTCCATGCAATACATCCATGTCAAGAGATGAGTAGGTAGAGGTGTCTCTAACACGGATTTACCTAAGGTTAAAACCTAAAAACACTGCTTTGAGCTAGACTCAAACAAGAATTGGTGAACCACAATGGACTTTGCTTCACTCTTGGTAACAATACTCCTGGGGCATATACTTATGATAAATCTCATTTTTTACAAACTATTATGAAGGGCTTATGAGTATATACCTTCTCAAATAAAACATTTTTATGATTTGGGATTACATCCAAAAAAGTATTCAATTTATGTTATGATTTTTACATGTTTGGAATTATGTATTGTGATTCATAAACTAATCTAGTGTATCCTATTTTTTTAGAAATGGTTCCAAGTGCAAGGAATAGAATCCATATCAATGCACATAATCTATTTAGAGATTTCTCTCACAGTCAAGATATTTATAGTTGAGCTGGTGAATCAACTGGTGCTGATTAGCTTAGCATCATACTGGGACAACTCAATCAGGTTATAAATAATAACCATACCTGTATAGAGCACCGTGATCCACAACGTGGAAGATTAATGTTAGACCGCCTCATGAGGAAACAACCATAAACATTTAATGGGAGTAAAAATCCATTATTATCTGAGCAATGGGTAAATTCCCTAGATAAATATTTCATGATTTTCGGTGCAGAGAAAGGGAAAAAGTTGACATGGATGTTTTTTGCCTATCGGGAGATGCAGATCAGTGGTGTTCATTAATCCAAAACACAAAGGAATATGATTAGGTATCAAACGTAAAATTTATGGAGTTTAAATATATTTTCATAAAAAATTACATTCTTCATGACCATCTAGCAGATATGGAAAGACAATTTCTAAGTCTGAGGGAAAAGTAGTATGAGAATGTCATAAAATATGAGGATAACTTTACAAGGATAGAAAGGCATGTAGAATATTATATACCTAACCCATGAAGTAAGATTGATCGATTATTTTATGGGTTAAAACCATTTCTTCGTCAATCATTAGTCTCAAAATCGTTCCGATCATATGATGATATTGTCTCATGTTTTATCATGAATGAAAAATACTTCCTTATGACTTGTGAATTTAAAGAAAATTAGGTGAAGAAGAGATCTGTTTAACACTCTAGAAGTGTAAATAAGTTGAATAATGGAAAATTTGAATATCCATCATGTGGTAAATGTAGGAAAAAAACACCCTGGTACTTTCTTGAAGGGAATGAGAGTATGTTATAAGTTTGTTGAAAAGGACACCAAGATCATGATTTTATGGAGAATAAAGAGTATATTTAATGCTATAATTGTAGAGAAAAGGTGAATTATGAAAATGAATGTCCTCTGCGCCAAGGGGACAAGCCTCAAAAAAGAACAAGAGAGCAAGGTCATGTTTATACAATCACTACTATTGATGTTAAAGCTCCAAAATACATGGTGGTAGGTAATTTAATAGTTTCTTGAAGTTTAGCCAATGATTTATTTGACTCTAGATCATCCTATTGTTTTATATCTTCCCATTTTGCAATGAAAATTAGATATTTTCAATTTTACTTGATAAGGAATTTGTCAGTCAAAACACCAAAGGGAAGTATTATCACAATAATGTTTTGTGAATCATATCCCCTTAGGGAAAATAAATGTTATTTATCTGCTAATATAATCGTCATACCCATGATTTACCATGATATAATCTTTAAAAGGGATTAGCTTTCAGACCATGATGAAAAAGTTATTGTAAGAAGAAAGAGGTTATAATTTTTGATGATGATAATGAGTTAATTATCATTAGAGAAGAAACGTCACCACTTGATTCTTATCTAGATCAAGCACCCGTAGCTCTACAAAATTATATTATTGGGGAACAAAAGAATTAAGTAACTATGGGTGAAGAAAATAATGTTCAAATAGAGGAAATACCTATTGTACAAGAATATGTTGATGTGTTTCTAGAGGATTTAACTGGACATCCTCCAGAAAGAGAAATTTAGTTTTGCATTGACTTAATTCATGGTTCAAGGCCCATATCGAAGACCCCTTATAATGTGGCCACTATAAAATTAGTGGAACTAAAGAAACAACTAGTGGAATTGGGTAACACAGAATTTATTCTCCCTTGTGTTTCTCCATTGGGATCCCTTGTCCTTTTTGTAAAAAAGAAAGACAGATCTTTGAGGTTGTGCATTGAATACATGGAAATCAATGCAAGAATAATAAATAACAAGTACCCTTACCTCACATTGATGATTTATTCGACCGAATTCATGGAGGGAAATATTTTTTTATGATTGAAACTAGATCTGGATATCATCAATCTTGTGTGAATAAGGAAGACATTCCAAAAATAGTATTTCTATCCATGTATGGGCATTACATGTTTATAGTAATGCCTTTTTGATTGACTAGGGTACCCTCTGTCTTCATGGATCTAATGAATAATAATTTCAAAGAATATCATGATAAATTTGTAGTGGTATTTATTGATGATATTTTAGTATACTCGAAAAGCATTGAAGATCATGAAATTCACTTGCGCATTATCCTAAGGACTCTTAAAAGAAAAAAATTATATGGAACATTTAGCAAGTGTGAATTCTGACTTCAAGAGATTTCTTGTCTTTGACATATTGTCACTAAGGATGGAATATCTATTGATCCTTCAATGACAAAGGCAATCCATGAATGGCCAGCACTGACAAGTATAACAAAGGTACGCTGTTTTATTCGTTTATCAGGTTATTATCGACGTTTCTTCCCGAATTTTTTCCAGTTGGCTAACCCATTAACCAAGATCACACATAAGGGGGTTAAATTTGTTTGGAAAAAATTGTGTGATGAATGTTTTGAAGAACTGAAGAGAATATTATTCAGTGATTCTATCTTGACTCTACCATCAGGGAATGATGGGTTTGATATTTATAGTGATTCTTCAAATAAAGGACTTGGTTGTGTCCTTATACATAATGATAGAGTTATTTCATATGCATCACAGTAGCTAGTAATTCATGAACAAAACTATCCCACTCATGATCTTGAGTTAGCTACTGTAATCGTTTCTCTAATAATTTGGAGACACTATCTCTCTGGGAAAAAAATGTGAGATTTATACTAATCATTAGAGTTTGAAGTATATTTTCTCACAAAAATAACTCAATATGAGCAAAGGCGATAGATTGAACTACTCAAGGATTATGATTTCACTTTACAATACCACCCGGGGGAGGCAAAAACGAGGGCAGGTTCTTTGAGTAGAAAGTATCATGGTGTTTTGAACAAGATGTGAGTTGAAAAGGATCTTATATACATGGATCTAGTAAATATGGATATAGGAATAACAATGTAAGGTGAAACATCAATTCTTCTTCAAATGGTTTCCAAACCATATTTACACGAAAGGATAAAAGGTTGTCACAATGATGAAGAGAAGTTTCAAAAGAAGATTAAAGCTGCGAATGATGGGATATTGAGTGACTTCATATATGAATATGGAATGTTGAAATTTGGGTAAAGACTTTGTGTTCCCGATAAACCTGATCTAAAAAGAGAATTGTGGGATGATTCTTATATATTCAATTTCTCTTCACACCCTAGGAGCACCACGATGCTTAGAGTCATGAATGAACATTTTTGGTTGGACAACATGAAGAGGGAGATTGATGATTATGGTTCAAGTGGTATGGTCTTTCATCAAATGAAATCTGGAAGGCAATAGCCTAGAAGAGTCATACAACCTCTTTGAATATGTAAGGGGAAATGGGATAATATTATGATGGACTTTGTCATGGGGATACCATAGAATCCTAGAAGGAATGATGCAATATGATTAATTTTTTATCGTATTACCAAGTCATCACATTTTTTTCTATAAGAGAAGATTTACCACTCGAATGTATGGAAATACTATATATTAATCAAGTTTTAATACTCAATGGTATACAACTATCGATGGTTTTTTATCGTGATCCCAGGTTTACATCAATATTTGGGAAAAGTCTTTAGAAGGCCCTAGACACTAAACCTCATTTGAGCACTTCCTACCACCCTCGAACCTATGGAAAATCATAATAGACTATTCAAACCATATAAGACATGTTGGGATCTTGATCACTTGTCTTTCTTGGCATGTGGGACCCGTATTGACCTCTCGTAGAATTTTCCTACAACAATATCCTCCATTCAAGTATTCATATGGAACTATATAAAGAGTTATATGGCCATATATGTTGCACACCAACTTGTTGGGATGATGTTGGTAAAAGAAAACTTGTAGGCCCAGAACATGTTGAGGAAATAATGGAAAAGGTGAAGGTTATCCAGTCCCACATCAAAGCATCCGAAATTAGGCAAAAGAGCTATGCCGATAACCGAAGGAAGGATTCGTAATTTCTAGTAGGAGACCATGTTTTCTTGAAGGTATCTTCATATAAAGGAGTTATATGATTCAGTAAGAAGGGAGAATTGAGTCCCAAGTACATCGATCCTTTTGAAGTCCTAGTACTAATTGTGGTTGTATCTTACTGTTTGGAAATGCCGCCAAGTCTCTCCAAATTTCATGATGCGTTCCATGTATCACAATTGATAAAATACATGCTTGACCCAATGCATATACTATCTATGAGTAAATTGAACTATAACCTGATATGTCTTATGGTGAAAAGCCTGTCAAAATTATTGATACCAGACAACATGTGATGAGAAATCGGACAACTCATCGGGTAAAAGTTATATGGAGAAACCATAAGATGGAAGAGGCAATGTGGGAACCCGGGTAACATATGATTAAAAGAAACCCAAATCATTTTATGCAGTAATACAATAGCTTGTGTTGTACGCATCTTCGATTTCAAACACACCCCAACTAATCAAACTAGCCATTATGAATAGTAATACCCACATTTTCAAATTTTATAAATTTTATTTTTCAAAGTGGACATCATTTTTGGATTCATGATATTGAAATTAAGTAAGCGTGAAGGTTTTGGTATTTTTCGGAACACTTTCAATTTAATGAATAGTGAATAATAATGCCTTTTTAGCTAAAACCAAATTTTTATTTAAATGATTATTTATATTATTTAAATTTACTTTAGGTTAAAATAGATACATAATACCTATATATGTTCAATGTAATTCATTGGATTCATTTTATAATAAGTTTTGATATATAAAAGTTTTATTGAACATTTAACCGTGTTTTACCCATCTCCTAAGAGCATTTGCAAATTTTCATACAACATAATATTACCACTTCTGTGAGTTTAATTTCAAAAATTCGTGAGACACATTTAATATTAGTAAGTAAAATTTGGTTCAATAAGATGAAAATAGTTTTTGATAAATAGTAACATTTGACTTTTATTTACCACTATTAAAAGTAAATAGGGTGATGGGTAAAAATTATATCATAATTATCCCAACACATGTCCTAATTCTATTGGATAAGTATAATTAGACCAAAAACAACCTTAGGTATATAATATGACCCCCTTTGGACCACATGTATTAGATTAAGACATTTATTTTTATTTTATTTAATGAATAGTTATCAGAGTTAAATTCAAGTTTCAATAACTAATCCATTTTTAATATAGGGATAAACACAATATAAATTCAAATATGAATATTAATTAGAAATATAAAAATATTTCCTACATAATTATATTTTATTTATAATTTTTAGACATTAAATAATTTAATTTTTTTATGACAGAATAATGATGCAGTAATTACCTTATTAATGAAATATTAAAATAATTAATATTATAAATGTACAAATAATTGTTATTTAAAACTATGTATGAATTAAACAAAATTTATAGGTTAATATGAAATGTTAGGGTTGATTAAATAATTTTATTTCGAAGTATTCATGTTGTTATGATTTTTCACAAAAATGAATTACTAAATAGTGTCAAAATTGACATAATTGAGTTATTAAAACAAATACTATATTATTAATTGACATAATATTCCAAAAAATATAATTTTAGACCAAAATAATTATATAACGTTATATATATTAATAATTAACCACTTGGGGTTCCCTTGGATGTTTATAGTAGGTTTATTAACTATATAATATAAAAATAAAAAGAGAAAAGGTAAATGACAAACTATTTAAATAAGAGTTACATATAAAATATAAGGTTAATATGGTGACATAAACTTATCTAAAACCTACTGGATGAGTGTTTGTCGACACATACCCAAATTAGCATATAAATAAATCATTTTGGAGATAATATAAACCGCAAAAAATTTTATTATAAAATAATATTTCAAGCTTTTTCTTAATGTGACCCTCACCTATCTTAAAAAATGGTACTTACCCTTATCTTAATTTCACACCTCTAAAGCCTTTTGGGTCAGCCACACCATGCCCAAATATCCTCCCAAAATTCCTCTCTTCATCTTAGATGACATCATTTGGTCATAAAGTCAACATATATAGCCCTTTTGATCAAATCAAAAGGAAGTATTCATGTTGTTATGATGTGCATGTATGTTTACATGTTTATTTTATTTCCTCTATTATTTCTCACTGACCTGATGGAATATTAATCGCCAGAATATTTTTAGGCCCTCACCACTAGTTGGTAGACTCTAATGTTTGGGGAGGCACACATGAGGCCTTCTTGTGGGCCTGATTGGGTGATAGGCCAAGTTAACCTCAGATGATTTATAATAGTGTAGGGATAAAACATTATCTTCCCATGTAAAACAATCTTAATATGTGTGTTAAGAGAAATTTTTTTTTCTGTGATTGAACATATGATATGATAAACAAACAGAGTACCTCAACGCAATGATTTTATGGAAATCAATAAGAGAATCACAATTTAAGATGTTTTACTAATCAATGTGGTGTATATTGACTAATGTATTAATTAATATCAATGTAGGGTTCGTAGAGAGTGAATCCTAAAAAAACAATGACATATAATGAAATTATCATGCTGTGAATTTTGATTTTGAGGGTTCAATGAAGGATGTGAATGAAATAGAGTAATTAATCAAGATCACATACCATCACTAATATTGACCAATGGTGAGAAAGTAGATCCCCTGTAGTACCAAGCATCAGAGATGGATACATAGGGAGTTATCTAAAAATGGTTCAAGAGGTTGTCTCAATGAGGGGTCTCTACATGGTATGATCTGGAAAGATGATCCACAAATGAAGTTCATATTACATGGTCTGAAAATAGTGTTTTCAAATAGGTATCATGAGCTTCACACACAAAAGAGTTTCTATAGTTGAGTTCACATAAATGTGGTATATGAGGTAGGTTCCTAGAGGAGGAAAACATGGTCAAATATTAGATAGAAGGTATGTGATGTTGGATCACAAAAGATGACACTAAAGTGATATTGTGAAAATAAGATTTGTGGAGTTTTCATCCAAAAGGGTTCCTTTTGGATGGATTTAATGATATCATCCCCACATGAACAACTCATTGTGGGTAGTTAATGTATTTTAGTACTCAAAGTATAATATTTTATGTTCTTCTATATGGGAGTGTTTTTTTGTGTGACTCATAGTTTATCCCACACATGGTTACATCATGGAAATGACTCGATGTTGTAGATTCCACCTGATGTATTCATTATTTTCGTTGAGGTTGTACCACAATAATAAACACTAATAGTGTAACATCATAAGAAATTCCCCTTAAAGTCATTCTTGGTAGAAAATATTTTCAGGAGAAAAGATTCATCATGATATATTATTATTTTTATACTTTTATATATCAATTATCATTATATTTTTTTATATTATTGTGGTATTTATAGTAAACATAAATTTGGTGGTTTTCCAATGTAGAAATTACTATTGATGTGTGGCATAGTGATCTCAGAAAGGAATCTTGAACTCATTGAAGGGCATCATAGAGTGTCAAAAAAAGATAATGTGGCATCACATAGTTGAACCATGTAGTGGGGTGAGGGGTCAATGTAGTGTGCCTGAAATAGGTACTCCATCACTATGTATTTCGACCACACATGTTTGTGAGTATAATATATGGACTATATGAAAATGAATTTCAACCACCATGTAATCTAACTAAAAAATGGGTATGCGTGCCACTCTATGTCTTAAAAAGAGGCTATGATGATGCATAGAAATAAATCTTGATTGATCGATTTGGAATTTATTAAAAAAAGGAATGAGGAGTGATTTTTAGAGTCTATTAAAAGGAGAGTTCAGGGTCCACAATGTGAGATTAGATATTGTTTCATTAGGCCATATAATGGGATAATAGAGTAGAATATTTTAAATGATAAATTATAGAGAACTTTTCAATTACTCCATTTATATTTTCTTAGATTATTTGTTCATTATTCTTCCCCAATCTATTTATTTCCACATAATATAGAAGAACCAACTTATGAGTAGTTATCAAAGGGGATTGTTTCTTTTTTTAATGACTAAATTCTTGAAATTCATGGAATAAAATCCATTTTATTCCATTATTAAGTTGATTAAAATACTCGAATAAAGTTTTTATTATCAATAATTGAAATTTTTGGTTTTTATTTTTTTATTTCCTTATATTATTATAATTATATAACTTTAAAAGGATTTTGGTTATTTTTTATGCAATAGAATGGGTCATAGTGGTGAATTACTCAGTGATTGTCAGTATATATAAGAGGGGTTTTAAAAAATATATATTTTTTTAAAAAATATGGCCCAATCGATTATTTACTATCAAAATTGATGGTAATAACGTTAAATCAAAAAGCATTGGTATGATGGCAGGAACATATATTCCTTTATTATTAACTACAATCATCAATATAATTTGAACAAGGTAATGAGAGATAGTTTTTTTAGTTCATCACTTTTATAGGCTTCATATAAGATGATTGGATAATATTGAAATATGATAGAATATCATTTCATAGAACAACCCTAACCAAGCCACCCTTCTCAGTTAATTGTTCTTAGTCTGCTGATTCATTGATTACTACTGTTTAAAAATAATAACTAAAAAATTATCCACTTTTTCTTTTAATATAATTTAAAAAATAAGAATTTTTTTTGCATTACACTATTCAAAAAACCTAGGTAAATTAAAATAATATCTATCAACTTAAAAAATTAATTTTTTCACACCTAATGAATGTCATTTGTTAAAAACATGTTATCAATAAAAAGGTGGTCGTTACTATAATTTAATTGTAAATATCATTATATTTGGAATTTTGAAGAAAAATATATAAAAATTATGATTCTTATTTGGACCCTCCCACACCGAATTTATATAATGTTGGAACATGTGTTAACCTAATATGATAATCCAGAAAATATCTCAATAACTATCTCTATTAAATATTTTGTAAAAAATGTATTTATTTGTTTCATGATGTATTCTAATTAGAACTATTCCTTAAAGAATAAATACTCCATGTTTCATAATGAAGATAAAAATTATGGAATAGATCAGTAAAATGTATTTAGGGAGAAAATAAAAAAATCAATAGAAAAAATATAATGGATAGCCAAATACATCCACATATACATGGTACACTAGCTGGTGGACTCTATAAATGTTCCAGAGCTAAAACCATATCGATTAGTGGAAGATATTTCCGAATAATGTTTTATGTTTATGAACCAGATGTGGTTGATAAGGATCTACTAAACGAGTTAATAATATCCATCCACACTCATCAATTGAAATATGAGACTCATAAAGAACACTTTCATGATAATTCACTTATAGGAGATTAATACTGCTGGTAAAATAATGGTATCACTTTTTAGAAGGTTATATAAAATATGGACTTCCCTTCATTAGAAATAAATAATCACCAACAATTTAAATTACCTTTTACATAGATAATGGAACCACTAATGTGGCTTAATTTTAATAAAATATAGGGAGCCCAAGCTATATACTTTCATCCACTAAAACCCAACTCTAACCTCCACTATGAAATGAAATTGAAATTAAAGTTGAGGAAACTAATGGAGATAAAGGTTTTTCAGAATATTTTAATTATGAATTTCTTGATGTTTTATAATGTATTAAATCTCATTATTTTAAATATTTAGATTCAGATATCATTTTGATTTTTGTAGAGGGTGAAAATTATGATGATGATTAAACACTGGAAGTTGAGAACCATGAGATCCCTAAACATGTTATACAATTATTGAAATAAATACATAAGGATATCCTAGTGGAATGTCATTAATGAACCAAATATAAAGATTCTTTATATAAATGGGAATATTTATATACAGATTTATTTTCCTTTAATTCAAATAAAAGTTAAATTTTATCATACTTTCTCCTTCATAAAACTATTCATATGAACGATTAAAAGGATAAGAATCAATATAAAGAATATTTTTAAGAGACTCAAGTTGTTATGTCTAAAGAAAATATTATTGAATTATTTTATACCTTCCCCCACAAAATGAGATAAAAAATAGATTTGCAGGTGGATTTACTATACTCTATCTATGGGTTCTTATAGAGCTTCTGTAAATAAAATATAATTAGATAGATGATATATTGGTGGTCCATGAATAAGAAACCACATGCACCATTATATTTGGGATAACACATAGAATTTCCCATCTGGTGGTATTAAAAACCAATGACCCAATTGGGATTAAAATGAGATCCAAAATCATTTCATTCCCCTTTTCAATGTATTTCCACTTTATTTCCATCAAAAAAAATTATCTTATATATTTTGTTATTCTTGTAGGGTTTTAGTGATTAAAAATTAGGAGATTAACATAATGATACACTATGAATATGTTATTCTATGCCACTCTTTAAAAACTAAATTCTTTATGTGATTTAATATTAATATGGTTACATGTTAAATTGATATCTATGCATAGAGAGAATTGTTAATATTATGTGTAGAGGAGGAAATCATTATGTATTATGATTTTTAATTTTTTTTAAATTTTCTGTGTATAATAAAAAATTTACATTGTTTCCATTCAATATAATATTTTCTTGAAATTTTGTGCTCAAATTAGTAACTTATGAATTTTTAAATCCTATAAATACGTGTGGAATAATTTATACCATGAAATAAAAGATTGAGAAATGGTAAAAAATCTTTTTTTCAAGTTTATGAGATTGTTAATTTCTTAAAAATACTACTGATTGTATAATCTCAAAACATATCATAGTTTTTTATCTATAAATTGATCATTCTATATGGATTCTAAACCCGTTTTGTCAAATTATTTACATTCAAATCCATTAGTAAGATAAATAAACCAAAATTTATAATCTAGATATTTTTTATATTTGTCAAAACTTGTGGCTCTGAGGTAATTATTTTTAAAAATATTAAGGTGTATATTTAGTCTAAAACACCCTTTTAATGTGTGAACCATTTTTATTCTAGACTTATACATTTAATTCTTGTGTATGTTAGTATCCATAAATATTCTCTAATTTAAGCCAGATGAAAATAAATATTTTCCAAGACATTTTTCACTATATGTAAAAATATGTGATTTCGTTTAACTTATGTGTGTCAGGAAGCTATATTTTTGTGTGATAGAAATCTTTTTGGCTACATTGGGTTGAAATTAAAATGATTAAAAAGTGTTTTTTCTATTGAAAATATTATACTCTTAATTCTTTTTCCATAATTCCACTTTTTAAAATATATCTAAATATATGAGGCCAATGCAACAAGAGTAATGAATGATAAATCAAGTTTTCGATGATTAAAATATTTATTTTCAAAAAAATTTATGTCTAAAAAGTCACACCCACTACATAAAATTTAATTTACATTTTTTCCTTCAAAAATAAAAATTTAATGAATACGAAATTATCAATAAAATTTAATTTTTTCAAATATATAATAGTAAATACAATTTTCTCAAATGAAATGGGGAATGGTGCTAACATTCTTTATTTATTTCAAAAAAATTTGAGCCTAATGGATGCTAAAGGGATATAACAGGAAACCGCACTTTAGTGAAAATTATAATGATTACATTTTCATAAAAATGATCTATATCCTCTACCTCAACATTTTTCAAATATAAAACCAACCAATCAGTATACCAGTAACAACCATAAAATTAGTCATTATAAAAACATTTAATTGAATCACATCAGGTGATGATATTATTATTTATGAATTATATATTGAACTTATCATTGGTTTTGGGATGGAATCTTTGTTGAAAATTAATATTTCTATGATGGTGGAATATTTTTTATGTCCTTGTTAGAAATTAATATTTTGGTGAGATGAGAAAATAAGTAGAAATTGATTGGATGAGATTAATAGAGAACATGAAATAATTAATTTGAGTATGTTGTATATCTTTTAGTCCATGGTTTTAATTCAGTTGATCTTATTATTATGTGTCTTGGATATTACTTGATTTTATTTTGATGCATACATGTCCAATAGTCCATGTATAAATTTTGGGGTAATTGATAAAAATGATATTATTTTTATTTTTATTCTGTATTTAAATTAGTTATTCCCTATGAATTTAACAATTTGAGAAGAATTATATCATTTCTGGGCTTTTGGTGAATTTTTTATTTAATTATAAATATAATTATATTTGGAATATTAGTACTTTTTATCCTATTTTTATTCTAGTCATGAAATTTTAAATATTGATCTAAATTTAGTAATTAATTATTAAGCTTCTATTTTTCATGGGATTCATCTTAATTGACTATAAAAAATTCATATTCAATATCCAAGGGGCCCAAATAAATCAATCCATATAGAAAATATTTTTTGATGATTGCATTTACCACTAAATAAGATATTCATATCTCAGGATATAGTCAAACAAGTGAAGCGATTCGAGTTATATATGAATTAAAATGAAAAGGATCATGCCCAAATTAAATTTAATGGATAAATTCTCTCACTAAGCACACAGATTAACGTGTAATCATAGAGAATGAAAAAGAGTCTATTTTTCTATAAAAATATATCTTTATTTATTTTTGACTATCATTTCAAAATAATGTCCATAAATATTGATATTTTGAGGGTAAGTGTCCATGAATATTTAGAACAATTATTAAGAATACATATAGGAAACATTCACCAATATGTTTTGAGTAAATATTGGAATATTTTGACAAATAGAATCTAGAGAATAAATTTTATGTTCTCCCATTCCATTTTTATTAGTTTTATAATTATTAATTTTTTTCAGATCTTCTCGGTCTCCCTTCACAAATAGAGTAAACCATAAAAGTAATTGGTTAAAGGAAATTTATCTTTTTTAAAAAATTTATTTCATGAAATTCATGGAATAAAATAACATTCATTGTTATATAATGTTGGTTTTAATTCTATAATATCACTTTTTATTATCATATATCATCATTTCTTAGATTATTTTTTCACATTGTTCGAGGATCATTATCTCCTTCAACTAGGACCTATTTTATATAGAATTGAATAGACCATGGAATTTTAGTGAAGTAGTTGTCAATTATAAATATGGTAAGGATGTGTATTGGACACACTTGAATGATTAAGAAAAACAACACAATACTGGAAATTTTAAAATTATATTGATGGTATTCACAATAACTCTAAAGAATTCGATGGAATGTAGACCATGATATGATTTAGGAAAGGGATATTCTCACTAATACCATTTGACCGAGGGAGTGAGAGGAAGTGATTATGGAATCTCACTATTATCATCATTGAGGAACATGATTTGGTAACAAGAAAAGTGGGTAAAATTTTATTTGTAAGACTCGTTGTGTCTTAATAACCCATCTCATACCACTATTTTTAATATCATTCTTATTAAATATTTTTTTTAAAGAAACACAAAAAAAAAAGAAACCCATTTTGTATCTAATTAGATGTTTATACTTGAATATTATATAATACTGTTTGGTTAAATCCCACGATAACCACTATACTACATTTTAACATATGAAATATTTGTTTTTTATACACCCTATTATAAGAATGTCTCAACATGAAAATAATTATTTGTTCAAATAGAATATATATGGATCCATATCAGTGAAACTTTATTGAATTCATTAGAAAATAAATAAAAATAATATAAGTTAATGATGATAGATAATGGACATAGCTCGATTAATGAATTTTGAATATGCTTTATTCCAAATTCATTAAAGCTCCATCCTATTTATGGAAGTTGTAGTAGCAAAATCCAAAATTAAAAATCTATGTTCTATGCACATGTTTATAGCAACTTGAGATATTATAGTCTATCATCTTATGAAATATATATACTTGGATGAGTTCATCCTTTCATGACATCATAACACTATATATATTATAGTAGATAAAAAACCAATATAGTTCAATGTAACATGTGATAAGAATATATGTTTCGAAACAAAATATAGATAACCAATTAAATGTTATAGAATAACCGTAATGTGTATTTTTACATATAAAAAATAATGATAATTAAAAAAATTGATATAAGAATCTTTGTAATAAGATTTACATCCATGTTATCATACAGATGACCCTAACTCAAATGGGTTAAAAAATGTTTTTTGCAACCACAATCTCACAAACCATTAACCTAATCAAAGTCATATCAATATGTTAATTTAACTATTTTATGGTAATAATGGTTAAAAAGGGTGAAGGATAACCACAAATAGTTTACTAATAAAATCATACTCAATTCTTGTGTTCTGTTGTAGTTATAGAAAATTATGCCTAGATAATGTACCATGATTAATCATTCAACTTGTTTGTGATGTTATGTGGTAGTGAAAAAAATTATTCAATGGGTGAAATACTATATAATTCTCTCATTAATCGACCATGGAAACTTATTATGATGTTGAATTCAATGATTAATATAAAACTAATATACCCCTATACATCATAATTATATATGAAAAATTGATTTTTAGGGGATTTATAATGGGGAATTACATCTTTAGTAACCATAATATTTCCATAAAACATTAGTTTGAAGATGGACTAAATTAGGAGAATTAATAATTTGAAAATTCCCTTTATGTAGAAACATAAGAAAATAATTATTTGACATGAATATAAAGTTGATATTGATCATTGAGACCATTATAGTATCTATTCTGAGTTTTTAACTAGGATAATGGAAATATCATTTTTATTTCCGTGACCTTCTATTGATTTACGATGTTAAGAAAATTCCATTAAATAAAATGATTTTTAACATATTGAAACAGAAAAATTTCATTAAATTAAATTTTATGCTTCTTCAAGGGAATATATGTTCTGATGAGGACATTAAGGATGATTACTCTTCTCTATTAGTTATCAAACCTTGATAATAAGTATCATCTTGACCTAGTAGAGTATAATCATATTGATAGATAGGTCATAGTAAAAATTTATATTTTCTTATATAACAGCCTCTATGTTGTGCTCCCTGATTTTCCTACATTGAACAATAGATGATTTTAGGTTCTTAAGTATCACTCACGATGAATTATGTCTTAAGGAACATTATCATAGGTTAAAATACCTAAAGACCTAAATTATTTATTCTATGAAATGAAGCATGTTAATAAATCATACACAGTGTTGGTTGATTATAATCCTCATAAAAAAATATATTTCAAAAACTACATTCTCATAGTACAATGTAAAATGTTTCCCAAAAGACAAATTAGAACTTTTTCAATGGAAATGTGGCCTATTGTAAAGCGCCCCTAAATAACCAGAGATGAAAAAAAAATTAAATTTTTCATCCAAATGAAGGAAGTAAATTGATTTTTCTTATTTGTGAATATTTTATCTTGATTAATAACACTTTTTTAAGATTTTCATTGAAATTATAAAACACATTTTGATCAATATTGAGAATTATTGTTATCAACCTATAAGATGTATGCACATCTAAAAAAATGAGTAGTTTATTTCTAGAGATGGTAGTATATATTAATGTATTCCCTTTATAAATAACTCACATTAGAGTCAATATAGACAAGATAAGTGGAAGAATAGAAATTTTGGATAACTATAATGAAAATTCAATAAAATTTAATTACGGGCGCGTAAAAAGGTTCTAAAATGGAACACTGTCAACATTATTCTATATTGTGAAAAAAAAATTGATTTTTCTAGTCACCACTCACATAAGAAATAACTCGTATGAATGGACAAAAAAACACAACTATGATTCCCAAGACCCACATAACTAAAATCTGGTGCCAACGAACACATAAATTATATATCATCCTTGAAACAAAATAATGTGAGTAAAACATAACCCTCAATATTTAATATATCATAAAAAATATTGAGTCACTTTTACATTAATGAAAATTTAGATTTAGATTTTTAGATATCTAATAAAGAGATATAACTATAAAAACCATTATCATTACCATATAATTACATTTTTCTTATTATACATATAATGTAATATTTACAACATTCTTTTAAAAATTTCCATTAAAATTCACAGCCCATACTTTTGATATATGCATGTCATGGGTAATAATTTTCTTCATAACATGAGGAAATGGAAACAAGAATGATGAGATCAAATTATTAGTAATGGGTAACATATTTTAAAATTTATTAAATCGTACTCATGGGGTAAATAAATATGGTAGTTATATTTTCCTTGAACCCCTAAATATATATCATATAGTAAAAACCTAATCTCTATATTCCTAGAGTTGATATGGATAAACATGAAAACATTTTATCGATACAAAAAATATAATATCTAACTGAAATATTGGGTCACTTAAATACCAAGTTATCTTCTATTTTTATGGTTTTATAGAATAAGTAAAATCTATTTAAATATGGAAACATTCAAAAAATTTCCAGTATTCCCACACACATAATAATATCTTTATAAATACATTATTTCATTTTTCAGTGTATCTTTTATAACAAGAACTCCACCTTTTCTTATCATATGCAATCTTGTGTCCCCATAATGAATCATACAAATATGGGGTATGAGGAAAGTAAATATCAATGAGGCATGTAAGAGTAAGATATCCTTTGTGGAAGTGAACAATATGAAAAACCATAAAAATAATATCTTTAACAAAATATTCTTTCAGTGTATAAACAAATCATAACCACATGAAAACAAATTTTTTATCAAAAATAAAACCATTAAAACTCAAATAAAGAAAATAAAGATTCAATTTAGGTGACTTAGATAATTATATTAACAACATGTGATATAAATAATTGGTTCATAGTAAAACACATAAGATAATACACTTTTCTTAACTCTATCATTCTTGCCTATGAGACATAGAAGATTTCCCAATGCATTTGAGATATATAATGGGGGACACCAATCATATAAGTCCTATTGGTCTCACCCATTAATATATGATTTATCAGGGACACCCATACATATAAGATATATTGGGTTTACCTATTTATAAAATCTATCTTATAAAAATACATTGAAATAATATATATTGGTATCAACGACTCAAATATGCTATTCTAGTCCAACCAATTCAGATTCATTCTAGTAGAATCACCCATTTACATAGGTTATATCACGAACACATGTTTTTATAAGTTTTATCTAGCTTAACCATTTTTTAAGCTATATTGAGCTCACCCATTCATATAAAAAGTATATATAAAACTCTACCATCTTTTATTATTCTAAATTAAAATATAAAAAACGTTTTTATGATTTAATGTTTCATCATAAAACATTTTGAAACTCTTTTAAACCAGAATATAAAATGCTTGTGATGTCAAAACACACTGATCTTGTTAAAATAATTCAAACCAAAAATAAAAACAATAAAAAAGGTCGGTTTTCTTTTAATAAACCATTATATATTATAAAGGAATATGAAAATAAAATAATGTTTATATAATTGGGGAAAGTATTTGACATCATATGATTTCAAATAAATATTTTTATTTGAGTTTTTTTTATAATGTTGTGTTAAAAGATTCCCTTTTAAAAAACATTAAAGGAATGTAAGATATAAGATATAATATACATTTTTATTCATTTAATTCCATATAAATACATACAAGAAATAAATTTATGAAAATGGATATTTAATTAAATTATTTAGAAAATAAACCATGAAATTATTTATTACAATATTTTATCTTAATGCGTCCCTTTCATTAGCTTTGATTCATCATGTACGTTATTTATCATCCATGATAGTATATTTTTTCAATTAAATACATTATAAAGAACCATTTTCATGATTATTATTTTTTTAATAAATTTTATTACTCTGTTATTTTCGATTACATAAATATTTAGATTCATGTTGGGCGTTTTAACAATTTTTGCATTTCTGTGCAAAATGTCTTCAATAGGATGACTATGGTAAAATTTATCATTGTTACCCCATATAATAAAATAATAATTGAGAAATAATAATCACATTTATATATCAATTATACATATTAAACCAAATATGAATGTTTTCAACATAAATAAACTATGTTACGATTAAGGAGAAGTCAAGTTGTACAAACATATAACTTACCTTTAATTTTTTAAACATTCATGAGGGAATAAATTTAGTATTATTTTATATATCTATAGTCATAATAATTTAAAAAATAATTTATAATTTCTTTAAATATATTTATATATATCATCCATGTGATGTGGTGACAAAAAACAAATCACATTGCTTCATGGCGATGGTAATCCACACATACGCACAAATTACGTTATCATTTTTAGATGAATGGAATTTTAATTAAATGTATTATATATTAATATTATATAATGAAACTAATTTCATTAATATCACATATATTTTCTAAATTCATAATTTTAAAAAAAATGTGTGGGAGGTTGTGAGGGAAAATCAATTAAATCAGTTCGTGAGGCGGTAGTCCTTCGTACACATGATTGATGCTTTCGTTTCCCATTTGATGGAAGAGTCGATAGATATTTATTATTAAATTAACATACTGATATACCAATATATTGAATATATTTATTAAATTATGTCATCATGTTTGGAGATTATTTAAAGATGGAATAAGAATAAAAAAATGAAAATACTTTGTTAAATAGCATACCTCTTCTTTGGAAAACCTCTTTATGTATATATATAAATAATTTCATATATGGTTTTATAATAAAACCATGACCTCTATGATGTTTAGATAGATTTTAGGAAGATATTTTTGAATGGATGTTTTGAAATATAAGGCTTTTGAATTATTAATAAAAGAAGATAAAAGGTTCCCTTTTCTAAGTGAGGGAATGGAACTCTAGAGATTTCGTAATGTAAACAAATAATATAAATTAATTTTCATATTCAAATAGATAAAATATAATTATAAACTAAAATTTTATGATACAAAAATACGAAAATATAGAAAAATTGGAAAAAAAATTAGTTCATGTTTTTACCCATATAATTATTTTACCGCTTTTATAACTCTTTTGATGATTACTACAATAACATGTTTTTTTACTCTTCTGGGGTACGAAAGGAGAATTGAGAAATCTTTTTACCATTGATTATATTTTAAAAAATATCTCAATAACTTGGAAATATATTTTACTTATTCAAAATTAATTAATTTTAAAAAATTTTATTTATTATAAAATGGCTTTAGTGTAGTTTTTTTAACAATTCATTTAATTAGTCATTCAAAACAACATGATAGGAAATTAATTTTAATAAAATTATTTGAAAAATACCAAAAAAAAATTATTTATATTAAATATTCAATAAATATAATAATTCATTAAATATTTTCTGTTAATATAATTATAATCATTTATTTTATATTTATATTAATTGCATAAATCTTATATCGGCGATACATAAGAATTTAATTTGAATATTTAATAACTAAAAATTAGAGATAGATTAATATGGAAATAATTATTTATATATATTTCAAATAACAATTTATAACTTCACCTAATTTGTTTTTATTTCTCTCTCCAAATACTATATATATTGAATGTAAAGAAGTGACAGTTTTGACTCTACCTTTTACATAAATATTATAAATGTAAAAATGAAAGAAATACGACACAAAGATGAAATATATTCCATATATTGGTGTAAATGGATGAAAATAACTCATAAAATAGGATAAATGATGGTATTAGGGTCACTTTTTAGTCCATATCATAATTCCTTCAACCTTAATTACCTAATTTACCCTTACCATTGTAATATTTATTTAGTATTATTACTATTCATACTAATAAGAAATAAAATTTACCTATTTAATAGATTTTTTCCTCTAGAATCTTAATTAGGAATCCATTTTTTAATTTTAAATTAATTATATTGGATGAATTTAATTTTATGTTAATCCATAAAAAGGTGGCGATTTTGTTTTTTTTAATTAGTTTTTAAGTATACAAATATTAGTATACTAAATTATAGAATAAAAATCATTAAAGATGTTTAAAAATGAATTATCTTTAATTAAAATGTATTAATTAATTATTTAAATTAATCATAAATATAATTTTAAGATATAAATAATTCAATAAAAAAAGTGTTCTAAAAAAATTATTTTTTGCAATTCATTGAAAAACTAATATTTTCATAAAAAACCAAAATACAACCTTAAGATAATTTTTATATGACGATTTCAAAAAATATAACATTTTTTAAAATTAAAATTCAATAGGTTCTAGATATTATTTATAATATCCAAAGACAAAAATAAATATTTTTTGAAGAAAACATACTTTGGAGCAATGAAATTTCATTAATAGGAAATTGAGATATTATTTACTAAATATTAATCAATATATTTTTATTGAGTTGGATAATTATACATATATAAGATAATATAGTTAATCCTATTTTTACCCACAAATACAATAGCTATAATATATCAAAAATATTTAAATAATATTGTTATGTGCTATATTTAATCTTTGGGTTGCGTGTTTTATATGTTTTCAAATAGAGAATTCATTTTAGAAAATTTCAGGGTGATACATTCTCCCCACTTAACTAAATTTCATAATTCTAATTTGAAATTGACTATGTTAATCAAAGGATTAACATTTGAAAATACCATACTACAGATACAACAATGTGAAAAGGGTTAAAAAATATTCCCTTCAAATGAGGGAATGTTAAATATAAAGGTCATCGGGAATAACACATATCTAGGTTTCAAAATACTATAAAATTTGTTTAAATTACAAAAATCTACATGTAGTAATAATTTAATTTCTAAATAAGGATAGAGGGCGACTAAGATCATTGGTCACAACAATATGAATGATCATGGAAAAGTCAATTATCACAAATCTTAATCAAATAAGGCATGAAAAAATATATTGATTCTATGTAATTGAAGGTAATTTAATAAAATTATCCTCTCAAAACACTTTAATAAGAGAAATAAAATTATATTAATATATAGGTTTATAAATCAAGGGAACACACCAACATGAAGAATATTATTTCATCCTTAAATCAATGTACACAAAAAAATATCCTTTTTTCTCCAAACGATGAGTATTAAATATTTTTTTCATTCCTGAAGTAGTAAAATAAACACATCGTGCATAAAATAATACACAAAAGTATATCAATAATTTCCTCATGTCATTATTAATAAACTAAAATTATGTTACAATAGGATAATATAATTCAAAAAATGATTAAACCTAGATAAAAATAAATAATACCTTAATATCTAAAATAAAACGATTATATGTATAGTACAAAATAAATTATTACATAGATTACTATACTAAAAACTCATAAAAATATTTTTAACTAAGATTGAAACCCAAATATTATAATGATATGATTATATATTTTTCCAAGATAAATTTATCTTTTATCACTAAATAAAATCTTTCACTCCTAATGTCTCATTCCAAAATGTATATGCCATATTCATAAAATCACAACGATATAAAAATAATTTTTATAAATAACTAGAATCTCTATAAAGAAAAATTAAAATTATATATGTTTCAAAAAAAATAAACAATTATTCCTCAAAAAAATCATATTTTTTAACATAATGATATGTGGCTCCAAAAAAAGTGTAATTATTCTATAAAAACATTAATCTCTTAATCAAAAAATCACTTTTTCAACCCATTAAAGTCTACATAATAAAAAATATGTTACCATATAATAATAAAAAGTAATATAAATTATGATTAATAACTTGTAAAATTATATAATTTCAGTATCATTAAACATATTTCCCCAAAATATAACTATATACTTCATCATATAGTAATTCATGTTAAACCAAATGGTTACATATACGTCAACCTGGTTAATCATGTCCCAAAATATCATTAATTATTTCCAAATATCATATCATAATACCTAAAATGGTTTTCTATGAATTTTAACAAATGATAAATTACAAATTTATAAACCCATGATTGTATCGATAAATATTAAGATAACCCCTAATGAAAACAATCCAAATCTACTATCTAAAAATTTCTCCATTACAAACATTAACATCACTAAACCCATACACCCAACATTTGTTCTAAGAACATAATCCTTACATTTTTATTATTTATAATGATAAACATTACCTAATTTTAGGTATATAAACATATAAAATTAAACTGAAATATTTTATCACTTAAATAAAATATTACTGTATAGGTTTATAGCTTTAGGAAATTAGAAAAACACTATAAAAATGTAATATTTAACATAGTTTCAAATTTTCAAAAAAAGAATTATTTATAAATATATTATATATTCTTCTGTGTAAAAATTCATTACCATAAAACTAATTTTTTTTTACTTTTCTTGTCACCCTCTATCACATTAAAAATCATTTAAAAATATAGATGAGGAAAAGAAATTATTAGTGAGGCAAATAAAATTTAGATATCCATCAATCTAGGGAAAAAATGGTATTTCATTAACATTCACCATTATAAAAATATTTACTAAGTGTATGGAATAAATCATAACCAGATATAATAAAATGATATTTTTTCTTAAAAAAAATTAATTATCATTTAAAAAATATAGAAACCCTTTTTATTTACTGAAGATAATTTTATTCATAACCCATGTTAGGATTGATGAGATCTTAGTGAAATAAATAAGATAATTATCCTAGGATAACTACATCCTTCTTTTATATGAAGACTACAAAATTTACCCATTTAATTAGAGGGATATATTTGGGATATCTCATCATAAATGTTGTATCATGATTAACCAGTTATATAAGATTTGTTGGGATCAATCATTCATTTAAGATGCAGTAGGTTCACCAATTTGTATAATATTTATTTTTATAAACTATTTGAATAATTTTTATTGTGATCACCCATTTGTATATGTTTTATTAGGATTACCAATTCTGATAAGTTATATCTAGATCCCCAGTTCATATATGTTATATATGCCTCACTTAATCTTATAATCTATAGCAGGGTCACCCATTCATTTAATTTGTATCTAGACAACAGAATTTAAATCTTTAAATATCTATTACCATATAAAATAATTTTTATTCATTAAAATTTAATAAAATAAACCTTGAGAAACACTTTTAAACCCATATGTAAAACACTTATGGAAACTGTAAAACAATTTTCATTTAAAAATAAATTAAAAAAACATATAAAAAGGTAAATACAGTTTTTTTAGGGAAAAAATTTTATAAATGAATCAAAATATAAAATATTGGTTATTGTGGTGTGAAAAAAATTTACATTTCATACGTTAAAACAAAAAATTCCTTTTCATTTTTTATCAGAACATTCTGAAAATGGATTCCCTTTTGAAAAACATTGAATGGAATTAAGAAAAAAGATATATAATGACATTTATAAATTATTTATTTACATATAAAAACATCATAATAATAATATTATGAATATTGGAATTGATTAAATTCATGAAGAAAATAAAAATTGAAAACATTTAAAATAATTTTTTAAGTAAATGTGTCGCATTCCCTAAGTCTGACTCACGAGGCACATTATTTGTATTCTTGAATAGAGTAATGTAAATTATTTATTTTCTTAAGAACATTTTTAATGTTTACTATTATTTTATTTTATTTATTATAAATTAATATTAATCTACGTAATAATTTATGTTCATGTCAATGATTATGATGACATTAAGATTTTTTGTCCAAAATGACTTTGGTAGGTTGAAAATGGTAAAACATATAATTATATTACCATCTAATGAATAATTATCAGGAAATAATTATCATTTTTAAATATGAAGTATAATTTTAAAACATACTATGACTGATTGTTATGAGAAATTATCTATGATATGATCATGGAGATGATAAGTCATATATAATCATGAGTAATGTTTTCATTTACAAATATTCATGAATGAATGAAAGTATGTACTATTTTATATTTTTAAATTTGTATTTATATATTGAATATGGTATTATTTCATTATATTTTCTTATATATAATTTATGCAATGTGGTGGTGATAAATAAATCACACCACTTTGTGAAGGTGGTAGTCCACACATACAGATGAACAACATTATCATTTTCTAAGGAATTGAAATGGAAGAAAATTGAATGTGAATTAAATTTCTAAAATGATAATTATTTCCCAAATATCATATATATACATTAAGTCCATAATTACAACCATCTGTGAGAGGAAGTGTTGTAAAATGATATATATTACTTCGAGAGGTTTTAGTTTTCATTAAAGATGAACGATGGTTTCATTTCCCATTTGGTGGAAGAGAATATTGAAATGTGTAATTACATTAAATCTATATCATAATTTAATATTTTATTCATTAATGACATTATCTCATCATTGATGGAGTAAATTTGAAAGAGGTACAATATTATATAAAATGAAAATGCATGGTTAAAAATATTATGTTTTCTTTAAACAAACTCTTTATGTTTATTCATAATGCCATAAAAGGATGGATTTATTGTCAATAAAAGAATCACAGATTTAGATAAATATTTACCCTTATAATTCTTTATCCCTATGTTAACTCCTTTTATGATTACAATGATAATAAAGGTTATTAATATGTTGGGTTCATGATAGTTACTATAAAAAGAAACGTAACACATAAATGGACTATGGTCGTTATTTTACCCACATCAAAATCACTGGACTGATTATAGTATTTATTAAAAATTATATTATTTAATAAAAAATATTAATTATAAAATATAATTAATCTCTATTTTGGAAAAATTCATTTAATTTGACTCTTAAAATAAACATAATAATAATAGAATTCAAATCTATACCATTCCATTATCCATGAAATATTATATATATTTTAAAAATTCATATAACATAAATGTTGATTAAAATTATATTATTTTTAATATTTATAGAATCATTAATTTTATTTTTTTATTAAATAAATTAATAATGTGTCGGTTTATTTTAGAAATTAGAGAAATTATTTCGTCACTAAAAATCATAAATAAAATAAAATGATAAAAAATTAATAATTAATTTAATATTTCATAATAAAATATTATTTCTTTATTTCCCTATCACAAAATAATATATATATATATATAAAGTGAATTTTATGATTTTTTACATCTATTTAAATATTATAAAGTAAAAAAATTCAAGAAATTTGGAACCTTGTTTCCATATGTTCAAAACATGGATAAAAATGGCTAGAATTCACCCATAAAATAGGATAATGGAATGTTACTGGGATATTTTATGTCCTTATAGTATTATTTTCAACCTTATGTAACTGATTTTCCCTTACCGTAGAAGTAATTATTTATTATGGTTACTTTTCAAAATTAAAAAAAATAAAAGGGAATAATATAACAAATTTAATTTTTTTATTATTCAAAATGAAGAATAAATTATCAAAACATAAATTTTTAAAAGCGGTAAAAATTAATACATAAAAACCATGATGATTTTTTAAAAATTTCTTTTAATTATAAAAATATTTTCATACCAACCTCATGTTTGACACTCATTAAGAACACAATAATTGGATTATATTTAATCAAAATAGATTAAATAATATTTAAAACAAATCCAAAATAGAAATTTACTTTTTAAATATATCAAAATAAAATACATTTTTCAATAAATATTAGTATTTTTTACTATTCATTGAAAAATCAATCTTTTTCGAACAATACCAAAATATTTTCATATGTTATTTATGATATAAAGATAAGACAAATTGCTATAATTTTTATAAGATAAAATTGATAAAATTTTCATAAATTTATCATAATATATACCCCCATAAATTGATAATAATTATTTTGAAGAAAACATATTTTTGAATTATAATAAGACATTCCTTAAATAATTAGTTATTATTTCATATGCATTAATAAAAAAATTAATGAGTGGGGGATTAATATATATATGTCATAATGTGATTAATCCCATTCCTAACATAAAATTATATAGCTACATTTTAACAGTCTTATTTGATTAATAATATTTTGGTGTTATTCTATGCATGATCATTTATTTTATGTATTCTATCATAGATTTCATTAACATTAAATAAACATTTCATTTTAACCCAATAATTAAAAAATATAAAATAATTTCCTCTAAAAAATCACATGAGCCTCAAATAAATTCATTTGTGAAATAATACTATTAAAATTAAAATAGATAACAAAAACTACTTTAAATTTGGTGGAATAAAAAAATTTGGAACAATTAATTCTCCAGCCAATAAATTATAATTATTATGTCAATTCCTCCTTCCAAGAAATACAATTTTTGGTAATGGTACACATATAATTAACCAAAAGATTTTGTCTCATGATATACAAATATCAATCAAGGGGAATTATTACATCAGGGTCCACCCATTTCTTAATTATATCCAATTAATTCTATATATAAAAGAAATATATCTTAATATAATACATAATAAATTAAATTTATAATAAAAACTCATGCGTATTAGACTAATAAATATATATGATGTCAACAATTTCCTTATATAATAAATAAAAAACATGATCATAATCCTTCTATAGAAACAATATCGATGGTATTATTATGGTATATCCCATTTTAAACATATAAACATTTATGCATATATATAGAGTTGAAATAATATTTCATTAGAAAACTTGATATGATATCACATTAAAAATAGATAAATAGTAACATTGTTTCATACTATTCTTTTAATCAATATAACTAAATGTAGTATAAGATCACTTAGATAAAAATTCATAGAACATTACACAAAATGAGATATAAATCTTACATTCATGAGAGTAAAATGAAAGATAAGATGAAATTTTTATTTTATAAAAAAATTTATAACATTGCTTTAAAAAATGACGTTCTAAAAATATTCAAAAAACATCATCAAGAAGGATACATTTTTAAAAAAAATTCATAATAATTTAAAAACCAATATTGGAACATTTAGTAAGATATAATTTTTTCCAATTTAAATGTGGAGTGGATGATAAAATATAAGTACATGAAAGGAATATTTTTCTAAAATTCCATATTTGAAATCTAGAATCCTAAAGAGTGTAATAAATATTCTTATTATATAGACGTAAATAATTTTTATACATAATAAGGAAAAATAAATTTTTAAATTTCAAAATAATCTTTTAAAAAAAATTAAATGAATGAATATGGGTATTAGGAGAAAATAGTCTTTAAAGAGGATAAGATTTATTCTTAAAATGATAATCTTTTAAGAGAATGAAATTCATCAATGAATAATAACTGAATTTAAAAATTCACATTCCCTATATATAATTGTATTTTAAAATATTATAATACCACTATGGGTGATAAATATAATCATATAAGAATGAATTTTAAGTGGAAACATTATAACTCAAATAAAATAGATTTTAGTTATCAAAATCCACTACAAATTTTGTATATATTGTGTCCAAATCAATTGAATAATAAAAATTTATATAGATATTAAAATATATATAATTAAAATATATATATTATAAAATATATATATATATGGAATTTATATACACCACACAAATGAATATTACAGAAGAATATGGTATATGTATCAATGAAAACAAATGTGATGTGAAAAACCACTATGAATATTTTAACCAATGTATTATAAGAATTGGAAGGATCTGTTTTATGAAATTTTATGAATACCATGATTAATAATTCATTCATAGTAATATAATATAATACTGTAGTATCCATGAAATATAAAAGGATAATAAGTGCATAATATGAAAACAAGCCTCTTTGAAGAAACATTATGAAGAAAATCCCTATAATAATTCTTAACTTCCATTTATGTTATTTAACCTATTATATAATAAAAATAACACTATTAATAACTAATTTAATATCCCCATTCACATATTAATATTTTTTTATCATTTGGTAATAATTATTTATTATATATTCAATATTTAACTACCATATTTTTAAATATTAGATATTGAAATTCTGATTATTTATCTCTTGATACATAATGGATACAAAAAAACTAGTTCCACCATCAAAACATAAAAATAAAAAAATTTAAAATTTATTAATTTTATTTGTTTGAATTATTTGGGAATCCATATTTTTATTTTATGGGAACAGTGGGTATGGACCAAGAGAATGAGATTCCTGATGACCAAGTATCATTAAATCCACCAATAAAAAAAGTACTTCAAAATAATCACCAATATATTTATTTATTAGGAAAAATTGATGATATAATAAATTATTTATATAATAAATATTTTTAAAAAAAATTAGAATATGTAATGTAATGTGGTGATGAAATTCAAAATAATTGGTTCAATAGAGGCAGTAGTCATCATGTACACACACACACCGTTTTTATTTTCTATTGAAAAAATGGAAGGTATATAAGGTTTTATCCTTTTATAATATTATGAATGTTATCAATTACATATTTATTTATTAAATAAACATTTATAACTATTAATATATAGATTTTATGAAAAAAATCTTTTCATTGTATGAGGTTATAGTACTAACATTTTCAGCAATGTCATTTCCATTATTTATATATAAGGGATGAAGGTACAACATGATTTATTTATAAATATAAAAAAATTATATTATTCTAATTATTCTTATGTTATCGTTTTAATATGGTAAAATTTAATTATGTGAAAGATAATAAGACATAAATAAATAGAAATGAAAAGGTATAATTTTAGTATTTTTACTATTCTTACTAGAATGAATCGATTAAAAATATTATTTAGCCATTGAGGGATTGTATTTTAAGGAGGGATGAACCTATAGAATGTTTTTTAGTGTTTTGAGTAGGTATTTGGGTATATTATGATTTAAATAAAATTCATATGGCATGAGGAGAACTTTGGCGGTGGATGCATCCATTTATAAGTTAGAGGTGTTGTACTTTTCTAAATCCACATAGCATTTTCTTAAGGCCAGGTCCCATTCAAAGATAGGTGTCATGAAATGTTATAAAACATATATTGGGTCAGATTATTGGTCAAAAAAACGATTATCACACACATGGATATAAGAAAAGTATAAATTCAGGACCTTTATACATAGTTTTATCTTTTACAATTATTTACTTTTACAAAAATATCTTATTTCTTAACATGGTAACCATTTTTAATGATCAAATTTATATATGAAATTATTATGTAATTTAAATATTCTAAATGTTGAATTCTTTTTATAATATTATACTAATTATAGTGATAAAAATTACATTTACGTTCCGAAAAATATAACAAATAAGAAGATTGTAAAACAAAAACTACTTTAAGATGAAAAATATTGATCGTAGATTTTTGAATTAACCATAATATTTAATATGTAATATTTTACTTATGAAATAAATATTTTTTTTGTAAATTTTTATCTTTTTATTATATACATAGTTTTTCATAAGAGTCGTGTTATTTTTTGAAATTATATTTTACTGTATTCACCTAAAAAACATACCTTTTATTGACATGATGAATGAAAGAAATAACTAAATATATTTTAAAAATAATCCATAAATTTTGGAATTATACATTTAAGTTGAAATACAAAATACAATAAGAAATTTTTTTAAAGGAAAATATCTTTTTAAAATATTAACTATTCTCACAATTATTTTCCAAAATTACTAATTAACTTAGTATTAATAAGAAATTATAAGTACAATGTATATTTTTTATATTAAATTAAATAAATTAAATCTCTTTAGTATCTTTCAGTACATGCATCCCATATATTTTGAAATAATTACATTATGTTTAACAACATATACGACATAGATCGAAAGTCCTAAACGACTAACAAAATATACTATTTAAATATGAATGTAATAACATATCCATTAAATTGGTTAGTATGAATAAGAATAATGGAATTATAAAATATATATAGTTTTGGATCTGTAAAAGAATTTATAATAATAAATCTATGTTTTAAATATAAATTTATTATTTAAAAAATGTATTTTCATTAAAAATGTGTTTTACTAATTATGTGGGAAATAATATTATCAATTTTACAAAACTATTAACTTTATTTAATAAAATTAAATCTTATTTTATAATAATTATATGAAAATTATCATAGGGTAAAATTTTGGTATTTTTCTGAAAAAACCGAGTTTTGAATAAATAGTGGAAAAATCTTTTTGTAAAACTGACATTTCATTTCCATAAATTATGTACTTTATAATTCACATTGTACTATAAATTTTATTTAAAAGGATATAAAGAATTATTTTTTATATTAAAAATAATTATTTATTATTGAATCATATTTACACCCATAATTTTTATAAGTTTATTTTTAAACAAAAACACATTTTTCTAAAAACAGTATAAACTGCATAATGTTTATCTATTTTATTTATTTCAAATAACCAATGGAAAAGAAAAAATTTAAATTATATTCATATATTTTTATTCTAAATATTTTAATTTAAATTTATCTAATAATTATTATTAGTCATATATTTTATATAATTGAATAATATCTTGAAAAATGCATTTCTTGAAAAAATACATTTTGACATGAATTGTGGGGAAAATTTTAAATATGATTATACCAATAAATAGAATTAAACTCCATAAAACCAATTCCATATTTTTCATTAGATTTTTTAATATCAGGTTATAACATCAACTTTATTTTTTTCCTAATAATTACTAAAAATAGCAATAAATTTTTTGACACGATTAAAGTTGAAATGAGTTTTTTTGCGTTACATGAGCTTGTGTTAATTTTAATTTTCCACAAAAATGGGATGTTAAATTTATAAATTTGATATATTATTATTAAAATTGGGTAAAAATTATCAAACTGGGATCATTATAAATTTTTTCTACTCCATTAGTTATTAATTGTGGAGGCATGTTGGGTGGGAGTGACTTCCCATTATGAAATAGTTTTAGTTATTTATAAAATTTCAATCCTAAATTATAAATGGGCACAAAATCATGCACATAATCTCACCTATTAATAAAGTTTAATAAAAAAACTTACCAAAATCTCTCCCAAAAATCCTGATCCTCGTTATAAAGGTTACAGTGTTCCCAAAAAACTAACCTTATAGTTGTTAAGATGTGATGTAAACAAGGTTTCACTAAGAGAGGGTAATCATCTTGATGATGCTCTTTATTTTTTATTCTTATTTTCAATATTCAATTGTGTTTTAAAAATTAAAATATGAAAACACCATTATATCACATATACATTGATTTTTTGGTGTTTTTGGAATTACCTATATCCATCTAATATTCAGTTAAATGGGATACAAAATCATCGATTGTGTTTATGGTGGACTACCACATTACAACCCAAAGCAATTAGTTTTGCACCAACACATGTCATGGTTAGAAATAATGATTAATTTTTGTGTGTGGGTATATATATATAATATTTTTATATAATTATAATTTTATAATTTAAATATATTAAATATCTTCTTATATTCCATTTTGTTTAATATACGATAATGTCTCACATTTGTTAGATGAATTGTCATCTTACGAAGCAATGTTATTCATTTTTCACATATGATTTACATAGAAAGATATAATTAAATATCAATTTATATATTATATATTTTCTACATGATTTATATTCTATAATGTTAATATATTATCCAATTCCTTACCCATAACCCATTAAGGAATGATATTTTCAAAGAGGCGTACATACGTCTTACCGTCACCACGAAGTGATGCGATTCATTGTCCATGTTAATATTTCAAAATTTCTCTTAAAAACACAACAAATAAATAAAAATAATATTTATGACGTTAATATAAATATTTATATGATGGAAATATATCCAATACAGATGATCTAAAACATTCATGGAAAAATACACTTGATAAAGAAACGTAATTAAGAAACGAAATAATATTAATAATAAATGTTTATTAACAAATGGGTGGTAATAATTTATTATATTAAAATATAAAATTCTATAGACATGAATAAATTTTATAATAAATTAATATCTTTATTATAACCATTATAAATTAGGTTAAATAACAATCAACCAAAATAAATCATGGGGTAACCGATTTTCTCTCAATTTTCTTTCATCGAGGCATACTGTAAAGTTTCACATCAAATATCATTTATATGATGAATATAATTAAAATTTTACATTTAATGTCAATAATATTTAATAATTAATTCTATTTCAAGTGTCAATTTTAATTATTTCATCCAATGGTATTATACATAAAAATCACATGCTGGTAAGGAATTTCTATCTCAATTTCCATTCATTGTGTTAGATTACTTATTCATCATATATGTTATTATTTTATTATATATTTAATGACTGTTTATTATTATATGATTTATTTCCACTTAATTTATGTGTATTTACAATTTATACACATAATTTTTCCTTTGATTAATTCCTTCATCAATATTATGATCATTATAAGGGTTTCTCCTCTCAAATTTTCTTCATTTAAGTACATGAATTTAATTTTAAAAAAATTATTTGATAATTTTATAAGAAACCGCATTAATTTTATTCTGATATTTTTATTCATGATTTTTTTATTTAATATTACAATTTCTATTTATTTGGTACTTAAAATGATTGATAAAAGGGTTTTAATGAAATCTGACTTCATTAATCTCTTCTGTTGAATATCAGTTTTCTTCCAAATCATTTTTCTCTAATAAAATTGAAAAAATTAACATTACTGTTACATTTTGAATTTATTTTTTAAATTTTTTATTTATATAAAAAAATTAAAAGGAATATTATTTTATTTTTTTAAAAAAGGTACTTTTGAAATTACATACAAAAAAATACAAGGAATCATTATTTTTAACACAAATGGAGTGAGGGGACCCTTTGTTCTATCACGACCACTAATTGTTTTGAATGATCCACAACATGATTACAATGTAATAATTAAATAATATCATTTTCCTAATATTAAATAATTTTTCTTCTTTTTGAAAGTAAATTTAATGTTAAAAATGATTATTTCATTAAGAATTTTTTAACAGTGTTTTTATGGTATTTCAATTGATTAACAACAAAAACACATTTTTTTACATATACTCTACTAGAGATATATTATAATGATAAAAACATATTTTTTTATCTATATTGTTAGGATGACACTATCTAAGTCAATTATTGATATCCCCATTCTTGATTAATTTTCAAATCATTAACTTTCCCATATAATATTAACATTATAGTGATCATTGGACATTAAGTTTCCCCTAAATACCTATATTTTTTATCATCTATATTCATATTATATAAAATAAGTGGCATTTATATATATTGTACATTTCTATGAAAATTATATTATTGGTAGAGAAAAATATTTTCAATCCACATTCCTTACTAGATGAAAAAAATTATCCATATGGAATATTTTTCATGAATTAACATGATCAATTGTTTTATGAGGAATGCATTAGATATCCAATTATTAGTGGTACTAGTTATAGATAGCTCCTTAATTCATCAATAGCCTCCTTGGTAAATTATTTAGATTTCGTTGTCTAAATGGGTTTTAGTTATATTACCCATCAGTTAAACTATCATTGAATAAGATCTTGATGATTAAGGTATCATAAGGCCAAATATCATGATATCCAATATTAAGAATTTACATAATTAATATTTATGTTATTATTATCAAAGATATTATTTCATCTATATTATCAATGGATTCATTTTGTGATCATGTAATTGATTAAATTGAACGTGTTTTCATTTATTTACCATCCCACATTGAATATGCCCAATTAAATCATGATAGTGAACATATAGTTTAAACGGAATGTTTGTTCAGATATCTACCTTTCCACAATTTCTATTCCTTATTGATCATGATTTATTTAATCATGATGGATTCCATTGTATGCAGACATTATTCATAATTATATATCACCCTTATTTTGTTTCATTTTCTATGTATCAACAAAGTGTACAGTGATTGATATTGAAGTATTTTATTGTGGTTATAATGATATTCTTGAAAAACATTATATTGTAATTTTTTTATTTAAATATAATTTGGGAATAATTTATGTTTCTAGTTTACCAAGACATCTAAAAATATATATCCTATGAGATGTAATCACTAAAATTTAGAACTAATGTAATAATGTAGACACTGTCTTCAGGTTACTGATGTTTTGATCATTATAGTTGGTATCAACGAAATGTTATTAGAAACTATGAGACCCATATTTATTAAAACATAGATAGGGTTACATAACCCTATGATATAAATTTATGATAATCTTAAAAGACCATCCCAATGTTTTTGTGAGTAAGAAATTGTGTAGTTTTTCATAGAAATACATCACTGTCTGGGTACTATAATTCGATGTGGATCTGGAATAATTGTATTATTGGTTAAAAACACTAAAAATGGTTCATTTGGATTTGAATCAGTCATAAAATATTACCAAAAAATTATTTTTATGAACCTAGTTTGACACTACCAGATTATATTATTTTTACAATTTATATTCTCATTACAGACTATTATAAAGAATTTTATTTGATATTTTCCATTAATGGAATTTGTTAAAAATTGATTCTTATGTTTATAACTATAATTTTCATCATCATATAAATTTCATAAATAATCATTTGAGGTTTTATCGGATGGGATTTTGAGATGATTAATGATACTTTTGGAAATATTTTGGGAATACAACCCTTTAAATTTGTATATGCTTTAGGGAAAAAGTTATTAGATGAATAATTTTTTAAATTATTTGGACAGATGTTTAAGGCTACTCACAACCTATAGGTTTAATATGATCATTGAATTAAAATTAATAATATATAACAAATATTATTATATTTTGTGGAAAAAATAATTTGTATATAATCCCTTATTATTTAAAAGGAAATTTAATGATTAATGATATTTTTTAGGATCTTAATCATATTTTTCGGAACATTATATGTATTAAACAAATATTGGATTATAAAAATTAATACCTTTAGGTAATGTGAAAACATATCACATTATTCATGGTTGTGATGAATGAATCAAACAAACAATGGGTGATAATGGTTTTGTCATTACCATTGTTCTATGTGATGTATTGGTTTGTGCTCTATTGTTTTTACATAATCATTATTATTGTTAAAAATTATGTTGATATTAAAAAAAAAATTAGGATTAAATAATTATGATTTTGAGGAAATTAATTATATTTCAAGAGATATTTTAGTAGGTTCATGTATATATACTAACTAGTTTTAATGGAAATTTTTATTTACTAAGATTTTAATTAAACAGTTAAGGATGTATGTTCAAAATTATGAGATCACATTTTTGTTGAAAATATTCATTATTATAGTGAATATTGTGGTTAATTGTTGAGTAGTATTATTTATTTTATGAATAATATAAGATGAATATTTGGTTAAATTTTTAATGTAAAATGTATTATTTCACCATACGAAGGTCTATATATTTTATTATTATCATAACTTGTTGCAACCATTCCAAATTTGATTAACATTTAATAATAGTAGGAATAAAATATTATTCAATTATGAACCATATAATATATTAAATATTTATTTTAGTTTTTTGGGGATCTAATATTTAGTAATATATATTCATATCATAGAGTAATAATTAATAGGTTCATTGGTAAATTCACAAAAATATGATGAAATTTTACATGAAATATATTAATTAAGTATATTATCTATTTTTCAATATCTTGATTGTAAAATAATTCATCAAATTTAGAAAATAGATCTTGAAATTAAATTATTTTTCTATAAACATGATATGTGATGAATCAATGTTCTTTAATCACATCAATGACCGTTTGTTTTGTAGTCGTTAACTTTATCTTGAACGTTCAATTTCATGCGATCAATAATCTCTATCACTCTCCACAACTATTTACTCTTTTATTACATGTACCTATTTTCACATATCATCAATTTTATCCCCCGTAGAATTCTAGTTATGTGTTATTTTAGATGAACCTCATATTCCCTATACCCACTTTTAAGAGAATTTTTTACTAACTATTGTAATGATGTTTTTTTCAACAAAAGATATTTTTAAATTTCAGGCCCTTGATTTACAAGTGAATGTTCAAATTGATTGGAAACAATTTACTAAAGGTGAGGAGTATGTAACACCAAGAGATTATATAGTATATTTATTTTAATATAATTTAATATTTTCAATATATTATAGTAAATGTATCCCTTATATTTTAAAAGAAGAAAATTATGTTTGATATCATATACAACATGAAATTATGAGCTTAAACTGCCCACAATATATATTATTACATATCACCATTATAATATTTCCATTGAACTGGTGGGTTTGAATATGGGTAATAAAACTATTAACTAAATAGATTGTTCATAATCAATATAAATTTACTGAATATATTTTTTCTAACTTTTAATAAATTCAATTTAGTTACACAAATAAATTCATCAAATCTTATTTTTACTAGATTTTTGAGCAAAAAATAAAAATGCATTTTTAACAAACATATGAAAAAATAATAAAAAGAAATTTATTTTTGAAATAATCATATCAAAATTTCATTTTGGTAAAATTTAGATATTCTTCTAAAATATTTATTTCATTCAGTGAATAGTGTTAAATACAACTCTTTGTTAAACTAGCATTTTCATTCAGCAAATTATATGATTTAAAAATATCATTATTCCGGAATTTTTTTTAAATGTAACTTAAGAATTTTAAATATAGATTTAAAAAAATTAATTACATTTGAATCATCTTTATACACAATTTTTGAATAAGGTTATTTTTAAACATAAAAAAAATATTTCTTTAAATTGTTTTGAGTTAATAGAGTTCCTCTATTTTAATAAATTAAAATAAAAATCAATAAAGAAAATTTTAAATCATATATATACATTATATATCTAAGTATAAGAATTTAATTCCATATAATGATGATATCGAGAAAAATCATTAAAATAATGTCATCATGTACTTGAAATATTCATCTATTGCAAAACAAACTTTTGATAGGAATTCAATATTTAATTTTGAATAAATTATGCCACTTTTGTGAATTGAATTTCATAAAATGTATTCCATATTTGGAATAAGAATAATTAATATTAGTTAGTCAATTAAAAAAATTGTTAATATTAATAATAAGTTTGTCTATATTATCTAATTAGGATTGTATTATTCCATGATTGATGTATAAATATCCTAGGTTAAAAATTATATTTAGCAAAGTGAGAAATAAAATGGAAAGGGTATGTAAATATTGAGGGTAACAGTACACTGTAACAACCTAAATGGTTATCAATAGAATTACCCTTTTTATAATTATGTAATTTGTTATAAAACACATACATAGCATATAGATCCCAATAGAAACAGTATTATCATATATTAGGAATGATATAAGTGATATGAAGATAAATTAAGGATCTTATACTCATAGAATAATAACATGACACTTGGTATAGTAACATGACCATTTAAAATACTTATCAGAAAAATTGAATAATAACCTCGCATTTTATTGAATAAAAAAGTTACCAATATTCTAAATGAAAATATGATATAATTATATGCTAATATAAGTAAATAAATGTTTTAAGAATTATATATTAAGTGTTGGTATTTTATTAAAATATAAATGTTTAATTACAATTTAAAAATTAATAAAATTATTTAAATGAAAAATTATTTCCATTAAATAAATTTATAAATTTAAATTTTTTTATAATGATTATAAGATAATTTTATGAGACCTTAAATGATTTTTCAATGTTCTATAAAAAATTTTAAATTTTAAAATCAATTTTATTTTTATTCAATGATGATTCCATTTAAAAAAAAATTTATCATAATTAGTGAATTATTTTCATAAAATCGAGGTCATTTTTTAATTTTAAACACACAAAAAATATTGATAGGGTGAATTTTTTGGATATATCAAAGATAGATGAATTATTGAGGAATATTTAAATACTGTAATTAAAGGTATTTAAAAAATACATGAATTATTTAGTCTTATATGATTTATGAATGATATAATTCCATTGTATAGAAATAACATTCATTATTTAATAAATTTAGTGATAAGTTTCAAACTATTTATTCAATTGATCCAAAATAATAAAATAATGAATAAAATAATAAAAAAACACACCTTAGTCCCTTATAAATACCAACCCTCATCAACACTTCTCTCCAAATATTCCAATCTTTTAATATTATAAAAATTATTCAAAATCATATTCAAAAGCCTCTTCCACACATCCTGGAGCCTTTTTTCTCAAAAAATACCAAATCTGTTTTCCCTAAGGAGGTTCTCAAGGACAAGATTCAAGAGGTAAATTCCACATTCATTTTCTTCAAATTTCATTTCAATTTATTATCTTTTCTTATTATCCCCACCTCCCCTCTTCCATGTAAAATTAAAATTATAGTGTATTTTATATAATTTTCTTTTATTATGTTAAGGTAATAATCTAAAATCAATCCTCTTCTCCTCAACCATTTATTCTAAAAATGAAAAATCATTTGTGAGGTGTTGATTTATCACCTTCAAGGACTACGATTTTCTTTTCCATTTACCGCCATCACGGCTGATCATATGAACATTATAATAGTTAAAACGTAATTTAAAATTTATTTCATAACCCTTATTATGTTTTGTAACCAACACACACACACATTAATATACATAAATATATATCAATAAAAAATAAAACAAAACTTGTCTGTGATGATTAAAAACTACCAAATTAATCTTAATGATTGTAATTAACTTTTTATCGAATAAATCATCATTATATATGAAAAAATAATAATATATAAGATTATTTAAACGTATTTAAGGTATTTAATTGCATATAAATTCAATTCTAGATAATTATTCTAATTTTAAATGATCATCCATAAATAAAAATAAGTGACCAAATCATGAAGAATAAGAAAATGAACTCTCCCAAATGATTAAATTGATCTTATTAGCTCATCAAAATGGAAATAAAAAAGTTAGTAAAATTATAATAAATCTATTACATTAATATATGTTAGGTATATTTTCTTTAATTAATATATTTTTATTATCCATGATATTAAATTCCAGAAATACTTCATTCATTAGGTAAGGGTATTCATGAACCCAACTCCCTCTCATTGGGATATTCCTCTCTCATTCCAAATTTTAGTGTATATTTTTTTAATATTATTCAAACATAATTTTATGGTCCATAAATTATTCATTTTGAGGATATAAATGTTTACAATCTAATTTTCTGATAAATGCAATGTTTATCCTTAATAACTCTTCTTTCCAAAACACATTTTGACTCTCCTTGAGTCGTTTCTTCTTCAATAAATAATGATAAATCATAAACTAACCTTTTTTTAACTATATCATTTGGGAACCCCCATGTTTATTCATGATTTATGATTTATAAAATGATACCATTTTTATGGGTTATTTTATGTCTAATATTGATATATGTTCTACATGGAATTCTTGGTTATGAAAATGTTATGATGTGCTGAGTACACGTGAAATTATATATTAATCCAGTGCATTGGGTAATGTGATGTGTTTCATGAGATAATGTGGAATATATGTAAACATGATGTTAGGTTTTCTCATAATGTTGATGTTATGATTATGAACGTATGTTTTTCACATGCATGGATCTAAATTTGATCACAACTATATATGGTATTTGGCCAATAAAACATTATATTTCATTTTTATACATTGAGATATTACATACCATTATCTGATGATTCATCCCATTAGTACAATTATTATCCACTGATTATTTTATGATGGCGACGATTGTGATCACCCATGTGATATTGATTCATGTTCTTATTTATCCTATTTATGGGATTTTATCTCACCCCATTCATTTATTTCTATCCACAGGTGACTAATTAGAATATGGAGTACATGAGTGATAGTACTTCCAAAATAGTTGGTCAAATCAATGTAAAAGTTCTTTAAATTCTTTGACGTTCTAATCCAGAAATGGAAACTCTATCCATTTATAATTTTGATCGATAGGAGTAAAAATGGTGGGAATTGATAAATAATATTATCAAGAAGGTTGAAATTTAATAGATGGATTAGAAATACATTAAAAAAAGTTTTAATAATTATTTTACTCAAATTTGTTAGACAATGATAGAGAGAGAATTCGTCGAGTTGAAGAAACAAAAGTTGTATCTTTCATGTACTAAAAAAATTTACAAGGGATTCAAGGTAATCCTCGGAGATTTTTATCATCAATAAAACAAAAATAGAAAGGATATTTATTGTTTTAAAATTACACCATTGAAAGGATATTTATAAATGAGACATTGGGAGTTATAAAAATGTTTTTCGATTTGATCTCAAAGTAGAGATACAGTTTGGAGAATGGTTCAATGGCTATAGAGATAAGAAAAAAAGTTGGAGTTTCAAGATTGATGATCTCATGAAAAATGTGAAAATAAATATCAAACACTAACTTTTTAAAAATGTTTGAAGAATTATCATGGGAATTACCTCAAAGGGATGGGGAAATAATTCAACTGTTAGACACATGACCACAAAACTAATAAATTTATATGATACATGTATAACCGGGCTAATGTTATATAGGAATGGAGAGAAATATCCATTTTTTGAATTTTTCATCTCTACAGATCATGGGAACTAGGAAAGCTAGTGAACTAAAACATGAATCCTTAAGAGAAATTTGGGTATGTTTCCACCCAAACCAATGTATCTAGGGAATTATTATTCCATCTGTACTGCTAATATGGGAAAATAAAATGAAGTCATTCATGGTACCATTACTATTCACTAATGAATGGTAAAAACGTTTTTTGATTATAGTTATATGTATTTCTTTATATCCTAAAAGTATAATAGAACTATTTAATGGAACTCTGATACATTTTTTAAGATATGTCCATAGAAACACATAATGGTTCAATCAGGGAAACTAATGTATGAGACTCTTCCCTTATTAGAACATGTGGGAATAATCCTCTATAAATACTCATAATAGAACTCTTAGTGGAATTTGATGCTATAATATGCATATATTTTATTTCTCTATTTCAAGAACACATAAACATTTAGGAAATATAAATACCATTTCAAATTTCAAACCATTAGATGCCCATTTAAAATATCAAGGAATAAAATGATTCTTATTTATAAAATCGTTAAACGATGTGGGTGTTGATGCCCTTTTGAGAAGTATATTTAACACAAATGGTTCATTCGAAGGATGTTATCATCCTTGAGTAAATATTAATTGATAGGGAATACAATGATACAATTTCTAACTAGTTACCCAGAATTTCTCTATATTGTGTGGTAATGTTACTAATAGAACTCATACCCTAAGCCACTCATATATTAAAATGAATTTACATGATGGACCCGATCGAATTGGAAGATTTAATGATACAGCTTCAAAATAACATGGATAAAGGATTCATATGCCCTAGTGAATCACCTTGGAGGTGTACATGTTCTCCTATTTAATAAGAAGAATGGATCAATGAGGATATATGTGGATTAGTATGAACTCATCAAGATCTTTATAAAGAACAAGTATCCTACTCTATAGATTTTTGAATTATTTGATCAAATTTAAAGATCTCAATACTTTTGAAAGGGGGATCTTTGCTTTGGATGTCATCAACTAAATGTGAAGGATGATATTCAAAATACTACCTTCTATACAAGTTATGTGCACTAAAACATTATATTGATTCCATAAAGACTTACTAATAACCCTTTTATATTCATGATTTTAGGAATAGAGTCATTAAAAACTACCTTGAATTTTTTTGGGTAGTATGGATCGATTATATTATAAATTAATCCATGATCAAGGAGGAAGATGAAGAGAATCTAATTACTAATATTATGATAATTAGAAAGGATATATTTCAATCCATGTTTATAAAGTGTGTGTTTAGGATATAGAAAGTCGCATTCATGGAAAAAATGATCACAAATGATGGAATCTCTGTAGACCTTTAACGAACAATGGAAATTGAGGAATGTTCTAGACCCATGAGTGTTATGTAAATATGGACATTTATTAGCTTATTAAGGAACTACTATTATTTTTTGATAAATGTTTCATGATTTTATAACTCATTAATTATGTTTAAAATGAATGGGGTAAATTAATTCTTAATAGAATAATGTGAGGAAAGATTCAAAGATATAAATAAAAGTCTGATAACTGTACCAGTACTCACATTACTAACAAATGAAAATTTTATTATGATATATTGGGATGATTTTATGAAATTATTTGGTTTTCAAATCTTGAAAAATGAAGATTTGATATCCTAAGCCTCACAACAGTTAAAGATCCATGAGTTGAACTACACTAAGCAAGATCTAGAGATAGTCATAGTGATATTCACTCTAATAATATAGATATATTATCATTACGGTGAGAATTGGAACATATATATAAATCATAAGAGTCTAAATTATATATTCTAATAGAGGTAACACTACATGTGTTCAAGGTGATAGTTAGAGTAAGTCAAGGACTACATTTTCTCAATTCTCCATCATCCTAGGATGAAAAACAAGGTAGTAAATGCACTTAACAGAAAAGAACCTGCTACTCTATCCATGATGTGGATTTTAAATGACCATATCTTCTTGGATATGAAAAGGATGGATTTGGAAATCATAATGGGTGGGAATAAATCATAACTTTGCCGAATGATTTCATTACTATCTACTAGATAGAAGATTAAAAAGGCATAAAAGGATGATCTGCTGCATCAAAGTATTTTGAAGGTAGTAAATGAAGTGTAGTTATTGGAGTTACATATCGACGATGATGGTGTGATTATTTTTGGAACAATGAGTTGTGTGCCTTCATCATTTGAGAGAGGAATTATATATTGTATAATTCAAGGATCACATCTTTTTCTTTCCATCCTATAACAAATAATATGTACCGTGATATTTAGGAGCACATCTGGTGGGACAACATGAAGAAATTAATTTTAGAGTAGATATCAAGGTGTTGAACATGTCAGCAAGATAATATAGCGAAACTCATGTATGAAGAGATTATGAAACCATAGATTATACCCATATATAAATGGTAGAATGTCATAATTCACTTCCTCACTTGTATCTTGATGTCATTGAAACGAAAAAATGAGATATGGGTTATGGTGGATCGACTCACCAAAACTATCTAAATTATTTCTATTTGGGAATATCTCTCTCTTATACAACTTTCTATGATATATGTTAAATATTTGGTGATGCTAGATGTGGTTCAACATTCAATCATACTTAACCATGATCTGTTGTTCACATCAAAATTTTGGATATGTCTGTAACATTGTTTGAGTTCTGAATTGAATTTTGGTAAGACATATCCCCATAATCTGATGACCAATTAAAAAATACTATTTAAATGCTTTAATACATTCTAAAAGACAAATAGATGGAATTATATGGTTTATGAGATACGAATATTCCATTTTTTGAGTTTTCATTTAACCATTTATTCAACTCAAGTATTCATATAGCTTGATATAAATATTTATATTGAAAGAGATGTAGAAATCCAACTTTTTTGGGATTAATTTAGTGAACAAAAGCTACTTGGAATTGATATGATGTTAGAGATAAAAATTAAGGTTTAGAACATCCAAAAAAAATAACGTCATGTAAGAGTTAGAAAAATATATATTTTGATAACCATTGAAGAAAATTTTAGTTCCATGTTGTTGATATTGTATTCCTTTGCATATAACCATAGAAATGAGTCGTACAGTTTATAAAGAAAGGGAATCAATGAACTTGGTACATTGGAACCTTTGAAATCCTTGATCACATAAGAGAAGTGTCTTATCATGTTGAAATCCAAAAATATATGGATCATATTAATGATGTATTCTACGCATCTCTCCTGATGACAGATACACAATATCCATCACATGTATTGAACACATATGTGGTATACCTGGAAGATGATCTCTCCTTTGAAGAGGAGTCGGTAAAGATTCTAGACCAGAGAGAAAAGGTTAGATGAAATTAGATGACCAATATTGTCCAATTGTTGTGAAGAAACTATTTGTATGAAGAAGTTAAATGGGAACTAGTGGAAGTGATGATGGATAAATAACCTCACCATTTACATAAAATATAATTTTTAGGGTGAAATTTTATACAAGGGGATAAATGTAATGACCCAAACATTTATCAATATAATTTCCGATGTTATAATTATTTTGAATGTTATAAAACACAAAAATATTATAAATATCCTTATAAAAATTTTACTATTGTAAATTAAGAATGAAATAAGTTATATTCATAGAAATTATGGAACCTATACAGATTGAATATTAAGTTGAACCCTGGAGTAGTAACTTGACAATTAGGAATAGTAATCTAGCCCATATAAAATTAACGTCACCTATTAAAGTACAAATAAAATATATACATTTTATAAATGATAATATGATATAATTATTTCATCATATAAGTAAATAAAATTTTTAAAACGATAAATTAAGTGTTGTTATTTTTGTAAAACATAAATTTTTATTTACAATTTTATAAATAATAAAATAATATAAATGAAAGCTTATTTTTATAAAATAGATTCATACATTACAATTTATTCATATGATTATAAAAAAAATATAATTGTACTATAATTAATTTTTTAAAGTGTGATCAAAGCTGTAATGACCCGGAAATTTCAGGTAAATGTTTTTCATAAATTTTTTGGAATTTTACCAGTCCGCAGTTTCTGACGGTGCCTGATTCTGAGGCCCATTATGCCCATAATCAATTTTTGAAATTTTTTTTCGGGTACATTCAGTAAACGTACATGTGGGTTTTTCTATCATTTTAACGGGTTCTTGGAATTGAAATCTAAGGTCACCGTTGAACTCACAACGCCAGTTTTCGCTTAATAAATATTTCACCTCGATAGCGGATCATCGGATATGAGAGTTAGTTTTTGAGTTTCACGTGGATTGATAAAATAAAGTAAGTGACAGCTTATTTTATTTTTGTTGAACCCATGCCATGTGGATATGGTTGGTTAAAAGCACTGAATGGGAGTTGGTGGTGGGACCGCCACACCCCAACCTCCCATGGGATGATAATTGGGGTGGGGACCACCCGAGTAGCATAACCTCCCATGGGAGGTTATGAAGAAGGGTCCAAACGAGGCTTAACTCCCCATTTAATAAAAGAGGAGCAAACCTCCCAACTCTCCCTCATTAATGAGAGAGAGCCTCTTGGTCCCTAACTCCTCTTTTAATGAAAGAGTATAAAACCTCCTCAAAAACCCCAATTAATGGAAGGGAACTACCCTGGACCCTATTTAGGTTTAATTAGGTGGGAACCACCCGAGACTCTAACCACCTTGAAACTACCCAATTATTATTATGCCAACCACTCGTGTAATTATTTTGGTGGAGCCACATCTCTTTTTTTTGAATTTCAAATTTATGGCAATGTGAACTTAATTAAGTGGGGCCCACTTCATTAATTCATTCCATTAGACATAATAGATTAAAATATATTATTTTGGAACATTTTTTCTCTCTTTAGTGGAGATATTGGGAGAATAGAACCCTAAATGAAGAATGTGAAGACGCCGATGACGACGAATTCTTTCTTGGCTTCTTCCTCGGATCCCCTATCGACGTGGGATCTCTTCATGACCCTTCTTCCTTCCTCATCGCGATCAATGGACCGACGCACGAGCTTGGAAGTGGTAACGTACGGGGAATGGTGACAAAATCATCTTCCCCCGTGATGAACGAACGCCTGACGATTAAAAAGGTAGGTGTGTGTTTTAAGTTGTTTAACGCTTAATCTTATGTCGTTAATTCATCTTCATGAACTGCTCGCTATCGTTCTAACATGGAGGTTTCGATCCAAATGAACAAGGCCCAACCTCTCTGCAACCTTTATGGTTTCAGAACCATGGATCGATGGGGATGTAGCAGCGGTATGACAATGTGGAGACGGCGAAGAATACGGAAAATAGAGGTCTTGCTACCTGCAGCCTCCGCAAACCGCACCGCCGGCAGAGCGGCGCCCGACCAGCCTACCCTGCATGCTACCCGGCACACACACAGACCGAAACCGCGGCCATCCCAGCTGCCGACACCTTGACCGCGTGCCCCTCGCCTGCACGACGCTCTCCCAGTGCCTGCCCGGTGCCCAGGTCGGCTGCCCAGCGAACCCAACGCCCTTCCCGGCACACGCGCAGCCTCCCCGTGCCCCACGCGGCCGGTCGTCGGCCTCTCGGGCCAAGCCTTCCTAGCATCGCCCCTCACGGCGCTGTCTGAACCTGCCACTGGCCTTCGGGCCGAGTCACCCATGTGGCGACTTTGGCCCGAACTGTCGACACAGTCAGCTGGGCCGGGCCCAGTGTTCTGGGCCAAATTTTGCGGGTTGACCCACCCAACAAGCCAAGTCGGACCCAGCAAGTCTGACTAGGTTGACCCAGACTGGTTTGGGGCAAGTCGGTCAGACCGGGACGGACCGGAACCATGCCCACTAATGACCTAGCGCTTACTTTGGCCAAATCATTGGCACTGGACGTCCATTTGACTAATCATCAGTGGCGCTGGTTATCTCATTGAGAAATAGTCCATTCAAAAATACCCCATGTGAGTTCGGGGTATAGTTGATATATGGTCGGGTTGGTTCGTACACGAAACCAACCGGGCCCCCGGGACAAAAAGGCTAATAACTCACAGACCGGGCATCTTATTGACGCGTCATCAATTGCATTGAGGCCCCTTTGACGTGGCAGAACTTTGAGATGCTTCTTCATGGGACTTCGTGACACTTGAAGTATCAGCTTGTATCTCGTGGATCGAACCCTCTCAGAGACGTGCAAGAAGAGTACGGAGACCTAGAAGCTGGCTGAGACCTAATGACTGCTTGTCCAATTCGTTTCAGAGTGACTTGACTTTCCTAGTGGGGAGCACTACTGTGTGAGGAGGCAGACCCATGGTGGAAGGGTGCTACTGTGTAAGGCGGCAGACCCGTGGTACTCGACAGGAGGACTTCCTCTATATGCTATTAGGGGGAGTGCTATTGTGTGAGGCGACATACCCATGGCGGGAAGTGCTACTGTGTGAGACGGTAGACCCGCGGTACTCGAAAGGAGGAGTAACTCAGAAATCTAAGGTTAGTGGGTATCACCTCAGAGTCGCGACAGGACCACTCTACTCGACAGAGGAGGAGTTCTCCAGCAGTCTTGGTTTCACTAATGCGAATCCTGGTTGGAGCTAAGTCAATGACCTTTTTGTTTTCCTCATGATTGAGATGGGTTACTTGATAACTTAGGTATATGTGTGGGCATATACCTAAGGAATGGTTATCTGTTGAAATCATACTTTGTGGTTTATACTTATTGGATTTTGTGAGACCTTGAGGGTTTGGGGTCTCTAATGAGTATCGTACTACTCACCCCTACACGGGCTATGCCCGCACCTCGTTGTGTTGGATGCAGATGACGGACAATTCTAACAGAGATTGAGAGCGCCAAGACTAGACAATACTCATAGGAGGACCTTATGTCGTATTGGTACATGGTGGAGTCTGACGGACGTGGAGTGTTGAAAAGGCCATCTGTACATACCCTTCAGGTAGGAACCCCGGAGGATGATCTAGGAGCTTCTTTTACCTTCTAACTGTTTTTCCCTTTTTTTAGTTGTACTTTATTTCAGTTGTATTTGTACTTTATAGTTTGGATTGTATTATGGACCATTTTACTTTCCAGCACTTCTTCTGTATCCAGTTTTTCGTAGTGATTTCTTCTGCTTGTTCTCTGGTTGTGTGTTGACATTTTATAAAGGCAATACCTTCCCAGTTTTAGGAAAATATGCCTTTGGTTCTAGTCCCCATCCCCTGGCCTATGGAAGGTGATCTTAGAGTAGTCACGATACGGGCCCCTGGGTATGGGTCGTGAAAAATTGGAATCAAAGGACGTCATTTCTACAACATAACTTAGGACTATGTTATTTGTTTTATGTAAAGCAATAGTGTTAAGGGTACTAAGTGTGGTTTTCAGTTCAAGGATTCTAGTTTTGGTGCAGGCGGCCGACGTATCTGTACACAAGGACCCTAACATCTGATTTCTAACTCAGTGCACGAAAACACTTTTTGCGTGTGTGTTTTCAAATTTTTTCTTTAAGTTAGCTCATACCAGGTTACATAACTAGGTATAGTCTTCTGACCATGTAACATTTGTTTATTTCAGGATTCCTCCCCGCAGACCACCAGCTAGAGCCCCATGATCTCTATGTATTGAAAGCCCTCCAAGCGACGAGGCCTCCATACAGGGCCCTCTTCTAGCAGAGGCACCAACAATACTACTTTCCATTGGGACACTGATGCCACCACCCCCAGATGGTATAAGGCCCCATCCTTAAACCTTAATTAATCTTGAGTTATTACAAGATTAAACATTGAGGATCTTTTCAGGTTTAGAGTTTTAGAGAATTAGATCATAAAACATGCATTACATTCCACATTTATACAAAGTGGTTAGATAAAGGATAGTATTCATTTTTCCCATCAATGGAAGCATATTTAAAATAAAACATGGATTCTTTCTTGACACTTCCTTAACACTATCATCATATCACGTACCTTTACCTTGACCTGTGAAAAACATTTGAAAAACATGGGATGAGCATAAAAAGGTCAGTAAGGGATATAAAAATATGGAAAGGAAACATGAGTACATGTATACAAAAGAATGAAATCATACTTTACCCATAAAACATAAGAACTTTATCATACCTCATCAAATCATGAATAAATCATAGAAATCATAAGACATAAAGGTAACTTGAGGCATTCATAACATTCTTACGTAGGGAGTAACCCTCTTGGTTACGTTTGGAATACCCATCACAGTATAATCCCTAAATATCTTTGGAGAAACCTCAACATTTAACCCCTTCGCATTACCCAATGCATTAGAGAGCTATATCAGGCTCACTAACCCTTAGTTTATCACGGAACCACCCGTCTTCATAATAATTTTGAAGAACCATAACATAATCGTATCACATAAAACATGCATAAATGAAACATATCATTTCCACATTTCAATCACAAGATATCAATACAACACATTGATATAATAAAAACATTATGAAAACCATTTTCAATACCAAAATAAAGGAAAAGTAAAACATGGTATTAATTTTTCACTTAAAAAAAATATGGCTTGTAGAGGTAACCGAAACTCAAATAATGGTCACGATGGCGGAGAAGTCGTTGTCACTGCATACGTTCGACAAAAACATTCCCTTTTGTTGTTTAGTAAAAATCTTTGTATAAAAAAAATTCCCTTTGGATAAACATAATAGTCAAAGGGGTTTAAACACCGTATAAAAGATGGTTGTGTATAAAACAAAATATGCCTCAATGAAAGGAGATTGAGACGAAGTCCCATACCTCAGGTCTGACTTGACTCGATCGTTATTTAACCTCCAGAATAATAAACTTGAGTTAATTTATACTTGATTAAGAACCTTTTTCGAGTTCATTATTACTTTTATATCACTTATTACCATGTCATGAACACTATGTAATTATTTAAGTTAATAACGGCCATTTTAACTATCATTGGTACTTGAGTCAAAAATAAACTCTTTATAATTACAATTTGTTCTTGTATCCATTATATCCAGAGTTATACTAATGATGTAGATATCATATATATCATATATATCATTTATATACATGCATTTATAATATTACATAACATTTAGAGGTAAGAAATGAAATGCACCGTTCATGGAGACGGTAAGCCGTACGTACGCATGAACTCTACTTTCATTTTTATTTAGTATTTTATGGAAAGGAATTATAATGATATAAAGGTATATTATAATTCCAGTATAATATAATATATATTATCATTAATTACATCCTTTATACGTCCCACATATGGCATTAACGAATCAAATCACTTTGAGGGGGCGGTAGTCCACACTTCCTAAAATGCAGATATCGCGTTTACCCATAATGGAAACCATAAAGGTATGCCATATATGAAAAATAAAGAAGCTTAAGTAAAAAATAAAAATATTATATATCATATATAAATATATTGTCATCTTAATGGACACCTTTGAAGGTGTTAAAATAATATTGAACAATCATCGTTTCGTGAGGCAGAAATTCACCATCCACGGAAACAGTAGGTTCTTTAACCATTAGATGTAGGTGTGTGTATGTGTAGCTTGAATACATCTTATAACAACAACCTAGTATATGTAAGATACTGGTTTTGTTACAAAATAAATTAATAAAATGATTTTAGGGGGTTGGAGAAGCAAAATAAAATATAAGAACACAAGAGAAGACACTACCTTTAAATCGGGTAACTCTTTTTGATTTGAGCTCAAAGGCTTCCTTGGGAAAAATAATGCCCAATGTGAGGCTTCAAGGAGTAATAGAGGGATGTGTAGAGACAAAATGGGCAGGGTTTGGCCGAGCCAAAGGCTTGAGAGGAGTGGGTAAGGAGGTAGAGGTGGGAGCCTTTTATAAGAGGAGAGGAGGGGCACTCTTGGAATGTTATAAAATATTACATTATTATAAAATGATTTTCGGATTTAAATGGTCCCAAAAGGATATATTTAGAGTATAAGGTGATATGGTTTCTAAATACACCCATCCAATAGGTTTGTGACAAATTTAAGACTTATATTTCACCCTATCATCTAATTTTATTTAAATCGTTCATTTATGAGGTAATCACTGCATCATCACGGTGTGATAAATAAATTAAATTATTTAATGTCTAAAAATTATAAAACAAATATCATGATGTAGGAAATATTTTTATCTTTATAATTAATATTTATAGTCAATGATATGACTTATGTAACCCCATCGAAATTTTTTTTTGGTAAAATAACACATGTTTGTGACATTTTAATTTTAACTTTAAATAAAATGGTATTAATGTCATTTTCCAACCAATGTGGCCCCATGGGGTCCCCAAGATGACCCATGGATTTTCATGGTCGTCCATGACTCATCCAATGAGTTTAGGACATGTTTATAAGTCATTTAATATTGTTAAAATATTATTTTTACCTTAAACTACACTAATTACCTCTAATCGCGATTAAAACTTAAAAGTTACTATTCACCAAAAAAATTATTCTAATCCCATTGAACCAAATTTTACTCCTTAATGAGAACAATCTATGTCAGATTTTTGAAATTAAAAACACATAGGTGGTAAAATTTCATTTAAACGAAAAATCAGTTTTTTAAGTACCCCTTAGTGGTTTCACTATTCATCAAAAATTGAAGTTTTCCACAAAAATACGAAAAATTAACCCTAAGCTATATTTGATATTCCAAATTCTAAAATTATGTCTATTTTAAAAAATTCAAAACATATAAGTTAAATTAATTAATTTAATAATTAATTCCTTCTGTCAGAGCAAATAGCGTGTTTTTATGAAACAATAAGTATCAAAAGATTGACACTAGTTTAAGTCCAATTTCAAGAAGAAATTAATTCCAATGACCACTATTGGATTAAATGGTAAAAATATATTCTATTTTCACATTAATACCAATTAAAAATATAATATAATCATATAAATAAATTACATTAAAAAGAGGTATTGAATTAAAATACAACATTTCTCACTATTCATTAAAAAATGAACTTTATCGGAAAAATACCAAAAATTTACACAAAAAAATTTGATGTCCCGATTATAAAGAAGAATTTTATTTTGTCAGAAATAACACATAAAATTTCCAGAAAGTGGATTTAAAAGAGGTTCGCCATCAAAAGTCGTTTAGTCGACCTTTTAAAGAATATTAGAATGTTTACGCTTAAAATTGGATTCATTCGCATTTTTAATCCTCTTAAATTTATTGTAAAAAGTAAAAATGTTTGAAAAACCTATATAATAATTTTGTAGTTAGTTCTGTTCATTCCTGCCATTAAAACATCTAGGTGTTAACTACCATTTAAAATAATATTATTTTATTATTAGAGTGCAACGTAAGATTCCCTAGAAACTCGTTGTTTCGTATTGGGTACACCATCGAGCATAGCGTCCCATTTAAAGTAATATTAATATTTTATTCACAAGTATAGATAAATGTGAAAATGTCATATTCTTTACTTACCTGGGGTGTTACATCCTTCCCCCCATTTGGGAATTGCGTCCTTGCAATTTTAAAATTGGGCTTGGAAATTTCATTTAAAATCCCACATCGGAACAAGATTCAGTAAAACAATCACTTTAAAATAAAGAACGAGAATTAAAAAGGTCACCTGAGTTAACCCATACTAGGATTCCATGTAGGAAAACATGGATATTGAGGAAAAAACAAAGGGTGATGTTCTGAGTGAGAGTGATAGTAAAGATGTCTACGAGAAAGTTAACCATAAGAAAATCAGAAACTTGTGATGGGTTAAACAGTATTCAATTCCCCAGTAGGAAAATTTAACATACAACAATTTTGTTTTATGTTACTCTTCATTGAGGAATTTATTTCTGAGCTTAACTAAATCATAATAAAACATAATTACTTTTCACGTAGACTTTCAACATTTACTAGATTCCTTAATGAAACTCATATTTTATCCAAAAGACGAGTATTTAGGAATACTTGTTCACATTAAGAGTACTATAATCAACTTCTTGAGAATAACCTAATCCACAAAAAAGAAATATATATTTCCCATGACTTTAGACAAAATCCAATACCAAAATTGTTAGTATGAGATCAGATAATCCACAAAAGTATAATCCTTTATAAAATGAAAATCTATTCTTAATCTCAAAAATTTGTCCAAAAAAACCCAAAGTTCAACGAAGACCATTCGATAAACAATTTTCCATAAAATTTTTCAAAGTAAACCAAACTAAGATTGAAACCCAAATATTTGATAGATTTAATCAAATAGTCTTCCAAGGTACAAATTAAATTTTACCTCTAAATAACATCAGTTGCTCTTAAATTCTCATATTGAAAAGTAATTAACCTAATCACATATAATTGATGATTGGTTAATAATTTCCATAGATAACCCATAATAAAATTACTCTTGATTCCAAAAATCATCTAACTAAAAAGAATTTGTCCAAATAACCAGGTAATTCACGTAGTCCAGTGGTAGGTGACAAATACCAGTCGTACTTTGGTTGTGGGTTCGATTCCCACAGCTTTGTCCGACGCGAAGGGTTGTCACACGGTCTATGTGTTGTCCGTTTTCCAAAACTATATAACTCTTAAAACATTCCCCAAAACGAGATAAAATCTTCAAAAATAAACATAACATATTTTAACATCAAGTTTATCTCATGCCTTTCATTTTCCATCATAATATATAATAACCCATAATTACCTCAAAAGTAAGGATCGTATAAACCATAATGGTTACCTTTATAATTATTACATGAACTTACACATAAATCTGTCATCTCATACATGATGCATTATAGAACATACCAAGGTACAAGTGGTTGATCATGACTCCTTGATAGTTGGTTTAGAACAACCACGAGTTTCCTCATAGAATCCCCCATTTCATCCAATCTCTTAATCAGAGAACCACCACAGTTTCCATCAAACCTATTGTCACATTGGTTCCTGCAAGATCCATCCATTAACTAAAAAAAGAAATGTCAGTGTGAGTATATCAACAAAACCATAATGTACTATTGAGGAAGATAAACACTAAGATATACTTACTCATTCACTTTATCTAAAACTAGGACTCTTTCTGAAATCCTAACCATTATGGTAAGGTCACTTATGCCTAGAGAATACCCTAACCTATAATGTTTTCTAAACTGACCTCTGATACCAACTATAAGGCCCCAACCATAAATGTTACTTAATATTGAATTAAATGAATAATTCACATTGAGGATCTTTTCAGGTTTAGTGTTTTAGTGAATTAGATCATAAAACATGTATTACATTCCACATTTAAACAAAGTGGTTACATAAAGGATAGTATTCATTTTTCCCATCAATGGAAACATATTTAAAATAAAACATGGATTCTTTCTTGACACTTCCTTGAAACTATCATCATATCATGTACATTTCCCTTGACCAGTGAAAAACATTTCAAAAACGTGTGATGAGTATAAAAAGCTCAGTAAGGGATATAAAAATATGGAAAGGAAACATGAGTACATGTATACACAAGAATGAAATCATAGTTTACCCATAAAACATAATCACTTTCACATACCTCATCAAATCATGAATAAATCATATAAATCATAAGAAATAAAGGTAACATGAGGCATTCATAACATTCTTACGTAGGGAGTAACCCTCTTGGTTACGTTTGGAATACCCATCACGGTATATTCCCTAAATCTCTTCGTAGAAACCTCAACGTTTAATCCAATCACGTTAACCAATGCATTGGAGAGCTATATCGGGCTCACAAGCCCTTAGTTTATCATGAAACCACCCGTCTTCATAATAATTCCAAAGAACCATAACAAAATCGTATCACATAAAACATGCATAAAGGAAACAAAGCATTTCCACATTTCAATCACAAGATATCAATACAACACATTGATATAATAAAAATATTATGAAAACCATTTTCAATACCCAAATAAAATAAAATTAAAACATGGTATTTATTTTTCATTTAAAAAAAAGTATGGCTTGTAGAGGAATCCAAAACTCAAATAATGGTCACGATGGTGGAGAAGTCGTTGTCGCTGCATACGTATGACAAAAACATTCCCTTTTGTCATTTAGTACAACGCTTTGTATAAAAAATATTCCTTTTGTATAAACGTAAAAGTCAAAGGGTTTTATACACCATATAAAAGAAGGTTTTGTATAAAACCAAATATGCCTCAATGAAAGGAGATTGAGATGATGTCCCATACCTCGAGTCCGACTTGACTCGATCGTTCTTTAACCTCATGAATAATGAACATGAGTTAATTTCTACTTTCTTAAGAACCTTTTCAAGTTAATTATTCCTTTTATATCACTTATTACCATTTCAGGAACACTATGTAATTATTTATGTTAATAACAGTCGTTTTAACGATCATTGGTACTTGAGTCAAAAATTAATTCTTTATAATTACATGTTTTTCATGTATCCATTATATCCAGAGTTATACTAATGATGTATATATCATATATCTCATATATATACAGTATATAAATGCATTTATAGTATTACATAACATTTAGAGGTAAGAAATGAAATGCACCGTTCATGGAGACGGTAAGACGTACGTACACATGAACGCTACTTTCATTTTTATTTCGTATTTTATGGAATGGAATTATAATGATATAAAGGTATATTATAATTACAATATAATATAATATATAATATCATTAATTACATCCTTTATACATCCCACATATGGCATTAACGAATCAAATCATTTTGAGGGGGCGGTAGTCCAAACTTCCTAAAATGAAGATATTCCGTTTACCCATAATGGAAACCATAAACGTATGCCATAAATGAAAAATACAGAATCTTAAGTAAAACATAAACATATTATATATCATATATAAATATAGTGTCATCTTAATGGCCACCTTTTAAGGTGTTAAAAGAATATTGAACAATCATCGTTTCGTGAGGTAGAAATTCACCATCCACGGAAACAATATGTTCATTAACCATTAAGTGTAGGTGTGAGTATGTGTATCTTGAGTCCTTCTTATAACAACATCCTAGTATATGTAATATACTGGTTTTGTTACAAAATAAATTAATAAAAAGAGTTTATGGGGTTGGATAAGAAAAATAATACATAAGAACACCAGAGAAGACACTACCTTTAAATCAGGTAACTCTTATTGATTTGAGCTCAAAGGCTTCCTTGGGAAGAATTCTTACCAATGTGAGGATTAAAGGAGTAAGATAGGGATGTGGAGAGACACAATGGGTAGGGTTTGGTCGAGCCAAAAGCTTGAGATGTGTGAGTAAGGAGGTAGATGTGGGGGCCTTTTATAAGAGGAGAGGAGGGGAACTCGTGGAATGTTATAAATTATTACTTTAGTATAAAATTATTTTCGGATTTAAAAGGCCCCAAAATGATATATTTTGAGGATAAGGTGATAATGTTTTGAAATCCACCCATCCAAGAGGTTTTTTATAAGTTTAAGACTTAGATTTTACCCTATATTATAATTTTATTTAAATCGTTCATTTATGAGGAAATCACTGCATCATCACGGTGTCATTAATAAATTAAATTATTTAATGTCTAAAATTTATAAAAAAATATCATGATGTAGAAAATCGTTTTATATTTCTAATGAATATTTATAGTCAAAGATATGACCTATATAACCTCATCTAACTATTGTTTTAGTAAAATAACACATGTTTGTGACATTTTAATTTTAACTTTAAATAAAAAGGTATTAATGTCATTTTCCAACCAATGTGGCTCCATGGGGTCCCCAAGTTGACACATGGATTTTCATGGTAGGAAATGACTCATCAAATTAGGTTAGGACATGTGTCTAGGTCATTTCATATTGTTAAAACATTATTTTTAACTTAAACTACACTAATTACCTCTAATCGCGATTAAAACTTAAAAGTTACTATTCACCAAAAAAATTATTGTAATCCCATTAAACCACATTTTACTTCTCAATGGAAACCATTTATGTCTTATTTTTGAAATTCAAAACACAGAGGTGGTGAAATTTCATTTAAACGAAAAATCAGTTTTTTTAGTACCACTTAGTGGTTTCACTATTCATCAAAAATTGATGTTTTCCAGAAAAATACCAAAAATTCACCCTAAGCAATATTTGATATTCTGAATTCAAAAATGATATATATATATAAAAATTCAAAACATATAAGTTAAATTAATTAATTTAATAATTAATTCCTGCTGTCAAAGCAAATAGCGTGTTTTTATGAAACAATAAGTATCAAAAGATTGACAACAGTTTAAGTCCAATTTCATGATGAAATTAATTCCAAAAACCACTATTGGATTAAATGGTAAAAATATATTCTAATTTCACTTTAAAACAAATTCAAAATATAATCTAACCATATAAATAAATTAGATTAAAAAGTGGTTTTGAATTAAAATACAACATTTTTCACTATTCATTAAAAAATGAACTTTATCGGAAAAATAACAAAAAATTACACAAAGTAAATTTTGATGTCCCGATTCTAAATAAGAATTTTATTTTTTCAAATATAACACATAAAATTGTCAAAAATTGGATTTAAAAGATTTTCTCCATCAAAAGGCGGTTAATCGACCTTTTAAAGAATATTAGAATGTTTACGCTTAAAATTGGATTCATTCGCATTTTTAATCCTCTAACATTTATTTTAAAAAGTAAAAAAATTTGAAAACATATATAATCATTTTGTAGTTAGTTTTGTTCATTCCCACCATTACAACAGCTAGGCGTTAACTACCATTTAAAATAATATTATATTATTATTAGAGTTCAACATAAGATTCCCAAGAAACTCATTGTTGCGTATTGTGTACGCCATCGATCATAGAGTCCCCTTTAAAGTAATTTTAATATTTTATTCACAAATATGGATAAATTTGAAAATTTAATATTCTTTATTTACCTGGGGTGTTACAGCAGGAGAGGAAGAACGCCACTTGAGTGTGTTGCATAAGTTTTAGTTCCAGAGGCCACCCATGTTTCGGGGAGAGATGGACGCACAGGCAGCTGAGGATTGGCTGGAGGCTGTGGTGAGAATCTTAAGGCTAGTAGGGACACCAGCTGACTTTATGGTGATCCTTTCTCCCAGCCTCCTTCATAAAGTAGCAGGCAGATATTGGAGCCTGATGCTCCAGATGCATGTTGGTGAGTCACATCATGGGAAGACATCGAGAGACTGTTTCGGGAAGTGTTTGTACCAGACACCCTTCAAGCTGTGCAAATACAAGAGAAACATCATCTATCCTAGGGCATCATGATGGTGTCATAGTACTCAGTGAGGTTCACTGACCCCTCGCACTACTCCACAGATTTGGTACGAGACCCATTATTCAGGGCCCAGACCTTTGACCAGGGACTCAGGCGAGAGATCAGAGCATCAATTATCTCTCACAGCATTCTGACATAGATGGGGGTGTTAGACTGAGCCCTCATAATATAGAGATTCCTTTCTAAGTAGTATCAAGTAGCGAGACCCACCACTAGCCGACATGCAGTATAGTCTTCTACGGCTAGCAGCAGATAGATGATGCAGATGTCCCAGAGGACAAGACATGCTGGTAGTAGACCACACGACTAAGGATCGGTAGTGTGGGGAATATACAGTGGAGATAGAGCCAGACCTGTCAGGCAGTGTTACACATGCATCAGACAGGGTCACATGGCTTGTGACTATCCGACCCGCTGTACTAACGATCAATAGTCAGTTGAGGGACCTCCCAGGTAGAGGCAAAGGTTCGATCGATGCGGTCTGTAGGTCGGAGGCAGACGTGGAAGAGGAGTTGGTCGTGCAGCTGGAAGTGGATGACGTTACGAGCTATTGCCACCACCACCACTAGGAGGTTCAACCTGACAACAGGGGGCAGGTGGACAGGGCATTGCACAAATTCTTGTAGCTGAGGCCTACGATCCTGGTGCTCCAGAGATGATTTGAGGCATGATTTGTGCCTACTCCACCTTAGTTTCATTTCTTATAGACACAGGTGTCAATCACTCTTTCATTGCCACTTCCCTCGTTCGGAGCTCGGAGATTTTGATGGAGTCGTTAGTTCAATCCTTATGGTTAGAGACTTCTAAATGATCTGATTCGATGATCACACACTGGTTCTGGCAGTGCAAGCCTACTCTAGGTGGTGAGAGCTTCGACTGGGATCTCCTAGTAGCGGCGTCGAGGCCTTATGAGGTCATCTTGGGTATGAAATGGTTATCGATAGTCCATGCCCAGATTGACTGTATTAGGTGAAAAGTGTGGTTTTTTCATACGGATGGGACCAGGTATAACTTCACCGATGAGAAATGAACCATTGCAGTGCAGGATGGACTCACTCGAAGGAAGATGCAGCTGATCGCTCACAAGTTGGCTTGCCTTACCCTCGAAGCAGTTGATGTTTACTGTCTGACTTATCCTACAGTGGTGGAATAGTACTCGGATGTTTTCGCTGACGATGTTCTAGGACTAACTCTTAGAATATATGTGGAATTATACATTGACATGTACACCGGTAAGGCACCGATATTTACTCCATCATATCGGATGTCTCTCGCTGACTTCGTGAGTTGTGGTTATAGCTGTAGGACTTGCACGAGAAGGGATTCATCTGGCCCAAGGTTTCTCCCTAGGCATCTCTGATTCTATTCTCCAAGAAGGCAGATGGGAGATTGAGGCTCTGTGTCGACTATCGTAGCCTGAATTATGTGACTTTTAAGAACAAGTACCCACTCATGAGGATTGACGAACTCTTTGATCAACTCAAGGGAGCACGATGGTTCTTGAAGATAGATCTCAGATCAGGCTATCACCAGCTCAGAGTTTGACATGAGGATGTGCAGAATACAGCTTTAAGGTGTCATTAAAGCCACTATGAGTTCATGTTTATGTCCATCGGCATAACCAATGATCCAGTAGTGTTCATGAGCCTCATGAACATGATCTTCCAACCATACCTCGATTACTTTGTCGTATTCCTCATCGAAGACACACTGTTTTACTCGACTACTAAAAAGGAACATGACTACCATTTGTGGGTGGTACTAGATACACTCCGAGAGCACCGACAATATGGTAATCTCTCGAAGTTCCAGTTCTGGATTCGAGAGGTTCACTTATTTGGACACGTCATCTCAGAGGCTGTAGTTGCAGGGGATCCAGCGAAGATCAAGGTAGTACCTTCTTGGGAGCCACCTAGGATTGTGTCGGAGGTGTGGAGTTTCCAGGTATTGGCTTGGTACTATCGGAGATTTCTGCCAGATTCTCTAGAGTTTCATCATTGCTTTCAGCTTTTACGGAGAAGGGGAAACCCTTCGTCTGGTCACAGAGATGCTAGAACAGTTTCCAGGAGCAGAGGTAGAGGCTGACTACTGCCCCCATCTTGAGATTTCCAGAGGAAGGCATAGGGTACTTAGTTTACTGCGATGCATGAGGGAACGAACTCAAGTGTTTCTTGATGCAGCAGTGAGCAGTTATCACGTATGGTTCTCAGCAGTTGAGACAACATGTGTAGAACTACGCTACCCATGACCAGGAGTTAGCAGTAGTGGTCTTTTCCTTGAAGATATGGAGGCACTATCATATGGGAGAACATTTTACCATGTACTGTGATCACAAGAGTCTCTGGTATATCTTATTTCAGAAGGACCTAAACCTAATACAATGGTGGTGGCTTGAGTTCCTCCAGGACTATGACTTCGAGATAGTCTATACTCCTATTAAGAGGAATGTAGTAGCGGATGCACTCAACAGGAGATCACGCATTCAGCTACCAGGATAGGCAATAGAGTAGTTGGCCGCGTTGTAGATATCCTTTGTGGATAGGGATGGATAAGCCTATCTATAGTCTCTTACATTAATGCCCCCACTTCTTCAGCAAGTCAGGGAGGCATATCTTAGGGATGCTGACTATGAGATGTGACATGCTCAGATATCCATAGGGCATGCACCTGATGGATTTTCTAAAGATGTGGAGAACATCATCCTCTTCAGAGGGAATACCATGGAACCATTTTCACTACAGTAGGAGGTGTTGAGAGAGTTCCACACATCCCCACTAACGGTACATCCAAGAGTGGTGAAGATGTATTAGGAACTCAGATGACAGCACTGGTGGCCAGGTATGAAGAAAGCAGTAGCGGAATTTGTCTCTCTATGCCTCACTCGTCCACATGTGAAGGCAGATCACCAGGTTCCAGAAGGCTTGGTTCATACATTAGAGGTCTAAGAGTGGAAGTGGAATGAGATATACATGGATTTCGTGATGGTAATTCCACGTATGTAGAGACCTGAATCAGGACTTAAATGAACATTACATTAATTTTGCGGAATACTTAATACATAAAAAAATAGACACACAAGGACCATAATAGTTTAGTGTCTTTGGAAACATGGAATGTAATCTTCTAATTGTGGTGAAAGATCTTCAACATCTCCCATAAAGATCTTCCCCCTTTTTTTCTTACCTAAATCCTTTCTTTATATCCTGGGTTAAAGAAAACATAAAAAGGGTGAGCTCAAAATGCTCAGTAAGGGTAATCATGGATAAAATAAAACATACCGTATACATTTGAACTTCAAAACATGAACATAATGTTTAAACATTAAAAGCTTGAGCAATGACATAAAACATGGAAGTACATATGGAACAGATCATAAAGAAACATTAAGAATGATAAAATAGCATGGGAATAAAACATGTAATTGTGTCAACCATTAAGCACTTGTTTTGATTTCCATAGTATCCAAGGCATTGCTGCCAAGACCATCTTAGTGGACAAAGTCCCTTTCTGAATCGAGTTCACTCCTCGTTTCGGTCCTGTAACACTGAACCAGATTAACTTACCATTCCAGCCATGTTTATCTCATGATATATAAATCTTTACCCAATTCATTAGAGGGAGATATAGGTCCCACCCATCTTCTAATGAAATCATTCTTACTTGTGCCACAAAATAAACATACATCATTCATAATAACCCAACGAATAAAATGGGTTTCATAAACATAATCCCATAATCACAGAATCCATATAAAAGAAATGGATATCATTTCATAATAATAAAAGTGAAACCATGTAAATCATAGATACATTATACTTGAAACATTCAGAAATGAAATAATGTCATCTTAGATGAAAAATGGTTTTGATGAAACACTTGAAATGAATTCTTGTGGAAAATATCCTTTCTTCTTCAAAATTATTTTCTTTTCCCAAAATGTTATGCAATTTTAAAAGAAAAGTATTTTGTTGAAAATAGTCATGAAATATTTTGGAGTAAGCTTCATGAAAATATTTCTTTATAAAACCGTAAAAATCCTTTCATGACATATAATTTAAAAAAACATTCTTCTCCTAATTTTTCCAAAAAAGTCAAAAAGTTCCTTATAACATAATCAAAAGAAAAATTCCTTACATACCATGTAGTAAAAGTAAAAAAATGGGTAAAAATGACACTAAACATAAATAAAAACACTTTTATAAAACATGGACAAGGATGATAGAAATAACCCCAGTAAATACTTACGAATAAGCAATCTCGGATAAAAATGAGATTTGTAAAATTATCCCTTACCTTAGGTCTGATTTTCATCGAAAGTGTCCAAACCTCCTTTATAATGATTTAAATAATTTCATTGACTTATTACAGAATCATATTCATTGTTATTATATCATATATGGTTTACTTATGACTTTATAATACTCGTTCTTTTGTAAATTCCTTGTTAAATAGTGTTTTGGGTAAAATCGTTTCATTTATCATCCGTATTTTGACTTGTAATTATTCATATGATTACATAGATCATGATTACTTAATCCCAGAATATAAAACATGATTTATTTATAATATATATTCAGAATATACATATATATAATAGATATATAAATGGAAAGAAATACACCGTTCATGGAGACGGTAGGTCGTACGTACGCATGAACGCTGTTTTCGTTTCCTTATTGAGTTGAATGGAATTAAGTAGATGACATACATATATATATATATACAGTAGCTTCATAATGTCATATATTTCATTATTATTGCTTATATATAATTTATAATCATTCTTAAATGGTTAACATGGAGAATGAATCTCATAGCGTCGTGGAGACGGTAGTCCGTACGTACGCACGAGTGATGATATCATTGCCATAATTATTGAATTGAATTGGATAGGATGATACAATATATCATAATCAGTATGATGTTATAATAACTATGTATAGTTATTCTTTACACCGTTATACCCATCCATGTAAGGTGGTGTTAGAAAAACAGATTACACCACGGCGTGGAGACGGTATTCCGTACGTACGCACGCGCGGTGATTTTGTTTTCCGTAGGATGGATAGATTGTGAAATAGGGTTGTTTCATACTTATAATAACATATCATTATATTAGTGATACTTATGTTATTACTTCATAATTAAACAACTAAAAAATAAGTAGAAGTAGAAATAAATATGAAAGAATCGGTAACGGACATTACCTCTTCTTTGAAGCGCCTCTTTGAGACCTCCACATAGGGAACTAAAATTGGTCTTTGAAGAAGACCAGAACCTCTAGGATGTTTCTAGGGAAGTGGAGAAGATAATTTGGCAGGGGTTGTACGATATTGAGGGCTCATATTGGTGTGAGGAAAGGATGGGGGAGGTGCCCTTTTATAAGGGAGGAGAGGGGCACCTTTAGAAATCTTAAAAATATTAATTTAACATAAATCTAACCCCACTTAAAAACCTCCAAAAATTACTCATATCCGAATATTAGATGAGATAGGGTTGTAATCGCATCAACAAATTAAATTTAGACATGTTAGGAATTTATTTTAAACATTATGAACTTGATTTATCCTTATTTAATCAATTTAATTTTATTTGTGGTAATAACATTCTAAATTTTAAATTATAACAAATAATTACTAATTTGTTGTGAATTTTCCATAATTGGATACTTTATAACATTTTCTACCATATAAATATAAATTTATAATTTTTAAATATTTTTTTGATTTTTAAACAATTTTATAATATATTAGTTTTATAAAATAATAATAGTGTCAATTTTTACACTATTCATTTATTTGAATTTAAATAAAATTTATACAGAAGATATGTTCGAACTTAAATATTAAATAGATTCATAAAAGGTCATATGTATCTATAAAATTAGTCGATCACATTAAATAGTTCATATAAGATTTATTTTATTATTTTTAAAACCATTTATTTGGTTTATCTCTTAATAAAATAATTACTACAACATTTTTGTATAATTATTTGATATACTTATTTGTTGCATAAAAAATAATAATAAAATCCTATGATGAATATAAATCTATTAAATTTCACAATAATACTTTTACCTGAATTTATCATCTTAAAATCACAATATTTAAATTGTTATATTTATTAAATTATGAAGGTGACAACTTTGGCCTCATTTAAAATAAAATAATATAAGTGTCATTATCACTTTTATAAGACTCCAAACGGTTTTATATTAGGTAATTGGATTTTTAAGGTATAACTATATACTAACAATAAGTTTTGGTCAGGATTGTGGGGCTTTTAATGGGTATTATTATTTCAATAAAAAATATATTAATGATTTTTCACTTAATAAATAATTTCTGCATCATTACTGTATCACCATTAATGACAATTATTTAATCCCTTAAAATTCTAAATAAATTATCATGATGTATATAATTTTATTAGTTTTCTGAATACTATTCATGTTCGATGTTTTATGATGTTTATCACTAAATTAAAATTATTATACTTATAAGATTTAAGAGAGTGACATGTTGTCACTTTCTTTGGTTTTAATAATAATTAAATAATTTTCATAGTAAAAAGTGCATAAAATAATTATAATCTGACCCTTAGGTGATATGGGTCTACTTATAGCCATCAAATAGAATTTTGGAATGTGTTAGGGTAATTTTATAATATTATATTTACCCTTAATTACCCGATTTACCTTTAACTATGGTAAATAAAATTTACTGTAGTTACTTTTCATAATTCCCAAAAATAAAAAGTATCCTATTAAAATAATTTGGACCCAATGATTCCAAATATGGAATCCACTTTTTTCAAATTCAATAAAAATATGTTTCAGAAATTAAATTAACAGTAATCCCGTTGTCGAATGAAAACGGTTTTTTGTTTAAAACATTGCAAAAGATTGAATTGATTTAACCTACGAATTTAATGTAAAATCAATGCTAATGACATAAATTATATTAAATGGTTAAAATATATTCTATTTATACTTTTAAACCATTAAATATTATAATTTAACCATATAAATTATTGCGATGAAAAAAAGTTGATTTTAATTAAAATATAGCGTATTTTTACTATTCATTAAAATATGAAAGTTACCAGAATAATATGAAAAATTTATCCAAAGTAAATTTTTATTTCATGATTCTAAATAAGAATTTTATTTTGTCAAATTGAACTTATAAACATGTCAAAAACTATATTTAATGTGGGTGTGCCATCAAAAGGCAGAAAAACTGTATTTTTTTTTAAAATACTTATTTTACCCGAAAAAATTATATTGTTCTTATACCATGTTTTAGAAAATGTGTAAGATGAATAATAATGTTATAAAATTAAAAATTTAGGTAATACTATTTATAACGGCTAGTTCATAACAATATTATAATAATATATCGTTGTTTAGTAAAACATGGTATTGCGTACAACACACGCTATCGAGGAAGGTCGTGATTGGGTGTAATGAAGCCAAGTCATGGTTGTGTGTTGTGAAATAATCCTTCGTTGTTTCGTATAACATAATCCAACCATATTTCCTTTATACATTTAATATATATATATATCTATATACTCAATTTTTCGTAGAATAACTATTATCAAAATTGTGTGTAACACGATCCAAGAATAGTGTTGTGTATACTGCAAGCTAATACGGTGTTGCGTACAGTGCAAGGTAATCTTGGTGTAGCATACAACACAAGATATTAATGAAATTAAAATAATATTTTTCATAAAATCTCGGGGTGTTACATTATACCCCCATTAAAATGAATTTCTCCCTCGAAATTCGTCGGGGTTATAAATGGTTTACTTCTCTGAAGTTTGTTTAATAGAAACCCACATCGTAAAAAGGAATACCAAAACATGGCTTTAAAAAGTAATGTATGAAATGTAACGGTTACCCAAATTAACACATCACTGGGTTTCCACGTAGGAGAACATAGGTGAAAATATGGATATGGAAGAAAAATTTAACCATCAAGTTCTGATGGAGAGTGGTAGAGAACATGACTATGAAAAATCCATCAATCATAAAGCGATAGATTTGTGATGATCTAAGGTAACATCTGATTCATCGGATATAAGGGCACTAGGACATCATTTTTGATTTTCAAGATCATTTCCCTAAAGATGATGAAATTGGAAATAGAAGAAATACTTTCGTGATTTTGGTACAGTCTCACCGTTGTTCATTCTTTGGACAATTTCCACTTCATCTCTTAAAGAAATGAAGTTGAATTTGTCATTAGTGAAGTGTTAGCAGCTCATGTGATAGAATGATGGGTCATTCCATCTATCTCTAACAAAAGGTTATAAAAGTTATCAAAAATACATAAGTCCATCTATATTGTGATTAATCAAATATGGTTCCTAAAATGGACTTATAATTCATATATCATACTGCATAATATAATAAAACTAGTTTCTACTAAATAGGGACTTCCTGTAGGCTAGTGGTAGGCGATAAAGGACAGTCGCACTTCGGTTGTGGGTTTGATTCCCACAGCCTTGTCTGACGCGATGGGCTGTCGCCCGTCCAGCAGGTTGTCCTTTTTCTAAAACTACATTACTATAACATCCCATCAATAATATAAAAAAAAAATCTATCCTTAGACAATACTAACTTATGTCCAACATAATCCATTCCAATATTTAGGCTTATCTAAAATACTTTGGTCCAAGCTCATAGTATAAAGAAAATGATTACTTGAAATGTCATCAACCAAGCATGTGAATACCATCATTTATCCCCCATATATCTTGTTGGTCACATTCTAATCATGTGAATACCTTAATCATGTATTCTTTTGAAAAATGAATACTCATTAAACCTTATTGAAAACATGAATGCTGTCAAAAGTTAACTCTTTCCACATACCAAAATCCAAAAATTCTATATACTCAAACCATGATATAACCTTCTCCTTATATCAGTCATGAGATCATGAATACTATAAAACATTTAATTTTCTCCTTATCCCTTCATTATACGCATATCATCTTCATTCCAAAAATATCTGAATAACCTTTCATGGATACTGGTACCATTAATCATACACTTTCAAAACTCAAGGAAGGACAACAGTGTAACAATCCTTAGATGTCTCTTTATTCCATAGTACCATGAGATTACTTATACAACATTACACTTGATAAACATGTAATCAATCCACTAACTTCTTAAACCATTGACCGAGTTTCAACAATTATTTCATCTTACATATCATTTGTAGTCTCTTCATCATCAAAAACCTAAATACTACCCATACGGCCGTACTAATTCCCTTCATGAGACTTTCCCTTAGGGCATTGGTTTTCATAATGCACGTACATTCCACATTTAAAACATTTATCCATTTTTGATGTTGTAGCAATACCATTATCCTCATCCATGGTGTTAACTCAACCTTTTCCTTTGCACTTACTGGCTTTGTGTCCTCCTTTTACACACCGAAAGCACCTTCCAGTTCCTTTGAAACATTCTCCTTGATTCCTCTTCCCACAGGATTTACATAGGGTAAATTGAACTTTCTTTCCTCTATGATCATCATGAAACTCCATTTTCTCTTATTATCAAAGTCAGGAAACTTACCAAAGTTGAGATTATTGATCATATTATGAGATTACTGATTAGGCATAATAATGATGTTTGGACTTCCAAATCCTGTTTCATTTGGTTCTCATGATGAATATCATTCCATTGTCCATCATATCCTCCATTATCGTGAATCTTCCTATTTCCATCCATTTTCTAAAACCCAAAAAGAATAGTGTGAGAGGAAAAAATCATGCTAGGGAAAACAACAAAGTAAAGGGGAATTACCCTCAATATCTAACATCTTAGGTTAAATTCTATGATTGTTACCGTATTTCTAGGACTATATCCTATACGTATACTTATCCTTAGGGATATCCCTAGACAAACCATAGAAATATCTCTAGGGATCTCACTAACGTTTTCGTATCCTAGTTTCCAAAGGTTGACTAAACCTTTCCTCTGATACAAAAGGTAGAGACTCGAATCATGACGTAAATGAACATTACATTACTTTTGCGGAATAATTAATACATAAAAAAACAGACACACAAGGACCGTAATAGTTTAGTGTCTTTGGAAACATGGAATGTAATCTTCTAATCGTGGTGAAAGATCTTCAACATCTCCCCTAAAGATCTTCCCCCTTTTTCTCTTACCTAAAACCTTTCTTTATATCCTGGGATAAAGAAAACATAAAAAGGGTGATCTCAAAATGCTCAGTAAGGGTAATCATGGATAAAATAAAACATACCACATACATTTGAACTTAAAAACATGAACATAATGTTTAAACATCAAAATCTTGAGCAATGACATAAAACATGGAAGTACGTATGGCATAGATCATAAAGAAACATTAACAATGATAATATAGCTTGGGAATAAAACATGTAATTGTGGCAACCATTAATAACTTGTTTTTATTTCCATAGTAGACAAGGCATTGCTGCCAAGACTATCTTAGTGGACAAAGTCCCTTTCTGAATCGAGTTCACTCCTCGTTTCAGTCCTATAACACTGAACCGGATTAACATACCATTCCAACCATTCTATCTCATGAGATATAAATCTTTACCCCATGAATTGGAGGGAGATATAGGTCCCACCCATCTCATAATGAAATCATTCTAACTTGTGCCACAAAATAAACATATATCATTCATAATAACCCAACGAATAAAATGGGTTTCATAAACATAATCCCATAATCACATGATCCATATAAAATAAATGGATATAATTTCATAATAATAATAGTGAAACCATGTAAATAATAGATACATTATACTTGAAACATACACATATGAAATAATGTCATCTTAGATGAAAAATGGTTTTAATGAAACACTTGAAATGAATTCTTGATGAAAATATCCTTTCTTCTTCAAAATCATTTTCTTTTCACAAAATTTCATGCAATTTTAAGAGAAAAGGATTTTGTTGAAAATAGTCATGAAATATTTTGGAGGAATCTTCATTAAAATAAGGCTTTATAAAACCGTAAAAATCCTTTCATGCCGTATAAGTTAAAAAAACATTCTTTTTTTAATTTTGCCGAAAAAGACAAAAAGTTCCTCATAACGTAAACACAAGAAAAATTCCTTAATACCATGTAGTAAAAGTAAAAAATTGGTAAAAAGGAAACTAAACATACATTAAAACACTTTTATAAAACATGGGAATGGATGATAGAAATAACCCCAGTAGATACATACGAATAAGAAATCTCGGATAAAAATGAGATTTTCAAAATTATCCCTTACCTTAGGTCTGATTTTCTTCGGAAGTGTCCGAACCTCTTGTATAATTATTTAAATAATGTCATTGACTTACTACAGAATCATATTCATTGTTATGATATCATATATTGTTTACTTATGACTTTATAATTCTCGTTCTTTTGTAAATTCCATGTTAAAGAGTGTTTTGGGTAAAATCGTTTCATTTGTCATCCGTGTTTTGACTTGTAATTATTCATATGATTACTTAGATTAAGATTACTTAATTCCCGAATATAAAACATTATTTATATATAATATATATTCATAATATACATATATATAATAGATCGATAAATGGAAAGAAATACACCGTTAATGGAGACGGTAGGTCATACGTACGCATGAATGCTATTTTCGTTTCCTTATTGAGTTGAATGGAATTAAGTAGATGACATATATAAATATATATATATCCAATAGCTTTATAATGAAATATATTTCATTAGTATTTCTTATATATACTTTATAATCAATATTAAATGGTTAACATGGAGAATTAATCTCATCGCGTCGTGGAGACGGTAGTCCGTACGTACGCACGAGCGATGATATCATTCCCATAATTATTGAATTGAATTGGATAGGATGATACAATATATAATAATCATTATGATGTTATAATAACTATGTATAGTTATTCTTTACACCATTATACCCATCCAAGTAAGGTGGTGTTAGAAAAACAGATTACACCACGGCGTGGAGACGGTATTCCGTACGTACGCTCGCGCGGTGATTTCATTTTCCGTAGGATGGATAGATGGTGAAATAGGGTTGTTTAATACTTATAATAACATACCAGTATATTAGTGATACTGATGTTATTACTTCATAATGAAACAACTAATGAAGAAGTAGAAGAAGAAATAAATTTGAAAGAATCGGTAACTGACATTACCTCTTCTTTGAAACTCCTCTCTGAGACCTCCACATAGGGAACTAAAATTGGTCTTTGAAGAGAAACAGGACCTCTAAGATGTTTCTAGAGAAGTGTAGAAGAGAATTTGGTAGGGTTTTTCCGAGATTTAGGGCTCATATTGGTGTGAGGAACGGAGGGAGGAGGTTCCCTTTTTTAAGGGAGGAGAGGGGCACCTTTGGAAATCTTAAACATATTAATTTAAAATAAATCTAACCCCACTTAAAAACCTCCAGAAATGACTCATATCCGAATATTAGATGAGATAGGGTTGTAATGGCATCAAAAAATCAAATTTAGACTTGTTAGGAATTTATTTTAAAAATTATCAACTTGATTTATCCTTATTTAATCAATTTAATTTTATTTGTGGTAATAACATTCTAAATTTTATATTATAACAAATAATTACTTATTTGTTGTGAGTTTTCCATAATTGGATACTATATATAATTTTATACAATATAAATTTAAATTTATAATTTTTAAATTTATTTGTGATTTTTAAACAATTTTATAATATATTATTTTTATAAAATAACAATAGTGTCAATTTTGACACTATTCATTTATTTGAATTTAAATAAAATATATACAGAAGATATGCTCGAACTAAAAGCGTTAATAGATTCATAAAAGGTCATATGTATCTAGAAAATATTGGATCACATTAAATAGTTCATATAATATTTATATTATTATTTTTAAAACCATTTATTTGGTTTATCTCTTAATAAAATAATTACTACAACATTTTTGTATAATTATTTAATATACTTATTTGTTGCGTAAATAAGAAAAATAAAATCCTATGATGAATCTAAATATATTACCTTTCACAATAATACTTTTACTCGAATTTATCATCTTAAAATCACAATATTAAAATTGTTATATTTATTAAATTATGAAGGTGAAAACTTTGGCCTCATTTAAAATAAAATAATATAAGCGTCATAATGACTTTTATAAGACTCCAAACGGTTATATATTAGGTAATTGGATTATTATGGTATATCTATATACTACCAATAAGTTTTGGTCAGGTTTGTGGGGATTTTAATGGGTATTATTATTTCAATAAAAACTATATTACTGATTTTTCACTTAATAAATAATTTATGTATCATTAATGTATCGCCATTAATGACAATTATTTAATCCCTAAAAATACTAAATAAATTATCATGATGTAGATAATTTTATTAGATTTCATAAGACTATTCATGTTCGATGTTTTATGATGTTTATCAGTAAATTAAAATTATTATACTTATAAGATTTAAGAGAGTGACATGTTGTCACTTTCGTTGGTTTTAATAATAAATAAATTGTTTTCATAGTCAAAAGTCCATAAAATGAATATAATCTGACCCTTAGGTGATATGGGTCTACTTTTAGCCATCCAATAGAATTTTTACATGTTTAGGGTAATTTCATAATATTATATTTATCCTTAATTACCCGATTTACCTTTAACTATGGTAAATAAAATATACCGTAGTTACTATTCATAATTCCCAAAAATAAAAAGTATCCTATTAACATAATTTGGACCCACTGGTTTTAAATATAGAATCCATTTTTTCAAATTCAATTCAAATAAGTTGCAGAAATTAAATTAAAAGTAATCTCGTTGTCGAATGAAAACAGGTTTTTGTTTAAAACATTGCAAAAGATTGAATTGATTTAACCTACGAATTCAATGTAAAATCAATGAGAATGAAATAAATTATCTTAAATGGTAAAAATATATTCTATTTATACTTTAAAACAATTAAATATTATAATTTAACCATATAAATTATTGCGATGAAGAAAAGTTGTTTTTAATTAAAATATAGCGTGTTGTTACTATTCATCAAAATATGAAATTTACCAGAATAATATGAAAATTTTATCCAAAGTAAATTATTATTTCTTGATTCTAAAAAAGAATTTTATTTTTTCAAATTGAACTTATAAACATGTCAGAAACTATATTTAATGTGGGTGCGCCATCAAAAGGCGACAAAACTGCATTTTTTAAAAAATACTTATTTTACCCGAAAAATTTATTTTCTTCTTATACCATGTTCTAGAAAATGTGTAAGATGAATAATAATGTTATAAAATTCAAAATTTAGTTAATACTATTCATAACGGCCAGTTCATAATAATATTATAATAATATATCATTGTTTAGTAAAACATGGTTTTGCGTACAACACACGCTATCGAGGAAGGTCGCGATTGCGTGTAATGCAAGCCAAGTCAGGGTTGCGTGTTATGCAAGAATCCTTCGTTATTTCATATAACAGAATCCAACCATATTTCATTTATACATTGAATATATATATATATATACTCAATGTTTCGTAGAATAACTATTATCAAAATTGTGTGTAACACGATCCAAGAATAGTGTTGCGTATGCTGCAAGCTAATACGGTGTTGCGTACATCGCAATGTAATCATGGTGTAGCATACAACACAAGACATTAATGAAATTAAAATAATATTTTTCATAAAATCTCGGGGTGTTACAACGTACATCCAGAGGACATGACTATATCTGGGTGATCGTAGACCGACTCACCAAGTTGGCACACTTCCTACCGATCAGATAGCAGGGCTCAATTGAGAGCTTAGGACGCCTATATGTGTAGGAGATGGTGTTTTTTCATGGAGTACCTTCTTCTATTGTCTCCGACCATGATGCACGCTTTACTTCCCGGTTATGGAAGGGGTTGTAGAAAGCTTTTGGGACACAACTTATCTTGAGCATTGCCTTCCATCCTCAGACTGATAGTCAGACTGAGAGGAAAATCCATACCCTCAAGGACATGCTCCGTGCATATTTCTTCAACTTCTGTCATAGCTGGGAGGATCACTTACCCTTAGCAGAGTTTGCGTACAATAACAGCTACCACTCCACCATCGGAATGGCCCCTTACAAGGAATTGTATGGCCGACCTTGCAGATCGCCACTGTCCTGGAAAGACCCATGAGAGTCAACACAAGGGGGACCAGAGATGGTACGAGATACCACCAAGAAGTTGCAAATCATCCAGGAGTGGATGAAGACTGCATAGAGCAGACATAATTCTTTTTCTGATAAGAGGCGGAGACCACTGGAGTTCGAGGATGGAGACCACATCTTCCTACGGGTTTCACCTCGATGAGGACTGCGGAGATTTGTCCGAGGTAGCATATTATCTCCACGTTTTATCGGGTCATTCCAGGTCCTCAGAAGAGTAGGTGAGGTGGCTTGCTACCTATCCCTTCCACCTCAGTTGCACCGGGTGCACGACGTCTTCCACGTTTCTCAGCTGAGGAGATACGTCCACGGCATGTCCTACATCATCGACCACGGGGATCTGGACATCGGTGATGAGGTGACTTTAACATAGGTCCCAGTGGAGATTGAGGATTGACAGGGGCAGGTCCTACGTGGACGGTCGATTCTTCAGGTGTGAATTAGCTAGAACCACGAGGACCTCCAAGAGAGCACATGGGAGTGAGAGGCTCAGATGCATGCTCAGTACCCCCTTTTGATTCCCTATTGTGTGTGTAGCTTTACGGGGACATAAATCTCCGAGGTGGGGTTAATGTAAAGACTCATAAATTTCAAGGAAATTTTTTTCATAAATTCTTTGGAATTTTACGAGTCCGCAGTTTCTGACGGTGCTTGATTTCGATGCCCGGTGTTCCTGGAATCAATTTATGAAGTTTTGTTCGGGTACCTTCAGTAAACGTACGTGCGAGTTTTTCTATCTTTTTAACAGGTGCTTGGAATTGAAATATGAGGGCACCTTTGAACTTGTAGCGCCGGTTTTCACATAAGAATACTTTCACCTCGATGGAAAATGATCTGGTATGAGAGTTGGTTTTTGAGTTTCATGTGGATTAATAAAATAAAATAAGTGAGAAATTATTTTTTTTGTTGAACCCGCGCCATGTGGATATGGTTCGTTAAAAGCTCGACATGGGAGTTGGTGGTGGGACCACCACATCCCAACCTCCCATGGCAATATAATTGGGGTGGGGACTACCCGAGCAGCATTACCTCCCACGAGAGTTTATGACGAGGGGTCCACGCAGGGCTTAATCGCCCATTTAATGCAAGAGGAGGAAACCTCCATACTCTCCCTAATTTATGTGTGAGAGCCTCTTGGTCTCTATATCCTCTATTAATGAAGGAGAATAAAACCTCCTCAAAACCCCCAATTAATGTAAGGGAACCCCCATGACCCTCTTCATGTTTGATTAGTTGGGAACCACCAGAGCCTCTAACCCCCTCGAAACTCCCCAATTTTTATTATGCCAACCACTCATGTAATTATTTTGGTGGAGACACTTCTCTTTTTTTTTTAATTTCATATTTCTAACAACGTGAACTTAATTTACTGGGGACCACTTAATTAATTCACGCCATCAGACATAATAGATTAAAATACATTATTTTTGCACATTTTTTTTATCTTTAGTAGAGAGATTGGGAGAATAGAATCCTCCAACGAAGAACGTGAAGACACCGGCGACAACAAATTCTTTCTCAGATTCTTCCTTGGAACTCCTACCGACGTGGGATCTCTTTGATGACCATTCTTCCTTCCTCCTCACCGTAAACGGGCCGACACACGAGCTGGGAAGTGGAAGTGTGCGGCGAATGACAACAACATCATCTTCCTCCATGAAGAATGAATGCCCGACAATTACAAAGGTAGGGTTTTGATTTAAGTTTTTTAATGCTTAATATTCAATAATTAAATCAACTTCATGAACTGGTTACTATCGTTCTAACATGGAGGGTTCGGGCCAAATGAACATGGCCCGACCCATCCGAAAACTTTATGGTTTTGGGACCTTGGATCGATGGTGAAGTAGTAGCGGCATGTCAACATGGCGACGAAGATGAAGAAGTAAAATTGAGGTCGCGCTACCCGTGACCTCCGTGAACCGCGTCGCCAGCCGAGCGGCGCCCGACCAGCCAACCTGCATGTTGCTCGGCACGTGCCCTGGCAGAAACCGCGGCCAGCCCAGTCTCTTTCACCCTGAACTCATGCCATGCGCGCTACCGGCGCGCCCCGTGCCTGCCCGGAGCCCTCTCGGTGCCTGCCCGGTGCCCAGGCCGCCCTCCTGGTGCATGCCCGGCACCCAGGACACCTGCTCGGTGCCTAGGCTGCCTTCCTGGCACACTCCCGGTGCCTGGTTGGCACCCCGGTCGCCCTCCCAGCACCCAGGACAGCTTCCCGATGTGCCCCGTGCCATTCCTGGCACAACTACGACCTGCATGTGCCCCGCACAACCTATCGTTGGCGTCTCGGGCTGAGACGCCCGAGTCGCGCCCCTCCTGGCACCGACCGAACCTACCACTAGACTTCAGGCCGAGTCATCAATGTGGCGACTTCGGCCTGAACACTCCACACAGTCTGCTGGGTTGGGCCCAGCAGTCTAGGCCAAATTTAGCGGTTGACCTGCCCAACGGGCCGAGTCAGACCCAAAAAATCTGACCGGGTCGGACTGGACCAATCCCCACTAATGACCCATCACATACTTTGGCCATATCTTTGGCACCAGAAGTCTGTTTGACGAACTATCAGCGGTGTTAATTATCTCTTTGAGAAACATTCCCTTCAAAAATACCCCATTAGAGTTCGAGGTATAGTTGAGATATGGTCGGGTTGGTTCATACATGAAACCAACCAGGACCCTGGGACAAGAAGGCTGATAACTCATAGACCAGGTGTCCGATTGGTGCACCATCTATTGCGTTCAGACACCTTTGACATTGAGGATCTTTGAGATACTTCTTCGTGGGACTTCGTGAAACCTAGAGTATCGTTTTGTAGCTCCTCGAGAAGACCCTCCCATAGAAGAGAAATCATAGTACAGAGACCTAGAGGCTGGCTGAGATCAGATATCGGTTTGTCTGATTCATTTCGGAGTGACTTGACAAGCCCAGTGTGGATCGCTACTGTGTGAGGTGGAAAACCTAAGGAGGAGGACCGATACTGTGTGAGGTGGTACACCCGCGGTACTTGGCAGGAGGAGTACCTCTGTAGGCTTTTATGGAGATCACTATTGTGTGAGGCAGCAGACCCAGGGCGAGAATCACTATAATGTGAGTCGGCAAGCTCGTGGTACTTGACAGGAGGAGTACCTCAGCAGTCTTTGGATAGTGGGTATCACCTCGGAGTCACGAAAAAACCACTGTGCTCGACAGAGGAGGAGTTCTCCAACAGTCGTGGTTTCGTTAATGTAAATCTTGGTTTGAGCTGAGTCAATGAACTTTGTGCTGTATTCATGATTGAGATGGGTCACTTGATAACTTCGGTATATATATGGGAATATACCTAATGAATTGTTATCTGTTGAAATCATACATTGTGGTTTATCCTTGTTGGATTTTGTGAGACCTTGAGGGTCTCGAGGTCCCTACTGAGTATCGTTATACTCACCCCTTCACGGGTTATGCCCGCATCTCGTTGTGTTGGATGAAAATTACAGAGAGCGCTGATGGAGACCGAGAGCGCCGGGACTGGATAGTACCTGGAAGAGTACCTTAAATCGTATTAGTACACGGTGGAGTCTGACAGATGTGGAGTGATGAGGAGGCCATCTGTACCTACCTTTTAGGTAGGAACCCCGGAGGATGATCCAAGAGCTTCATTCACCTTCCATCTGTTTTTCCCTTTTTTTTTGTACTTGATTTGAGTTTTAATTGTACTTTATATTTGGGATTGTATTCTGGCCCCTTTTACATTCCAGCACTTCTTCTGTATACAGTTTTTCTTAGTGTTTGCTTCTACTTGTACTCTGGTTGTGTGCTCACATTTTATAAAGGCAATGCCTTCTCGGTTTTAGGAAAATACGCCTTTGGTGTTAGTCGCCAGCCCCTGTCCTATGGAAGGGGGGCTTGGGGTAGTCACGATAAGGGCCCCAAGGGACAGGTCGTGACAAAAGAAGTTATAATTTTAAAATCAATATTTATTGAATAGGTGAATATTTTAATTAGAAAACAATTTCATATTTAGATAATTATTTTCATATTATAGAGTTTATTTTTTAATTATACATAACATAAAATTGTTCTATTTAATTTTTGGGATTGTTTCTAAACTACTTGAATTTTTTGTGAATAGTAAAGTACAATAATTTGCACTATTTAACAAATACATCAAATATTGATTCATATATGATGTTTGGATTTTGTAAGCCCATAATCTCAAAATAACCTTCATAATTTTATATTTTTATCAAAAAGGTTCATACTATTGAATGTTTTGGGCCAAAATATTAAAATAATGTATATAGTAATCGAAAAACACCCCTTCCTCCCCTATAAATTCAACCCATCGTCACCTCTTCTCCTCACAGCTTCTAAGCTTTGAATATTTTACAAATTATTACTAATAATCATCCCAAGACTATATCCACTTTCATTAGTATTTTCCCTTGACAAATGACTAAATTTTTTCCCCATAAAAAGTTTTTCCAGAAGAATAATTCAAGAATTGAAATCATCTATCATTTTTTTAATTTAATTTTAATTTATTTTGTTTTTCATATTCCCTACTAACCACCATTTATCTTAGTGTAATGGTTCCTTATATATATTATATATAGTTTAGTTTAATATTTTAATGAAATAATTCATCATCAAAGCTCTTAACCTCTTTCTTTTATTATAAAAATGAAAACATTATTTGTGAAGTGTTGATAAATCACCTTCAAGAATGAAAAGTTTTTATTTCCCATAAATACCTCCTGGGATGGTCATAAAACTGGTATAATGGTTTAATAATATTTTAAACATTTTTTTATAAAATTTTTATTTTTATGATGTAACACACATATAATAATAAAAAATAAAACCAAATTAGTTTGCGATGATATAAAACTACCAAATTTATCTAAATGATTATCATTAATGATTTCTGTAATGAATAATAATTATTTCTATAAAAAATATAATACCATTTACCCTTATTTAAGATCATTAATAATATATAAAATCAATTTTGGATAATTATTATCATGCCACATGATCTTTCATATATATATATAGGTGAAATGATCTGGAGGACAAAGAAAACAAACACTCTCAAATTGTGGAATAGAACACTATAACTCATCAAAATGGACATAAAAGAACATAATATGTTATATTGAATCTAATTCATGTAAAATATTTTCATTATAGAGTAATTAATGAATCAAATTTTTTATACATGATATTAATGTGACAAAATAATTCATATATAAGGTGATTGGATATCTAACCAAACTCCCTTTATTTGGAATATTCCTCATTCATTCCAAATCTCAGTGTGGATGATCATTTAATATTTCTAAATAATTATTTTTTGGCAATTCACTTATTATTTTCGAGGATATACTTGTTTCCAATATCATTTTCTGACAAATGAAAAGATTTTATAAAACAACTATTCTTTACGAAACACATTTTGAGCCCCCTTGAGTTGTTTTTTCTTCACATAAGAAAAATGAATCCAATAAAAAATTTATTTTTCCCTATCTCATTTCGGATCCACAATTTTTATTCATTAATTTATTAATTATCAAATTAAACCCATTCATCTCCAAGGGTTATTTCATGTATAATATTGATATATGTTCTAATGTGCAAGCATGATTATGTAAATGTTATAAAGTGATGGGTGCACCCAGAATTATATATGACTCCAATTAATTGGTTAATGTGATATATCTCATGGTATAATATGAAATATTCCTTACCATCATACTATATGTTTTCAGAATGATGATGTTTTTATTATTCGCATTTCTTATATGTGAACATGATGTTATCTTTGTTCACAACTTTGCGTGGTATTTCACCACTAAGACACAATGTTTTATTTTTATAATTTCCACATTCCATGACAAAACCTAATGATTCCTCACATTATTATGATCATAATACTATGATTATTCTATGATTATTATGATTATTATCATCCATTTTATATTGATTCATGATCTTATATATCATCCTACTGGGCTTTTATCACTCCCTTTTCTTTAAAGTATATCCCCAAGGGAAATCATATATTAAGAATCACATGATGTACACAACAACTATAGAGATTAATGAATTAAATAATGTTAAAATTTATTTACATAAATCATATTTTTGGTCATAATTTTCCCGAGCCACTAAACATTTTTTCTAGCTTTTTTATTCTTTTATGTTGTTTATCTCTAAAATGAAGAAATAATAATATAATAAATATAGGGTCTCAACAAATATAATGTTTAATTTTTTTTTATGGATGTGTGGATAGACCAAAAATTCCAAAAAATGCATTATTTTAAAATTTTGGAGGCACTTCGTGTGAGATAGTCTTCCCATTATTATATAGTTTTGTGTATTTTCAACATTGTCCGTCTTTCTCATTTATAAAATGATACTCCTTACCCGGACATATATACACCTATTAAAGACTTTGGATTCGAAAAATCCTACCAAAAAAACTCCCATAAATACAAATACATATTTTATAGTTTCAATGAATTCCAATCTACCGACTCTGACATTGTTAATAGGATATCCAAAAGAGATTTCCATAATAGAATATAATCATCTTAATGAATCTATTTCTTTATCTTTATTATTTTACTACATTCAATTAAATATTAATACATAAAATATAATAACACAAGTATATATTATATAATTAGATGTTATTATGTTAATTTAATATCATAAATCTATATCCTCTTCCATCAAATGGGAAACACAATTGTCGATCAGGAGTACCGTGGACTACCACCTGATGAACAAATATATCTCATTTTCCCTAAAAATATCTCACGGTTAACAATATTGATTAATTTAAAATATATAGAAAATATTGATGATGTAATTATATCTTGTTAATTTTAATATCACATATAAATTCCTACTTTCAAGGTAGGTTAAAATAGGATTATGTTGCTCCTGTGTGTAATAGACTACCACATCCTGAATTGATCTTAATTGTTTTTCACATACGAATTACATGGAATTTTATAAAGAAATATTTCATAAATATATTTGATATATATAAAACCATATTTATTATAAAAAATAATTAAACCACCCACTTCCATACCCATCCACCCATAATGAAATGATACCATCGCTCATGCGTACTTATGGATTACTGCCTCCACGAAGTTATGTGATTACGTTTACATGTAAAATATTTAAAATAGGATTTAGAAATCAATCCATTAAGTAAATATAATATCAATAATTTTAATATACATATTTAGATGATGAAAAATTTAATAAATACAAAATTAAAAAATCATGAAAAATACGCTTGAGAAAACATGGAAATTAACACGCAAAACAACAACATTAATAAATGATTATTAACAAATGGGTGGATGGAAGATATAATAGTATTATATATGATATTAAAAATATTAATATGGTTATAATATAAATTAATAACATTCTTAAATCAGTTAAACATGAGTTTAAATCATGATAAACCAAAACGAAGTATGAGACAAGGGGTTTTTTCTCAATTTTCTTTCATTGAGGCATATCGTAATGTTATTCTCATAATTTATTTTATACAATGTATATAGTATCCCTATTATATGTTCTATCATAAATAATTCATATCTCATGCTACCTTTTAGTTTCAATTTGTATTATTTCACTTAAGGGGTAGTGACTTGAAAATTAACAAGTGGTATGGAACGTTAAAACTCAATTTATTTTCATAGGTTATATAAAATCTAAATTTTCATTTATATTCATTGATTATGTGTTTAATGAATTTATATTATAATAGGTTTAATTTATTATTATTTTTTATGGAAATTTGATACACATAATAAATTAATTTATTAATTCTCACTTAAACATTATGATCATTGTTAGGGTTTCTCGTCTATAATTGTTATCTTTGGGACATATGTCACATTATACACCATTCCTTTTCTGAGGAGTATCTAATTACCTGATGATTTGTTATATCTTGAATTAATTTATATTCATTGAATTTAATGTTTAATTTTATGTTATTCCATTCATGGGGCTTATCATTAAATGGTTAAAAATTGGTATGAGATATATTTTTAAATCTCATTTTATTCAGGATTGTTTATATATGAATTCCCATTAAAGGAAATTATATGATCAATATATAATAAAACCATTTCAAAATATTATACCATATTTATTCATTATTTTTGAAGAAAAATAAACATTTTTATTTTTCTGTTATTATGATGATTTAAGAAAATATGTTTAATAAAATCCAACTTAATTTCCTTCTTAAGATGATTTCTGTTCAAATACATATTTAATATTGTTTCTAAAAATAATTTTTTTTGATTTTTAAAGTCATTATTACCCATAAATATATTTTTAAAAAAAATTAAATGTAATCTTCTTGTCATTTTTTTTATAAGGTACTTTTGAATTTTCTATTAAAAATATGAAAGGGTGATTTAATTTTAACATAATCTAAATGAAAAAAACATTTCCACCATCATGACCACTCATTTACATAAATATTATATTACAATTATAACAGTATAATTTTAAATAATGATTTTCCCTAATATTATATAAATATTTTGTTTTTAAAAGTAATTTTCAAAGTAAAAATGTTCTATTCCTTAAAATTTTTTTAAAATATTTTATTTATATTTCTATTCATAAAAACACTTTAGTTTAAATATATTCTAATCAATAAAATATGTAATTATATCATCCTTATTATTTCTCTAGATAATTTACGATCTGTTTGACCAGGGAATGTATTGACATCTTCTTTCTTGGTTAATTTTTGTAATAATTAAATATCCATTAAAACATTCGGATTATTGGCATACTAAACATTAAAATTGTCACAAATAACCGTATTATTTATCATGGATATTCTTATTACATTAACCACATATAATTTCTATATAAGATACATTAAATTTTATGTTATATGATTTAATTCAAAAAAATGTTAATAATCCATATTCATTACTGGATATAGAAATTTAATTATAAGGAATATTTTTCATGAATTAAATAAATCATTAAATTTAGGATTAATGCGTGGGACATGAAGTTATGGGTGGGGATCAGTTAAAGATATCAAATAGACGCATTGGTAGTCTAATAAGACAAATAATTTAGGTAAGAAATTTTAATGGGATTCTGGTGTAAACCTACCCATCAGTTAAACATTATTAAAAGAATGTCCTGATGACAATGGTATCATGATTTATGAGATCATGACATCCAATATTACTAATTTTATTCATCGAGAAATAATTCATTTTTATCCATGAAATTACTCCACTGCTATTATCCAGAGTATCATTTACAACTCAATTTATTGATTAATTAGAAAAGTGTGTGTAGTTATTTTACTTTCCAAAATGATAATATCTTATCTAATAATAACTGTCATGTTATTAATTATATTTCATGTGTGTATAAATATTTATCTTTATATATTTATTATTCCTTATTTTATTATACATTATCTACTTATGGTATATTTAATAGTATGGAGCCCTTTTAGAGAATTTGATATCAGCCTTTTTTCATTTCATAAGAATCTAGGAAACATACCAAGAATGATATGATAAGTTAATCTAGAGGATATAATTATATTCTTGAAACAAATATATTATAATTTGTTTATTCAAAAGAAACATGGAAATCATGTATGTATCTAATATACGAAGACTACTGAACAATTTTGTACTTTAGGATTTGATTTCTTGTATCAAGAACCAATGTAATTATGTTGACATTATATTATAGTTACTAATGATTTTAAAATTATAAAAATTAATATCACAAATACTTATTATCAAAATTTATGCCTAATTTATTTCGTTTCATAAAATTTAATGAATTAAAATGTCAAAAAAATTATTTAAAAAAATAGATCTTGGTTTATAAAAGGATTTATTTAATCATTTTGATAGAAAAACTGATTTTTACTAGTTTATTGGAATTAAAATTTTACATTATGATTCAATATACATATATTAACTTATTTGGTTACCTTTATTCATTCCATCAATCTAAACGAATACAATATAACATTTACAATGATTACTTATAATGTTATCGTATTAAAATTTATAATGGTATGTTTTTGTATAGTATTTCAGGTGGTGAACGATTTGAAAAATAGTATTTATTTGAAATAAAAGGGATGTGAAAATAATATTCTGCAATATTCTATCACATTAAATAAATTTATTCCATACAGTTTTAATTAATTTTACCTGTTGAAAATTTTAATGGGTATATATAATATTGTAAGGACTAATGATATAATTCATAATGAGATATATATCATAGTATTTTTTGTAAGACTACAATACACTTCTTTTGATGATTAATAAAAATATGATTAGATTTTCAATTTTTCATTACCATTTTTTAAAATTATTCTTTCTTAGTTGTATTGTATGAGATAGGGCTTTCTTCCAAAATATATTTTAAATATTAATTTTCATGATACTAATTCCAACCAAACAATAAAACAAAATGGTTATGACAATATAGAATTAATTATAGTAAAATCACTGATTGAATATTCAATCCTAACATGTATCTTTCTTTGATACACAAATTTAAATCTATGACACTTTATGATTATTTTACTATTGGGTTCTCTAATTATACTATAAGATTATACTCAGATACTTCAAAATGGGTCGGAAAAATAATGTAAATACATAATGAATATTCCCCCCATGATTATTAATCTTGTTAAAGTGTTAAACCACCTTTTTTAATGCAATAAATAAAGATCTATTTTATAACCAAAAAATATATTCATAGTTATTCTCCATAGGTTAGCCTATACCAAATCCTACATATACATATTTATAACTATAAAGGTATAAAATTTCTAGGAGATAATAGAATATATACCTTAACAATTATGATATTTTCATAAATTTATAATTATATATATTTTTTCTAATAGTTTATTCTAGTCATAAATTCTAATACTAGTTAAATTGTGACAATTCTAACAATAGTATAAAATGACAAAATCCTAGAAACCATTGATCCTATATTCTCACATTATCATTATTAAAAAACATAAAATCACATAATATTTACCTTAATTGTATATAATTAATAGGTATGTTTGTATTTTTCCAAAATAACAAAAATTTATATGATATCTAATATAAACATTGATCATGTACTCCTGCAAACCTATAATGTTTTCTTAAGCATATATTGATACCGACTATGGAACCTTAGACAACAGCTCTATGAAGCTAGTGCAAGTAATCACTTACTATAAATATTGGCTTCAAAACCATCGAAGTTGACTCAATGGTATAAAAAAAACAATAATATTGAAAACAAATATTGAGATAATAACACACCAAGGAAATTTTTCACTTCGGGTTTTAGATATATAGGAAACCCCTTTGAATAAAAAACCAAATTCTCCCCCACCTTGTGGAAATTTTCATAATTATACCTAAAATATGTTATTGAACACTATGTATTCAATATCTCCCATAATAATCTATACACAGACAACTATAGTATGGAAATAAAGTGGAAAACATTTCTCCATAACCAAGGTAAAAAGAAAAATATGTCGGGTAAACTTATAAATTTTGGTAAGGAGGTGTGTAGATGATATCATATAAAATCATAAACATGTTATATATACATATTGTATAAGTAAATAAAAATCAATCATTGTCATATATTTGTTCACATAATATTGAAATAAATCAATCAAATGATTAAAAATATAATAAATCACATGGAAAAAAATAACTAATATCATTGTGGTGGTATTAATAATACAGATATCTGAATTATCAAGAACACTAATCAACATCTTCTATCATGACTTCTTTCTGTAAAATCGGGATCTTAGCAGAAAAGGCCACATGCTGAGTCATCTAATTTAAATTTTTATGGTATAAAAACATAAAAAATACTAGTTTTTCTTATAAGAATACATATATATTGGGTGCTATAATACAACTGGAGCCCCTGTCACTTAATTAATTCTAATGAGTTCATAATATGAAAGAAATTATTATCAATAAAATATATAATCGAAAATTCCTCCAAATTAATAAACATCTATATTTGAATAATAAATATATTGGGTATAAATAAATTATCCAATAAATAATGAAAATAACATGATGATAATATATCTAGATAATGAATATGGATTTTATAATAATGGAATATCCATTTTGTAGATTGAAATCATTTAATTATCAATACATAGAAAAAACAATTTTCATTTAAAGGAAAATTTTAAAGGTATAACATAAGAAGAGATAAAGAAATATATATATTTTTATTTTTTGATATTAATCCCAAAAAATAAAATTTGAATAAGAATATTTTTAAGATAATTAATCTAACCTAAATTAAAATGATTTATTAAATTTTTTTTGATATATATATTTTGAATAAATACTAAATAAAGTTATTTTAGAAAATATTTCATGACATTATCATAAAAATATTACATTCCAATTTCCTTTAAAAATAAATTTCTTAAATAGAAAATGAAACAAAATTTAAACACAACTTTAAAATAGAACACAATAATGGAACCATGAAATAGAAAAAATAGTTTTTTAATGGTGATGTGGAGTTAAATATAAAATTTAATAATATTAAAAGAAAGAGTTCTTTATATTTAAAATTTTCATTAATTAAAATCGACATCACCAAATGAGAAATAAATATAATTACTGAATAAAATTATGTCTATTAGAAGAGGTTAAGAAAAATATGATTTAAAAATAATAAGTATTTTTTTGAATGAATGAATATGTATAGGGATAAAAAAATATTCATTAAAGTTGTTTACAATTATTTTGAGGAATGATATACCTTTATATGAAAGAAATTATTCTAAGAAAATTATTTGAATTAAAATATTCCCTATTACTAGAATGAAGAAATAATTGTCAATATTATTAAATCATATATGGAATAATAAAAATATAAAAGAATGCAGTTCAAGAGAAATAGTTATAACTCTAATAAAAGAGCTTTAAGTTACTAACATTCCTTATTGACTCAATAACAGTTGAGACAAAATCTATTATCTGGTAAAAAATATGATATTTCAATACATTTAATATCATGATATGTATTATAAAAATTCATAAATGTTCTAGATAAAAAATACATAAATGATGATTACTGATGATTAGGGAATCTATCATAGTGATGAAAAATTGTATTGAGAAATCCCATTGCATATTTTGATAAATTTTAGTCACAAAAATATGTAGTATTCTTGAAAAATCATTAAAATTACATGACAGAAACATTAAAAATAATAATAGTGGTAAAATATATAGTATATATCCAATATAGAAGATTAATATGTGAATAAATTTAATACATGACTTAGTGAAGGGAAATTATGATGAAAACCATAACATTAATTTTTAGATTCAATGAAATCACCTTAACCAATATTATAATTGAAATATCTGTCTTAATAACTCATTATAGATCATTATTCAGATTAAGTAACCCTTTAACTATTTTTTATAATCACTTTTTTATGTTCAATTTTTTATTTGTCTCTTATTTTCTTTACCCGAAACATTAATTCTGATTCTTTCACATAAGATCCCTAAAGGGGACCTCGAACCCCATTCTATGATAATAAGTTTACCATTACCATATTATAAAATATATTAAAGTTATTTTGTTACAATGGTTTTTAATTTTCCATTTTAATTTTATGGGACTATTATCTCGGTTTTGAGAATTTGATCAATAATTGGAATGTTTCGGGTAATCTATCGATTACAACAGATTATTTCATAATGAAATTCAATTTTATTCAGTTAATCCTAATTTTTTGTTTATTGTAAAAGTTTATTTAATATATTTTTTATTGAGTTTTGAAGAAGTTGTGATTCTTGGATAATGGTTGTAGAATCACTGAATGGCGTAGGATGTCGGGGTAGTTCATTTCCCCATATATAAATGTGATCACAACATAAAATTGTATTAACTATAAAGGACTTTGTTAAAAAAAAATATAATAATAAAAATTTATTAGATGATATTTTGATAACTTGGAGTTTTTTTTTATATTTTTCTATACATATATTTTTTCTAGGAATTTAAAGGAATCCTTACATAAAAATTATATCTAACCACAAGGTAGTGAGTCCAACCACAACCCATGAATCTGTGGGACCTAGAGGTTAATCACATCAAAGGGAGGACAACCCAGGCTTTCCCGTGGGAGGTAGAGAAGGCATAAGGCCCACTTTATATATGATGTAATGTGTATAAGGCCTATATATTTCTTCTAGATGGCATATGGGTTTGGGAAGATGTCCCTTGTGCTGATTCACATGGGGAGTGTCTATTGATTATAGGTGTGGATCCCCCATCACTAGCTTGATGTGGTTGTAGAAATGGTTAGTGTTGAACTGAAGCGAAAATTTGTGTAAGTATCAATGTGGGATAATGCCTTATATGGGATATTGTACATGTGTTAAAATCATATTCTTATAAAATTGGTCGTCTGATGAGATCCATCCATCCCATTCAATGAAAGAAGTTAAGATATTCTTCAACAACCCACACATGAGCCATCCGCGACTAGTTGTTTTCAAAATAAAGAACTACATAAAAATCTGTGTGACATTTAAGATTATCCTACACTCAATAAGATTTGAAAAAATCCCTATGTATTAATGTAAAAATTATAATTATTATTTACAATGATGAGTTTTTTATTGAAGAACACTATGTGAAATTGGTTTTACAGATACTGTGTGAAGAACTTCGAGAATAATGTCTTCATTAAACAACACCAATGCAGTTTATCATCCATGTGAGATCAAAAAAGGATTATAAAGAGTCTAAATATGGATAAGTATGATTTTATATGAAAAATATTAATGGTCTGCAAATGGGGTTTGAATTTGAATTAATGAGTATGTGAAATATTATTTATGGAGAAGTATAGTGTTATATGACTATATAGTATGTTGATATTGTAGTGCTTTATCTTGATGAGAATTAAATTCATTGAATGGAAACTATATACAGTCATAATTAAATATTTTTGTGAAGATGAGTTCATGGACGAACCAGATAATATGCAGTTATAGTTATCATGCATGTTGAGTGTGAAGAATATGGTTTATAGATATACTACATGAAGATAAATTATTATATGAAAAAAATTAAAATAATTTTAAATTTTACGTAGTGATTTATTTTTATAGATAAAAACATTATACGAACATGAATATAATTCCACGATACACTTAAAATAATATTTAATTTATTACAAAATATTGTTATATTTTGAGTATGTAGACAAAAAACTGATTTGTGGAAACTATTTTTAAAAATTTTATTCTGATGCCAATACGTTCTCTAGGGAGAGGAAATGAATTTTTGGGTGTTGCATACTATCGAATCTCTTTAAACTGCTTATAATATTTTTTAGAATTATCATGTGTTAATATAATAATTAATCATTTATTTGTTTCCTATAAATTATTGGTTGATTCATAGATTAAGAGATTACACTAAAGTGTAGAGTAGAGATATTTCTCATGGTCCAATGTGAAGAAGAATAAATATGAGAAGTATATGTTGATTAAATTTCATGACGTCGTAGTGTTTTGTGTGGACAGTATAGAGAAGCATAAATGTACTTTGTGATACTCATTTAATGTACATAGTGATTATTTCACATACTATAAAATAAATATATAGTTAAGAATTCAATTAAAATGGTTTCATGGAGAACCAGACTAGTGATGTTCTTTATAAAGTGATTATATTCTATGTTATTTATCTTAGAGACTCAAAAGAAATATATTATTCAATTAATAATGTTGTTGTCCACATTCAGAAGTGGTCACTCTTTAATTTATTGTAATATTTTTTTGATATATATTGTGAAACTCATCACCCAACGGGACACTAAAAACAATAGTGTGACTCTATTCTTGTGAAGACATGTCTGTTGAAACATCATGTGATTATAGTGTAGAATCTGTGATTGAGGTGTTTGAACAATCACAAGAAGAATTCTCACATCAGGATAGTACCTTGTAAAAACATTATGTTCTTGTTCTGTTTATGTTTTACAACATTCATGAGTGTTTTGGTAAAAAGAATAGTAGATAAGATCCTAACATGTCAAAAAAGTTTAATTTTAAAAGGACAAAAAATTTTAAAAATCACCACTAATTCAATCCACCATTATCAATTCATCAATAGCTCCCATGGAAATTTAGATTTTATTAGAGGTAGGTTCCATCTATAAAGATCCACTCTTTACTAAAGATTTATAATCTTAATACTATCAATATTAGGGGTTTTTCTACATTATATAGAAATAACTATCATATTTGTAATAATATGATGTTTTCATATATTTTAAGTGTTTTCCTAGAAGTCAATAATATATTTACAGTAGGATTAACACATATAAGTAATTATGACCTTATGTATTTTACTAATAAAATAAAAATACATGTTGATGGAAAATATGAAAATACCAATTTTATGTCTCCTTCATAAAAAGAACATATAGTCATAATGGGACAAAAAATGCCTAGTAAATTGAGGATATATTTGAATATAGTTATAAAGGAAACATGAAAATCATGGAGGCAAGATTAAAAATTTTTTGGGGTAAATATTATGATATCGATATGGATGAAGAATAAAATTTGGATAAATACTTCAAAGGATTCATTGGAATTTTCAATAACATTTTTTTTGGATAAAATTAGGATGATTCAACTATTTTCAAAAAACTAATAATAAATTTTCGTAGTATATTTTATCCTAAAGTTTTTTATTTGTATGATATAGATGATCTCACTCTTAATGAATTATATGACATACTAATTGCATAGGAAATGTAAAATATCATTTCCATCATGAAGATGATCAAATATGATATTTTTATTGAGGCCACGAGAATGATCAAAATTAGATACTATGAAATTTCAAAATCAAGAAAATTTGATGATGAAAATAATGATGAACATTATAATAAAATCATTTCCCTTGTGGAAAAAATATTCAACATGGTGATGTTTAAGGGTGAAATTAAATTACCACCAAGGCTCTATAACTGTAATGACATTGGAAATTTTTCATTGAATTTCCTAAAAAATAATTCTATAGGACCTATGATTGTTTATGAGAAACCCAGGAAAAAAATCAAGAAGAGTCTCAAAAAGAAAAACTAAATTGTTTGAAATAATGAATAAATTATCAAAATATAATGGATTTAGTCTATTAAAAAGTAATTGGATGTTATCATGATGTCATGTATCCAATAAAAATACGAATCTAACATCACATATTATATAGAAAAATGGTTTGACGCCACTAGTAGTGAATACGAAGAATGTAAAAGCACAAAGCTATACTATATTTTAAAAATGAATTAGAAGATATTATTGTGAAAAAAAACATAAAAAAAAGAAAAATATACTATTATAGAATGAAAACATTAATATAATTGTAGAGAATAAATAATTTTAAAGAGAAAAAATTATTTACAATGAATAAAAAAATGTTACAATCTGAAAGTGGATGAAGTTGAGAAATGTTAAAATACCTTGAATAAAAAAATCACAGAAAAATTAATAACATTAGAAGACCAAGTCTAAATTTATTAAAGCACCAAATATCTTGAGATATTTTTAAGAATATTTTTGCAATGCTGTTAAGGTTGAGGAAGAATCAACATAAACTGGTGAAAATTTGGTTGAAAGGAGAATGTTAATTGAACACACTATGAATTTTAAAATAAATATGTTATCTTAAATAATAAAGGTCCAAAAAAATATAGAAAATTATAGAGTATGAACACTAGTGAAAATTCATCTTCTAATTCCTAGGAATAAATAAATTGTCTAAGAAGATACATTCCCTAAAAACTTATTCAATATCAGTATATGAAAAGAAACTTACAACAATCATTAAGACAAGGATATTATAAGTGGGGATGATCAATTATCAAAGGAAAATATTGGTGCTATGGAGTGTTTTGAGACAATTAATATCTATTATGGAATAATTTTTCCTTAATTGATAGGAGAAAGGAACTATTAGTGATCTCTTCTTAGGAAAGGAAAGAAAATTTTTAGTGTAAGCATCTAGCTATTTGGAATTAGTTATGTCTTCCAACAAATGTTATTTACTATTTAGAATAAATTAATAGAATATGTGACCGGAGAGTCCATATTGTTAAAATGTGAATGATTATTTACCTAGAATAAACAAAAAATATATATAATGTAAAGGGAGTTCAATAATTGGGTAATAAAAACACATATTTCACTAATTTATCATTGAAATGCAGTATAAAACCCAAATCACAGATTATTGATTGTAGATGTCCATCACACATGACTGGTGACACAAAAATTCTATGAATCATTTATAATAATGAAGTAGGAGTAGTAACCTTTAAAAATGATTATTACCCAAATATTAATGGATTTGGGAAAGTAGAAACTGAATCCAAAAATCTAATGTTTAATAATGTGTTATTTTTTTAAGTGATGAAACATAATTGTTTTTACTATCATCCTCATTTTTGATGATGGACATGATCTATTAATCAAAAAGGATTACTTTATCATAAAAATAAAAAAATATAGATGAATTATCACTCAAAAAATAGAAACAATGGAAACATATTTGAAATTTGTTATTTTACCAATTCTTGTTTCATGAGTGCCAAAAATGAAAATAACCAATGGCATAAAATGAATGTACATATCAGTAAAAGGTGTATAAGTAAAATATTTAAGCCTCATATTGAGATATATTTTCCTAAGATAATTATATAAAGGGAAGAAATCTTTGAACCATATTAAATAGGGAAATTAGATCAATTTTCACACGTGTAGGTCTATAATCTATCATTAATACCCGATAAAAATATTCATACCGACTTCTGTGGTCCAATAAGATAAAAATATTCCATAGGTCATATGTATTTTATAACATTTATTTATGATTATACTTTGTTTACAAATAAAATGTTTTTCAAATAAATGTTAAACGAAATTAAGAAATTTCAAAAAAAAACGAGGCGAGCTAAGAAGGAGGTGGGTATATATATGAAGAAATTGAGATTCTATAATGGTATGGATATTACGTTTGAAGGCTTTTAATATTATATTTATAAAAATATAATAAATCATAATTATATAAAACTGTATACTCGACAAATAAAGGCATAGATGAAATAAATAATAGAAGCATAGTATATTTGGGAAGGATTATGTTAGTTTAATACAATATCACAAGGTATTTCTCGAGATAAGGTGTATATACATCCATACATATACATAATTTCTTTTATGGGGCTATAAACACAAATGATATTATTTGAAATGTGGTAAAATAAAAATATAACTGTTAAACACTTCAGAATTTTTTGGATTCTGTTGCATTATAATGATCAAGAACATCAATATCGAAAAATATATATATAACATAAGGAAGGATTTTTAATGGGATATATATCTAATGGTAGGGGATAAAAATGTTGTAAAAAATGGAAGCGCATGTAATTTTACTTTAGTGATGTAGAATTAGTTGAATTAAAAAAAATCAAATATCTCATTTGATATAAATTCAGAATAGTTGGATGAAAATTTTAAAAAAATATCTTAGAAGAGTAATGATTTTATATGAAATATCCAAACTCTGCTGATATTGTTTTTTTATAAATTAGTGGTCAATATAATGCTAATGGAAATGAAAAAAGACAATAAAAAAGTATGAAACATTTTGAGGCTGAAAAAAACATTGGCAATAAACATGATCCAATTCAAACAAGAAGTAGATTGTGAATTTACAATTGAGTTACATTTATTTTCGCTAAATCACTTCCAAGGGAGAGATTTATTGAGTTAATCCTAACACATAATTTTTATCCTTAAACTCTAACATAAAGTCTATCAAGATTTATCTTTTTTTGTTACAGTTACATTATGTTTATTTGGAAACCATATAGGAAATTTAAGGAGAATTATTATTCATCATGTATTTCAATTAATCCATGAGGATGAAATAGATTTCATCTATTTGAGAGGGAGACTTCATGAGGTTTTAGTAATCTAGTTACACTCATATTTCATTCTGAATTGTATTTTTTATAGGGGTGTGCCTTTTTTATGGAATGATGAGACAAAGGGAAATTATTCTCGTGTACCTGAACATTATGATGTGTTTGATATATATTGTGAATGATATTGTGTTTGATTCCCTTATAAATCCTCATTTATATATCATGAGGTACATTTCTCATGCCGGGATATTTTATACATAGCTTAGATACCCTTCATTTTGTCTCTCTTATTTTCTACGCTGGGTACGCCATCATTTACATTGATTTGAATAATTAAAGGAACAATTCCATGTATCCTGTGATATCACATATTTTCAAAATAAGGGAATAGGTTCATGAGAAGAGAGATGATATGATAATAACCCTATTACACATTTAATATGATTTCTAATAAGTGTATGTAATGTTGGAATTCACATATTTACTTTAAGCAAAGATTTAATTAAAAAAATATAAAGTGGGTATTGTTTAACCAAAGATTTCTTTTTCAATGTTTTGTCAATATGTTTTTGGTTAGTTTTCGATGAAGGTTTTATGCTCATATAACTATTATGCACCCACATTATTTCATTTAATTATATTCATGATAAATTCTCCATATATAAATGTTATGATTGATTGAATCGGCCAAAAATAAAAAATGAATTAGAGAATGGAATTAAGGCCATACGAAACAAATATCTGTAAGATAAGTTAAGATGTTTTAGTTTTACATTAGAATTTATTTGTATAATTATTATTTTTCTACATATTTGAAGTTTTTTTTAATTAAAAATTATGTTAAATCGTAAACTAGCCAAATCAACCTTAAAAAGGTCATTTTTTACCCATATGTCAACCACACCTAATGAAGGATAACCCAGGCCTACCCATGGGTGATATAAGAAGAATGTGGTCCATAGAATGTGTATGTGCCTATTTATAAGGTCAAAATATCTTGACCATAAGGCACTTGGGTTTGGTAATATTCTCATTAGGATGAAGCCTATATTGATTGTGTGTGGATGTATGGGCGATAGTCCTCTATAAGAGGATAATTTAGGCAGTGATAATGATTGAGTAATAAACCATAATAGAGACCGTTTTAAGTATTGATGTGGGAAGAATCCTAATGTGGGATATTGTACATGAGTTAAAATATTTTTCATAGAGCAAGGGTTGTCTAATGAGGTCCATCAATGTCATCTGATCAAAATGGAGATCATGTTCTTCTTTCTTCCACATATGAGTCTTCCAAATACAAGGGTTTGTAGACCAAGGAAACAAATACAAATTTAAGTTCTATGAAAGATAATCCTACACTAAATATGAGTTGAAATAATCCTAAGAATGAATTTCCAAAAAACCTAAAAATGCTTTGAGATGATGAGTTTTCAAATAATGAGGGTTATGAAGATGATGGTTTAAAACCCTTATGTAAATCACTTCATGAAAAAAAATTATGCAGTACCCATAATGGTGTTCATTGACCGTGTGAGATCAAACAAAGATCAACAGAAGATTAAAAATGGATATTTTTTTTAAAATAATATAAATTATTTTAGAAAGTGGTTTTTGGATTAATAAATTAGTATGTGGAAGACACATTGTAGAGAAGGTGTGTTTTTGTTCAGCATGTAGTAAGTAGATATTATATCATTTAATGAGGATTTAAATTATAGTATTCAAAAAAAAGATATGAGTCCATTATTGAAAAATGAAATTTGGAAATGAGTAATGGATAAACCCGATGCTCTGTGGTGAGAGTTCTATTCCATGTTGATTCTTTTAGATATGGTATACAGAAATACCATATGAAGATGAATTATTATATGTGAAACGATAGAGAATACCAAATTTTATTCAGTTGTTTCAGTTAATGGAGAAAAATATTATGTAGATTTGCTTGAAAATCAATGATAAAAATAATGGAATATCTAATGTTATAAGGAATTTTGTGATATTTTTATTATGTGGGGCATCAAATTATATGATGATAATATTTTTTTAAAATTTAATGCAATGGAAAATATATTTTATGTAGAGACATGGTGTATTCTTTCTAGTGTCTCATATAATCAAACTACAATAACTTCTTGACAACATTTTATTGAATTATAATGTGTTAACTTCATTATTGACTAATTATTTTCTCATATAAATAGTTTTTTCATTCATAGATATAGAGACTTCACTAATGTATAGAAGCGAGATAAATTTCATCATCTTATGTAAAGAATTTAAATTTTGATAAGTATCTATATATAATTGTTCATGAAATAGAATATTTTTTAGAGATAGTATGTTGATTCATAAATTTTCTATGTGATGATAATTTAATGTATATAATTATTATTCTACATAATATATATGCATCATATAGTAGAGTTCTCAAAATCCAAAATTTGATAATGAACCATTTTATTAATGATCTTCATAAAGTGAGCATATATTGTTTTTTATCTTTAATGTTCAACAGAAATATTTTCATCAATTGTTATTTAAGAAGACATCATTCATAGGTGATATCTATTATGTTTCTTCTAATAATATTTTGTGTAAATAAGTGGGAAAATGTATTTCAAATTACAATATTTAAAGAATGGTGTTAATCTTTTCTAGTGAGTATATTTATTTTGTAATGTCATGTTATTATAGTGGAATATGTATGATTGAGGAGTCTAACTAGGAGTATCAAGTAGTGGGCTCATATTTTGTCCAACCCTTGTCAAAAAATGGTGTTCCAATTATATTTATTTTTTACTACATTCATGAGGGGTTGAGAAATAATCACAGTGGATCATATCCTAATAGGTCAATAGATATTAATTTCAAAAGTTAGAAAATTTGTAAAAATCACCACTGATTCACCCCCCCCCCCCACCCATTGGTGCAACACCTCCCTGAGGACATTGATTTCTCAAAACATCATTATAAAATTAATAGTTTATATGAATTATTTAAATAATATATATTCATAATATATTAAGTATATATTTCATTATAAATTAGTGTTGAGAAACAAAATAAATAATTCCATTGAGGGGTAGTTCACACATACAAAATAATGATGCTTTCATTTTCCATAGAATGAGAGAAAGGAATAAAATGGTTTATATTTTCCATGTAATAACCATGTTATAAAATTCATAATTTTCTTTGAATTAAACTGTTTGAAATACTCATGTGTGGAAGTGTTGAAAAATAAAAAATGACTTTTCATAGTGGTGGTAGTCGGCACATACACATGGATGACGTTTTCATTAATCAAAAAAGAAGGTTAGACGATAGATAATGATTATTCCATAAAATTAAAAACATTTATTTAAAATAATGATAATATTTATATCATTTAAGGTTTTTAGAATATATATTTATTTGAAATTATAATAATTAATGAAATAGAAATGAAAATCAGTTATTTAAAAAAATTTACCTTACACCCTTGAATGCCATCTTTTTGAATTAGATTAAAAATTAAAGGGGCGGTATATTGAAGATTTAAAACCCTATAGGTATTTTTGTGGATTTTTATGGATGTTGATATTTATAATCTGGTTTACATAAATGAATTTTTATGTGAGTATAAATTGGTTGGTGTGTGTCTCCCTGGATAATTTAGATGGGTTCCTTGTTTGAAAATATTAATAACATTATATTAATTTCACATCACTTCTAAATGCATGTGGATCCAAAACATTGAAATAATAATGAGGGGAATGTTACTGTTAATGAAATTACATCACCACACACATGGGGGCAACATTATATGTATTTTGAAAATTTTCTTCATAGTTTTAAATTTTATGATTATTTACATTTATCACGGTCAATTTTTTTTGTCAAGGGATATTTTTTTGAAGAAATTTTTAACGTAAAATATTAATGAACATTTTTTTAAATATTATTAAAAATATATAATACATTTTAGAATATTAAATTTCCAAAATTGAAAATATTTAATTTAATGATAATAAGGGTTTAACATACAAAAGTACATATTTTTTTAAAAAAATTTACTCTTTGATAAAAAATGTTAATAAGAGGATTTTGGGATATATATATTATTGAAATTTCTAATTTTTATGATTATATACATATTTTCTTGAAAAAATAGTTTTCATGAGTATTTACACTACTATTTTATCCCAATGACATCCTAATTGTCATTGTATTTGTAAAAACACTATTTTATAATATTCATAAGAAAATAAATCATTAAAAAAAACACCGAAAAAATCATAAGATTATGTTTACCTATTCAATCCATAAATAACATTACTTTTTCTAATATTGTTGAAAAATTTATTGATATACTACATTAATTTATATAATTAACATAATGAGAAAAATGTATTTAGTAATATTGGTTTTCGAATATTAAATGTTTTTATTAATATTTCCTGTAAATTACAATATAAATTAGTGTGACTTTGTAATTTATATATAAATTTTATTTTTAAAAAAATTAATCATGATACATTTAGTTTATTAAAATTTTATTAATTCATAGCCCTAAAAAGGGTTTTTTTGTAAAATTTATTTACTTGTATAAAATGACTTTTGTATCAATTTTATACAATTATTGATTTTTTTAATGTACATTTATTGGAATTGATCATTATGTTTTCTTATATGTATTTTTCATACTCCATTAACATAAATTTATATCATCTGACTTAACAGAAACATATTTACTATTGAATTGATAACATATAAATTTATCTTAAAAAATTAAATTGTTGTTTCTATTGCATAGTGAGAAATATTTTCAATATATTATTTATTTTATTAAAAATTTATAAAAAAATATATGAGTGATAAAATATCCAATAATTAAATAAATTATTCCCTTGAATTTTTATTATCATCCACTAATGAAAATAAATAAGTGTATCTATGTGATAAATAAGACTCAAGATATAATTTTTAATGGGATATCCAGTATACTATTTTTGGGAAGACTATGTGTAGCAGCCCAGGTATTGATAGAATAATAATTTTCTTTATATATTAATATTTACTAATAATATTTCAATTTTATGTTAAATATGACAGTTTTTCTGATATCATACTCCATATACAACAACAGGTTCCTCAGAAACCTTAAATTGAACAAAACATTTAGTTATACAAAAACTTAATACAATGATATTATTATTATTTTAAATGGTTGTTAACTTCTATATGTAGTATTGGTTGTAATGAAACAAAATAAATATAATATGAATATACATTTTTATAAAATGTTTTTACATTAATCCAATTAATTTTAGAGGCTTAAAATGAGAATGAATCCAATTTTAAGCATAAACTACTCTAATAAGTTTTTTTAAAGTCGTTTCACAGCCTTTGGATTGAAAAGCCTTTTTAAATCTAGTTTTTTATCTTTTATATGTTTGGTTTGAAAAAAATAAAAACTTTATTTTGAATAGGGGCATCAACATTTACATTGGAGGGAATTTTTTAATTTTTCTGAAAAATTATATATTTTAATGAATAGTGAAAAATACTGCATTTTATTTTAAAACTGCATTTCATATAATTTATTTATAAATTTTTTTTATCTAATTAATTGGGTTTAACATATAAATGTATTAATTTTTTAACATTTAATACAATTTTTGGCATCGGAAGTAATTTAGAATTTTAAATTAACATAAACACATGTCAATCATTTGGTATTTTTTTACTTCATAAAAACACACTTTCTGATTTTGACAACATGAATTAACATAAAATTAATTACTGAAATTAATTTGGTTTGAATTTGGAAAAAATGGATTCCATATATGCATTTATATTGTTCATATTTTTTAAATAGGTACGTTTTATTTTTGGATATTATGAATAGTAACATTTGAAATTATTTTGTTTACTATGGATAAAGGGTAAATCTTGTAAATAAGGGTAAAAAATTAATATTATAACACATATAAAACTACTCTAAAACATGTCTTAATCCTATTTGATGAGTTATTTCTAACGAGGATCATCCATAGGCAGATCGTTTATCATTTGGGAGCCACATGGGTGAGAAAATGAAATTTTATAATTATTTATTTAAAGAAAAAAGAAATATAACCTAAACGTGTATCTTTTACTAAATTAATATTTATATGGAGTTATATAATTGATATTATAGACTATAAAAAATTATTAAAATTATAATAATATTTCCTACATCATTATATTTTATTTATAATTTTTATACATTATATAAATAAATTTAATTATGACACAATGACAATGCAGTGATTGTGTCATTATTAAACGATTCAAATAATTCATATAATAAATATTAAAATAAATATAATTTGATTATTTTTTTCCATCAACAAACATTATGGATTTATATTCCATAATATATTTTTATAAATGAAGTTTTTTTAGGACTCATGTTGTTATGGATTTTTAAAAAATCATGACATGAATAGTGTCAAAATTGACATATTTCTTATTTTAAAATATAAAATCTTTTATTAAATATTATAAAATTAAAAAAATATATAATATTCAACCAAATGGTTATTATAAGTCACAAATTTTATTAATTACTCTTCAATAGTAAATTTTTCATGTTTTGGTAACTATATTGAATCTCAATGTTTTAAAAGTTAGATAAAATGGTAAGAGTAAAAAAGGTGTAAATAAAAATGATATATATTAAAAAATAACCAAAACTGATATAATCCATATTTTATGGTTCTATTTAGACTTATATTCATGTTATCTTAGAAATAAATTACTTTTTACTCATTTATAATCTAAATAGAATTTATAATAAATTAATATTTCAAAACATTCTTAAAGTTCTCCTCCTCCCCCTTAGTAAAGGGAATCACCTCTACCCATTTAATCACACCTCTAAAGAACCATTTATCATCATAATTAATCTCAAATAAGTTCCAAACATCCATAACATCCACATATAATCCTTACCTTGGGAAGAAGGAAATTCATGAAAGACTTTTGGCCCAAATCAAAAGGAGGTACCCGTTTTAGAGGTAGTGTTTTCTATAAAGTGTTTTCCTCTATTTTCCTTCTCTACTACCTATGATCATCTTATTGTTTTATTAAATAACAAAATAATTATCCTCATATAATAGGAATTTTTTATGACATGTATTCGAACTAAACTAACACACACCTCCATAAAATGGATATGAACATATTGTTTATGTGTACGATGAACTACAGCCTAACGAAATGATGATTGTTTAATTTTTTCCTCCCCCCTAGAGTAGTTTCCATTTTAATGAAAATATATTTATATATGATATATATTATATTTATATTGTCTCTATTCTTCAGTAATTATTATTTAAAACATACCTTTACGGTTTTCATGATGTGTAAATATGATAATTTCATTTGAGGAAGTGCAAACTACAGTCCTCTTGAAGGGATATGATTCATTCATGACATACATAGAACATATAAAATAATATGTTAATAAAAATATGTAACATAGATAACATATATATAATACATTTATTATAATATACCTATGTATCATTTTGTTTTCACTCTTTTAATATGATAATGAAATGAAAGCAGTGTTCATGCATACGTACGGCCTACTGTCTCTATAAACGGTGAATTTCATTTAATCTATAAAATTGTAATGGACTATTATAAATACATATATAAATGATATATATGAAATTTATATCATTAATAGCATTCTTTAGTTGATGTAATTTAGACTACATGGACAATTTACCTCAAAACAAGTTCATTTTCGACTCAAGTACCGAATGTCGAAAAAAACCTATATTAACATAAATAATTATGTGATGTTTATAACATGGTAATAAGTGACAAAAGAAGTAATAAAAAATAAATGGTTATTATAAAAGAATAAATTAACTAAATTTTTATTATTTATGAAAAACAAGAAACATATGCGATGAGTCAGACTCATGGTAATGGACTTTGTCTCAATATCTTTTCATTGAGGCATTAATTGATTCATATTTTGATAATATAAAACTTTTTATTTTATAAGGTGAATAATAAACCCTGTTGACTTTTAATTTAATTAAATATGAATATTTTTTCTAGGAAACATTGTACTAAACAACAAAAGTTATTTTTTTATTGTTTGTAGCGATAACGACCTCATTTCCACCATAACTGTTATTGGATATTTGGATTCCTCTATAAGCCTTAATGTTTTTTAAAAGGAATATAAAACCATTATTATCTTTTTGGGTGTTTATCTATTGAAAATGGTTTCTGAAATTGATTTAGTATTTCAATATCTAGAAATTATTTCTTGGGTTTACAAATTAAATGTTATTAGTGAATTGTTGATATTTTTAATAATCTATGTGCTACGATTATTTAACAGCTCTTGAGAATTTGATATGTGGTTATGTGATAAACCAATGATGGGTGGTTACAAGATAAACCAAATGATTTGTTGTTTCATGATATACCCAGGATGGGTTTCTATGGTAAAACCTCTAATGCATTGGGTTTGGTATTTGGCCGTATGACTATTCCATTTAGTAGTATATGTGGATATCGAGCATATGTTTATTAAATTTAAGTATTTTTATTACCCAAGTTAAATTTATATGTTATATGTTTCTTTGTATAAGTTTTATGGTAATTGTTTCATTACAAAAAGTGTAAGAGATAGCCATATATTCAATGAAGTATATTTCCATCTTCTTGAAGGTTAAAAGTATTAATTTATGATAAAAATTCATAGATTTTATGTTATCACAAATCTAATATGTTTCCTTATTTGTGACTACCTTAATGAGATTTTTTTCTAGTCCCAAGTTTTGAAATGAATTTCACATGACATGAAGAAAAATAGAGTCAAGGATGGGATCAATAAAAATTCATGTTTTTTAAAACATGAAACAGAACATGTTTATTCAAAAAGTGTTTTTTATGAAAAAATTGATAAATATTAGAAGTGAATACATATAATATTCAAGTTGTTGTGTATAAGTTATAACATAATTCCTTAATGCTCTAAAACTGAAATGATCCTCGGTGTGAATTAATGTATAATTATTTACTTATCAAAGATTGAGTAATAATTATCAACGGGGACTTATACTATGAAACACCTATCTTTTATTTAAAGAAGCATATGTCAATATATTCATTTTTTACAACATTTTGTGCCAGATATTCTTCCATTATTTTATTGAAATACATTAGGATTCCTAGAGACTTAAAATGCACTGCTTCATTTTCATAATCATTATTTAATAAAAATAAATAAACCAGATGTGTATGATAATTTCCAAATACATTAGTGTATAACCATTATATGGAAAATATTTATGTATATGTATCATCATTTGAAACCATAATTTAAACCTATGATAATTTATAGTTATTCTAAAATTAGTATCTCTATCAAAATAAGAATAATATGTTCAAATAAATTATATTGGTTCATAAAGAACATTTTAATAAAAAACAATATCCCATACGGATAACACCCAAAAATTTAAAATAATATCATTGAATTCAATTGAATATTTGATACACAACACTAATCAAAGATAACCAAGGAATTATATTTCATTAAATATAATCTCTTCATTAATGTGAAGAACACAAAACACTATGTCTAAATGAACAGTAATATAGTATAATTCTATAACCAAGCCATTAAATTGGAATGTATTAATAATAATAACTAAATGATGAAAATTATGGATATTTATTTATTAAAATTGAAATAATAATCATTTAAAAAATGAAATGTTTTTTGAGAAAACTTTATTTTTCTAAAAACAGTTTGCTCATGATTTTTACAGATAATTTAAAATTACTTTTTAACCCTTATAAAAGGTATTTCAATAAACTATGCAAATTTTAGAAATTATAATATCAATATTATATTAATGTGAGTGTTTGGTATTTTTTATGTAATGTTTCATTTTTCTATTAATAGTGGATCATTATAATTGTTTTTGACAATCGTATTGTATATTAAATATTATATAGGGTTATATTATATTTTGAATTTTTATAAAGTAAAAGTAGTTTAATTATATTACAACTTTACTAATTTAGGTTTTTAGAATTTATTTTTATTGAATTTTTATACTAAAACTATAGGAACTTTTTTCTTTATTACACACTAATTCATGATTTATTACATAAAATTAAACATAATACAACCCAAAATATTGAGAATTATAGAGTATTTGAGAATTAGGTACATAGGATTACATCTTGAACGTGGGATAAAAATATATTATTGAAAATATTTTAAACCTACTTCTAAAATTTCATGGCTATTAAAACTATAAAATATATCCTAGGAACATACATAATAAAAGGGGCTTCTATAAAGCCTAGTATGGGAATAAACAAGGAATAATGAAATATATGATGGAATATAGGAATATCAATGTGGAATAGATGGATTTAGAAATATAAACATGAGCAATGAACCAGGATAATTCAATGATATTCATTAAAGAAATATAGAAAATTTGAAAACAACTTAAAACGCTTCATCATATGCATAGGTCAAGGATAAATACCTTGACATCCTAGTGGAAAAATTCCTGTAAAGGAATTGGGTTCACTCACTATCCCAGTATCACATCTCTTGAGACTAAACATTACCCAATGCATTGGATCGCTATATAATATCTGGCACACCCATCACATTCATTTCATTTTCATTCTTAAGTGATCCACATAGATGATAATTTACGGAATCATTTATCATGAAATTTTATTCCATGGAAATGGATTGTGGAATAAATACATTAGAGAACTATGTAGACCCCTTTATATATAGAATAATTTGGAATCAAATGGGGAGTATTATTTGTATTTAAATTCATATCCAAAAAATTATGAATTGTAAATATAAGGCATTATATATTAATGAATGTATAATAAATACTAGATGAGAGGACCCCTTACTTGGGTGTATGACTCCAAATTCTTGGAAAGAGATTCTTGGTTTCTTGGGGAACCTTGAAAGCACTCTAGAGAGGGGAGAAAAGGTATGGATGTTCTAAAAGGATTTTTAGTGAATATAAATGGGATATTGGGTGGGTTTATATAGGAAATGGGCAGGTATTTCTTTATTATTTCTCAAACATAGGTTTTGGGCTCTATATATAAAAATTAACAAAAAAAAATAAACTGGAAATGTGTTTCTCCCATGTTTTCTAGAAAACAAGTGTGGTTGTTAATATTTTATAATCCCAAGGTATGAACATAAAAAAATAACATCCTTACTATTGTGTAGGGGAGTCGTACTTTTTACGAAATGATTTTAATAGCATAAAATATGTTAATGGTGTTTGAGGATTCAAAAAGGCATTATAAAATAAAAAAATAAAAATATTGTCACAATATTTTATTATCAGAATGGATATTAATTCTTGTATCCAACTTATATTATTTATTATATCCCTTTGGGTCATTAAGACTTCATAATACAGAAAGTATATTCATACAGTATATAATGTTTTCCCAAAAATTGGACTACCTTCGAAAATTACAAAAAATTCACCATTACAGGATTTTTTATATTATATTTCCAAAATTAATATTAATTTTATCCCAATATTTTAATATTCACTTTTAATAAAAAATTGAAATTTTTTAAGAAATATTGTATTTTTTTATAATAATTGTTTTTAATCACTTATTAAAATTATATTTGATGTCAAAAAATATATATGATCATTAACATTTAATGAAAGTTATTTAATAGTAATTTTTTTATAAAATATTATTTATTTACAAAATTAATTAATTCATCAATATAAATTTCTTAACTGAATTTAAATGTTACCCAATAATATTATTTTTGTTTTATTCTATCAAAATAAAAAATCACCGATTAAGTAACAATAATACGATGAAAATGTATCCATTATTCTATAAAAATAATGAATATAATCATATTGAAAGGGTATTGAAATATATCCTTCAATACACCTCCAAATTCCCTAATAGTAAGGTTTGTGAGGATGTGTCTTTCATGGGGTGGTTTAGCATACATGGTTTTGGATATGATCTTTATGAGCTTGAACTTCTCCTATAAATGGTTTTTTCATGATTAAGTAGTTAGAACTTAGTTTGGAATTGTTCATAGTAAAAGTCTAAAAATTATATCTACCTTATAATCTCTAATAAATGGGTTCCATAGGGTGTGATCCTACTCATTGAGTCCATCACTTTTTTTGTCTTTGTCAATTAATTTTTTTTAAAACCCCGTAATTCTACTAGTCACGTGATCCCTTATCAATGGATATATTATCATCAATAAATATAATTAAATGTCATTTAATTACAATATAATATAATAAAACAAAATTTTTTCATTTGTTTTTTAAAACCATATTACATAAAAGGACATTTATTTAAATCACAAGATAAATTTAATTTCTAACAGTTTTTTGGTGATTCAAAATTCCCCCTTTGAGAAATTTCGGCCCCAAAACTTCATTTTCAACACTAAAACAGATAAGGGAATCTCTATTTCATCATTTCCACTAATTCCCAAAATGTTTATTCAAACTTATGGTTTCTCCAAAATAGTATGAGCAGGTGAATTGTCTTATTTCCTATAACATTGTCTCTACAATCAATGATCTTTAATGTATTCTCCTCTTAGGAAATATCATTCTTTAATGGTACTAACTCTAGATTGATTACATATTAGGGGTTTGGTTTTTACTTTCTCAATAGGGATACATGAAATACATCATGAACTTTTTATAAGTTATGTGGTAGTTATAATCAACACGACACTTATCAGATATGATCAAAGAGCTCAAAGGGGCCCATGTATCTTGGAATAAGACTTCCCTTCTTCCAAAATATCATGAATTTATTCAATAGAGATATTTATAGTAATACCATGTCTCTAAAATTAATCTATTGGTCACATCGGTGATATTTATCATATCTCTTCTATTGACTCTCAGTATCCTTGATGTGATGTTGAATGGTGTTAAAAATTCCCACAATTTCCTTGAATATTTCAAGACCTATTACTTTTCCTTCCCCAAATTCATCCCAACAAGAATTTATTCTGCACCTATTCCTGTAAAGGGCTTCATAGGAATCTATTTTGATTCTTGAGTGGATATAATTGATGTTTAACTACATTACAGGAGGAATATGTTGATCCCACACTCCTTTGAAGGCAATTGCGAATTCTCTCAATGGGTCCCCAAGTGTCTGGATATTTCTATTAGAATGGCCATCAGATTGAGGGTTATAAGTCGCGTTAAAGATCAAATCTATATGTAGATCATGTTTGAGAATCATCATGAACATGGATTTGAATCTTTGATCTCGATCAAATACTATTGATAGTTGTAATCCATGCATATTTACCACTTCTCTGATTTATATCCTTGCATATTGATCGAGTGATAAATCCTCTCAATCATAGTGAAGTCTATATTCTTTGTAGGATGATACACACCAACCCATATATAATAATTCCCTCTCGATGTTTCAGAAAGACAAGTGACAGAGTACTGGGTGATGTATTCCCATTTCCATGTAGGTATGGTTAATGGCTACATCATGCCCTTGGATTTTTTCCATTACTCATTCAATTGAGAACATTGAAGAAATCTTGATGTATATTTCATGTTCTTCTCATTCATATTGTTTAACCAATATAATTCTTAGAGATCTCGATATATATTTGTTCTTCCTAGGTGGATGGAGAAGGATCATCCATGTGTATCATCAGACATCTATTTCTTTAACTTGGGATTTGACAGTACATATAGTCATTACCTAAATCCCCCAGCTCCTTATTCATTAACATTGAACTCTACGTATTTCCATTTTGTTATATTTTCTAACTTCTAATAGATTCCTACATCAATTCATTGAGCACCGTTTATCTTCTCTATAAGGGAAGGTTGAGAAATCAAATTTTGAATGGACGAATGATGGTCTTTCCTTTATAATTCCATGTAGATACACTATAAATCAAAGAAGATTATATCCATATCAAGTATCAATGATGACAAAATTTCTGGATCATTATACTTAGAGTATCCACAACTTTATTGGCATTACCAGGATGGTAGTGAATTGAGTAGTCATATTTCTTGATCATATATAACAATCTTCATTGGAATATATCAATCTCTATTTTGTGAATATATTTTCTATACTTGTGTGATATGTATATATTTAAAAATTCACCCCAAAGTGATAATCCAACTATTTTTTCGAAGATAAAATTACTAAATACAGCACAAAATCATTTCATCAGTATCTCTATACAATAACATTCAACTACCTTGAAGCAAAGGCTATGAATTTTTCATTTTTCATTAAGACACAACCCAATCCCCTATTCAAACCATCACAAATTGCTATGTAAAGTTATCCACTTTTGGGTAGTGTAAGAACATGGGAAGCTATAATCATAGTATTAAAATACTTGATGGTCTATTAAAATTCATTATTCTAAGAAATCATGAATCCCTTATGAGTTATATTGGTTATAGGATTTGAAAATCATGATAAATTTCTATCAAATTAGTGATAATACCTACCTAACCCAAGGACACTATGTATATTTGTCACAAATAGTTGATTTTTCCATCTATCAATTGAATAATTCCTTGAAGGTTCCACAAATATTCCATTTCTAATGATGATTTCTCTAATTATTTAAACAACCTTCTACCAAAACTCAAATTTTATTTTTACTTGTAAAGAAGCTACTCCTTTCATTAGGCCTTTAGGTAAGCGATCGGATTCTCCTTATACTCCTCCGTAATTGTTTACTATATTTTAATATCATTTATAATGACTATGACAAATTTATCAAGGTAATCTCTGAGTAATCTATTCATCATGACCCCAAATATGTATGGAGAATTAGTGTGTCTGAATGGAATTACTATCAACTCATAGTGCTCATACATTGTGAGAAAAGAATTCATGTCTATATCCTCCTTATTCATGCTAACATGATAATATCCCGACCACAAATCCACATCAGGGAAGTATTGTAATCAACATAGTTTACTGAAAAAGTAATCAATTAGTAGAAGATGGTACTTTTTCTTTATCATGATCTTTCTGAGCTCACTATAATAAAAAAAAACACATTGACCCATCCTTTTTCATGATGAAATGGATAGTTGAACCCCATGGTGATGCACTTGGGCATGTGAACCCTTTTTTCAAATTCATCTATAGCTGTTTACTCAACTCCTCAAGTTACACAACTTCAAATCTATTTGGACCCTTGAATAATAGAAACATACAAAGTATAAGCTCAATTTAAAATTAATCCTCTTGGAAACGATAAAGAATGTGTTATTTCTTAAGAATTAAATCCACATATTCCCCCACAACATTCATTTATTTAGGGATAACTTTTTAATATAATCAGTAATTTGAGATAGATACGCTTTCTTATATGGAAACATTTTCCATTCAAGATATAGTGGTTTGAAAAATATTCACCATCCTCCATGCACTATTATAGAATTAGGGTTAAATTAAAAAAATGATGAGTGATTTTCTTCTCTCATAAATTTTTGTTGGATATATATAAAGAATGCCAATGCATGAAAAAAATTGAATCAAAATCCAAAAAATACATTATGGATTGGTTTTATGGAAATTTAAGCCCAAAAATTGTGACAAGGGGTGAGTAATATACATGGAATGAAATAATTTCACCACATTCTCTTTAAACTAGTGGATATAAATTCATTCTTTTTATTGTGTTTTCATAGTTCTACTAAACAATCATGATATGAATGAATGCATAAAACCATAATAAAAATGTGTGTTCACTATTCATGTATGAAAAACTAACATACCATTCAACACATTGTTGTCAGGATCCATATCAATGGTTATGATTGAAAAACCTCTCTCTTTCTACCGTAGAGGGTTTTGGTTGTCTCCAAAAACCATCATATTAGATCGTTGGTTTGCAAAGAGCCTTGGTTCCTTATATTTGATGTAATAAACAATACACTGAGGGTTTTATAGAAAAATAATTATGTTTGTGGGATTAGTGGGATTCATCTATCAGTAATTTTTAGATAGGTGTCCTTTCTTCCTGTTGCTAAAGTATTTCCTTGTCCCCAATAGGATATTTCTAGGATTATTTTTTCCACAAATTGGGCAGGTTTTATGTTGAAATATCATGGAACTATTAAATTTCTCAATCAGACTGCCATAATTAAACTCCACCATCCACATCATGTCCCTATGATACCCTAGATATTTTCTAATATTTATCTTGACATGGAGGGAACATCAAATAATTTCATCATAACTATTAATGTCTCCGATCTCCAGGGATTTGTGTGGCCTAGGTTTCAGCCAACCAAAGAAGTAGTTAACCATGAATTCAAGGGTAATGTAAAAGCTAAAGATGTATCCAGTATGGATTTTGATGTTTCACTCACACAATCCAAAATATTTTTGGCCTTTTATAGTGTAATTAAATCCCTTCCTATTTAATATGGATTGGGCAAGGAAAATATTTATCAAGAAAAATTTCCAGAATTCTTGTAACCCCTTCACTTCGACCTATTCCTTATGATTTGTATTCTTGATCAATATAGACCGTGGATAAGCTTCTCCATCCATATAATTAATTGGTAGTTGAATCTTATCTTATTCAAAACATTTTTGGATAGAGAAGATCTTCTAAATATATTTGATCCATTGTTTCAAGATACATAGATAAGATGACAATTTAAAATATGAAGGGCTACTTCGTATAAAGATCTCAATTTTAATTGGTTCTCTCTCACTAAAATTTGGGTACTCATTCTTACCCAGTTTTTTATTCATAACACGATTCATCTAAGAGATAATCAACACAATTTTTTTGCTTCACACTCCCACTAGGTTGGGCATCTCGTTGGGGGTAGTCATTATATTTCCAATCATATTGATTATTTACCCAATTCTTCATATTTCCATCCATTTTCAAAAAATAGGGAAAATTGTGTATAATTATTTTTAAACTATTAAAAACATAAATGGGGATTCAATTACATTAATTGGAGAACTTATACATTAAATCTATTTTTGTAACAAATGAATTTCTTAAGCATCAAACAATGTAATCCATGATCCATTTCCAAACATATATTCTAATATAAATTTTTTTATTCCCTTAATAATGGGTTTTAATAAGATTATGATTTTACCAAACAATATCCCCAATGAGTGTCAAACCTAGTACATGGTAAGGCATGTTATTGTGTGCGATATTATGGTGATTCCTTCCCAGTGAACCCTGTTGGAGTTGTTACCACTTGGTACATCTACACCCAAACCAGAACCACTTGTAGTATCGAGATGGGTATGTATTTTCATGGTAATCCACTTACAATAAACTTACCAAAAAATGGGTATTATTTCTTATAATTAGTCTTATCCCTACGACTTTATCCATATTTTTCTAATCCTAATCTCCAAAATAAATAATCTTATTCTTTCTGTACACAATATAGAAAACATGTTCTCTATAACACATTATTTCATGATTTATTGCATAAAAGTACACATAATTCAAATCAGAAGATCCAGATTCTAATGTATTGGAGAATTATATACATAACATAATATTTTAAACATGTGATACAGTAGTATTATTGAAAACATCCTTACATTTATTCTTAAATTCCACGTCTTCTAAAATAACACAAGACAACCTGGGGAAATACTTATGAAAGTGGTGAGTTGTAAAGCATAGTAATGTAATAAACATAGAATTATGTAATGAATCTTATATAATATGAATATAAATGGGGAATAAATATAGTTATATTCATAACCATAAAAATGCGACATGATAGTGGAATGATAATCATAATGAAAATGGGGGAAATATTATAACAACATAAAACACTGCATCATAAATATATGTCAAGGATAATTTCTAGAAAATTATCAAAGAAAAAGTACCAAAAAATAATTAGGTTCACCCCATATAAAAACATGACGTCTTCATAGAGTAAACATTACCCAATGCATTGGATCACTATATAATTCTAGGTGTACCCAGGACATTCATTTCTTTCTCATGTTTAAGTGTGCCACATAGATCATAAAACAACAAATTGTTTATAATATCATTTTTTAAAACATAATGTATGGAACACATTCATGTAGATACATAAGAAAAGAGGTATATGTTTATGAAGTTAAACACCCTTTATAGTAAATGGGTATGTTATTCATTACACAATAATTTTATGATGGAAAATCAGGGTGAAATTTTGAAAACATATCATTGTCACCTAAAATTCATAAAATGGGTTGATTATAGTCAAAGGTTTCTATCATAATATAAAAATAAAATTGTAATTAATATAGATTTACAAATACATTTCTTCCTTTTAGTTATTTAAAATATAAGGCATGTGATAATAAAATAAATAGAATGAAGAAGATAATAAGAAGATCTATTTCAAGAGTATATGACTCCAAATGCCTGGGAGGATCTTATTGAGATCTAGGGCCACTGTGAGGGAAATATAGAGAGGGTGGGGAAGATTAAAGACGTGCTAAAAAGATTTTGAGTGATTTTAAATAGGATATAGTGAGGGTTTATAAACGAAATGATTGACGGTTTCTTTATTATTTCCCAAACATAGGTTTTGAACACTATATAATAAAATAACCAAAACCACAAACCAACCCTTTGTTTTCTCATGTTTCATTACCAAATGGGAGTGATTATAATAATTTTATATGTAAAAGGTCCTAAATTAATAAAAGAATACACTTTCATACGTGGAAATGAATCATACTCTTAAATAAATTATTATAAACCCTTAAAATATATTAATTATTTTGGAGGATTTATAAAGTCTTTACAAAATTAACTAAATAAAAATAAAATAATATTATTTTAATGGGAAATAATTTATATGATTTTTAATCACCTGTAGAGTATTTATTATATCACTTGTGGGTCATTACAATTTCATAATTCCAAAAGTATATTTAGACAATATTTTATTTTTAACCAAAAATTTGACCGTCTCATAAAATATGAAAAATTAACTATTGGATAATCAAAATGTTCTAATTCCAAAACAAATATTCATTTAATTTGATTTTTTTATATTTTTTTCATTTCATCTTTTAAAATAATGTCATATTTATTACAAAAAGTTGGGTTTTATAATAATAACTGGTTTTGAACCCTTATAAAAATTACATTTGACTTCCTAAATATTATATTGTCATTTATATTTAATAAAATATATTTGGTAACAATATTATATTAAAACAATTATATTTCAAAAATAAATTAATTAGTCAAAATAAATTTCTTAATGCAAATTTAATATTATATAAATATTCTTTTTTTGTTTAATTTTATATAAATAAGAAACATCTACAAAGTAACAATAATATGATGAAAATATATTCATTATTCTATAAAAAATAACATACATAGTATTATTGATAGGTTATTTATTAATATCCCTATAATAAACCAAGAATCACAGTTTTTTTAGGTTGATTTATCATGAGACATTCATGGGGTAGATCAGTGTATATAGTTTCAGTCATGATCTCAATGAGTTGGAACTTCTCACGTAAACGGTTTCACTCATGCTTAAGTTGTTGGATCTCAAATTGGGCTTAGTGAAAGGGAATAGTCTTGAGTTACTATATCCCTTATAAGCTTCAATAAATTGGATTTACAGGGAATGATCCAACTTTTTTCAGCCATTACTTCCATTTTCTATGTCAGTTGGATGTGTTAAAAACCTATATTTATACTAATCATGTGATCACTGTTCAACGACAATATTATGAGTGGGAATTATTCTTAACAGTCATTTATATCAAATAGGATGTAATAAAAACCAAATGAGAGAATCTATTTTCAATAATAATATTAAATAATAACAACTTTATCAAAAATAATATGAAAATTTTATTTAAAATAGTTTATGCCGTTACAAAAAACATTTATATTTATTAGAAATTTCTCTTTGGAAACCCATTTTTTCATCACGTATATTGGTATTCATTTATATTGAATTCTAAATATTTTGTGAATTGAATTTGGAATAATGGATTCCATATTTATGTAAAGACCTGGAAATTTCAAGAAAATTTTTATCTTAATTTTCTTTGGAATTTTACAAGAACGCAGTTTCTCACATCACCTGATTCCGAGGCCCGGTGTGCCCGGAATCCTTTTCTGAAGTTTAGCTCGGGTAAGTTCAGTGAACGAACGACCGGGTTTTCCTAACTTTTGAACCGGTGCTCGGAATTGAAATATGAGGGCAGCGATGGAATCGCAGCACCGTTAATTGCTTAAAAAAACCATTTCCGGAGTTTCATTTGCTCGGGTAGTGTTTTATTTAATTGGGTTAACTAAAGAATAAAATAAAATATTATGTAAAAGATTTTAATTTTATTCCAGGAATTGTTAACCCAAGCTAATCGGTTGAGTGGGACCCACATTCTAACTAATCCACTAGGTAGGATATTAGTGGGGTGGGGCCCACATGAGCCCCACCATTTCAACTTCCTCAACCCCTCCTTTATTTCAGTAACGCACCCGCACCCCCCCGCCAATTAAAGAATTCAACTCGTGCGTTTATTTAAATATTAAACGCCTCTATTAATTGGGTTGTTTAAACATTGCAACTAATTAAATTAATTGTTTGATTCAATTTTGAATTTCAATCTTAAGGCATGAGTAATTAAATATGAAGGTGTCTTAATTTATTTTTGTTGAAGCTTGTTGTGTTGAGTTTTTTGGTAGAAAAAAGCGAGTCTTGAAGTTCTTCGTTCTTCGTTGAAGAATGAAAAGAACGCCGACCTCCGAAGAAGGTCGAAAATAACGCCAGATCCTTGAAGATCGACGACGCGATGCCAACGAATCGTTTCTCAACAACGCGACGATCCTCATTCCGCGACCACTCTTTCCGCGACGATCAATTTTGTGACGTCCCTTTCCGCAACAAACCTCTTTCGATGACTACGCATGAGGTAGGGGTTTAATTTGAGAATATTAATAATCTCATGATTGTTTTCCTTATAAAAAAAGAAATCCGGTCAACTCATTATTAGGTTGATCCGAAAAAGATTTTTTTTGCGTGTTTGGAATTTCCTTTTGATTGTGGAAAACCGTAGGGGGATAATTTTAATTGTTTGTTCGTGATTACTTCTGTCATCATTCTTCATTTCAAATTGAGCCTCCTGATATCGCAAAAACGGGAGGAGTTCGGACCGCACAAACACGGCCGAACCTCCTCCACCTTGTTTGTTTGATTTTAGTGCGGCACATACAAAGGTGGCGCGGTGCCGTTGCACCTTGCAGAAACAATAGGAATGGGTAAGGATGCGCAGCGCCGTCGCGCCGCGCTGATGAAGTTGAACAAGGTCGTGGCGCAGTCACACCGTGCCGGAGAACCACAAAAAACAACGCGGATGGAGTGGGGCCGTGGCAGAGGGGCGCAGCGCCGTTGCACCACGCCGGATGGACCAAGGCCGCAGATTTAGGCTGCGGCGGAGCATGGATCAGTGGTCAACTTCCGGCTGCCGGCATCGGAGCAGGGGGACCGGCCAGTGCCGGTCCCGTGGTGCAGCAGCCGGCCGGCCGGAGCGGGCCAGCTGGTCAGAGGAGGAGCCCGGGGTTCAAAACCCCCGGTTGGCCGGGGGGTCGAAACCCCCGGCTGGCCGGACAGAAGCACCCCCCACCCCCCCCCCCCCCCGCATGGGGGCCGCGGTTACGAAACAGGGGGTCAGTTCCTCCTCACCCCCAAAACCGCTCGGTCGTTTTGGCTGAGCCGTCTAGCCAGCAGACCGCGCTGGCCGGACTCGGACTCGGTTCGGGTCGACCCAGTTCGGGCCGACTAGGGGGTCTCGAGCTGGGTCGGTCCGGGCCCGAAACCCCCATTTTCAAACTTCTTACGGTGTTTTGCCCATATCATGGGCTACAGACCTCCGAATGACGCACCGTCAGCTGAAATGCGATCATTAGATTGAGAAGGTCATTTTGGTATATTACACTCAACGATTATAAGAACTTGGAGTATGGCCGGGTTGGTTCGGATACGAAACCAACCAGGCCCTCGGAGCTGAAACACTTATATCTTGAGCTCCGGACGTCCGATTGATGTTCTGTCAACTTTGTTGGATTCCTCTTGATGAGATAGAACTTTTGGCATTCTTTGCCTGAGTTTTGGTTTCATTTGGATAGTGGTCAGGTTGGATTGTACCAGAAATCTAACCGGGACCCTAGATAGAAAAGCTTCTAACTTTCAGACTGGACGTCCGTTGGACGAACAGTCAGCAACGTTGGTGTTCACATTGAAAAAAGGTCCCTATGAACTTACCTTATGAGACATTGTGGTACAGTTGAGATATGTCCGGGTTGGTTCGCACACGAAACCGACCAGGCCCCTAGGATGAAAAGGAAAGAAACTCACAGACCAGGTGTCCGATTGAAGCGTCGTCTGTTGCATTGAGACCCCTATGATGAGGCGGTCCTTTGAGATACTTCTTCATGGAACTTTGAGATACATGGAGTATTGACCTGTATCTCGTGGAGCAGACCCTCCCGGAGATGAGAGTATGGAGTACGGAGACCGTGTAGCCGGCTGAGACCCAACGACTACTTGACCGACTCGACTTGGAGTGATTCGACTAGCCCAGTGGACAGAGCAATACTTTGTTTGGGTGAAGACCCATGGCGGATGGATCACTACAGTGGTTGGGTGTAGACCCACTGTACTCGTCCGGAGAGTACCTCTGCTAGCTATTAGGGGGGATTCACTACTGTGTTTTGGTTGCAGTCCCCGGCGGGTAGCAATACTGTGTTTGGGTGGCTGACCCATGGTACTCGACAGGAGGAGTACCTCAGCAGTCTTAGGTTAGTGAGCAGTACCTCGGAGTCGTGACATGATCACATTACACTCCAGAGATGGGGCTCTTAAGCAGTTACAGTTTCGATAATGAAAATCCTTGTTTGAGCTGAGTCTATGACCATTGTGTTTACCTCAAGATTGATATCGGTTATTTGATAAATTAGTTATATGTATGGAAATATACCTTAGTAGAGGTTATCTATTGAGATATTCTTTGTGGTTATCCTTATTGGTTTTTGTGAGACCTTGAGAGTCTCAGGGTCCCAACTGAGTATCATTATACTCACCCCTAAATGGGCTATGCCCGCACCTCGTTGTGTTGGTTGCAGACGATGGGAAGTGCTGACGGAGGTTGAGTGTTCGATGACTGGACGATACCCGGAGGTGGACCTCACGATGAGTCAGTATAAGGAGGTGGACTTCACGGTGAGATGATACTCAGAGGAGGTTGAAATTCAAGAGCATTGTGGAGGCTATCTATACCTACCCTTCAGGTAGGATCCGTGGTGGACCATCCAGGTGCTGCGCTATCTGTACCTACCCTTCAGGTAGGATCCTTGGTGGACGATCCATAAGCTGCGCTATCTATACCTACCCTTCAGGTAGGATCTGAGGAGGATGACCCAGGAGCTGCTTCCTTTCTTCCAGCTGTTGTACATTTTTTCAGTTGTAGTTGTACTTTAGATTGGGTTTGTATTCTAGACCACTTACTTTTCAGAAAATTATTTTGTTCTTAGTGTATTACTTCCACTTGTACTCTGTGTGTTTGTTTAATTTTATAAAGGCAATTCCTTCCCAGTTATCGAGATTTATGCCTTTGGTGCTGGTCGCCAGCCCCTGTCCTATAGAATGCTGGGTTTGGGTAGTCACGGCACGGGCCCCGAGGATGGTTCATGACAAATTGGTATCAGAGGAGTCGGTTCTACCGAATAACTTATAACTATGATATTTTCTTTCTGTGAAGCAATAGTGTTAAGGGTACTTAGTGTGGTCTTCAGTTCAGGGACTTGAGTGTTGGTGCGGGCGGCCGACGTATCCATACACCAGGACCCTGACTTCTGATTTCCGAATTTGTGCACAAAAACACTGATTGTGTGTGTGTTTTCAAAGGTTTTCTCTTAAAACAGCTCAAACCAAGTCATCTCACTAGGTATAAATCGTTTGACTGTGTCACATTGTTTTATTTATGATTCCTTTTCACAGACGACCAGCTAGAGCCCAGAGGGATGTGCGTACTGATAGCGTGCCGAGCGACGAGGCTTCGGTACAGGGCCCTCTTGCAGTTGAGGCACCAACGGTACTACTATACGTTGGGCCACCGATGTCACCATCCCCAATAGTAGGCGATGCACGCCGCCTGAGCGCGCAACACGAGTTCCAGCGCCAGAGGCCACCCAGGTTCCAGGGAGAGACGGACCCGCAGGCGACTGGGGATTGACTGGAGGCTATGGTAAGAGTCTTCAAGCTAGTGGGGACACCAGCAGACTTCATGGTGATCTTTGCTGCTAGCCTCCTTCAGGCAGCTATTGAGAGATGGTGGAGCCATGTGTACCAGTTTTGCGACGAGATGACCTTCACATGGGAAGACTTCAAGACCTTCTTCAAGGTGGAGTTTCTACCAGTAGCTCTGTACCCCAAGCGTGTTCAGGAGCTGCTGCCTTTGCCGCATGTTTTCCCATTAGTAGTCGAGTCCCTTGTAGGCAGTAGACAGATGATGAATAGGTCCAAGAGGACTAGACCAGTAGGTGGGAAACCTTGGATTTTAGGATCAGTAGTGTGGGACACCCGGGGTGGAGTCATAGCCAGGCATTCCTGAAATGGATAGTGTTTATCATGCGGCAGGAAGGGTCACATGGTTTGTGACTGTCCGACACATCGCATAGTTGATCCGCAGGCATTGGAGGAGCAACTGAGACAGAAGTAGTGGTGGGTTCTTGAGCAACAATCGAGCAGTGGACAAGGCAGTAGAGCTCTAGTATAATGTGAACAGGAGAGGAACTAGTGGTTTCATTTTGTTCTTGGTACTTCTAGTTCCATGTTTCTATTGTTTTTGTGTCTTTCTACTATGAGTTGAACTAATAACAAGTCACTTATCTTTGTGGTGTTTTCTTTCCTCTCCTTTTGTTCGGTTGATACAGAGAGGTTCCAGTTAAAAACTGTTGACATGACCCTCACTTTTGAGATTTCTACTGGAGGAGACCCAGTGGCCTCACACTGATGCCGATAGTGTGACTCGACCCTTGGAGGAGAGAATGACAGTTGGATCTCTTAGTTGTTACGTCGAGGCCTTACGACGTCATACATTGCATGAATACATTATTCATGTTAGGATTGACTGAATTAGGAAATGGGCGTGGTTCATCTGGGGAATGAGATAGAGTTTTTCTTTTTGGCAGGGATGAAATCTTAGCAGCTCTTTCAGATCGTAGGCAAAGAAGGTGCAGATCATCCAGGAGCGGATGAAGACTTCACAGTGCAGTAAGAAACAGGAAACTGGCACCAGTCTTAGAGACTCAGGCGTGTTAAATGTATCAAGAAGAGGAAGCATTAAGAATAGATGGGTCTACGATGCAGCAGACGTTGAGGGAGAGCAAGGAGAGCTGCATGAGGTGGTGTAAATTTTATCATGCTACAACCACCCGCCTTAGTTGTCCCCACCAGGCTCAAGGAACTAGAGAGCGGAGGAAGAGTGTGGTTGCATGCGGTCAAGGAGTGTGACCCAATGGCTCTAATAATGATTCAAGGGACAGTCTATGTTTACTACTACCTGCCATAGTAATAGACGTTGACATGAATCAATCCTTCCTTACATGAATCTTGTCTCAGACCTAGAGTTTCCGATAATCCGTGGACATGACCCTCACGTCTGGAGATACTTTGGGAGGGGACTCAATATTCACACTTATGCCGACGGTGTGGTCAGACCCTCGAGGTGAGAGTTTCGGTTGGAATCTCTTGGTGGAAGCGTCGAGACCTTACGACATTGGTTTGAGTATAGACAGGGCAATCACAGTTCACAAACAAATTAACAGTATTAGGCAAAAATGTTGTGGTTTAACTACGACGTCGGGATGTGTTTTCCTTGGTCGGCGAAAAGGAAACCCCAGGAAGCACAAGATAAACTCATGCAAAGGCGGGTGCGACCAATCACTCTTGAGTCGGTCAACCTTACCCTCATGACAGTAGTCGTTTTGAGTTTTAGTTCTAACAGCAATTGGAGACCAATAGAGTTTGAGGATGACGATCACGTCCTTATACGGGTCTCACCTCGACGAGTTTTACAGAGATGTGGCTGGGGCGACAAGTTATCTACGAGGTTCAATGGAACTTTCTAGGTCCACATTAGGGTAGGTGAGGTGGTTTACCTCTTTACCCATCCACCTCAGTTGCACCAATTGCACGACAACTTCCACGTATCTCAACTGAGGAGATACGTGCCTGACCCAAAGCATATCATCGACCATGAGGAGTTGGACGTTGGTGATGGGGTGACCTTTACGGAGGTTCTAGTAAAGATTGAGGATTGATAGGACCAGATCCTACTAGGACGGTCGATTCCTCGGGTGTGCATTCACTGGTAGTACGGGAACCTCCAAGTGAGCACATGGGAGTGGAAGGCTTAGATAAGTGCTCAGTACCGCTTTTGTATCCCTAGTTTGTGTTAAAGCTTTACGAGGATGTAAATCCCTGAGGTGGGAGTATTGTAAAGACCTAGAAATATCAAGGAAATTTTTTTCTTAATTTTCTTTGGAATTTTACAAGAACGTAGTTTCTAACGGCACCTAATTCCGAGGCCCGGTGTGCGCGGAATCATTTTCCGAAGTTTATCTTGGGTGCGTTCAGTGAAAGAATGAGCGGTTTTTCTTAACTTTTGAACCGGTTCTCGGAATCGAAATCTGAGGGCACCGATGGAATCGCAGTGCCGGTAATTTCTTAATAACACCTTTTCCGGAGTTGTGTTTTCTCGGGTGGATTTTTACATAATTGGGTTAACTATAGAATAAAATAAAATATTATGCAAACCCATTTTATTTTTATTCAAGGAAGTGTTAACCTAAGCTAAGTGGTCGAGTGGGACCCACATCCTAACTATTCCAGTAGGTAGGATATTAGTAGGGTGGGGCCCACATGAGCCCCACCCTGTCAACTTCCTCAACCCCTCCTTTATTTCAGTAATGAACCTGCATGCCCCCCCCAATTAATGAAGTCAACTCGTGCGTTTATTTAAATATTAAACGCCTCTATTAATTGGGTGGTTTATACACTGTAATTAATTCAATTAATTATTTGATTCAATTTTTAATTTCAATCTTAAGGCTTGAGTAATAAAATAAGAAGGTGCCTTATTTTATTTTTGTTGGATATTGTTGTGTTGAGTTTTTGGGAGAAAAAGGGGAGTCTTGAAGTTCTTCGTTCTTCATCGAAGAATGCGAAGAACGTGAAGAACGCGAAAAACAACGACCTCTGAAGAAGGTAGACAATAATGCCAGATCCTCTACGATCGACGACGCGATGCCGACAAATCTTTTCTCTACGACGTGACGATCCTCCTTCCACGACCTCTCTTTCCGCGATGATCAATTTCACGTCGTCCCTTTCCGCGACAAACCTCGTTCGACTACTACTCTCAAGGTAGAGGTTTAATTTGAGAATATTAATAATCTCATGACTATTTGCCTTCAAAAACAAGAATGTGGATCAACTAATTATTATGTTGATCCGCAAAAGTTTTTTTTGCGGTTTTGGAATTTATTTTTGATTGCGGAAAACCATAGGGGGATTATTTTAATGGTTTGTTCGTGATTACTTCTGTCACCATTCTTCATTTCAAATTGAGCCTCCTGATATCGCAATAACGGGAGGAGGTTGGACCGCACAAACACGGCCGACCCTCCCCCCCCCCCCCTTGTTAGTTTGATTTTATTGCGGCATAAACAAAGGCGGCACGGTGCCATTTCATGGCACAGAAACAATAAGAATGGGCAAGGATGCGTGGCGCCGTCGCGCTGTGCTGATGTAGTCGAACAAGTTTGTGGCACCGTCGCGCCGCCCCGGAGAACCACGAAAAACACTGCGGCCAAAACGGGTTTGCGGCAGAGGGGCGCGGTGCCGGCGCGCTGCACCAGATGGACCGAGGCCGCGGATTTAGGCCGTGGTGGAGCAGGGACCAGCGACCAACTTCCGGCCACCGACATCAGAGTAGGGGGACCGGCCCGCGCCAGTCCCGTGGTGTAGCTGCCGGCCGGCCGGAGTGGGCCAGCCGGTCAGAGGAGGAGCTGGGGGTTCCTAACCCTTGGATTTCCAGATAGCAGCGGCCTCCCCATATGAGGGTCGTGGTTACGAAACAGGGGGGTAGCGCCTCCCCCCCCCAAAACCGCTCGGCCGTTTCGGCCCAGCCCTCTGGCCAGCGGACCGCGCGTGCCATGCCAGCGCGCCGAGCTGGGCCGCCCAGGTCAGGCGGGGCCACGCCCAGGCCAGGCCAGGCCGTGCCCAGGCCGGGCCGGGGTGCGCCCAAGCAGGCCGGACCCGGACCCAGTTCGCGCCGACCAGGGGGACGCGGGCCGGGTCGGTCCGATCCCGAAACCCCCACTTTCGGACCTCTTACGGTCGTTTTCCCATATCTTGGGCTAAAAAACTTTGAACGATGCACCATCAGCTTAGATGTGATCCTTGGATCGAGATGTTCGTTTGGGTATATTACACTCAAGGTTTCGGAGAACTTTGAGTATGGCCAAGTTGGTTCGGATACGGAACCAACCGGGCCCTTGGAGCAGAAACACTTATATGTTGAGCTCCGGATGTCCGATTGACGTGTCGTCGACATTGATGGATTTATATTGATGATATGGGACTTTTTTCATACTTATCCTATGTTTTGGTTTCTGATGGATAGTGTCCAGGTTGGATTGTACCCAAAATCCAACTGGGCCCCTAGAACGGAAAAGCTGATAACTTTCAGGCCGGACGTCCGTTTGATGAACCGTAAGAGGCATTGATTTTCACATTGAGAAACGGTCTCTATGAGCTTACCCTATGAGATTTCGGGGTATAGTTGAAATACAGTTGGGTTGGTTTGCACAAGAAACCAACCGGGCCCCTGGGACGAAAAGGCTAGTAACTCACAAACCGGGTGTTCGATTGACGCATCGTCTATTGTGTTAAGACCCCTATGACGAGGCGGTCCTCTGAGATACTTCATCATGGAAATTTGAGATACATGAAGTATCTACCTATAGCTCGTGGATCGGACCCTCCCAGAGAGGAGCGTGCAGTGTACGGAGACCATTTAGCCGGCTGGGACTTGAAGACTGCTTGACCGACTCGACTTGGAGTGAGTCAACTAGCCCAGTGAACGGAACACTACTTTGTTTGGGTGCAGACCCATGGCAGACAGAGCACTATAGTGTTTGGGTGTAGACCCGCGGTGCTCATACAGATAGTACCTCTACATGCTATTAGGGGGATGTACTACTTTTTTTTGGTTGCAGACCTCGACGGGTAGCACTACTGTGTTTGGGTGGATGACCTGCGGTACTCGGCAAGAGGATTAACTCAGCAGTCTTAGGTTAGTGAGCAGTACCTCGAAGTCGTGACAGGATCACATTACACTCTAGAGATGGGGCTCTCCAGCAGTTATGGTTTCAATAATGAAAATCCTAGTTTGAGATGAGTATATGTCCTTTGAGTTTACCTCAGGATTGAGATGGGTTACTTGATAACTTAGGTATATGTATGGACATATACCTAAGTAGATGTTATCTGTTGAGATATTCTTTGTGGTTATCCATGTTGGTTTTAGTGATACCTTGAGGGTCTCGGGGTCCCTACTGTGTATCATTATACTCACCCCTACACAGGCTATGCCCGCACATCGTTGTGTTGGTTGCAGACGACGGGCAGTGCTAACGGAGGCCGAGTGTTCGAAGACTGGACGACACTCGGAGGTGGACCTCCTGACGAGTCAGTATCAGGAGGTGGACTTCATGGCGATACGGTACTCGGAAGAGGTTGACAGTCAAGTGGATTGTGGAGGAAATCTATACCTACCCTTCAGGTAGGATCCATGGTGGACGATCTAGGTGCTGCGCTATCTGTACCTACCCTTCATGTAGGATCCGTGGTGGACGATCCATAAGCTGCGCTATCTGTACCTACCCTTCAGGTAGGATCTAAGGAGGACGACCCATGAGTTTCTTCCTTTCTTCCAGCTGTTGTACTTTTTTTCAGTTGTAGCTATACATTCGATTGGGTTTGTATTCTGGCCCACTTACTTTTCAGCACTTTCTTTTGTTCTTAGTGTAGTACTTCCCCTTGTACTCTGTGTGTTTGTTTACTTTTATAAAGGCAATGCCTTCCCAGTTGTCGGGATTTACGCCTTTGTAGCTAGTCGCCAGCCCCTTGCCTATGGAAGGTGGGTTTGGGGTAGTCATGGCATGGGCCCCGAGGAATGGTCGTGACAATTTATAATAGTAATAATAATATATATTATATATTAATCTGTACAAATTGTTTGATCATAATAAATTGTAAAAACTGTAAAAAATAATTATCGAAGTTAATTTGTCAGCTGGTTTATCAGGCGTTAAAACTAAATATAAGGGTGAATAAAAACCAGAAACGTATACAAAACCCATATTATAGCCTTATTGAATCCATGAATCCACTATGGTTTTAGAATGAACCATATTGGATGCTTCTAGAATGATAAAAACCTGGGTATAATTAAATCATATCTAAAATTCCATGTGTGTATCTCCCCCATTCTAAAAAGGACACCCATATCCTCTCAAACTCACACTACCAAAGATATATGTTTCGGCCAACAACTACACAAATAACTTCCCTAATTCCATAGAAAAACATCTTATATCCCTTTTATTAAAAATAAATCAATCCTTAGAAGGCTATTGGTTTAAACCTCTTGATGTTGTCCAAAGAGGAGGTAACGTTCTTTAATAATCATTTTCATGAAGTATTTTTTTCCACAATCATAAAATATTACTAAACTAGGATTATATTATAAATTAATTTTTGAAAATATATTTATATTTTATTATTTTATATTCATGAAATATGTTCATCATATATTCTATTAAATGGGGAACAAAACCATTGATTGTTTGTATGGTGGACAACCACCATGCAAATCGATGAGATTCATTTTCCATAACCACTTACACGGGTGGATATATTATGAATTTAACGAATTTATGTTATATTTATTTTATATTTATACATATTTAATTATAATATCATATATACCATCTAAATATTTATTTCGTTTAAAATATTATAATGTCTCTTATGTGTACGATAGAATACCACAGCTTGAAGTGATACAACTCATTTTTTGCTTACGTTTTACATGAAATGTAAAAATGACAAATTTAATTAATATATATGATATATATGACATCATATTTATTATATATTATCAATATATCACCTAATTATTTATCCTTTCAGTTATTAATGGAATTTTATCATCTCTCATGTGTATATAGAGCATACCATCTCCATGTTGCGATGTGATTAAGTTTCCATGTTGAAACGTCAAAAAAGATTCTAAAAATGTATATAATATATAAATATGATTTTTATAACATTAGTTTAATTATAGATAGGATTTATCTATATCATATTCCCATGATCAATAATATTAATGACAAAATATGCATGAGAAAACATGGTAATTTACACCCGAAACAATGAAAAGAAAGATATATTTTTAACAAATTAGTGGTAAAATGTTTTTAGAGAATCATATAAGTCATTATACATATGAATATAGTTTTGGAAAAAAATTAATAACATTCTCAAAACAATTACAATTGAGATTAATGTACATTCAACAGCAATGAAGTGTGAGGTAAGGGACATTGTTTCAATTTCCCTTCATTCATGAATATTGTAATATAATGCACCTAATTTATTTTATAGGATGTATTTAATACCACTTTAACTTGAAGTATCAAGATTCCATAATAATAAATGGTATCCATTTTTTCAATTTTCAATTATTTCATCAAATGAGATTTTGACTTAAAAGTCCCCATGTTGTAAAAATTTTCATTATTCAATTACTCTTAATTGGGTTATATTACATATTCATTGTATTTAATATTCTATGTTTATGTGTGTAATTAATATTTGAATGAAATTTCTATATTTCCACTTGTTTTATGTGGATTTAAATTTATTAAAAAAATCAATTCATTGGTTAATTCTCTCTTTAATGTTTTTATCACTATAAGTGTTAATTTAACATTAACATTTGAGTCATTATTATTAATTTTTTAATTTACTTCTCCTATAGTTATTCATTAAATTTTTAAGTAATAATTTTATTTTACACTCATTTTTACAAAAAAAGGATTGATATTTTTTTTAATAAAATCCCAAATCATTTATATATTTAGTAAAAAGTATTTTTATTCCATATCACTAACACCATGACACATTACGATTTATTTTATTTTATTTTAATTCAATCTCTCTAATGGATTGAAATGCCTGAAACACTAGGTTTAAACAAAATTTGACACTCTATTAAAATATTACTTCAAAATGAACTATATAACTCCATTATTAAGTTAGAAGGAATGAATATGATCAAACAAATTATGAAAATTGTGTTCATCTATTGATTAGAAATAAAACATGAATCATTTCAATGCCAATAGAATGTTTTCTAAAAGGATTTATTTTTTCAAAGAAAACAGTTTCATTTCATATTGCAGTCTTTTAATAAAATTATTTTTTAATAATTTAGATATTAAATTTTATAAAATAATATTTATATATATTAGGAGAATAAAAAAAATTCTATTATTTTAAATTTTTTGGATGTTTCTAAAAACGTTCATTCTTATGAATAGTAACATACTCATTTTAATAGAAAACTTAATTATAATTTTGATTATTTTAAAAGAATAATTATATATTTAATTGGTTTTATAGTATAACCAGTTCAATAATATTATAATAAATACAATTTAATTTGGTTTAATAAATTTCACAATGAAATTTTAAATTAAAACATTATATAGGCTTGAGAATTCACTCTTTGAAAACCCGGTTTTTTCATTATTTCTGTGAGTATAATTTTAAATAGGATTCATAACAATATTTTAATTTTATTTGCAGAAATTTATTTCATATTTTTAATCACAATTTTATTATTATCTAATATATATAATATTATTTTTAATCATTATGAATAGTAAAATTAGTAAAAACTAATTAACACACTTAAATAAATAACTGATTTACTAAGGGGTAAAACAAAAAATATAATTGTATAAATAACTAAATAACTTCTAAAAAACAATTTTATTGACATATTTAGATATTATTTCCTCTATAAATTTTTAATGACCCATTAATTAGGATTGGGGATTTTAAATAAGTTGTAACAATTGATTCTTTTCAAAATAATTATGTGTATCCTCTCCCCCACTTATGAAAGGTCAACCCCTATACTACACTATAAATGAATAAAAATATTTTTGGTTCAGGAAATTATTACCCAAATAACATCCTTATTATCCAAAAAATTTTATATATCCCATGGTTTGATCATAAATCAATCATATGAATGATTTTGGTGCAAACCTAAAGAGGTTGTCTAAAGAAGAGGTAACATTCATTAATAATCGTTTTTATTTTATTTCATCTTCCAAATATTTAAAATTTTATTCAATAATGACAAAATAATAAAAACATTGTATTATAATAATTATATTTTGTTTTGTTAATTTAATAACTTATGTAAATTTTTTCTATCATCTGAAGGGAAACAAAATTGGTTATCATGTGTATGGTGTACTACCTCCATGAAAACTGATTGAACATATTTTGCATAAACTCATATAATGGTCATATATAATTTTAGAATTAATGAATATTTATATTTTTTTTGATATAATTGAACTTATGGAATTATAATATAAATTATTCTATCTTAATTATAATTCTATTTAAAATATCATATTGTTGCTCATGTATATGGTGGAATATCACCTCATAAATTGAAGTGATTAGTTTTACACTTAATATTTACATAAAAATTTACAAATATATACATAATAAATATTTTTGATATATATGAGGTGATATTAATTATATTAAATTAATATATAACACAATTACTTAACCATTCACCTGTTAAAGTGATGATATCATCACTCGTGCATTTTTACAACCTACTATCTCTCGGACGGGATGTGATATATTGTCCATGCCAAACTTTTAAAAATGTTTATAATATATATATATTGATTAAATGTATTATTTATATTATTATTTTCATTATATAAGAAGATTTATTAATATATTATTTTTAATAACAAGATATTTTAAGACATAGAATGTGTGAGAAAATAAGGCAATTGACACATGAAATAATGAAAATAATGAAATATTATTTATGAAAAGTGTTGAAATGTTATAAGATGATCAAAATTTATATTACAAATATTATTATGGTTATATTATAAATTAATAACAATATTAAATATGTTATAAAATATTTTAAATCACTTTCATGTAAGGGAATGTCTAAGGGTAGATATTTATTCTCAATTTCCATTTCATGATGTATTTTTTGTTAACATGAACCTATTCACTTTTATGTGGTCTATATACTAACAGATTTGATTATTTAACCTCTATAACTATTTTTCATGATGATTTATATTTTTTTAATGTTAATTTTTCAAGGGGTTAAAATTTGAAGGATACTAAGGTGGAAAAAATATGGTACATTATCATTTTCTTTAGTGATTATTTAAATTATCTTGAAATAATCACATTATGATGTTCATTTTTTGATTGTGAATTACATTTATAATAAATATACATATTATTTTTTGATGGATATGAATATTTCAAAAAATTTAATCCATTTTTACATATAGTGTTTAAATATAATATTATTTTATTTACTAGAGAAATATTGATAAATATATATCCTTTACTCAATACAAATATTTCATGATAGAGAATATTGATTCTAGAATTAGATAGATTAATATATATATATATATATATCAATAATTATTTGGAAATAAAGATTTGGGTGGGGACTAGTTATAGATATACCCTCAATTAATTTTCTAAGATCATGTGACAAATGAGTTAGCCAAATCTGATGGGGTTTTTCCTAGTTTAAACTATTTTTTGGAAGGTCGTGATTGTACATGTATTTATGATGACTGATACAGTGAAATATAATAATTAAAAATACATATCATTTAGAATTTAGATATTGTTATTATTTGTGGGATTATATCAATGGTATTATCTATAGATTCATTTCATTACATTTTAATAATTAAATGAAATGTCTATTCATTTATTTATATTTCGATACTGATTATACATTTATTTAATTATTATAGTGAAGTTATTGATTAAATTTCACATGTGTTTAGTTATTTAACTTGAAATATTGTTTTTTATTTATTGGTTCTTGATAGATTCCATTTTATGTTACCCTTACACATCATTTTATCTCAACCTTATATTGTTTATGTTCCCTAGGATATGAATAAATAATTCTTGGAATGACTTCAAGGATGAAAAATGTTTTCCATTAAAAATTTCTTAAATTTTATTTCCCTATGTAAAATGGGTATCATGTAGGTATCTAGTTCTAAAAAACTATTTAACTAATTGGTCCTTTAAATTGGATCCCCTTTATCTATTCTATTGTAAAAATTTAGGCACTAGATTTCGGTTATTAGGGTCTGGGTAGTTATAGTAGGTATTGGAAAAAGTTTAGTATAAACCGTGAGAAATATATTTGGGAAAAAATAGATTATGTAACATTACCCTATGTTTTATGTTTATATTAAGTATAGAATAACTTTTTATTATTTTGGTAAAGAATGGATTATATTTGTTTCCCTAAAAATACATCCATGTTAGGATACTAAAAGTGGATGTTGTTCAAGAACTGACATACATAGGGTTAAAAATATTAAAAGGGAGCATTTGGTTTGAACTAATGGTCTCTGGGTTCTGGAAATAATTCCTTAGTTCACACCTATTTTAATAATCTTTCCAGATTTTCGTAAGATAATTCGCATTTTCATTATAAACCATTATGAAGAATTTAAAAATATATATATCCCCAAATAAACTATGTCTATTATTCTTGGAATAATCGAACATAATTTTTTTTAAAATTTACATTAATTATTCCTCCATAAAAAGAATTATAAATTAGGATTTAAAATTATTGAATTTTTGTGCTAATCCAGTATCTTCCATTTTTTAGAAATCACAACTGAATGGAAGAAGGGTATCAATAATTGTGGACAATATTGAGATTTCACTACTAGTTATACCAATACAGCTCCTATTTGAAATACAAAAAACGTGTCTATATTATTGAAATATAATTATTTTAGGGAAAATAACATTTCTATGATAGAATAACCTATTCCATAACAAAATTATCTTTTCTTGGATTTCTTCATGTGACAAAATCCCCTTTGATTTTTTTGGACTAATATTATAATGGTTTTTGATAAATGGATTATATCTCATGACAATATATTTATGGCCTTTTGTGGTGATGAAAAGAAAAACACTACTTATTCAGTTTATTTTCTATAAATATATGTTGATGAATGGTGTCCATTGATCCTGAATACAAAGAGGAATAGGAAATACAACTCATGGAATATAAATATTTTAAAGAGACATATTCTGAAAAATATTTCCATCAATACAAACAAAATTAAATGAAGAGAAAATTACAAAGAGTAAATAAAAATGTTGAATAAATTGTTGATGAGTATGCAGAAAACATTACAAAGGTATATAGGTATGTTATGGATTAGTTATAAAACACAATGTGAAATACTGAACATTTATTTGATTGTCGAAAAAATTCTCTGAATGAGAACTAATCACTGATAATTTATCATCATATAATGCCGGTATATTATAATCCGAAAAATGATAAGGAAATATCTAGATCCTACATGGACAAGGGTATTCAATAAAAGAATAGGTTGAATGAGAACAAATTAAAATGTAATTCATCAAAGAAGATAAAAGTAATTAAGAAATATACACATTGGGAACCATATGGAAATAATCATCCTTGGAAATACACAAAGGACTTATGAGTTTTTTATAATTTTGGAGATAAGGGTCATCCGAATAAATAAAAAAATAGAAGAAATAGAAAAATTATATTCAATGTTTCAACTGTCGGTATATGGGAAGCTATGAAAATGGATTCCCTAAGTGCAAAGGGAACCTATCATATAGGAGGATAAAGGGATAGGGGGGACCTTATATGATCACTACAGTTGAGGTAGAAGTGTGAAATGATGAGGTAGATGGTAATTTAACCATATTATTAAATGTATCTAACTATTTAGTTGTTTCAATATACTCACAGTCTTTTATATCTTTTTAGTTTTACCACAAAATTAGATATTTCACTTGGTCTTTATGAAGGTAATTTTCAACCAATGTTACTTGTTGATGTCTCACTACAATAATGATGGGTAAGGTAATCCCTATTATAAAACATAAACGTGGTATATTTTCTTACATTATTGTCTTACATGTAATTGATGTTCATATAATTTATACTACAGAAATGATTTTCAAATTGGAAGAAAAAATTTATTAAAATAAGAATGAAATTATGATTCATGGTGTGAATGTATAATTACTTAGCATTAGGAATTATTCATCATCATCTAACAAGTTTCTAGATAAAACTCTAGTAGCTCTATTGAATGTGATTTTTGTGGAAAAATAGAAAACAAAATATAAGGGTGGATAAATTAATATTCAAATTAAGTATATACCTATTGTATAAGAAAACATTGATGTTTTGCTTGATGAATTTCTTTAACATCCACTAATATGTGATGTTGGGTTTTCCAATGATTTAATCCATATTTCAATACTCTTATCAAATAATAAATGTATAAATAAACTATGTTATTAGTGGATTTGAAGATATAATTCAAGGATCTGTGTGATAATGTATATTTTCAGACAGGTTTTTCACCTTAGGCCCCCAATTTATCATCATTAAGAGGAAATATAGATCCATGTATATTGATAATAATAAAATAAATTATGTTATGATAAATAAAAGGTATTATCTTATTCATATTAATTACATATTTAATCAACATCATGGTGAAAAATATTTTTCAATGATTTTCCTTCATAAGTGTATCATCTTGGTTGAGATGAACATTATGATAGTGGCTAAAATGGTGGGTCACATGGCCAAAAGTCTTCCTCCTTGTATGTTATAGGTTTTATACTAGCAGCAAGTGTTTAAAGAAGTTATACTGGAAAGACTATGCCCGCATATCAGAGTAGCACAATGGTATTTCATAAATAATCAAAATACAATGATGGAAGTAGTAATAAATTAAAAACATAGAAGTGGATGAATAATAAAAATTCAATGTAAATAATGTCCAACACTAATGTAAACGATGTATTCATATCATCATTATGATGCATAAACTAAAACAATTGAAATAAAATAGGAATCAGAATACAATATAGTACATATGGAAGAAAAATAAATAAATCCCCCAAGGGTGATCTCTATGACCATACCAGGCTCTATATCGATCTAGTGCTCATGATTTCCTAGAACAAGAAAACATTCACAAGAAAGAATTTACAGTCCCACAAACATAAGGGTTAATCAAGTATCCTAGTGCAATAGCCTCCCACAAAGGGTTTGATATATAAATCTCGATAGGATATCACTCATAGTGTCTATAACTAAAAATAGTATGTGAATATAATGTAAAGTTGTTTTTAAATTTAAGAATAATAAAAATGACATGTTCTTCATAAGTAAATAAATAATCACCAATCGATTCAGAATCCAATAGGACGTCGGGCTAACTTTACAAGATTCAACACACTACTAGAATGATGATCTTATCTATAACAATATGTATATAGTAATAATATATTCATATTATATTTATATATTTCATCTATCTATATCAACTATGTACGAGAGGATTTATGTGGCCACATACCTAGAATACATGTTATTGGCTGGATTGGGGCATAAATCAAACATCCATAACCTGCCTAAACAATCCTATAATCTCTAACAGAAGGGTATATACCCTATATCTCATAATGAGTTAGAGAAATAATGATCTTCACTAAATATGTTAAGATATCAATAATTCTAACACTCTAATGTAGTGAATGAGCCTTCATGTCAATACTCACAAGGGACCTGGAGCCTCATGCACAATGTCCACTACTATCACTGTTGTGAGACACCTTAAACTCAACACTTGATGTAATAATGTGTGATTATTCTATGTTAAATATAACTCATACCATTATTTCACATCCTATATCAAGGTGTAATTATTTAATAATGATAATAAAATTTATAAGGAATTACCTATCATGCTTTACATTTAAATATCCCATTTAGAACTAAGGTCACATTATTTATAATAATTTGAATAAAACATGTTCTTATGAATTCCCTAAATAGTACGACCATTCTACCATTTAATATTCATTACATTAATGAAATCCAATATGAATTATAAATATCACATAAAACATTAAAATAACAATCAATGAATTCATTCCATTAGGTTAGTCCATACAATCTAAAATATGCTACATCCTTTTATAAAAAATTTCCATTTATTTAACTAGAATCAATAGGTACATAGAAGAAAAACATGGTCGTATAAAGAAATTTACTACTTGGGCATCCTCATTTAATAAAAATGAATATCCCTTAAGATGATCTTTGTTCATCATCCATTTACAATATAAAATGAAATTCATTTTTGGGATATCAACATAGGTAATGTCATAAACATTCAATTAAATCTATCAAATATCGTATAGGGAAACACCAAGAAATATGACCAAGAATGTATTATATCACTAAACATCACATTCAAATTTTTAATACATCACACCCCATTCGAGGGGTTTTTATAAAGTCATGATATTGTTCAAAAAAATCATTTATTCATAAATTAACATCATATTCAAGAACCCTAATTGAACAAACAAAAAAAATTCCATCTTAAAATATCTACCGACCATTTAAATTAAATTTTAAAGCTATAGATGACACTTAGGTGGTCTCCCCAAAAATTAATAAATTAAATTACAGGTGGAATTCCATTATCAATCAATGTCAAAAGAATTTTCGGAATTTAATTAATTAACTAAATAGGTGAAAACCAAGCTAGATCACCCAAGGGGTTTCTTTGATCGAGGTAGACAACCTCTATATACTAAACATGGATCACAATGAGTGTGTCTATGTATGTTGATCAATTTGATATGAATAACTCACCTAAAAGTCGGTACTCACAAAAGATCAAATTATGGAAAAATGAAAACATTCATATTTCAATGAATCTTTTTGGTAAATCCATATAACACCTAACTTATTCTTATGAAATTTTACTCGTACAATATCAAGGTCTAGTTTTTTTCTAGTTTGAAGGAAATTTATGAAACCATAATTTTCCCTAAATGAATTTCAAATGAGCTAAATAAAAATAGGTCAACAGATTTTAAGAGAATACTAAGAATTATTCTAGATGAACTATGATCTTACCATTGTGGATCCATAGGGAATAATGCAATTTGATTCATACCATCTATGGATGATATAAATTTTATCCTAGGTAAGTCATAGGATGTGACCCATGATGTGAATGGAGGAGTCTCAGGCTATAGAAGTTGGAAAAAAATAAACAAAAAGGAAAACATGAAAATAATAATGGTATCTTTGTAATTTCTCCCAGAAAACTAGGTCACTTGGTTTGGACCCGTGGTTTGGAAAAACCATTCACCAACCATGAATCACTACTACATTATAAACAAACCTCTCATGGTTACCCTAACCATTCACCAAACATGTTATGAATAGTGTTAGGGTAATTCATAAGTGGAAGTAAACATGTCGCTTGGGTGCATGGTATTGGAAAAATATGGACAAACGTGTCTTACATCATCTTATCCTTTGAAACAGGCCACACTGTTTACTGCTAGGGGACACACAATTTTGGATAAACCATGAACCTCTTTCATTCATCTACCATTTTATGTTTTTTGATCTGGAAACTCCAAAAACATGACAGAGCAACTAAAAAACCTTATAGGCCATTATCCATATCTAAAATAAATAGAATGAAGAGTTCCAACTCTTAAAACTATATTTGTAATCCGAGGTCAAATAACATACCATATAGTAAACAACAAAAATTGAAAATACCTTTCAATTTTACCACATCTCAAATCATGATCTAGTACAACACCCCCACCTTAAAATTATCATCCCTGAGAATCCTTCAGAAAAACATATCACCTGACCTACAAGGGTTGCGAACACTCATGTAAATGGACTCATTGAATTTCCAAACACCCAACACACACCCAAAATTAACATTAGAATATGGTACTTTTGCCGTGAATACATGATCCAACACTCGTTTCATTACTAAAACACAAAAAGTGTGCTTAAAAGAGCCCATTTATTTAGAGATATGGTAACATCATCATCTCATTAAACATCCATAAAAAGGTTCTCCCTTCCATGGGATTTAGAATAGAAAAGTGACAATTCGGAGCCATGGTACCTCCACCATCAAAATTTACATACCATGAATACCATTAATTGTTCTGGAAACACTCCTGGAATTATTTCCATAACTATGTGAGCCCAATTACCTCTTATTCCATAACAAAAACCACACCAAAAGAAAATAGTTGAATCCCATTTGACTAAACAGAACTGGTCAGACATATTTTCCTTAAAGACACTACTGACACTTAAACCACACCCACATTAACCTTATAATTTTCTTTAAAATTTTCCAATTGACTATATTATTCATCTATAGGGTTAAAAATTCAGGCCAACACCATTTGACCCTTCCAAAGATTCCCAACATAGATGGTCGCCGTAATTCAAACTGAACTGCAATGTCGTCCTCTATGGCATTTTATGTTCAAAATGAGAATTCTCTCTGCAATACACATCTACCACCGAATTATATTCCTTGATCAACCCATTATACGAATATCTAAATTTTCATGCATTTTCACAAATAAGGGTGTAATCCCATATGCATCTCACTAGAATTGTTACCCCAAAAAATTAAACTCTAATCCTGAAAACAAGTCTAGGATAACCTCATATTCAATGAACTTGAGTCCATGGTAATGAACTTGTGTATTCAATACTACATTGTTACATAATATATGTTGGTATGAAAGACAACATATAAACATTAGGTAATTTACTGATGACCCGAGAATATACTTAATTTCTCAATGCTCAATGATTAACCCGAATTCAAGAGGTTTGGTATTTAATTTTGAAACATGATGGGTAACACATATATAATGCATACTAAACCATGATTATTAATTTATAATGTCACATTTTAGATATTATCCAGAGGGTTTCCACCCAAATCAGTCATCTATTAGATAGAAAATGCATAAAAAACTGGCTCAATTCACATTGTCCCAAATGATTATAAAATATAATGAAGATCTCAGAGTCCCCTAGGAAAAGGAATCATTGTCACAAGAACTACTTAAAGGTTGACCATTCCCACTACATGTATGGTTATCTAAAACAGACAATTACACTATGTGTATGACTATAACTAATTATAAAGAAAACACTACCACCCATCCAAACAACGGTTTAATTTAAAAAAAATAGTCCTACCAGAGACAATGACACCAAAACAACACCAAAAATTAAAAAACTGATATAATTTAACAATTCATTTATGATCTATGGATGAGACCGACCATAGGATAGTCCCATATAAAAGCATAACTGTATAACCTATCAGTATGTTAGACCTTCTAGAAACTCAATATGGTTAAAAACCCACCATTTAAGTAATTTCTAAAAAGGGTATGACCTATGGAAATTTCTGTAACGCCCTGACCCTAGTTACCCAGAGTTGATGCATTATTGTGTAACATCGGCATGATCACAAAAGATCATGTCTCGAAAGACCGATTAGTTTAGTAGACTTGGAAACACTAGATACATTCATAAAAGTTACATTACATCATAAAGTGAAAAACTACAATAAAAAATTCTCTATAGTCCATACTCATATCCTCTTCTGACTATCCCTGCAGCTAATTCATAAAATAATTCATCACGTCTTGGAAAATATCAAAACATTGAAAAGGGTGAGCTCAGATGCTCAGTAAGGCTAAAAATATAGCGGAATCTCTCATAAATAAACATTAACATTTAAGGAAATTTATAACTAAAACAAAGTTCTTTTTAAACATGAACTTCAGCATAATATGGAAAAAAATAAAATTATATAATGCCATCTACTTATTCACATGGATATTATACTAGTAGAATAATCACATTAAATATCAATATCCACATTCATAATGATGGAATGCATAATCCATACTATTATAATCATGTAGCCAAGGCCTCGTGCCAAGTCTACAATAGGATTTTGTTAGGGGCTCGTGCCAAGCCACTAGTTTGTCTCATTAGACCTACCGATGCATCGAGGAGCTACAACGGGCTCCACTAGTCACTTATTAAGTCCAATGCATTCCACATATAAAAAGGTATAAACATATAATAACCATAACATAATCATATCACATAAAACATGCATAAAGGAAACATAACATTTCCACATTTCAATCACAAGATATCAATACAACACATTGACATAATAAAAACAATCTCAAAACCATTTTCAATACCAAAATAAAAGAAAATTAAAACATGGTATTTATTTTTCATATAAAAAAAGTTATGGCTTGTAGAGGAAGGCGGAACTCAAATATTGGTCACGGCGGCAGAGAAGTTGTTGTCGCCGCATATGCAAGAAAAAACCTTTCTTTTTTTGTTTAGTAAAAACACTTCGTATAAAAGATTCCTTTTGAATAAAAGTAAAAGTCAAAGTGTTTTATACACCGTATAAAGGAATTTTGTGTATAAAATGAAATATGACTCAATGAAAGGAGATTGAGATGAATTCCCTTACAAAGATCATTATTTTAAATAAAAAAAATCTATTTTGTGTATTCACTATAACTACACATAAAGAAAGTACAAATACAAGATATGACATAATAATATCATGACATAATTTGAAAGTAGGAGATTAACCCAAAGAATGGAAATTAGGTTAAGAAGTTCCCTTACAAATATCATTTTTTAAATAAAATATATCTATTATGTGTATTCAATATATGTACACATAAAGAAAGTATAAATACATGTTAGGACATAATAATATCATGACATAATTTTAAAGTAGGAGATTAACCCAAAGAAAGCAAATTGGGTTAAGAAGTTCCCTTACAAATATAATTTTTTAAATAAAATAGATCTATTATGTGTATTAAATATATTTACACATAATGAAATTATTAATATAAGATAGGACATAATAATATCATGACATAATTTTAAAGTATGAGATTATCCCAAATAATGGAAATTGTTTTAAGAAGTTCCCTTACCTCGTGTCCGACTTGACTCAACCGCTCTTTAACCTCCTGAATAATAAACTAGAGTTAATCTCTACCTGATTCAGAACCCTTTTCATGTTCATTATTCTTTTTATATCACGTATTACCATGTTATGAACATTATGTAATTATTTAAGTTAATAACGGTCGTTTTGTCAATCTTAGATACTTGAGTCAAAAATAAATGTATTATAATTACACTTTGTTCATGTGGTAAAGTAGCCATTATATCCATAATTATATGCATGATGTAGATATCATATACATAATATATATCTAATATATACATTCATTTATAATATTATATAACATTTAGAGGTAAGAAATGAAATGCACCGTTCATGGAGACGGTAAGCCATACGTACGCATGAACGCTACGTTCATTTCATATTTAATGGAATGATGTTATAATTATATAAAGGTATAATATAATTCCATTATAATATAATGTATAATACCATTTACTCCATCCTTTATACATCCCACATATGTCATTAACGACTCAAATCACTTTTAGGGGGCAGTAGTCCGCACTTCCTAAAATGAAATTATCGTGTTTACCCATAATAGAAATCGTAAAGGTATGCCATAAATGAAAAATACAGAATCATAAGGAAAACAAAAACATAATATATATCATATATTAAAATAGTTTCCTCATAATGGCCACCATGAGAGGTGTTAAAAGAAGATTGAACAATCATCGTTTATGAGGCCGACATTTTCCAACCACAGAAACAGTATGTTCTTTAACCATTAGACGAAGGTGTGTGTAAGTGTAAATAAAATCCTTCTCATAACAACATCATATTATATTTAAGTTACTGGTTTTGTTACAAAATAATGGAATAAAAATAGTTTAAGGGGTTGGAGAAGCAAAATAAAACAAAATAACATAAGAGAAGACATTACCTTAATATCAGGTATCTCTTTTTTGATTTGATCCAAAGGCTTCCTTGGGATGAATTCTGCCCAAAGTGAGGCTTCTAGGAGTAATAGAGGGAAGATGACAAAGTATTTGGGCAGAGGTTGTCAGAGCCAAAAGGCATTGAAGATGTGATTAAGGTGGTAGTGGTGGGGGCCATTTATAAGAGGAGAGGAGGGGCACTCTTGGAAAGTCATGAAATATTACTTTAAAACCACTCAATAGTATAATTTATCACTATAAATTATTTTGATTTAAAAAAAAAATTTAAGTATTTTTCACTATTCATAAAAAATTGGACGTTCTCAGAAAAATACCAAAAATTCAACATAGGCTAATTTCGATATTCTGAATCCAAAAATGAAGTCCCTTTTAAAATATAAAATATATATAATTTCAAAAAAAAATTATTACTATTTATAATGGCTATTTTGATTGGTCGTGGTGTGTCAGAATCTCGAACTTGCGTACAATGCAAGCTATTGCATTATTGAAAGAGAAGCGTATTGTGGAAGCTCGGGGTGTTACATTCTCCCCTCCTTCAATAAATTACATCCTCTCAATTTGAAATTTTTCTTTGAAAATAAACGGTTGAAAATAGAAAATAACTTTGTGGAAAACCCACATCCAAAATAAGGTTAATAAAAATATAACATTAAAAGAAAAAAAAAGATAAGTACAAAGGTCACCCGAGATAGCCCATACTAGGATTCTATGAAAATATGGATATGGAAGAAAAACCATCAAGGTCTAATGGAGAGTAGTAGAAAACATGATTAGGAGAAAGTTAACCACATGAAAATCAGAAACTTGTGATTGGTTAAACAGACATTGAATCCCCAGTTGGAAAACTTAACCGGCAACATTTTTTTTAAGTTAACTTTTATAAAATTGAGGAATTTATTTATAAGATTTACTAAGAACGTAAGGGAATATACATACTTGTCATGTATACATTCATTCTATAATAAATTTTTACCACAAACCCATCTTTCACTCTAAAAGGTAATAGAATTAAAAAATATTTTATTTATCATAATTGTATAAGGTTCCAAATATTAACACATACCATTTAGATTAGGAATACTTTTTAGTAATAACCAGGGACTTCATGTAGGCTAGTGGTAGGTAATAACGTCATATCGCACTATGGTTGTGAGTTCGATTCATGCAGCTTTGTTCGATGCGATGGGTTATCCCCCGACCTGTAGGTTGTCCTTTTCGTAAAAATATAGTATTAAAATATTATAAAAGTAATCGTCAAGAATGTTTTAACCTTAAACAATACTATCCAAAGATCAACTAAATCCATTCCAACCTTTATAGTTATCCAAAATACTTATACACAGACTTTCCCTAAAAGGTCTCTAAATTCCAAAATCAATTGCAACATCAGATTCCCCAAACAAATAAAAGTTTCTCTTATTGTCACATTCTAAAAATATTATTACCTTAATCATATTAAAACCCTAATGAAATCAAAAAGTACTACAGTACAATCCATATATATATATCACATTATTCTTATAACTAGAATATAATCTGTGAGTCCAAAAGCACCAATACATTAATTATACCACTTCAACGGTAGTAACAGCATAATAATATCCTCGATCACTTGTCCTTTTCTGATTTATGTTTCCCTGACGCTTAGGACATTCATTTGCATAATGCCCCATTTCCCTACAATTGTAGCATTCAACATTGATAGCCCCTTTCATTCCCTTGCAATCACATGCCTGGTGACCTTTTTCTCCACATTTATAACAAACCCCCATTCCTTTTAGGCAAGTACCCAGGTGATTCTTCCCACAATTATCACATAATGGAAAATCCTTCTTTCCCTTTTTCCCTTTATCTGTTTCTTGTTCCACCGTTCTCTTCTTCTCTTGCTTCTCTTTATTTTCATATGATTTATAGAATTCCTTTTCTGTCTTGATAGCACACGAGACTATATCTTCGTATGTTGAGAAAGATTGTTATACTAAGGCTCGACGGAGAAACGGTTTTAACCCATCAAAGAAACGATCGATCATACATTATCGGTTATGTATATAATCTGCAGCATGCCTCACTAACCTTGTAAAGTTATCCTCATACTTTGTTACATTCTCATCCTCCTTCTGCCTCAGACTCAGAAATTTCCTTTCCATATCTTCTTGATGGTCATGTGGAAAGTATTTTTCTATGAAAATTTCCTTAAACTACCTCCATTCCATACTTGATACTTCTTCATCTTCCTTTGTGTTTTGAATCAGCGACAACCATTGATCGGCATCTCCAGTGAGCCGATAGACTGCCATGACAACCTTCTCCCTTTCTCTACTACCCAAGGTGTGGAATATTTTCCCTAAGGAGTTTATCCATTGCTCAAAAACTAATGGATTTTTACCCCCATTAAAATTTGGCTATTGTTGCCTCAAGAAGTGGTCTAACATTGATCCTCCACGTTGCGGATTAGGGTGCTCCATATAAGTAAGGTTATTATTCATAACCTGAGTGAGTTTTCCCAGTATGGTAATTAGTTGATCAACACCAGTTGTATCTCCAGCTCCACAATTATTATCTTGAGTAGGAGGGAAATCCCTACACAGATTGCATGTATTAATATGGTTTCCATTACTTCCACTAGGCACCATTTCTAAAAAATAGCATAAACTATATTAGTTTAAGAATAAAAATACATAATTCCATACTTGTAAAACACTTTACATTAATTGAACTATTTATGGATATAATCCATAATCATAAAAATGTTTTCTTTGAGGAAGTATATACTCATAACTCTTCATAGTGGTTTGTAAAGAAAATGAGAATTATCCTAAGCATATCCCCCGGGAGTGTCGTAACCAAGAGTGAAGCAAGACCTGTTGTCATGCACCAGTTCCCGTTCGAGTCTAGCTCAAAGCGGTGTTTTCGGGTTTTACCCATCGGTATATCTGTGCCAGAGCCGCCTCTACCTTCTCATATCCAGATAGGAATGTATTGCTCGAAAAAACTCACAAAATATCTATAATACCAAAAATCTAGGAAGTTATTCTATACTAATCCTCAATGTTTATCATAGGTCTATGTGCTCTAATAATAGTTTATCTAAATCTAACTTCCAAGGATAGTACTAAACTGCCTATAATACCAACTGTAACGCCCTGACCCCAGTTACCCAGAGTTAGTGCATTATTGCGTAACATTGAAATGATCAAAAAAGATCATGTCTCGGAAGACTGATTAGTTTAGATGCCTCTAAAACACTAGATACATTCATAAATTTTACATTACATCATAAAGTGAAAAACTACAATAACAAAGTCTCCATAGTCCACACTCATATCCTCTTATGACTATCCCTACAGGTCATTCATAAAATACTTCTTCACATCCTGAAAAATATTAAAACATTGAAAATGGTGAGCTCAGATGCTCAGTATGGATAACAATATAGCGGAAGCTATCATAAATAAACACTAACATTTAAGGCAATGTATAACTAAAACAAAATCCATTTTAAACTTGAACTTTAGCATAATATGGGAAAAATAAAATTAAATAATGCCATTTACTTATTCACATGGATATTCTTCTAGTCGAATAATCACATGCAATATCAATAACCACTTTTATAATGATGGAATGAATAATTCTAGACTATCATAACCACGTAACCAAGGCCTCGTGCCAAGTCTACAATAGGATTTTGTCAAGGCCTCGTTCCAAGACCCTAGTTTGTCTCATGAGACCTACCGATTCATCGAGGAGCTACAACGGGCTCCACCTGTCACTTATTAAGTCCAATGCATTTCTCATATGAACAGGTTTAAACATATCATAAACCATAACATAATCATATCACATAAAACATGCATAAAGGAAACATAACATTTCCACATTTCAATCACAAGATATCAATACAACACATTGATATAATAAAAACACTTTCAAAACCATTTTCAATACCAAAATAAAATAAAATTAAAACATGGTATTTATTTTTCATTTTGAAAAAGTTATGGCTTGTAGAGGGAGCCGAAACTCAAATAATGGTTACAGCGGCGGAGAAGTCGTTGTCACCACATACGCAAGACAAAACATTCGTTTTGTCATTTAGTAAAAATGCTTCATATAAAAATATTCTTTTTTGAATAAAAGTAAAATTCAAAGGGTTTTATACACAGTATAAAGGAATGTTGTTTATTAAAAAAAATATGCCTCAATGAAAGGAGATTGAGATGAAGTCCCTTACAAAGATCATTTTTTTAAATAAAAAAGATCTATTATGTGTATTCACTATAAGTACACATAAAGAAAGTACAAATAGAATATAAGACATAATAATATCATGACATAATTCGAAAGTAGGAGATTAACCCAAAGAATGGAAATTGGGTTAAGAAGATCCCCTAAAAATATCATTTTTTAAATAAAATAGATTTATTATTTGTATTCAATATATTTACACATTAATAAATTATAAATAAAAGATATTACATAATAATATCATGACATGATTTAAAAGTAAGAGATTTACCCAAAGAATGGAAATTGGTATAAGAAGTTCCCTTACAAATATCATTTTTTAAATAAAATATATCTTTTATGTGTATTCAATATATGTACACATAATGAAATTATAAATGCAAGATAGGACATAATAATATCAGGACATAATTTTAAAGTAGGAGATTAACCCAAAGAATGGAAATTGGGTTAAGAAGTTCCCTACCCTCATGTCTGACATGACTCGACCGCTCTTGAACCTCCTGAGTAATAAACTAGAGTTAATATATACCCTTTTAAGAAACATTTTCAAGTTCATTATTCCTTTTATATCACTTATTACCATGTTATGAACATTATGTAATTATTTAAGATAATAACAGTCGTTTTGTCGATCTTAGGTACTTGAGTCAAAAATAAATTTCTTATAATTACACTTTGTTCATGTGGTAAAATTTTCATTATTTCCATAATTATATTCATGATGTAGATATCATATAAGTCATATATATCCAGTATATACATTCATTTATAATATTACATAACATTTAGAGGTAAGAAATGAAATGCACGGTTCATGGAGACGGTAAGCCGTACGTACACATGAACGCTACTTTAATTTCATATTTAATGGAATGAAGTTATAATTATATAAAGGTATAACATAATTCCAGTATAATATAATGTATAATACAATTTACTTCATCCATTATACATCCCACATATGGCATTAACGGTTCAAATCACTTTGAGGGGGTGGTAGTCCGCACTTCCTAAAATGAAATTATCACGTTTACCCATAATGGAAATTGTAAAGGTATGCCATAAATGAAAAATACATAATCATAAGGAAAACATAACCATAATATATATCATATATAAAAATAGTGTCATCATAATGGCCACCATGAGAGGTGTTAAAAGAAGATTGAACAATCATCATTTCGTGAGAAAGAAATTTTCCAACCACAGAAATAATATGTTCTTTAACCATTAGACGAAGTTGTGTGTATGTTTATATAAAATAAATATCATAAAAACATCATATTATATTTAATATACTATTTTTTTTACATAGTAAAGGAATAAAAAGATTTTATGGGGTTGGAGAAGAAAAATAAAACAAAATAACGTAAGAGAAGACATTACCTTAAAATTGGGTAGCTCTTTTTTGATTTGAGCCCAAGGCTTCCTTGGGAAGAATTCTACCCAAAGTGAGGCTTCTAGGAGTAAGAGAGGGAAGTTTAGAGAGTATTTGGGAAGAGTTTGGCCGAGCCAAAAGGCTTTTAAGGTTTGAGTAAGGTTGTAGTGGTGGGGGCCTTTTATAAGAGGAGAGGAAGGGCACTCTTGGAAAGTCATGAAATGTTACTTTATTATATAATGAGTTTAGGATTTTAAAGGTCCCACACTTTTATATTTAGAGTATAAGGTGATAAGGGTTCTAAATATACTCATACAATAGGTTTTTGATAAGTTTAACTCTTAGATTTTACATTATCTTTTCATTTTATTTAAATTGTTAATTAATGAGGTAATCACTGCATCATCACGGTGTCATAAAATATTTAATTTATTTAATGTCTAAAAATTATAATAAAAATATAATGATTCAGGAAATATTTTTATATTTCTAATTAATATTTATAGTAAAAAATATGACTTGTATAACCCCATTTAAAAATTGTTTTAGTAAAACAACTCATGTTTGTGACATTTTTATTTTAACATTAAATAAAAAGTTTTTAATGTCATTTTCCTACCAAAGTAGCTCCATGGGGTCCCCAAGTTGACCCATGGATTATCCTGGTCGGAAATTAATCATCCAATAGTGGTAGTACATGTGTCAAGGTCATTTCGTATTATTATAACATTATCTTTACCCTAAATTACACTAATTACCTTTAATCGTGATTAATTAAAATTAAAAGTTATGATTCACCAAAAAAAATATTTTAATCTCATTGAACCAAGTTTTACTTCCAAATGAGAACCATGTATTTCAGATTTTTGAAAATCAAATCATAGATATTGTAATGTTTCATTTTAATGAAAAATCATTTATTTAACTACCACTTAGTGGTTTCACTATTCATCAAAAATTGTAGTTTTTCATAATAATGCCAAAATTTCACCCTATGCTACAATTGATATTCCGAATTCAAAAATGATTCTATTTTAAAAAATTCCAAAAATATAAGTTTCATTAATTAATTTTATAATTAGTTCTTGTTGTCACAACAAATAACGTGTTTTTAAGAAACAATATATATCAAAAGATTGACAATTGTTTATGTCCAATTTCAAAGTGACATTAATTATAATGAGCACCATTGGATAAAATGGTAAAAATGTATTCTAATTATACTTTAAAACCAATCAATATTATAATTTATCACTATAAATTATTTTGATTAAAAAAGTTGTTTTTATGTATTTTTCACTATTAATAAAAAATTGGAAGTTCTAAGAAAAATACCAAAAATTCAACATTGGATAATTTTGATATTCCGAATCCAAAAATGAAGTCCATTTTGAAATATAAAATATATATAATTTCAAAAAGTGGGTATTACTATTCATAATGGCTATTTTTATTGGTCGCGGTGTGTTAGAATCTCGAACTTGCGTACAATGCAAGCTATTGCATTATTGAAAGTTAAGTGTATCGTGGAAGCTCAGGGTGTTACAATTTCTCACCCTTCAATTCCAAAAAAAAATATAGAAAAAAAATTTAAACTACACATACATAAGTGTTTAAACTAAGGAAACCACTTGAGGTTCCATTTAAAGTCATAACATTAATTAATATTAATCATTAAACATTTATAAGATTTAATAATAGAACACCGAGGAATAAAAAGAAAGAAATATTGTACATCCATTTCAAACGCGAAATATATTTTAAAAACACTTCATAAATTAAGAAATTGATTAATTAAATTAGAATTTAAGTTATAAGAGATTTAAAGACCTATGGTTTTCCCGTTAAGCCAATCAGGGTTATTTAAAATGAATCCCAATATCATTTTCTTAAGTTATTAAATTTTAAAATAGCCATATTGAGTTATCTCATAAGAAACATGCCCCAACTATACTACTTGGGTCCAAATGTGCATTTTAAAAATCATCCATATGATTCATTATGCCCGACTAATAAAAGTAAAATACATAATAAGAAATCCAATTTATTTATGTTCAAAATTATCCATCATTTACATAACCATTTTAAAATACATCATGGTCATATATAATGGCTCAGTTAAATGGGTTTCCATATACCAGTCTATAATACTCTCATACACGTTATTGTTTGTCATTTAAATCCCATTAATTACAACAAATTCACTTGAGTATCTTATTTATTTTAACAATGGTATAGAAATATATATATATACTAAAATAAAATTTGGTTCAAGTATATGGGTTACCATTTTTCAACTATAAGGTGTACATACAAAATACAACTGATGATTTCTCCAAAATAAATTTAAATTAGTATATTTAGCTTATTAAACCAATTATATAGAAAAATAAATAATAACTTATTCTTAGAAGAAAGAAATGCACAGAAACATTATGATAATCCTGGAGGCACTATATATTGGAAATACATTCTATATAAATTGGAAAATTGAATATAATCACATACGAATTTCATATATAAATCATGCAAAAAATTAGCTAAATAGGTTTAAACTATACATGGAATAACACTCAAGTCAGTCAATCAAAATTAATAAAGAGGGTAAAAATGAAACAACATGAAATGAAATATGCATTATATGTTAATTTCTATATTTATATAATTATTCATATAGTGGTTATTCCATTTCATACCCAGACAAGATAAAAATACCATAAATTCTATAAATTAGTAAACAATGTATTGTGCACTAATCACTCACGGTGAAATAAAAATCAACTATAATGAAAAATATCATGAACAATAGTCCCATTACTGGAAACTTGGATTTTTCCCTTTACATGGCTTGATCACTCCCCGGAATGGCTATTTACCATGTGTTCATACATTCTGAGTCTCAAATCCATAAACCAAAAACAATAAGACAATATAATAATAAACCCCTTTGATACCACATTGTATCATCTCAACCTAGTATTCCAATAAGATGATGGTCGGACTTGTGGGTAACATAGCGTCAAGCATTAATCCTAGTATGCCAGAGGCTGTTGAATATTATTCAAGGTCTAAAGTGGTTATAGTGGGGATATTATTCTCATATATTAGAGTACCTCAATGTTATATAATAAATAATAAATATAAAATAGTGTAAGTAGTAATAATTGAAATACAGAGTATATGAATAATAATATAAACTAAATATAAAATATGTCCAATGCCAATGTATACAATGTGTGCATGTCCAAATAATGATACATAGAGTAAAATAATAGATATACTGTAAGAATCATGATACATTATAGTTCATAAATAATTAAATGAAATAAATTCGCAAGGTTAATCCCTATGATCATCCTGGCCACCAGCTCGATCCTTCTATCCTAACTCCCTGATATAAGGAAACATCCACAAGAAATATTCCACAGTCCTACTAAAATAAGGGCCACTAATGTACTCCAGTGAAATGAAGGCCTAAGAAGGGTGTGATATATAAATCTCAGTAGGTTACCACCCACTGTGTCTACCACTAAAACAGGTCCCTGAATATAAAGTAAAACATTGTGAATATTTATGAAGAATAATTACAATAAGTGTTGCAAAAAAAATGAATACCAATCAGATCATGTTATAATAGGACACATGACTTACTCAATATACTTCAACACATGTATGAAATGATTATCCTATCCATATATATATATATATAGTAATGATATATACATTTTATAGTTCTATATTTTATCCATATATACGAACCAAGTATGTGCGGATGTAAGTGCCCATATACCTAGAATACTAGCTATTGGCTAGACCGGTGTGTTACTGAGACATATAGAACCTATACAAATGAGATTATAAGATATTATAGAAGTTTAAACTCCTTACATTTTATAATCACTCGAAGATATCATTCATGTCATTCGGGATAGTGAGTGTACCATAATGACCACACTCAAAATTGGTGAGTGTTTCGACATGTCACCACTCACAAGGGTGTGGCACCTTAATCCCAATGTCCAGTAGTATCGTTGGTGTTAGTTTCCATGAAATCAATACCCGATGTAGGGGATCATGATTTTTCCATAATAAAAAAAACCCTTACCATCATTTCATAGCCTCTATCACGGTGTAAATATTTAATAATAAATATAAAATCTATGACACATTAGCTATATTGATTTACATTTATTTATCCAATTCAGAACTAAGGGACCGTCATTTATTATAATTCAAATTAAGAAAGTACGTACACATGCACTAAACTGAATGGATTTTCTAGACTTTAATATTCATTTTGTTAAAATCATTCAATAGAAATAAGTTATATCACATAAAACATTAAAAGATCTTTCAAGTAAGGAATTATGTCATGTAAAAAAATTACTTCTAAAATAATATACTTCCTTTTAAAAACATCATAATTTATTTAACTAGACACAATAAGTATATACAAGTTACCATTGTCAAATTTGGGGATTCTGTACATGGGCATACCTCTTTAATAAGAAATCCTATAATATAGGATAATCATGGTTCATTAGCCATTTACAATATAAAAGACAACTCCCTTTTAGAATATCAATAGTGGAAATGTGATAAACATACAATCTAATTAATCAAACATAACATAAAGAAACAACAAGAAATAAGGACAAGCTTATATTAAACAACTAAATATCACTTTTTATTTATTATGATAGTGCAACTCATTCATAGGGTTTTATTATAAAGACATGAAATTGTTCAAAAACACTTCATTTAATAAAAAAACATCAAATTCAAAAACCATTATTTAATTTACTTTAAAAGGGAATCTTAGTATAACTACCAACCATTGAAATTAAATTATAAATATTAATGTTCCATTTATGAGGTTTCCTTACCAACTGGGAAATTTAATTACAATATAATATCAATTAACAATCCAATCTGAATTTTTATAAGGAGTTTTAGGCATTAAATTAATTAATTAAAAATATTAAAATATGATAGTGCACACATAGGGTGTCCATGATCATGTTTAAAAACATCAATATACAAAATAAGTATCATAGAGTGTATCTAGGTGTGTTGATCAATTTGAAATGAATAACCCAACTAAAAGGTGACACTCAGTAATGGAAATCATGTTTTAGGATAAAAACATCCATCATTCAATGGTAATTTAGAAGGAAATACATAGACCACATATGTTATACATAATATGATCCAATAATCCAATATCAATGTATGATTTCGTCTATTTTTGAAGAAATTGACATAGAGGACATTTTTGCTTAAAATTGGGAAAGTGAACTCAAACCAAAATAGTAATACAGAATGGAATAGAACCTTAGAAATTAGTCTATAGGAATCGAGAGATTATCAATGAGGATCTATAGAGATGATTATGTTCAATACAGACCTCTGGAAGAGGAGATCCATTAAAGCCTATATTAGCCATTAGAGGAGACCCATAGAGTGCAAGGAGGAGGCGTAATATAGAGAATAAAGTAGAAAAGATAGATACAGATAACATAAAATAATTAATGGTGGTTTTGTAATTTCACCCCCAAAACGGGGTCCCACAGTTTTTCCACACGGTTTTACCAAATCATGCGCCAACCATAAAACACCAACTACCATAGAAACTCACCTCGTACAGTTGGTCTTGAATGGTTTCATTAACTATGTTCCAATCGTGTGATGAATTTTGTGAGGTTAATACTTAATTGTATTTAACCATGTGGTCTAAGGCACAGTTTGGTTTTACCATTTGCAGACCATGCGATACCATCCACTACATTGAAACAAGCCACATGATTTGTGATTTGGGGCAGATGGTTTCATACAAACTATGAATCTCTATCATCCCACTTCCATTTTCATATTTTAGAGATCGAAGATCCCGAAACATGAAGGAGCACTCAAGGAAACTTTTTCGCTTCTATGAAAATATAAAAATTACAAATTTTAGTGTTCTAACTCTCATAAAAGCATTCCAATGATCAGTTGAAAGAACAACTCGTCCTGTAAATAATAAAAATTAAAATTCCCTTGTAATTTTTCTTCATAAAAAAACATGGTTCATTACAATTCTCGGTATCATCTTGTTATAGAAAAAAAAGGAAATTCCAAAAAAAAAAAATTTTAAATGTGGTTTGGAAATTTTTTTGCTAATAGTATTTCCATTTGTATTGAGTAATCCATACAATATTTTTATAAAACTAACTAATAGAGTATTCATGGAATATATAATTGATTTTTTGGTATTAATTGAAGATATCATAGTGTATTATAAAATCTAGGGGACCAAGATAATATCTTTTTTGTTATACTTCATACCCTTAAACTGAAAGTGTTATATGGAAAATTTAGTGTGTTTTGTTTATGACATCCTGATTTCCCTTTTCATGGACATATTGGGTCTAAGGATGGTATCTTGGTTGATCCGATGGTGAAACAGATTTCAGATAATGGGATACACCAAATGAAAATGATGGAGGTTCATAGTTTCATTATTTTACAATGTTACTATAGGTGAATCATTCATTATTTTTCCTAATTGACTGGTTTGTTAATCAAGATTACATGTAAAATGGTAATGTTATTTTTGATAGAAGAATGGGAAGACTTTTTTGATGAACCTAAGAGTATATTTCTTAATGTTATAATATTAATCTTCCATATTAAAATGATGTATTTTTTCTAAATAGTTATTCATCAAAAAATGGACATGGTTTTTTCCTAGAACAAAATGATAATTTTATTACATATACATCATGGAAGTTGAATACTAGTGAACAAAACTATCTGACCAATCATCGTAATTTGGAAGATGTAATCTTTTATTTAATGATAAGTGGTAATTAAATCAATGGTCAAACATTTGAGATATACATGGATCATAAAATCCAAAAATAAAATATTTTCAGAGAAAGAGCTCTATATGAGTCATGATGGCTCTAGCTACTCAAGGATTATTTTTACATGATCCACTACCACCCAGGGAAAGAAAATAAGGTTATAGATGCATTGAGATTATAATATCTTTGTGTTCTAGACTAAATAAGGGTTTATAGGGATCATATACACCGGGTTATAGAGAATATAGAAGTGGTAAGTATTAATGAGATACATCATGACTTTCTCAAATTATCTTTAAATAATCTTTTTTAGAAAAGATAACGAGTTATCAATCTGATGATAGGAAATTTGAGAAGAAAATTAATGTTGTGAATGATGGGAAATAAGAATACTTCATATGTGATGAAAGAGTTCAATAATTTTTAACTAGATTATGTGTTCCATCTATACCTATGCTACAAATGGAGTTATTGGAGGACACTCATAGATAAAATTTCTCTACACACCCACATATTTCAATGATGTATATGGATTTGAGGAAACATTTGATGGGATAACAAGAGTCATGAAATTTTTAATTACATGTCTAAATGTTTGGTTTTATTATAATTGAAATATGCAAGACATTATCCTAGAAGAGTCTTGAAACTTTTTCCTATTACTATATAGAAATGTTATGATATTACTTTGGAATTTTTCATGAGACTATTAAGGACTCATAAAAAATATAATGAAATATGGGTTATTGTTGATCACCTAAAAAAATATCAACATTTCCTCACTATAAGAGAATATTTACATCATGGTATCCTTAAAATAATATATATTATTAAATTTTTTATATAACATGGAACACCAATTTTGACCATGTATAGTCATGATTTCAGTTTACATCAAAATTCTAGAAGAAAATTAAGAACTCTCTTGATAATAAGCTTCATATGTACACTTCCTACCATCCTCATATAGATGGACATTCTAAAATTACTATTCAAAATATTGAATACATGTTGAGGTCCTGATCACTCGACTTTCAAGGCACGTGGGGTGAGTATTTACATTTGGTAGTGTTTTCCTATGTAAATAGTTTCAATTAAATTATTCAAAATCGTGATGTATGATGTATTATATGGAATTAGATGTGGATCTATAACTTGTTGAGAAGAATTTATTTAAAGGGAACTTTTAGGTACAAAACTTATTTAAGAGAAAACAATAATTGTAATGTTTATGCAGGCTTAAATTACAACATCAAAATGTTTGAAAAATACTTTTTCCAATAATCTTATAAAGGATTTGGAATTCCATGTGAGATATCATGTTTTCTTGAGAGTATCTATATAGAATGGTGTCATATGTTTTGGTATGAAAAAAAATTGACCACCAACTGTATTAAAAACAATTAAATCCATGAATAAATTGGAGTTGTTTCTTACCATTTGTAAATCCACCCATGTCTCTCAAATGTATATGAGTTGTTCTGTATATCATTTTTATGGAGGAAAATTCCATACCCAATACTTGTTCTCAACTATTATGAAATATAATTGGAACCCAACTTATATTACTACGTAAAAACCAACTATATTATTGATACTAGTGAGTAATTATATATGAATTAGATGACTTTTCTGGTATTGTTGCTTTGATGAAATCATGAAATGGAGGAATCAATCTGAAACCAGAGGATGCGATAATGAATATATACACTAATTTTTGAAAATTTTAATACAAATATAATATCATGGATGAATGTTTTCCTTGATGTAAGAATGTATAACCCTGAAACATTATGATTTATTTTATTTTATATAAATTCAATCTCTCGGATGGATTTCAATGCATACAACACTAGGTGTAAACGAAAATTGATACTATATTAAAAAAAATTAAACATGACCATTATCACCTATCCTTTATCTAGGACGGTATTAATATGGATAAAAAAATTATAAAAATTAAGGTTATATATTGATTATAAATAAAATAAGAATCATTTTAATGTAAAAGAATTTTTTTCTCAATAACTATATTTCATCAAAGAAAATGAGTTCGTCACTTCTTTTGTAGTTATGATAAAATTAATTTATGACACACATAGAATATATATATGAAATAATGAACATAATTTATGAAAATTTCGTATCAAAATTATCAAATAGGTATTTTTTGTATTTTTTTAAAAAATTAATCATTTTTTTGAATATTGAAAATACTTATTTTTATTGAAAACTGCCCATCTTTTTAAATTATTTTAAATGTAAAATTTTATTTTAAATTAGATTTAAATTTAAATTAACATGATAATATTTAAATAAATTCAATTTTGTGTAATTAAATTATTTTTTAATTTTTTAATTTTTAATTAAATCCTTTTATACATAGGAGAATTCTCTCTTTGGAAACCAATTTTATCATCATTTTTGAGAATATAAAATTAAATTTGATGATACCACTTATATAAATCAATTTTGGGAAAATTTATATCATATTTTGAATCATAATAATTTATATTATCTAATAATTTCAACTTAATGTTTTACCATTATGAATTGTAAAAATATAAAAATTAATTACCATGGATAAGGTAAAAAAATATCTTGATGGTTTAAACTAAAACGATATGGGATAAATGATATAATAACTTCTCCAAGTCCCATTTGATGTAAATATATTGAAATTATGGCCTCATGTAGTGGATAATTTCATCTTTGTTTGTATTTTCAATGATTTTTTGGGGTAATTGATTTTAAAAAAAAATCATGTCTTCTCCCCAACTAATAAATGGGTACCACTTATCCTCACCCCTTTATAATTAAAATTGAATTTAAATCATAAAAATATTTAAAATATAACATAATTTATCCTAAAAAATATTATAGAGCACATGTTTTGAAAAAAAAAATTATCCTAGTATGGATTTCGGTGAAAACATAATGGTGCCATCCAAAAAAAAGGTAACGATCTTAAATGATCCTTTTTTAAATTCTTCCTCCAACTTGAAATAATAATATTTAATAATGATAGTATATTATCACCATTATTAACCATATACATACATTTTATTATATTAATGTCATATCCTATATCAATCTCTTCTTTGATTAAATGGGAAACAAAACTCTCTATCATGTTTACGACAGACTACAGCCTCACGAATTGATGGAACTCTTTTTCCCTCAACACCTCTCATAGTAAGATATAATGTTGTATTTAATATATATATATATATATATGAAAATATAATTCTATAAATATAATATATCAAAAAAATTCTTACTTTCCATTCTCTTTAAAAAATGATAATGTCGATCATGTGTATGGAGGATTACCACCTCATGAAGTGATGTGATTTTTTTTCACATACAATTTACATGAACGATAATAAGAATAAACTTAAATAATATGTGTGGTATATATAAAATTATATAAATTTTTTGAAATCAGTATGTCATTCAATTCATTAACCGTTCACACATTACTGGAATGATATCATCACCCATGTGTATGTACGACAAAGTATCTACATGAAGCAAAGTGAACAATTTTTCATGGGAAATTTTAAGAATGGATATAATAATGTATCTATAGAGTAGATATAAAATTTTTAACATTATTATAATTCCAGAGATGATGTATTTATATTGTTTGTACATGAACGAAAACAATCATGACAAGAATCTCATTATAAAACAAGGCAATTAACACATGAAATAAAGAAAATAAATAAATATTGTTAAAAAAACATTAAAAAATGTTATAATAGAATCATATATGATATTATTAATATATCTATAGTTCATATATAAATTAATTATATGATTAAAACAATTATAAGATATAACAAATCATTTTCAACTAAATTAATCTAGGAAGTATGGGATTCTGTCTTAATCTAACTTTAATTGAGACATATTTTTTAATGCGCACATATTCATTTCAATGATATTTATATACTAATAGTTTTTTAATTTTAACATGAATACTTATTTATTAATGATTATTAAAATTTCATTCCATTTAAATTCATCAGTGGTTTAAAATTTTAATGTTACGAAAGTGGTAAAAATTATTTTACAATATCACTTTCTTCAGTGATTGTTTACATTCTCTTAAAAAATCACATTCTTATTATAATTTATCATTAGGAATTAAATTTAAATCAAATATAAAGATTATTTTTTATTTATATGATTATTTACAATACTATATAAATTCGTACTTCTATTTTTTACATTGATTTTTATTTTATTAACTTGGGAAATAATGATACATATGTGTCCTTTACTCAATACAGATATTTGATGATAAGGAATGTGGATTCAATAATTATATTAACTATTCAATATGTGAGGAATTATTTTTACATGTAGTTATGTGTGGGTTCATATTATATATTTCACCTTGAATCATTGACAAGAATGATGAGACAAATTAGTTTTCAAAATCAGATTGGTTTTTACCCACTAGTTTTAAGCAGTATTATGAAACATATTTACAATAGGGGTACTCATGATTCATGAGATTATGAAATACAATAAATTAGTTTTCCCTATTTTATAGTTTAGTTATTATTATTATGTTTAATTTTTTCAAAATAAAATTATATATGGCTTCATTGCATTCTAATTTTCTTAAAATATTTTGTGTGTTCTATTATTTATTATCCCATATTGATAACGACTTTTATGATTATAATAGTAAAGAAATTAAATAATTTTAAATTTTGTTCAATTACTAAACATTATATATTGACTGCGAATTATTGACTCATGATATCTTATTCTATATGTAGTTCATACTGAGTATTTAGGCACACCCTCATTTTTTTTTCTTTCACCATGATATGAATAAGAATTCATGGAATAGATTAACGGATTCCAATTTTTTCTATTATTATCCATTTTGATTTTATTTTCCTATGTAAAATGTGTTTAATTTATGTATATGGTTCTCTAAAACTACTAAAATGGTACATCATTCCAGATTTTACCTCTATTATATATGTCAATGTAATAAAGTAGGTCATGGCACATTATTATTAGTTTCTGGGTAATCTTTATATGCATATTTCAAAAACTATTTTGAAATATGTTATAAAATTATCCAAATCAAATATTAACTACCTTTTTATGCATTTTTTTTCTTTTTAATAAATGTTTTGAAAGGAATGTTTATGTCTTTTTCCAAACAAGGACCATGTGTCTTTTTCTAAGAAATTAAAACGAATATTTGTTTCATTGTCTATAGACTCTACGGAGTTTCATAAAATCATGATAAATTAATGTTTTAAAAAATTATTTATATTTTTCAATGATTATTTTCATTGAAAATAATTTTCAAAATATTTTTTGAATTTTTAATTTTAAATGTATTTTCAAATTGAAAAAGTTAATTTTATCATGAAGGATTTTAATGAATTTTTTTTGGTATTTCTATTTAGTAATGACATCAACCCTTTATTGTAATTATGATCCATTGAATATTTGTAGTATTTTTCCATAATTTTCATTTATCAAGAGGTCTTATGGTCTTTTTGACTAGAGAATGTATCGATACTATCATTCTTGATTAATTATTGTAAGCATTAGCTTTCCCATATAATATTTCCTTTATTATTATTATTGGATATTAATTTACTCTTAAAATACATATTATTTATATCATGGATATTATTATTTCCTAACCCATATACAATTTTACATATAGTGTTTACTTTATCTTTTTTAATATTAAATTTTGAAATTATTTTCAATATGTATTCCTTACTTAATATAGAAATTTGTTGATAAAGTATATTTTTCATGAATAAATAGATCATTTGATATATAAAGAATGAATTCAAAATGAAAATATTGGTGGGATCACTAATAGATATCCCCTTGATGCATCATTATTATCGTGGGACATATTAGTTGTATAGATTTAGTTAAATGGGTTTTTGGTGTATACATACACATCAGTTTAAAATTATCTAGTGTAAGGTCATGATAGAAGATGCACAATGATTCATGATATCATGGTTTCTAGTAATTAAAATTTTTCATATTCATGAATTTAGTTGTTATTATCCATGAAACATCTACAATGATACTATATCATGATGCTTTCTATTGTCATTTTTTTTTATTAAATATTTTTTATTATTTATTTACATTTCAATATTTATTATTCCTTATGTAATTATGATAGTAATATTCATTAAATGGAATATTTTTTCAGTTATATAGATTCTGATGTTAATTTTTCTATATTTTATTCTCAATTTTTTGTTTCAATAATAGGTGTTTTTAGATATTTACATTTCCTTAATGCATATTCTTTGACTATTCATGATAGATCAAATTTTATGTAACTTATACTATGCATTTGAGCTCACCCTTATTTTTTTTACTTTATTGGAATCCATGAAATTTACAATTAATTGTATTCAAAGATATCATTGAACAAATAATGATATTATCGAAACAATATTTTCATAAATTGTTTATTGAAGTATAATATGATAATCATATATGTATAATGTTTACCAATAGTAATAAACTATTCTCCTCTTAGGGATGTGATTAGTTGTATATTATACTAATATAAAAAAGTAGACACCGAATCTGAGAAACTTATGTTAGGTCATTATATTAGGTATTAGGGTAATCATAGTAGAAACCATGGGAAATAAATTCAATAAAACATTGGTTGTGATATATCACACTATGATAGATTTTCTTGAATAAATACTAAATAATATCCTAAGGTTTAGTAAATAACATATTATGTAATATTTTTAAGAAATACATACCTATTTGAATATTAAATGTTGAATTTGTTGTGAAACGGACATATATAGTGGAAATAACTCTAAAAAAAGTGATGATGGGATTGAATTGAGAGTTACCTGGTACCTGACAACATGTCTTACTACAAAACTAGTTTACAAATACTGTGGTATATGCTTTAGATACTTCACTTTTTCATTAAAAACTATTATAAATGATTTGAATAACTTATGAAATTGAATTACCAATGTTAAAACTATTGTTTAATATAATGGAAAGAAATTGTTATTTTTTAGACATCCTAAAAATTACTATATGGTTTTCCCAGTATGATTATTGTTATTCATACTATGATTTATGGTTTTATTCAATGGATGGTACCCAAAGAAGACATGTTAACCAAAACAGGATGGGAAATTTGGTGACTAGGGGAATCCAAAGAGGATGATGGTAAAATTGAATGATATGAACTTTATGCTTAATTCATTATCACTAAATATTATTAAAAATTTATACCTTAACCAACTCTAAAACTAACCAATGAATAGAATAATAGTTTTTTCTAAGAGATCAAGTGGGGGATACCATATAGAAAATAATGATTGATTGACTTCATGTAAGAAATATGGAAATATAAACCCCAGAAATGTTCTCAATAGAATATGGAAATGTTTTTTGTGTTGAAAATATTGAATAAAACAATGTATTTATGAGAAAAAATGATGAGTATTATGAATGGAATATATATTTTATCTTAGGATCCCCTTATAGTTCATAATTGTAAATGTGGAGAACCAGGTAATTATCTATGTCAATGTATTATTTTAATAGTTAACACCTAGACACATGATAGACCTAAATTAAAATAAAATTGTTAATGTATTTGTTTTCATTCCATAATTATGTTGTAGTATCAATTTTATCAATGGTATTTTGGTCACAAGAATCATTAAACATCTAAGTATTGTGTTAATTTTTTATGCATATATGTCTTCATTAACCTACGGTTTATGGATACCAACATGGATTTATGAGATTAATAATTATAATATGTTCTAAGTCATAAATACAACTTTTTTGGGTTTTTATCGGAGTCTACAAAGATTAATTATGTTTTTTGAATCATTTATGGCTACACAACCCATTTGTTGAGTATATAATTTAGTGAAAATATAATTTATGAAAGAATACCATTATATTTTTGGGCATAAGTTTAAAGGTATTGGTAACCTTTAGGGATTATATTATCTTAATATTGAGGTAATTATGGGTTTTTAATGTTTTGGTATATCATATAAATTATATTTGCAATAGTTTTAGAAGAAGGAAACACTGCATATTAAGTGATAAACCATTGAATAAGAAAAGCCCACGGGGCATGAACCTATAATCGATATGTGAAAAAGAATTTGAGCCTACCACTAGACTATGTGACATTCTAGTTAATATTTAATTTTTTTGTTAAATGATTTGATGGAGTAGTATTAAATTTGAACTAGTGATGTCACTATTCAGGTTAATATATTAATGTATTATTTTTTGAAAATTCTTCTAACTATATATGTTGTGGAAAATGTTTAGAGATATGTGGAATGAATTTTCACTATTTTATGTATCATACAATCCCGTACAAGTTAATTTTTTTGATTGTGGTATAAAAAATAATTTTTTGATATTAATTTATTATTTTATGAATTGAATTTGAAATTGATCAAGGTAAAGACATATAATATAATTATATTGATGAAATAGAAAGATATCATGTCATTATATTTACTTTCATTTTTATATAGTAAAATAATTCCTTAAAATTAGTAAATAGATCATGAAGATAAAATTTTATCTTATTACCTTCATATCAAAATAATTAAATTTTATTATAAATCATAATTGATTTATGGTTTTTATGTACATAAATTTACATTTATCATTCACTTTTTTTTGATCAGTGACCACTGTCACTCGCAATATTTATTTATGCCTTTGTTGCATGCTCCGTTATTCACCTACCACCTATTGTCTCCTATGTAAAAACTAATAAATCTATTATTTCATATAACCTTTTTATATCCCATTATATCTTATTATGATTATTCTTTATTTAACCTTTTTATGAATTCAGTTTTCAACAATGTTATTTTCAAATATCAAACCATGGATTTCTGAGAAAAAAGGATAAATTGTGAAGAAAAAGTTTATTTAAGGGGGTAGAATGTTGTATACAAAAACTAGAAAAGAAAAAAAATTTATTTGAAAACATATGTGATCATAAAAACTGTGATAAAATATCACAAAAATTTATTTATTTAGATTTAAACTCTTTGATATTTTCCTTAATACACAACCCCAAGTATCAGGGAACTATAATAAATTGTATCATTCAAACATAGAAATTAAATTTAATGTTATGAATAGAATATATTGAATTATTAAAATTAGGGTCATCTATTGATTTGAATCAAAATAATAATCATTTAAACGAATAAGAAATGTTTAGGCATTTCACCCATAACATAAAATTTATTTTTAACAAATTTAATAATGTTATTTTATAAAATTAACTTCATATTTAAAAAAACTATATAAAAAATATCTTATTGTTAATTTTCAGGATTTTTCAAAAAGATTTCATTTTCGATTAATACTGACAAATACATATTTCATTAAATTTTCCTTTTCGTTTTAAAAATACAAAATGATAAATTAATTTTTTTTGTAAAATTTCTTTAATTATTTTAAAATTTAACTAATTTAGATCATTAGCCTCAATTTTATATTTAATTTTATTTCTAAACAACTTATATACTTATGAGAATTTCCATTTTGGAAACCCATTATTTCATCTTATATACAGGAAAATTTTAAATTTGAATCTTCCAAATATAGGAATTTTATTTATAAAATAATTTAAATATTTTAAAAAATATTATTTTATATTACCTAATATGATCAACTTAATTTTTTAACATAATTAATATTGAAAATAGTAAAAGATAATAACTTTTGAGGTTATGTTAAAGACAGGTTTACTAGGGGTTAAACATAGAAGATAAGGATGAAAATGACATAAACTTCTCCAATTGAAAATTAATTACCATATATCATATTTATGTCATTTAAAGTTCTCTAATGACAAAATTTGGAAAAACAATTCACGATAAATCATTTTTGTAATTGATCTTTTTTGAAATTTCATTGTGTGTCATCTCCCCCACATATAAAAGCTAACCCCCTATCCTCCCATATTTACACATCCAAAGACATTTCGTTGAAAAAATAGTAGAAATATTCGGTTACATACTCCCATAATAATATAAAATATCCATTTTTTATAATAAATCCAACGTAGTAATGATTTTTTCTAAAAACCTAAAGATATTTTATGTATAAGAGTTAATGTTCTTGAATAAGACTTTTTATTTTTTTTCCACTTAAACCCCTCAAAATATTATTAAAAAATTATTAAATATTATAAAAATTTCATATACTAATAATTAATTATTTTAATGTAATTACATATTTTTATCGCCTCTTACATCCAATGGGAAACAAAACTATTGATTGAATGTATGACGGACTACCTCCCTACTAACCGATATATTTCATTTTCCTTAACAATATTTCAAGGGTTTATCTGATGATATATTTAATACATTTTTATGGTATTTATGATATTATTACACTTATATAATTATAATATCATTATAACATCTTACCTTCCATAGTTTTTAGAATATAATAACATCACTCGTGTATATGGTGGACTACCGCCTAACAAAGCAATATGGATTTGTTTTCACAAATAATTTACATGGAATATAATATGGATACATTTATTGAAAATATATGATTTATCTGATAGTATAATATTCTATAATTTTAATTTATAAATCACTTTATTATCCCTTCAATATTTAATTGAAATATATCCTCATTTGTGTATGTGTATAACCTACCATCTCAATAAAGTGATGAGATTCATTTACCATGTCAAGACTTCATAAATAATGCTAAATATTTATGTAGGGAGTATATCTGATATATATATTATTAATATCATTCAGTATATGATGGAAATAAATCTTATACACAAGAACAATAACATTCATGAGAAAATATGGTAAATAATACACAATGTAATGAAAATAATGAAATATTGTTGACAAATATGTGGTAAAATGTCATAAGAGGACCATATATGTTATTATAAATATTAATAATATTATATAAAAAATTATTACCATTATTAAAAGCATCATACATGAGAATAAATGATTATCAACAAAAACGGAAGCGTAAGGTAAGGCACATTGTCTCAATTATCATTCATTCATGACTGTTGTAATTTTATGCAAAAAATGTATTTAATGAAATTTATATAAAGATTAATTGACATAAGATTTAATTATTCAACAATAATTTATTATATTTAATGTTTCAATTGGAATTATTTCTTCCAAATGGGTTTTGAATTAAAGGATACCATGTTTCAATATATAACCCATTTTCTTTTAATTTTGTTATATTACTTCTTCATTGAATTTAATACTCTATAAATATGTGTGTAATGAATGTTTAATATCAATTATTGTATGCAAACATGTATTATTTGGATTTAAATTTTATATACATAATTGATTCATTGGTTAATCCTCAGTTCAACATTATGAACTTTGTAAGGGTTTATTTGAAAATTTCATTTTAATCGAGTTGTTTAGGTTTTTATTTTATTCTCTATAGGTTATGAATTTTTTTTTCAAAAAAAGTGAATATTTTTAAAATACTAGGTACATAGAATGATAGAAAAAATGATTTTACTAAAATTAAATGTTATCTCTGTCTTTGATCAAAATTCACTTTCATCCATATCCATGTTTTTAAAAAAATATTAATTTTTTCATCATTCTCCAAATTTATTATTAAATAAATTTTTAGCCAAGTATGAATTTTTACAAAATGTTTTGAAAATTATAATCATGTCATTTTCAAAATAACACCCATTCAGATTTTCCTGATAAAGTGAATGTAATGTTTATTTTAACATGTATGACATGAATAAAAAATTTGATCCATCATGATCAAAATTTTATTTAAAGATTCCCTTATAAGTATCAACAATAATATTCAAACAAAGTTGTTTTCTAGATATTTTTTGAAATTTTAGTTTAAAAAAATTATATTTAAAATTATATTTTCCTCTATAATATTTTTAATATATTATTTTATTCATCAACTAAATCAATGGTTTATTTTAATTATGATCCATTGGGTATATATTGTATTTATATCCCATATATCATTTCTATGGATGGTTTATGAATAATTTAATAGGGATAGTATTGACATATTATATATTTACTAATTTTTTTATCATTAACATTCTAGAATAATATTCAATTTGTTATTGTAATTGAAATATACATTTATCTAAAATAACAATATTTTTTATATCATGGATATAATTATTTTCCAAATCATATAACATTTTTACATATGGTTCTTACACTATAATTTATATGATTTTCTAGGGAAATTTTTTTATTATTTATTCCTCACTCGATATGAAAATATATTTATAAGGAAAACTCTTGATGCATTAAACTGATTATTCGATAAATATGAATGATTCAACACCAATATAAGAGTGGTCCCAATTATAGTTATCTGCAAGATGCATTGGTGGACTCATGAGATGAATTAGTTTTCCAATCATAGTTAAATAGGTTTTTTGTGTATTCCTGCCAATCATGTTTTAACTATCTTGTGAATGGTTTTGACAGTAGATGTGTATTCATGCCTTAGATCATTTCGTACATTAATTAATCATTTCTTTCATCAAGAATTCAATTTTTATTATCCATGATATGTTTTCATTCTTATTATCTCTAGATTTTTTTCATTGTCAATTAACTTATTAAATGGCATGTGTTTTCCAATTATTTATTGTACCATATTAGTTCTTTCCTAATATAATCACGACAGTAAAATTTTTAAAATATCAAGTATGTTTAGTTATTTAAGTTTTAATGTAGATTTTTAATTATTTATTTCTTGTCTTATTGATTAAATTACATGTCTTTTTAGAAATTTACCTTTCCATAATGAATATTATTTATTTAATTATGATAAATTCCATAGAATGTAACCATTATTGAGTGTTTGATCTCACACATAATTTCTTTCCTTCTATAAGAATCAAGGAATTGTATTATGAATGATATTAAGGGATATTCTAGAAGGATATTTTTTTTTAAAAAAAAATTTGTTATTATTTTATTTAAATGTAATATAGGAATCATGTAAATATATAGATTACCAAGACTACTATATTATTCTATCATTCAGGATGTGATTCCTTATGTCTTTTACTAATGTATTAACCCATCCACCAACTCCTTGTTACTGGGGTTAGGGTCATTACACCAAGAGTGTCATACTAGGTATAAATTTAGGCTTCAAATTTTAATCACTGGTTGAGATCAAGTTTGTAACTAACAAATATTTTTACAGTTATTAATAATAAATTCATTTATGAAAAAACATTCATCTACTTGTTTGGTTCATATTATGGAATTTAAATATAGTAAACCATAAAATCTATACATAAACAAACTTTTATTATTTTTTCCATTATTTAGACTTATCCTCAGGGTTTTGTTTAATGTATTCTATTCATAATTTCTTATAACCATTTAATCAATTTCATTATTCGTATATCCTAAAAGTAAAAAATCATGGAAAAATTTTCTCATAAATTTCAAATTGATCCATATAACTAAAAACATAAAAGGATATAATATATATTTAGTGACCAGACACCAGAGGGCCAGATTCTCATTTCTACTATGATTAAACTAGAATTATTGTTAGGACAAATATCTTAACCGACTGAAGAGTTTAGTAGTCCCGGTAAACCAGATACATACATGAGTCTTCTATTACAAATGAATACACTAATTAAAACATAATTTTTTCTTTATTAAGAGATAATAACATTATTCCATCTTTTACATCCCAATATATCTTTTAGAGTACCCTTATTGGATTCAATGGGAATGGAAATAAATTAACGGTGAGTTAAAATTATCAATAACTGTAAAGTAAAGAAGCAATGATAATTAATCAAAGAGGATAATCAATATGGAAAGGAAAATAAATAAACACAATACCCTAAAAAAACTGAATGGATAAATAATTTGAAAAGTTAAAAATTAAAAACACATGTGTCTCAAATAAATAGATAAGGAATAAAAATATAGGATTGTATGAAACTGAAAAAACATTCAATTTAATCAGTGAACTGAGAATGAAATGAATCCATAGAAATATCTATGAAAAATATCATGGATAAATAACAAATGAATCTATATGTAAAAAATGATAAATTATTTTATGTCATGACTCAATCTCACAAAAACCTAAAATGTCAAGACCCTTCATTTGATTATTTAAAATTGTGGGTGGAAACATGTTTAATTTGTGCAACTAATTTTCCTCATGAGAACTTATCAATTAATTGAGGGGCAAGATATATTCTAGGCTATTTCCTTAATTTCCGTCTGAAACTATTCTTCAAATTCAATACAAAAATAAATAATATGACTTATCAAATATTTCTATAGAATATATGGTATCAATTTATTAATTTTTTCCCAAATAATAAAATAAATGTAAAAGTAAACACCGTATGAAAAATTTTATATTGTTCAATAAATAATCATATCCATCAAAAATTATATGGATATTTAGGTTAAATTTAAATTCAAATGATCATGTTAAATTGAAAATTTCAAGGAGACCAAATGTAATCCGTGAAGCTAATGTAAATAATACCCATGTCTAAATAAATAATAAACCACCCAAAGGAATAATAAGTATAATACCATTAAAACATATCCCATGAGAAGTATAAATAAATGGTTGCTTTCATTGATGAATAAAAATACTGTAAAAAGAACTTTTAAAACATTCTTGAGGAAAATATACATTTTATTTCGGTAAAATTTCTTAAAATTTTATAAAAAAATAACTTCTTAAAACATTTTCTTTAAAAATTAAGTGTTTAAAATTCAAAAATAATCTTAAAATAAATGGTTGTTGGTAAATATTTATATTACTTACGTTGTAGAAAAATTATTTTTTCATGGTAAAATAGATTTAAATAAATAGTTCATAAAGAGAAAATAATTTTCCTTGGAAAAAATTGGAAAGAGAAAAAAAGTTAAAAAGTATTTAATAAAAAAAATTAGAAAGGTGGAAAACATTTTTGATTTTTTTGGGAAATTTTTTAGAAGAAAATAGGTTATCTAACTAAAGAAATAAATGAATTATAGTTTTCTTAATTACATTTTTGAAAACATGTTATGTTCCAAAGATTAGAAAAATTGTATAATTATTTGATAATGGTCATGAATAACCATAACAGAATAAAGTAAAATGTGTTATTATGTAATGATAAAATAATTTCCTCTAATGGAATGCTAGGTTTAAATAATCCCAAAAAATGAGATTTTAAATTAAACCCATAAAATATTATAACATTAAAGAGACAGTCAAAAAATGAGTAGATTGATTGTATCATCTATATATCCAAATAAGGATTTAAAAAAACATCAGTAGATTATCATATTAATTATATATAACCCCCATGATTTCATAGTACATTATCTTTTGAATGTATTTCAATAACTTGCGCTACATATAACCCCGAGTTCGAGTGCACCACGACTTACCAAACTAGCAATTCAAAAAAGTGGTTATAAATAGTATTAAGCAAATTTTAAATTTTATATATCCTATATATTTTTAAAATTAATCTTCTATGTTTCTTATACATAATATAAGAAAAATACAATTTTCAGACAAAAGAGGCATTTTTAAAAAAATAAAATTTTATGCCTTCTAATGGTAAACCCTTTTTAAATAAAATATTTGGAACTTTTATATAATCAATTCAGTGAAATTAAATTCATCTTAATATGTGGGACATAAAAATTTAGTTTGGATAAATTTTTGGTACTTTTCTGATAACTTTAATATTTTAATGAATAGTGAAAAAATACTAAATTTTCATTAAAACCCACTTTTTAATTGAAATAAATTATAGTGTTAAATTATACATTTGAATGGGTTTTAACTATCACTAGATTATATATTTATCATTAAATATAATTTAGGTCATTGGATGTAATTTCACATTTAAATTGGACATAAACAAGTGTCAATATTTTGATAGTAATTATTTCTTAAAAATAATATTTTTGTTTTGATAATAAGAATTAATTTTAAATTAATATTTATACTTAGGTGTTTTCAATTTTGAAAAATAGATTCCATATTTGTAATCAAGAGGTCCAAATCATGTAAATAGGTAACTTTTATTTTTAGTCATTATGAATAATTACATTGGTAAATATTTTATTTATCATGGTTAAAAGGCCAATCCAGTAAATTTGGGTAATGAAATAATATTAAAATAATATTAAATTACCTTAACATTTATCCTATTCCTATTGGATGATACATTTTTGACTATTGGTATCCTTTCGTCAATTTTGGGACAACATGGAGCCAATTGAGAGTGATAATGACACTTTATATTAATAAGTTTAAAGTAACGACAAAAATGACATAAACATATATCTTTTAGTAAAACAAATATTAAAAGGTGTTATATAAGTTATCCTTTCGACTGTAAATATTATTTATAAATATAAAACTCTTTCCAATATTTTTTTTATTTATAATTTTTAGACAATAAATATTTAAATTTATTTATGACATAATAATGTTGCAGTAGTTATCTTATTAATGAAAGAATCAAATAAATGGTATAAAAAATATTAAAATAAATACAATTTCAGGATTTTGATCCCATCCAAGAATTTTCTAGGTGATTATTACATGTTATTATTAATTCAATGTATTTTTTTTTTGAAGTAATCTACTTTTGATGACCTTCACAAAAACTAAATAATGTCAAAATTGACATAAATGAGTTTTTAAAACAAATATTATATTATTAATTGATATAATATTTTTAAAAATCTATGGATCATCAAAAAGACATAAATAAGGCTATATATATTAATAATTAACCCCATGAGTTTATCTTGGATTGTTATTTAATGTTTATTAACCATATAATATAAAAATACAAAGAGACGAGGTAAATGATAAACTATTTAACAAGGAGTTAAATCAAAAAGATAGGGCTAAAATGGTAAACTAAACATGTCCAAAACAACTTTTTTGAGATGTTTTAGACCCATACCCACCATATCCTTTAAATAATTCATTTTTGAGACATTAGAAACCGAAAATTATGTTATTATAAAAGAATATTTCAATATTTTCTTAAAGTGACCCTCACATCTCTTATAAAAGGGCACTTCCCATTCTATTTATATCACACCACCAAAGCCATTTTCTCGTCCAAACACTACCCAAATACCTTCTCAACTATCCTCCCTACACTCTAGAGGCTTTACTTGTATCATAAAGACAACCTAAAGATCTAGTTTGATCAACTCAGAAGGAAACACCCAAAAAAGAGGTAAAACTTTCACCACCCTCTTTCTTGTTCTTTTCTTCTTCCACTTACTCTTTATTTGTTGTTTCCATAATAAAATAAAAACATTAGTACCATATATATAATATAATGTTATTATTAATGTGGTTCAACCATATTCGTTATTCTATACATCCTATAATGACAAAGTCACCATACGTACGTACATACGGCTTACCGTCTCTACGTCGTGGTGTAGTTTGTTATTCAAACACTTCATTATTTGTATGGGTATAATAATGAGTATAACTGATTAAAATAGTAAATATAAAATTTTAATTATTCTGTATATATGATATACCATCCAATTACTTAATATTTCACCATTAATATAATGATATTGTCACTCGTGCGTATGTACGGATTACCGTCTCCATGACTCGATGAAATTCATTTCCACGTTCACCATTCAATGATTGTTATAAAAATGTATAATATTAATTTTTATGTAATATATGATATAATAATGCTACTGGATATATATATATATGTGTGTGTGTGTGTGTGTGTGTGTGTATACATGTATAAATCTTATTCACTTACTTTCGTTAAATACGATATGAAAATGGAAGCAGCGTTTATGCATACGTACGGCCTATCGTCGCCATAAATGGTGGCTCCAATTTCATAGATCTATCTATTATAAATATTTATATTCAAAATATGTATGATATATAAATCAGATATTATATTCTGGAATTATTTAAATCATGATTTAAATGGTATGATCAAGAATAACAAGTTAAAACATATACAGTAAAGAAATCAATTATTACCTGAAATGTTAATTTAAAATGGATATCATTTTTAAATGGGTATTATAAAGACATAAATTAATTATGTATGATATAATAAATTTTAATATGGTTCTATTATAATTTAATAACAAACTATGTTAATTATAAAGGCAATTAAACATACCCTCGACCAAAGGACAGTGCAAGTTAAGGGTTAATTCTACAATTTATTCATTTTCCGAGGATGTCTCTACGTGAGTATCTACTAGGACCTCTTTATCATCCACATTTTTGTTTCATAAAAATATTTTCGAAATGAATAATTTATGGTATTATAAAGGGAATTTTTAACTAAAACATCATTTTAAATGGTTTAAATATTTATTCATCTAAATCATTCTCATTAAAATCCATGTTTTTAAAATGGGTTTTAAGGATTTATTTATACAAAAATGAATTTTTTTTAAAATGTTAATTCCTTTCAAAAGATTCAAAGTGGTATGGGACACTTTGATTCAAAAATATCATTAAATTTCTTCCTTTTTAAATTGTTTGACTTTTAAATGTTTTCATGAAAAAAGGATATTTCTCTTAAAGAGTTTTACAAATAATTTTCATCTATGTTAACATCCATTGATGGATTTTAAAATTGTTTAAAGATGATTTATTATGATACAATTATTTTATATAGTACTGAAGGTTTTGTGATATGTTTGACTGCGGATGTGTTAATTTTATAACATTCATGGTTTATGGATAAATTATTGGCATTTTTTATGGTAGTTTTAATATGAATATTTATGTCATGTTTAAAAATTTTCATATAAGGAATGTATTGGACTTAGTATTTGATGGGTGGAGCTCGCTATAGCTCCATGATGTATCATTAGGTCTCATGAGACCAACTAGTTTCTTGGAATAATTCCATGACTGATGTTATTAATATTTTCATGACTTATTATATTCCCCCTTTACATATTTTATATGAAATGTGCATAATTTGTGTGAAATATTAATGTTTTAATATTAAGTATAATATTTGAGCATTTTTAGAAGTAGTCCAATTGAGTCATTTTAATGTTTTCATAATAACTGTCACCATACTAATCCAAATTGTGTGTTTATTTTTTTTAGGATTCTACTTTCAATATACAACATTTCATTAGAAGGTACCATGAGTCAATTCTGCCATTTGAAGGGTCATATGGTCCTCACAAACAAGACCAAAGAATCTGTCAAAAAACTGGACCAGCCTTGAAGATTGATTTACTGGGCTCAATACAGAAGTCCAAAAACATTAACTATCCACCATCATTCGGGGGACACTAAATTTCATCTTTTATTAAAAATTTAAAGCCCAAATCCAAGTACAAGGGGCCCAAATAAAGCTTTGAACTCCAGCCCTCCATTATGGACGAAAATTAAAATCAGTATAGTATGCATGACATATCTCATGATGTAAGCATCAAATCGAGCTGATATTTTTCGGTGTGAAAGAGGAGATATATACGGCATACATTGTTGAAGAACCCATTCAGATTTAAAGTCATATTCATATTCAAAAACCCTTTCACATTCTGGACTTCAGAAATACTGGATTGAAATGGACAGTTTTACTTTGTTTACTCAACCGGCCATAACATTTGATCCTTAAGTCCAAATGACTCCAAATTTTGAACGTAGTCGGAAACCATTATTTTCTACAAAATTGAAGAAGGAGATTTCTTGATATTAGGCTGTCCTGATGTCCGTATCTTCAACCCAAGTGGAGGGGTATTGTTGGATTGTAAACAGTCCACTCCTTGGGCTATAAATACTCTCTCCTTCTCTCCTTGAGAGGGGTTGGCACTTCAGAACTTAAGTAGGAGGTTTGGCATTTCTAGATCCTTGACAAGGTTCTGGGAGGATATTCTTTGATCTTGTTTCAACAAGAGCGACCTCTCCTCCACTTCTCTTTCTTGTTTGTTTATGTTTGCTTTCCATTGTAATTGGGTACCTTTGTTTTCATTTCAATCATATTTTAGTGCTTGTTTCTTCTTCAATACCTATTATTATTCTCCACCTTCTTGATTATAAAATTAATAGTCTTAAAATAGTTTAAATTCAGTTGAATCCCCTTCTCTTATTTTTCTCTCTCATTCAATCAAAATTCCATTTTTGATTCTCAAAATCTTTCGTGTGTGTGTTCGGCACACTACTCTTTTCTTGTCCCTTTCTTTTTCTAATATTTTTAAATCATCACCATAAACATTAATCCCAGATATTAAACCATCTTAATGGCTGAGTAAATATCTCATTGGGGGGAGTTTTAATTTAGGTATGTTAAGCGACTGAGAGCTTTCGTTCGATGAGTATTCGATGAATTAACATTGTGTATGTTGGACTTAGCATGTCATGGATTAATGACTTGTTTTGTTTAATGTGTGGTTTCCATGGATTATTGGAACCATAAATACACTACCATAAACAAGATATGATCAAGATTAAAACCCTATGTTAATTTAAGGATTGTATTTAGGCCTTAACACTTGGGAATTCAAATCAACGTCAACTTGTGACATGGGTGTTAATTTAAATGCAATATAAAGAAAATCTCATGGACAGCACAAGCTTAACTAACCTAATGATGAACTCACCTCAATCATTATTATTTTGTTAAATCAATCATAATAAATTAGTAATTTCAATTAAGATCTGTAAACAAACCCCCAATCATAATAAAATCAACTAAAAACAAACGACTATTTCAAAGTATCATCGCTGAGGATTCGACCCAAGTGCTGATATACACATTAGCAGAGCACTGGAACCTTGACCGGTCGATAGGCGACAATCGGTCGTGCCTCACAAATGGAGCCATTTCTGGGGATGGTGCTTTAAGTAGTCATTAGTTTCGGGTTATTTTCAAAAAAACCCAAAAAAAAAAATTTAAAAATTAAAAAAAAATCACAAAGAAAAACCCGTCTTCTCATAAAAAGCATAAACTGAAAAAATACAATGAAAAAATCGTCTTCCTCTTTCTTCCAAAATCTCTCTGAATGCCCCGTAGCCATCCAAAAATTCCCTAGGATTTGTTTAACCCTGAAATTTAGCGAACACTTCTCCAACTTAGGAGGAACATAAGAGATACTCAAATAATTCAAGAACCAGTCCTCATCCAACCAGTTGAAATTGAAATGGCCAATCCTAGGGAACAAACCCTAAAAGAACTCGTTGCCCCTGTTATGAATTACCAACCTCTTGGTATTCAATATCCAAAAACTGAAGCTGACATCGAACTCAAATCGGCTTTGATTCATCTTCTCCCTCATTTTCATGGGCTATATGGTGAGGATCCACATCTTCACCTTAAAGAGTTTCAAGTATTATGCTCTACTATTAAGCCTCTAGGGGTTTCTGAAAAACAAATCAAACTCCAAGCATTCCCTTTTTCCCTAGATGACACTGCTAGGTCATGGCTCTACTACCTACCTCCTGGTTCCATAACCACATGGAATGACATGAAGCGACTATTCTTAGATAAATTCTTTCCTGCTTCTCATACTTCTTCTATCTGAAAGGAAATAAGTGGTATCCGTCAGTTCCCAAGTGAATCACTCCATGAGTACTAGGAGAGGTTCAAAAAGCTTGTTGCAACCTTCCCACACCACCAAATCCCTGACCAACTCTTGATCCAATACTTCTATGAGGGGTTATTGGCTATGGAGAGAACTCTCATTGATGCCGCAAGTGGCGGTGCTCTGGTTGACAAAACTCCCGCAGCTGCAAGAGATCTCATAAGTAACATGGCTGAAAACACACAAAAATTCCATACTCGAGCACATGCTCAAGTCAAACAAGCCCAAGATAATCAATCAATTGAGCCGAACAAGATGACCAAGTGGATGAGTGAACATAGAGGTCTTATGCGACAACTAGTTGTTGCCACCAAATCCCCAACCTCTTCTTCTCCGCAATCAATGTTTCCTAGGCCTGTCAAAAACTGTGGAATCTGCAACTCACCATCTCAACCAACTAACACATGTCCACAACATCAGGAGGATCGACCTGATTCATCTGGACCAATGGAGCTCAATGCAGCATATGCTCAACGGAACACCAATCCTCAACTATCAGGTCAGTTTGTTATAAACTTCAAAAAACCTCACTCCGAGCCATTCTCTTCTTCCTATAACCAAGGGCTTAGGTATGGTAATCCCATATCTCACCCCCTCAATTCCCTCCTCAAAACCCAAACCAATTCCAATATGGTCAAGGTGGTGGCAACTTCCATCAACCTTATCCTTTTGTTCCTCAACCTCAAAGGAACAATCCTCCTCCTGGAATGCATTATCCTCGTGAGCCTTCCCAATTCCAAAACCAATACAATTGATTTCCCAAGAAACAAAATCAAGGCAATCCCAACCACGGACAATCCACTTCTTCCAAGAAACCATGGGAAAGTGCAGTGGAAGATCTTTCCCCCTTCACCCATTCTAGCCTTAAAAACATTGAAACTCAAATAGGTCAACTTGCATCCCACCTGAGCCAGCAACAACAATCAAATTCTTCCCAACTCCCAGCTCAACCATTACCCAACCCCAAGGGTAATGTAAGTGCAACTGCACTTAGATCAGGAAAGAAACTTTCTATTCCTCAAGATAAATCCTCAAACCCTCCTTTGAATGTTGACATAGAAAATGAAAAGAAAAAGAAAATTGAAAAGGAATCTGAATCCATTCCATCACCTCCTTCCATTCCACGTAGGAACCCAATTCCTTTTTCCACAAGCTGTTTCTAAACCAAGGAAGTCCTTTGAACCTGATCCTGAAATGGTCGACATGTTTAGATGTGTTGAAGTCAACATTCCACTCTAAGATGCCATAAAACAAATTCCTAAGTATGCCAAGTTTCCCAAGGAGTTTTGTACCCATAAGAGGCACCTTAGGACCTTTAAAAATGTTTCCACCCAGCATTCTATTCCTATAAAGTGCAAAGATCCAGGGACCTTTACGGTTCCATGCCAAATTGGAAGTTCCAACTTTGATGATGCACTCATAGACCTAGGATCCTCAATTAATGTCATGCCCAAATCCATATTCTCCAACCTTGGTCTAGGTCCCTTGCATCCAATGGCTATTGTCATTCAGTTATTAAATCGAAGCACAACCAGTCCTAAGGGAATAATTGAGGATGTCCTTGTCCGAGTCAATGATATTATCTTCCCTGCTGATTTTTATGTCCTTGACATGGAAGGTGAGATGAACTCTTCTAGATCTCCCCTAATTCTTGGAAGACCATTCCTCATGACTACGAGAACCAAGATTGATGTCCATTCTGGCATCTTATCCATGGAATTAGGTGACCAACTAGTCAAATTCAACATTTTCCAAGCCATGTGATACCCATCTGAGGATCACTCTGCATTCTCAATCCATGCTTCTCAGGACACTTCTAGGAGTCAATTGAACCCCATTCCATCATGTTCATCATGTTCTGAAGATATAGGATCTTGTGAAATCTTCACTATGATTAACGAAGTCATAAATGGTGATGTTGATGTGGACCTTTCATTCATAGACTCCATCAATCTAGAGGAACTTGAAAACAATCTTGAATCCCATCTCAATTCTGATCTCTACTGCTCCACCTTGGACAGTATTAAGGAAAATGAATCTGAAGCAATTGAAGTCCCTTCTTCTATTCCTGAGTTTTATATCCCAAAAGTGAAAGATGAGACTGATTTGAAACCTTTTCCTACACTCCTTAAATATGCATTCCTCTTCCATGATCACTCATATCCTGTCATTATCTATGCCACACTTACTGAAACCGAGGTGTCCAAACTTGTTCAAGTGTTAGAGGAAAACAAAAAAGCCTTAGGTTGGACCCTAGATAACATACCAGGAATCAACCCTACCCTTTGTATGCATCAAATCCATCCGGAGGAGACATCAAAACCAGTTAGACAACCCCAAAGAAGGATCAATCCACTCATACTTGAGGTAGTTAGGGAAGAGTTCACCAAGCTTCTTCAAGCTGGTGTTATCTACCCAATTTCTGATAGTGAATGGGTTAGTCCAATTCATGTTGTACCTACGAAGGGTGGGATAATTATTGTCACAAATGAACATGGGGAGGTAGTCACAACTCGAGTGAAGAACAATTGGCGTGTATGCATCGATTATCGAAAATTGAATGCTGAAACACGAAAAGATCACTACCCTCTTCGATTACATGATCAAATTCTAGAATGATTAGCCGGAAAGTGAAACTATTTCTTTCTTGATGGATGCACCAGATATTTTCAAATCCCAATCTCACCTCAGTACCAAGAAAAGACTACTTTCACATGCCCCTTTGGAACATATGCATATAGAAGAATGCCTTTTGGCCTTTGTAATGCTCCTACAACATTCCAGAGGTGTATGATGAGTATATTTTCAGAATTCATAGACTACTGCATGTAAGTCTTCATGGATGACTTCACCATTTGTGGTGAGTCAATTGAATCTTGTTTGAATTAACTCTCTCGTGTCCTCCAAAAGTGTTTCAAGTGCAACCTTGTGTTAAATTTTGAAAAATGTCACTTCATGGTTTCAAATGGGATTGTTCTAGGGGAGATAGTTTCAAAAGACGGTATTGAAGTCGATCCTGCCAAAATTGAAGTGATCCAATCACTTCATCCACCCACTTCTGTTCGAGACATCCGTTCATTCCTCGGTCATGCCGGTTTTTATCGGAGATTCATCCATAACTTCAGTAGGATTTCCCTCCCACTCACTTGGTTTCCCCAAAATGATGTCACCTTCCATTTTGATGAGGTTTTCAAGAGTACCTTCATTGAACTCAAAACTTCTCTTACATCTTCCCCGATAATCCAACCCCCAGATTGGTCATTACCCTTTGAGTTAATGTGTGATGCATCTGATAGAGCTGTTGGGGCTGCTCTTGGTCAAAGAAGAGAAAATATTCCTCATGTCATCTGTTATGCCTCAGAAACATTGGATGAAACTCAATCTCACTAAACTGTGACTGAAAAGAAACCTTTAGTAGTAGTTTTTGCCTTAGATAAATTCTTGTCCTATCTCTTAGGTGCCAAAATCATCATCTCCACAGACCATTATGCTATTAAGTTCTTACTCAAGAAAAGTGATTCCAAACCGAGGATAATAAGATGGATCCTAATGCTCCAAGATTTTGACCTTGAAATCAAAGTTAGACCTGGAAAAGAAAACCCTTTGGCTGATCACTTGAGTAGAATTTCTAATTCTTCTCATTCAGAAATCATCGATCCTAAATTCCCTACTGAGAACCTTTCATCTATCACTCCAAAAATACCATGGTATGCCCCAATTGCAAATTTATTGGTTTCTGGTGTTTTTCCAGAAATGTTTTCAAGGGAACAAAAAATGAAGTTGAAAAGTGATTCAAAATACTATTTTTGGGAAGAAAATAAACTTTGGAAAACCGGGGCAGACATGGTAATTAAGAGATGTGTTGATGAAAATGAGCATTCTTCCATCTTAGAATTCTGTCACTCACTTCCCAGAGGTGGCCACTTTGGACCACAAAGGACCTCCCGAATGGTCCTAGACTCTGGATTCTTCTGGCCTTCACTCTTCAAGGACTCACATGATTTTTGTGAATCATGTCCCACTTTCCAAAAGTTTGGCACAATTTCAAAGATAAATGAAATGCCCCAAAAGCCTTTAATCTTTTGTGAAATCTTAGATGTTTGGGGAATCGATTTCATGGGACCATTTCCCCCTTCCAATGCATTCTCATACATTCTTCTTGCGGTCGATTATGTTTCAAGGTGGGTTGAGGCCAAACCAACTTGGAAGGATGATGCTCATACTGTTAGTGAGTTCTTAAAGACCCACATCTTCCAAATATTTGGCACACCACGTGCCTTGATCAGTGACTTAGGAACCCATTTTTGTAATAGAAACATGGAAGCTCTTCTGAAAAAGAATGGGGTTTAACATAAAACTTCAACTGCATATCACCCCCAAAAAAATGGCATGGATGAACTCTCTAATAGAGAAGTGAAAAGGGTACTTGAGAGAATTGTAAAACCCAGCAGAAAAGAATTTCCTGAGAGACTTGGTGAAGCCCTTTGGGATTATCGAACAGCCTATAAAACACCCATTGGGATGTCTCCATTTAGGCAAGTTTTTGGTAAAGTGTGTCACTTACCATTTGAAATTCAACATAAGTCTTTTTGGGCTGTGAAAACCTGTAATTTTGATTGTGAAAAATCTGGTGCAGAAAGATTGTTGCAATTGGCTGAACTGGAGGAACTTCGACTTGAATCCTATGAGAATTCCAATCTGTACAAAGAGAAGGCTAAGGTAATCCATGATAGACACATCCTGAGAAAAGTATTTCATGAAGGTGAAAAGATAATGCTCTTCAATTCTCGATTTTGTCTTCATACAGGTAAGCTTAATTCTTGTTGGGAAGGTCCTTTTGTTATTACTAACGTTTACCCATTTGGTGCAGTGCAAGTCCATGACCCCTCTTCCAAAAGGACATTCACAGTTAATGGGCATTGGTTAAAGCATCACCATGAGGGGACATGCAATCCTGGAACAACATCAACTTCCACTGGCTCTCCAACTTCTCTAGCTGGACTACCACTAGATGGAGAAGGCGACCCACCAAATCCAAACTAGGGGAACCTCTTTCCCTTTAACTCTCTCTATCTTTTCCTCTCTCTACCTCTATCTTCTTCTTCCTCTGTCATTCTTTTTTTTAACCATTTTCTTTATCAAAACCTTTATTTTTCACTTTATCTTTTGTGTGGGTGTATCTTTATAAGAATAAAAACCTAAAAAACCATAAAAACCATAAAAAATCACTAAAAAAAATAAAAAAAATTATAAGTCATGCTTACTCACCAGTGAGTTTTGAAATTTTGTACAACCATTTAGGGGAGTTAACAGACATGTTTTCATCTTAGAAATTTTTTTTTCATTATGACTTTGGATAAAGAATTTTGTGTCAAAACCAACACATTTTGAATTCCCAATATTAGATTTGGAAAATTATTTTCCCCAACCGTGAGAACAAAAATTTTCTTTCATGCCATGGCCACCTATGGCCATCTTTTCAAAATGTGTTTTTTCACCCCCATTGGTGAGTCTTGAGTTTGTGGACCTTCGAGCTGAATTTCCTACCGTAGTGTGTATTAATATGATAGAGGCATTTTCTGAACCACATGAAAATCACAATAGCCAAATATCCTGTCATTTACCTTACATTAATCCTCTTTTTGAAAGCCCCTTCGAGCCTATGAAAACCTTTTCATTTATATCCACATTAAAAGCCAAATACCTTATCCCACCCAATATCAACATGGATTTTCATTGCATAAGTTTTTGAAATTTAAGTGTGGGGGGGATGGATTTCATATTTGGGTATCATTTTATAAATTTTTGGTGTGTTATCATATGCATGAGGTAAAGCATCCTTTTTAGTGTTGGGTGGGGAGGTTATCATTCAGTGGGATTTGGGAATGTATTGTACAAATGATATTAAAAAGTCTTCAATAAAAAAATTCAAAAAAATCAAAATAAAAGAAAAAAAAATTGAAAAACCATGGGTTGTGTCTTGGGTAGGTCAAAAATCACTCTTTCTCAAACTTTGTTGTCGTTATAACTATTAAAACTAGTGTCATGAGGAGATCAAACATGGGATTGGATATTAGTGTGGGATCTGTTTCAAGGTCAACTTTCGAAAAAAAAGAAAAAAAAGGAAAAGAAAAAAAATAACACTTGCATTATATTATTATTGGGAGAAGTTTTTTGTGTTGTAAATATTCCATATTCTCATTACCTTTATATTTTCTTCCTCTATTATGTCTTTCTTCACACAATCATTACCTTGTAAATATGTGTTTTCATTTCCTTCCATGTTTCATATCAAAAAATTGTGCATTGCTTTTTCTATGTTGGTATTTTAACCCTCTTCTTCACTCTATTGGACATTCTATTCTTACAGTCCCATAGCCACATAAAAACCCCTTAAAAAGACCTCTTGATTCTTGAGCACTTTGTATAGGGATTGGAAGCTGAGATCTCTTTTCAAATTCTAAGATTTTCACTTTTGGTTGGTGAAAGAGTGAACCTCCTCAAATAAATTTTATCATCTTGAGAGGTGTGAGTTTTGAGTGTCCACATTTTCCATTTCTAAATTTGAGCATGAAAAAATGAATTAGTTTTGGAACATTTTTTCTGTAACAACTTGTGGTGGAATTCAAAATGGATGAGTGAAATAGTCTAAACCTCCCCTGATTGAAGAAAACAAAATTTTAATATCTGTTGGTGAGTAAAAATGATTTTGTCATGTTTTTATATTTGTTGCACATGAGGACATTCACAAAAATAAGTGTGGGGGAGTTGATGTTATTAATATTTTTATGAATTATTATATTCCCCCTTTACTAATTTCATATGAAATGTTCATAATTTGTGTGAAATATTAATGTTTTAATATTAAGTATAATTTTTGAGCATTTTTAGAAGTATTCCAATTGATCCAGTTAAATTTTTTAATAATAAATGTCACTGTACTAATCCAAATTGTGTTTTTCTTGTTTTTTCGGATTCTCCTTTCAATATACAACATTTCATTATAAGGAACCATGATCCAATTCTTTAATTTGAAGGGTCCTATGGTCCTCCCAATCAAGACCAAAGAATCTGTGAACAAACTGGACCAGCCTTGAAGATTGATTTACTAGGCTCAATACAGAAATCAAAAAACATTAACTCTCCCCCATAATTCTGGGGACACTACATGTCATCTTGGATAAACATTCAAGGCCCAAATCCAATTAAAATGGGCCCAAATAAAGCTTTGAAGTCCAGCCCACCATTCTGGACGAGAATTAAAATCGGTATAGTATGTATGACATATATCATGATGTAAGCATCAATTATAGCTACGCTTTTGCAGTGTGAAAGAGGAGATATATATGGTAGACTTTGTTGAATAACCCATTAATATTTGAAGTCATCTTCATATTCAAAAATCCTTTCACATTATGGACTTCAAAAAGACTGGATTGAAATGGACATTTTTACTTTGTTTAATCAACCGGTCATAACTTTTGATTCTCAAGTCCACATGACTCAATATTTTGAGAGTAGTCAGCCAACTTTAGTATCTACAACTTTGAAGAAGAATATTTCTCGGTATTAGGATGTCATGATGTCCATAGCTTCGAGCCAAGTGGAGGGGTATTGCTGGAATGTAAACAGTCCACTCCTTGGGCTATAAATACTCTCCCCTTCTCTCCTTAAGTGGGGTTGGAACTTCAACACTTAAGGAGGTGGTTTGTAATTACGAGATCCTTGAAAAGGTTCTGGGAGGATATGCTTGGATCTTTTTTCAACAATAGAGACCTCTCATCCTCTTCACTTTCATGTTTGTTTATGTTTTCATTCCATTGTAATTGTGTAACTTTGTTTTCATTTCAATCAAATTTTAGTGCTTGTTTTTTCTTCAATACCTATTATTATTCTCCAACTTATGTATTATAATATTAATGGTCTTAAAATATTTTAAATTCAGTTGAATCCCCTTCCCTTCTTTTTCTTCCTCATTCAATCGAAATTTCATTTTTGATTCTCAAAATCTTTCGTGTGTGTGTTCGGCACACTACTCTTTTCTTGTCCCTTTCTTTTTATAATATATTTAAATAATCACCATAAAAAATTAAACCCATATTTTAAACAATCCAAATGGCTGGGTAAATCTCTCATTAGGGTGAGTTTTAATTTAGGTATGTTAAGTGATTGAGAGCTTTCGCTCGATGAGTATTCGTTGAATTAACATTGTGTATGTCGGACTTAGCATGTCATGGATTAATGACTTTTTTTGTTTAACGTGTGATTTCCATGGATTATTGGAACCATAAATACACTATCATAAACAACATATGATCAAGATTAGAACCCTATGTTAATTTAAGTCTTGGATTAAAGCCTTAACACTTGGGAATTCAAATCAACGTCAACTTGTGACATGGGTGTTAATTTAAATGCAATATAAAGCAAAGCTCAAGGAAATCACAAGCTTAACTAACCTAATGATGAACTCACCTCAATCATTATCATTTTGTTAAATCAATCATAATAAATTAGTAATTTAAATTAATCTCTGAAAACAAACCCCCAATCATAATACAATCAACTAATAACAAATTACTATTTCAAAGTATCATCGCCGAGGATTCGACCCGAGTGCTGCTATACACATTAACAGAGCACTGAAACCATGAACGGTCGATAGGCGACAATCAGATGTGCGTCACAAATGACTCCATTGCCGGGGATGGTGCTTTAAGTAGTCATTAGTTTCTTGTTATTGTCAAAAAAACCAAAAAAAATAAAATTTTAAAAAAATTAAAAAAATCACAAAGAAAACCCCATCTTCTCATAAAAATCATAAACTGAAAAAAATACAAAGAAAAACCCATCTTTATCTTTCTTCCAAAATCTCTCCAAATTCACCATAGCCTTCCAGACTATCCCATAGATTTTTTTGACCCTAAAATTGAGTGAACCTTTCGCCAACTTAAGAGGAACATAAGAGATACTCAAATAATTCAAGAACTAGTCCTCATCCAACCTGTTGAAATTGAAATGGCCAAACCTAGGGAACAAACGCTAAAAGAACTCACTTCCCTGATATAAATTACCAACCTCTTTTTATTCAATATCCAAACATTGAAGCTGACTTAGAACTCAAATCGGGTTTGATTAATCTTCTCCCTCATTTTCACGGGCTAGCTAGTGAGGATCCACATCTTCACCTTAAAGAGTTCCAAGTAGTGTGCTCTACCATGAAGCCTCAAGGGGTTTCTGAAGAACAAATCAAACTCCGAGTATTCCCTTTTTCCCTAGCTGACACCGCTAATTCATGGCTCTACTACCTACCTCCTGGTTCCATAACCACATCGAATGACATGAAGCGACTATTCTTAGAAAAATTCTTTCCTGCTTCTCGTACTGCTTCTATCCGAAAGGAAATAAGTGGTATCCGTCAGTTCCCAAGTGAATCACTCCATGAGTACTGGTAGAGGTTCAAAAAGCTTATTGCAACATGCCCACACCACCAAATCCCTGACCAACTCTTGATCCAATACATCTATGAGGGGTTATTGGCTATGGAGAGAACTCTCATTGATGCCGCAAGTGGCGGTGCTCTGGTTGATAAAACTTCCGTAGCTGCAAGAGATCTCATAAGTAACATAGCTGCAAACACACAACAATTCCATACTCGATCACATGCTCAAGTCAAAAAAGCCCAAGATAATAAATCAATTGAGGTGAACAAGATGACTGAGTGGATGAGTGAACTTACAGGTCTTATGGGACAACTAGCTGTGGCCACCAAATCCCCATCCTCGTCTTCTCCGTAATCAATGTTTCCTAGACCTGTCAAAAACTGTGGAATCTGCAACTCTCCATCTCATCCAACTAACACATGTCCACAACTTCAGGATGATCAACCGCTTCATCTGGACCAATGGAGCTCAATGCATCATATGCTCAGCGGAACATCAATCCTCAACTATTAGGTCAGTTTGTTAGAAACATTAACAAACCTCACTCCGAGCCCTTCTCTTCTTCCTATAACCAAGGGCTTAGGTATGGTAATCCCATATCTCACCCCCCTCAATTCCTTCCTCAAAACCCAAACAAATTACAATATGGTCAAGGTGGTGGTAACTTCCATCAACCTTATCCTTTTGTTCCTCAACCTCAAAGGAACGATCCTCCTCCTGGATTCCATTATCCTAGTGAGCCTTCCCAATTCCAAAACCAATACAATCGATTTCCCAAGAACCAAAATCAAGGCAATCCCAAACAGGGACAAGCCTCTTCTTCCAAGTAACCATGCAAATGTGCAGTGGAAGATCTTGCCTCCTTCACCCGTTCTAGCCATAAAAAAATTGAAACTCAAATAGGTCAACCTGCATCCCACCAGAGCCAGCAACAACAATAAAATTCTTCCCAACTCCCGGCTCAACCATTACCTAACCCCAAGGGTAATGTAAGTGCAATTGCACTTAGATCAGGAAAGAAACTTGCTATGCCTCAAGATAAATCATCAAACCCTCCTTTGAATGTTGACCTAGAAAATGAAATGAAAAATAAAATTGAAAAGGAATCTGAATCCATTCAATCACCTCCTTTCATTCCACTTAGGAACCCAATTCCTTTTCCACAAGCTGTTTCTAAACCAAGGAAGTCATTTGAACCTGATCCTGAAATGCTCAACATGTTTAGATGTGTTGAAGTCAACAATCCTATCTTAGATGCCATGAAACAAATTCCTAAGTATGCCAAGTTTCTCAAGGATTTGTGTACCCATAAGAGGCAACTTAGGACCTTCGAAACTGTTTCCACCCAGTAGTCTATTCCTATAAAGTGAAAAGATCTAGGGACCTTTACGGTTCCATGCCAAATTGGAAGTTCCAACTTTGATGATGCACTCATAGACCTAAGAGCCTCAATTAATGTCATGCCCAAATCCATATTCTCCGACCTTGGTCTAGGTCCCTTGCACCAAACGGGTGTTGTAATTCAGTTAGCCAATCGAAGCACAACCAGTCCTGCGGGGATAATTGAGGATGTCCTTGTCTGATTCAATGATCTTATGTTCCCTTCTGATTTCTATGTCCTTGACATGGAAGGTGAGACGAACACTTCTCGATCTCCCCTAATTCTTGGAAGACCAATCCTCATGACTGCAAGAACCAAGATTGATGTCCATTCTGGCATCTTATCCATGGAATTTGGTGACCAACTGGACAAATTCAACATTTTCCAAGCCATGTGATACCCATATGAGGATCACTCTGCATTCTCAATCTATTCTTCTGAGGACACTTCTAAGAATCCATTGAACCCCATTCCATAATGTTCATCCTGTTCTAAAGATATAGGATCTTGGGAAATCTGCACTTGGATTAACCAAGTCATAAATGGTGATGTTGATGTGGACCTTTCATTCATAGACTCCATAAATCTAGAGGAACTTGAAAAATCTCTTGAATCCCATCTCAATTATGATCTCTACTGCTCCACCTTGGACAATATTAACGAAAATTAATCTGAAGCAACTGAAGTCCCTTCTTCTATTCCTGAGTTGTCTATCCCAAAAGTTAAAGATAAGACTTATTTAAAACCTCTTCCTGCACACCTGAAATATGCATTCCTCTTCCATGATCACTCATATCCTGCCATTATCTCTACCACACTTACTGAAATAGAGGAGTCCAAACTTGTTCAAGTGTTAGAGTAAAACAAAAAATCCTTAGGTTAGACCCTAGATGACATACCAGGAATCAACCGTGCCCTTGGCATGCATCACATCCATCTGGAGGAGACATCCGAACTAGTTAGACAACCCCAAAGAAGACTCAATCCACTCATTCTTGAGGTAGTTAGGGAAGATATCACCATGCTTCATCAAGCTGATATTATCTACCCAATTTCTGATAGGTAATGGGTTAGTCCAATTCAAGTTGAACCTAAGAAGGGTGGGATAACTGTTGTCACAAATGAACATGGGGAGGTATTCACAACTCGAGTGAAGAACAAATGGCGTGTATGCATCGATTATCGAAAATTGAATGCTAAAACACGAAAAGATAACTACCCTCTTCCATTCCTTGATCAAATTCAAGAAATATTAGCCGGAAAGTCACACTATTGATTTCTTGATGGATACACCGGCTATTTTCAAATCCCAATCTCACCTCAGGACCACGAAAAAACTACTTTCACATGCCCCCTTGGAACATATGCATATAGATGAATGCATTTTGGCCTTTGTAATGCTCCTACAAGATTCCAAAGGTGTATGATGAGTATCTTTTCAGAATTCATAGAACTCTGCATGGATGTCTTCAAAGATGACTTCACCATATATGGTGAGTCATTTGAATCTTGTTTGAATTCACTCTCTCGTGTCCTCCAAAAGTGAGTCAAGTGAAACCTTGTGTTAAATTTTGAAAAATGTCACTTCATGGTTTCAAATGGGATTGTTCTAGGGCACATAGTTTCAAAAGATGGTATTGAAGTCGATCCTGCAATAATTGTAGTGATCCAATCACTTCCTCCACCCACTTCTGTTCGAGACATCCATTCATTCCTCGGTCATGCCAGTTTCTATCGGAAATTCATCCATAACTTCAGTAGGATTTCCCTCCCACTCACTCGGTTGCTCCAAAATGATGTCACCTTCCATTTTGATGAGGTTTTCAAGAGAGCCTTCATTGAACTCAAAACTGCCCTTACATCTAACACTATAATCCAACCCCCAGATTGGTCCTTACCATTTGAGTTAATGTGTGATGTTTCTGATAGAGCTGTTGGGGTTGTTCTTGGACAAAGAAGAGAAAAGATTCCTCATGTCACCCATTATGCCTCAAAAACATTGGATAAAACTCAATCTCACTACACTGTGACTGAAAAGGAACCTATAGCAGTGGTTTTTTCCTTAGATAAATTCTGGTCCTGTCTCTTAGGTGCCAAAATCATCATCTTCACAGACCATTCTGCTATTAAGTTCTTACTCAAGAAAAGTGATTCCAAACCAAGGCTAATAAGATGGATCCTAATGCTCCAAGAGTTTGACCTTGAAATCAAATATAGTCCTAGAAAAGAAAACCTTTTTGCTGATCACTTGAGTAGAATTTCTAATTCTTCTCATTCCGAAATCATCTATCATGAATTCCCTACTGAGCACCTTTCATCTATCACTCTAAAAATACCATGGTATACCCCAAATGTAAATTACTTGGTTTCTGGTGTTTTTCCTGAAATTTTTTCAAAAGAACAAAAAATGAAGTTTAAATGTGATTCAAAATACTATTTTTGGGAAGAAAATAAACTTTGAAAAACTGGGGCAGACATAGTGTTTAGGAGATGTGTTGATGAAAATGAGCATTCTTCCATCATTGAATTCGCTCACTCACTTCCTAGAGGTGGCCAATTTGGACCACAAATGACCTCCCGAAAGGTCCTAGACTCTAGATTCTTCTGGCCTTCACTCTTCAAGGACTCACATGATTTTTGTCAATCTTGTCCCACTTGCCAAAAGTTTTGCACAATTTCAAAGCGAAATGAAATCCCACAAAATCCTTTAATCTTTTGTGAAATATTCGATGTTTGGGGAATCGATTTCATGGGACCATTTCCCCCTTACAATTGATTCTCATACATTCTTCTTGCGGTCGATTATGTTTCAAGGTGGGTTGAGGCCAAACCCACTAGGAAGGATGATTCTCATACTGTTAGTGAGTTCCTAAAGACCCACATCTTCCAAAGATTTGGCACACCACGTGCCTTGATCAGTGACATAGGAACCCATTTTTGTAATAGAACCATTGAAGATCTTCTGAAAAAGAATGGGGTTGTACATAAAACTTGAACTGCATATCACCCCCAACAAATAGCATGGCTGAACTCTCTAATAGAGAAGTGAAAAGGTTACTTGAGGGAATTGTAAAACTCACCAGAAAAGATTGGCCTGAGAGACTTGATGAAGCCCTTTGGGCTTATAGAACTTCCTATAAAACACCCATTGGGATGTCTCCTTTTAGGCTAGTTTTTGGTAAAGTGTGTCACTTACCAGTTGAAATCCAACATAATTCTTTTTGGCATGTGAAAACCAGTAATTCTGATTGTGAAAAATCTGGTGAAAAATATTGTTGCAATTGGATGAACTGGAGGAGCTTCGACTTGAATCCTATGAGAATTCCAATCTGTACAAAGAGAATGCTAAGGTACTACATGACAGACACATCCTGGGAAAGGTATTTCATGAAGGTGAAATGGTAATGCTCTTCAATTCTGAATTTCGTCTTCATCCAGGTAAGCTTAATTCTCGTTGGGAAGGTCCTTTTTTATTACTAATGTTTACCCATTTGGTACAATGCAAGTCCAAGACCCCTCTACCAAAAGGACATTCACGGTTAATGGACATCGGTTAAAGCATCACCATGAGAGGACATGAAATCCTGGAACAACATCAACTTCCACTAGCTCCCCAACTTCTCTATCTGACCTACCACTAGATGGAGAAGGCGACCCGCCAAATCCAAACCAGGGGGCACCTCTTTCCCTTTAACTCTCTCTATCTTTTCATCTCTCTACCTCTTTCTTATTCATCCTCTCTCTTCCTATTTTTTTAACCATTTTCTTTATCAAAACAATTATTTTTCACTTTCTCTTTTGTGTGGGTGTATCTTTGCCGAAATAAAATCCTAAAAAACCATAAAAAACCAAAAAAATCACTTAAAAAAATAAAAATAAATATAAGTCATGCTTACTCACCATCAAGTTTTGAAATTTTGTACAACCATTTTAGTGAGTTAACATACATGTTTTCTTATCAGAAATTTTGTATTTTAATTATGACTTTAGATAAAGAATTTTGTGTCAAAACCAATACATTTTGAATGCTCAATTTTTGATTTGGAAAATTATTTTCCCCAACCGTGAGAACAGACATTTGCTTTCATGACAAGGCCACCTATGGCCATCTTTTGAAAATGTGTGTTTTCACCCCCATTTGTGAGTCTTGATTTTGTGGACCTTCGAGCTGAATTTCCTACCTTAGTGTGTATTAATATGATAGAGGCATTTTCTGAACCACATGAAAATCACAATAGCCAAATAGCCTCCCATTTCCCTTACATTAATCCTCCTTTTGAAATCCCCTTTGAGCCTATGAAAACCTTTTCTTTGATATCCAAATTACATTCCCAATACCTTATCTCACCCAATATCAACATGGATTTTCATTGCATAAGTTTTTGAAATTTAAGTGTGGGGGGGAATGGATTTCATTTTTGGGTATCATTTCCTTAATTTCTGGTATGTTATCATATTCTTGAGGGAAATAATCCATTTCAGTGTGGGGGGGGGGGTTATCATTCAGTGGGATTTGTGAAGGTATTGTACAAATGATATTGAAAAGTGTTCAATAAAAAATATTCAAAAAAATTCAAAACAAATCAAAAAAAAATTGAAAAAAAGGGTTGTGTCTTGGGTAGGTCAAAAATCACTCTTCCTCAAACTTTGATATTTTTATAACTATTACAATTAGTGTCATGAGGAGATCAAACATGGGTTTGGATATGAGTGTGAGATCTTTTTCAAGGTCAACTTTCGAAAAAACAACGAAAAAAAGAAAAAAAAAAGAACACTTGCGTTATATTCTTATTGGGAGAAGTTTTTTGTGTTGTAAATATTCCATCTTCTCATTACCTTCATAGTTTTCTTCCTCTATTGTGTCTTTCTTCACACAATCATTACCTTTTAAATATGTTTTTTCATTTTCTTCCATGTTTCATTTCAAAAAAATGTGCATTGCTTTTTCTATGTTGGTATTTTAACCCTCTTCTTCTCTCTCGTGGACATTATATTCCTATCATCCCATAGCCACAAAAAAAAACCCTTAAAAATACCTCTTGATTCTTGAGCACTATGGATAGGTATTGGAAGCTAAGAGCTCTTTTCAAATTATAAGATTTTCACTTTTGGTTGGTGAAATAGTGAACCTCCACAAATGAATTTTATCATCTTGAGAGGTGTGAGTTTTGAGTGTCCACATTTTCCATTTCTAAATTTGAGCATGAAAAAATGAATTAGTTTTGGAACATTGTTTCTGTAACAACATGTGGTGGAATTCAAAATGGATGAGTGAAATAGTCTAAACCTCCCCTGATTGGAGAAAACCAAATTTTGATATTTGTTGGTGAGTAAAAATGATTTTGTCATGTTTTTATATTCGTTGCACATGAGGACATGCACAAAAATATGTGTGGGGGAGTTGATGTTATTAATATTTTCATGACTTATTATATTCCCATTTTACTGATTTTATATGAAATTTGCATAATTTGTGTGAAATATTAATGTTTTAATATTGAGTATAATTTTTGAGCATTTTTAGAAGTAGTCCAATTGAGTCAGTATAATGTTTTAATAATAACTGTTAGTATACTAATCCAAATTGTGTGGTTCTTGTTTTTTAGTATTCTACATTCAATATAAAACATTTCATTAGAAGGTACCATGAGCCAATTCTACCATTTGAAGGGTCCTATGGTCCTCACAATCAATACCAAAGAATCTGTGAACAAACTGGACCAGCCTTGAAGATTGATTTACTGGGATCAATACAGAAGTCCAAAAACATTAAATCTCCACCATAATTCGTGTGTCACTACATGTCATCTTGGATAAAACATTCAAGTCCAAAATCTAAGTAAATGGAGCCCAAATATAGCTTTGAATACCAGCCCACCATTCTGGCCGAGAATTAAAATCTGTATAGTATGTATGACATATCTCATGCTGTAAGCATCAATTCGAGCTGAGATTTTGGCGTGTGAAAGAGGCGATATAGAAGGCCGACTTTGTTTAATAACCCATTCTGATTTGAAGGCATATTTATATTCAAAAACCCTTTCACATTCTGTACTTTAAAAAGACTGGATTGAAATGGACAGTTCTACTCTCTTTAATCAACTAGCCATAACATTTGATCCTTAAGTCCAAATGACACAATATTTTTAGAGTAGTCGGACAAATTTAGTATATAAAACTTTGAAGAAGGAGAGTTCTCGATATTAGGCTTTCATGATGTCCATAGCTTCGAGAAAATTGGAGGGATATTGCTGGAATGTAAACAGTCCACTCCTTGGGCTATAAATACTCTCCCGTTCTCTCCTTGAGAGGGGTTTGCATTTCAGCACTCAAGGAGGAGGTTTGGAATTACTAGATCCTTGACAAGGTTCTGGGAGGATATGCTTGGATATTTTTTTAACAAGCGGGACCTCTCCTCCACTTCTCTTTCATATTTGTTTATGTTGGATTTCCATTGTAATTGTGTAACTTTGTTTTCATTTCAATCAAATTTTAGTTCATGTTTCTTCTTAAATACCTATTATTATTCTCCACCTTATGTATTATAATATTAATGGTATTAAAATAGATTAAATTCAGTTGAATCCCCTTCCCTTCTTTTTCTTCTTCATTCAATCAAAATTCCATTTTTTATTCTCAAAATCATTCGTGTGTGTGTTCGGCACACTACTATTTTCTTGTCCCTTTCTTTTAATAATATTTTTAAATCATCACCATAAACATTAAACCCAGATTTTAAACAATCCAAATGTCTGGGTAAATCTCTCATTTGGGTGAGTTTTAATTTAGGTATGTTAAGTGATTGAGAGCTTTTGCTCGATGAGCATTCGTTGAATTAACATTGTGTATGTTGGACTTAGCATGTCATGGATTAATGACTTGTTTTGTTTAACGTGTGGTTTCCATGGATTATTGGAACCATAAATACACTATCATAAACAATATATGAACATTATTAAAACTCTAAGTTAATATAAGGCTTGGATTAAAGCCTTAACACTTGGGAAATCAAAATCAATGTCAACTTGTGACATGGGTGTTCATTTAAATGCAATATAAAGCAAAGCTCAAGGACATCACAAGATTAACTAACCTAATGATGAAATCACCCCAATCATTATCATTTTGTTAAATCAATCATAATCAATTAGTAATTTCAATTAAGCTCTGTAAACACACCCCCAATCATAATACAATAAACTAAAAAAATGACTATTTCAATGTATCATCACTGAGGATTCGACACGAGTGCTGCTATACACATTATCAGAGCAACAGAACCTTGAATGGTCGATATGCAACAATAGGCCATGCATCACAAATGGTGACGTTGCTGGGGATGGTGGTTTAAGTAGTCATTATTTTCTCTTTATTGTTAAAAAAACCAAAAAAAAAATCAAAATTTTAAAATAAAATTAAAAAAATTACAAAGAAAAACCCGTCTTCACATAAATATCATAAACTGAAAAAAATACAAAGAAAACCCAGTCTTCCTCTTTCTTCCAAAATCTCTCTGAATGCCTCATATCCTTCCAAACAATCCCTCGGATTTTTTTGACCTCGAAATTGAGCGAACACTTCGCCAACATAGGAGGAACATAAGAGATACTCAAATAATTCAAGAACCAGTCCTCATCCAACCAGTTGAAATTGAAATGGCCAATCCTAGGGAACAAACCCTAAAAGAACTCGATGCCCCTGATATGAATTACCAACCTCATGGTATTCAATATCTAAACATTGAAGCTGACTTCGAACTCAAATCGGGTTTGATTCATCTTCTCCCTCATTTTCACGGGCTAGCCGGTGAGGATCCACATCTTCACCTTAAAGAGTTCCAAGTAGTGTGCTCTCCCATGAAGTCTCAAGGGGTTTCTGAAGAAAAAATCAAACTCCGAGCATTACCATTTTCCCCAGCTGACACTGCTAAGTCATGGCTCTACTACCTACCTCCTAGTTCCAAAACCACATGGAATGACATGAAGCGGCTATTCTGAGAGAAATGTTTTCCTACATCTCGTACTGCTTCTATCCGAAAGGAAATAAGTGGTATCCGTCAGTTCCCAAGTGAATCACTCCATGAGTACTGGGAGATGTTAAAAAAGCTTGTCGTAACCTTCCCACACCACCAAATCCCTGACCAACTCTTTATCCAATACTTCTATGAGGGGTTATTGGATATGGAGATAACTCGCATTGATGACACAAGTGGCGGTGCTCTGGTTGATAAAACTCCAGTAGCTGCAAGAGATATCATAAGTAACATGGCTGAAAACACACAACAATTCTATACTCGAGCACATGCTCAAGTCAATCAAGACCAAGATAATCAATCAATTGAGCCGAACAAGATGACCGAGTGGATGAGTGAACTTACAGGTCTTATGCGACAACTAGCTGTGGCCACCAAATCCCCAACCTCATCTTCTCTGCAATCAATGTTTCCTGGACCTGTCAAAAACTGTGGAATCTGCAACTCTCCATCTCATCCAACTGACACATGTCCATAAATTCAGGAGGATCAACCCTTTTCATCTTGACCAATGGAGCTCAATGCAGCATATGCTCAGCGGAACACCGATCCTCAACTATCAGGTCAGTTTTTAGAAACATTTACCAATCTCACTCTGAGCCCTTCTCTTCTTCCTATAACCAAGGGCTTAGGTATGGTAATCCCATATCTCACCCCCCTCAATTCCCTCCTCAAAACCCAAACCAATTCCAATATGGTCAAGGTGGTGGTAACTTCCATCAACCTTATCCTTTTGTTCCTCAACATCATAGGAACAATCCTCCTCCTGGATTTCATTATCCAAGTGAGCCTTCCCAATTCCAAAACCAATACAATCGATTTCCCAAGAACCAAAATCAAGGCAATCCCAACCAGGGACAAGACTCTTCTTCCAAGAAACCATGGGAAAGTGTAGTGGAAGATCTTGCCTCCTTCACCCATTCTAGCCTTAAAAACATTGAAACTCAAATAGGTCAAATTGCATCCCACCTAAGCCAGCAACAATAATCAAATTATTCCCAACTACCAGCTCAACCATTACCCAACCCCAAGGGTAATATAAGTGAAATTTTACTTAGATCAGGAAAGAAACTTTCTATGCCTCAAGATAAATCCTCAAACCCTCCTTTGAATGTTGACCTAGAAAATGAAAAGAAAAAGAAAATTGAATAGGAATCTGAATCCATTCCATCACCTCCTTCCATTACACTTAGGAACCCAATTCCTTTTCCACAAGCTGTTTCTAAACCATGGATGTCGTTTGAACCTGATCCTAAAATACTTGACATGTTTAGACATGTTGAAGTCATCATTCCCCTCTTAGATGCAATAAAACAAATTACTAAGTATGCCAAGTTTCTCAAGGAGTTGTGTACCCATAAGGGGAAACTTAGGACCTTCGAAAATATTTCCACCTAGCAGTCTATTCCTATAATGTGAAAAGATCCAGGGACCTTTATGGTTCCATGCCAAATTGGAAGTTCCAACTTTGATGATGCACTCATAGACCTAGGAGCCTCAATTAATTTCATGCCCAAATCCATATTCTCTAACCTTGGTCTAGGTCCCTTGCACCCAATGGGTGTTGTCATTCAGTTAGCCAATCGAAGCACAACCAGCCCTGAGGGAATAATTGAGGATGTCCTTGTCCGAGTCAATGATCTTATCTTCCCTGCTGATTTCTATGTCCTTGACTTGGAAGGTGAGGCAAACTCTTCTCGATCTCCCCTAATTCTTGGAAGACCATTCCTCATGATTGCAAGAACCAAGATTGATGTCCATTCTGGCATCTTATCGATGGAATTCGGTGACCAACTGGTCAAATTAAACATTTTCCAAGCCATGTGATACCCATCTTAGGATCACTATGCATTCTCAGTCCATGCTTCTGAGGACACTTCTAAGAGTCAATTGAACCCCATTCCATCATGTTCATCCTTTTCTAAAGATATAGGATCTTGTGAAATCTGCACTAGGATTAACCAAGTCATAAATGGTGATGTTGATGTGGACCTTTCATTCATAGACTTTATCAATCTAGAGAAACATGAAAACTCTCTTGAATCCCATCTCAATTATGATCTCTACTGCTCCACCTTGGACAGTATTAAGGAAAATAAATCTGAAGCAACTGAAGTCTCTTCTTCTATTCCTGAGTTTTCTATCCCAAAAGTGAAAGATGAGACAGATTTGAAACCTCTTCATGCACACCTGAAATATGCATTCCTCTTCCATGATCACTCATATCCTGTAATTATCTCTGCCACACTTACTGAAACCGAGTAGTCCAAGCTTGTTCAAGTGTTAGAGGAAAACCAAAAATCCTTAGGGTTGACCCTAGATGACATACCAAGAATAAACCATGCCCTTTGCATGCATCACATCCATCTGGAGGAGACATCCAAACCAGTTAGAAAACCCCAAAGAAGATTCAATCCACACATTCTTGAGGTAGTTAGGGAAGAGATCACCAGGCTTCTTCAAGCTGGTATTATCTACCCAATTTCTGATAGTGAATGGGTTAGTCCAATTCAAGTTTTACCTAAGAAGGGAGGGATAACTATTGTCACAAATGAACATGGGGAGGTAGTCACAACTCGAGTGAAGAACAAATGGCGTGTATGCATCGATTATCAAAAATTGAATGTTGAAACACGAAAAGATCACTACCCTCTTCCATTCCTTGATCAAATGATAGAAAGATTAGCTGGAAAGTCACACTATTTCTTTCCTGATGGATACACCAGCTATTTTCAATTCCCAATCTCACCTCAGGACCAAGAAAAAACTATTGTCACATGCCCCCTTGGAACATATGCATATAGAAGAATTCCTTTTTTCCTTTGTAATGCTCCCGCAACATTCCAGAGGTGTATGATGAGTATCTTTTCAGAATTCATAGAACACTGCATGGAAGTCTTCATGGATGACTTCACCATTTATGGTGAGTCATTTGAATCTTGTTTGAATTCACTCTCTCGTGTCCTCCAAAATTGTGTCAAGTGAAACCTTGTGTAAAATTTTGAAAAATGTCACTTCATGGTTTCAAATGAGATTTTTCTAGGGCACATAGTTTCAAAATATCGTATTGAAGTCGATCCTACCAAAATTGAAGTGATCCAGTCACTTCCTCCACCCACTTCTGTTCGACACATCCGTTCATTCCTCGGTCATGCTAGTTTCTATCAAAGATTCATCCATAACTTCAGTAGAATTTCCCTCCCACTCACTCGGTTGCTCCAAAATGATGTCACCTTCCATTTTGATGAGGTTTTCAAGAGAGCCTTCGTTGAACTCCAAACTGCTCTTACATCTGCCCCGATAATCCAACCCACAGATTGGTCCTTACCCTTTGAGTTAATATGTGATGCTTCTGATAGAGCTATTGGGGTTTTTCTTGGACAAAGAAGAGAAAAGATTCCTCATGTCATATATTATGCCTCAAAAACATTGGATGAAACTCAATCTCACTACACTGTGACTGAAAAGGAACTTCTAGTAGTGGTTTTTGCCTTAGATAAATTCTGGTCCTATCTCTTAGATGCCAAAATCATCATCTTCACAGACCATTCTGGAATTAAGTTCTTACTCCAGAAAAGTGATTCCAAACTGAGGCTAATAAGATGGATCTTAATGCTCCAAGAGTTTGACCTTGAAATCAAAGATAGACCTAGAAAATAAAACCCTATGGCTGATCACTTGAGTAGAATTTATAATTCTTCTCATTCAGAAATCATCGATCCTGAATTCACTACTGATCACCTTTCATCTATCACTTCAAAAATACCACGGTATGCCCCAATTGTAAATTACTTTGTTTTTGGTGTTTTTACTGAAAAGGATTCGAAATAAAAAAAAATGAATTTCAAAAGTGATTCAAAATACTATTTTTGGGAAGAAAATAATCTTTGGAAAACTGGGGCAGACATGGTAATTAGGAGATGTGTGGATGAAAATGAGCATTCTTCCATCATAGAATTCTATCACTCACTTCCCGGAGGTGGCCACTTTGGACCACAAAGGACCTCCCGAAAGGTCCTAGACTCTGGATTCTTCTGTCCTTCACTCTTCAAGGACTCACATGAGTTTTGTCAATCATGTCCCACCTGTAAAAAGTTTCGCACAATTTCAAAGAGATATGAAATTCCCAAATATCCTTTAATCTTTTGTGAAATCTTCGATGTTTGGGGCATCGATTTCATGGGACATTTTCCCCCTTCCAATGGATTCTCATACATTATTCATGTGGTCGATTATGTTTCAAGGTGGGTTGAGGCCAAACCCACGAGGAAGGATGATGCTCATACTATTAGTGAGTTCCTAAAGACCCACATCTTCCAAAGATTTGGCACACCACGTGCCTTTATCAGTGACTTAGGAACCCATTTTGTAATAGAACCATGGAAGCTCTTCTGAAAAAGAATGGGGTTGTACATAAAACATAAACTGCATATCACCCCCAAACAAATAGCATGGCTGAACTATCTAATAGAGAATTTAAAAGGGTACTTGAGAGAATTGTAAAACCCACCAGAAAAGATTGGACTTAGAGAATTGGTGAAGCCCTTTGGGCATATCGAACTTCCTATAAAACACCCATTGGGATGTCTCCTTTTAGGATAGTTTTTGGTAATGTGTGTCACTTACTAGTTGAAATCCAACATAACCCTTTTTGGGCTGTGAAAACCTGTAATCATGATTGTGAAAAATCTGGTGAAGAAAGATTGTTGCAATTGGCTGAACTGGAGGAGCTTCGACTTGAATCCTATGAGAATTCCAATCTGTACAAAGAGAATAATAAGGTACTCCATGAAAGACACATCCTGAGAAAGGTATTTCATGATGGTGAAATGGTAATTATATTCACTTCTCGATTTCGTCTTCATCCAGGTAATCTTAATTCTCGTTGGGAAGGTAATTTTGTTATTACTAACGTTTACCCATTTGGTGCAGTGCAAGTCCAAGACCCCTCTTCCAAAATGACATTCACGGTTAATGGAAATCGGTTAAAGCATCACCATGAGAGGGCATGAAATCCCCGAATAACATCAACTTCCACTAGCTACCCAACTTCTCTAGCTGACCTACCACTAGATGGAGAAGGCGACCCGCCAAATCCAAACCAGGGGGCACCTCTATCCCTTTAACTCTCTCTATATTTTCCTCTCTCTACCTCTTTCTTCTTCTTCCTCTCTCTTTCTTTTATTAAACCATTTTCATTATCAAAACCATTATTTTTCACTTTCTCTTTTGTGTGGGTGTATCTTTACAAAAATAAAAACCTAAAAAACAAAAAAAAAACAAAACAATTCACTTAAAAAAATAAAAAAAATTATAAGTCATGCTTACTCACCATCGAGTTTTGAAATTTTGTACAACCATTTTGGTGAGTTAATAGACATGTTTTCATCTCAGAAATTTTGTATTTTCTTTATGACATTAGGTAAATAATTTTGTGTCAAAACCAACACATTTTGAATGCTCAATTTTTGATTTGGAAAATTATTTTCCCCAACCGTGAAAACAGACATTTGATTTCATGCCAAGGCCCCTAATGGCCATCTTTTCAAAATGTGTGTTTTCACCCCCATTTGTGAGTCTTGAGTTTGTGGACCTTCGAGCTGAATTTCCTTCCTTAGTGTGTATTAATATGATAGAGGCATTTTCTGAACCACATGAAAATCACAATAGCCAAATAGCCTCCCATTTCCCTTACATTAATCCTCCTTTTGAAATCCCCTTCGATCCTATGAAAACCTTTTCTTTGATATCCACATTACATTCCGAATACCTTATCCCACCCAATATCAACATGGATTTTCATTGCATATGTTTTTGAAATTTAAGTGTGGGGGGAATGGATTTCATTTTTTGGTATCATTTCATTAATTTCTAGTGTGTTATTATATGCTTGAGGGAAATCATACTTTTTAGTGTGGGGGGGGGGAGGTTATCATTCAATGGGATTTGGGAATGTATTGTACAAATGATAGTCAAAAGTGTTCAATAAAAAAATTCTAAAAAAATTCAAAAAACAATTCAAAAAAAATTGAAAAAATGGGTTGTGTCTTGGGTAGGTCAAAAATCACGCTTCCTCAACCTTTGATATTGTTATAACTATTACAATTAGTGTCATGAGGAAATCAAACATGGGTTTGGATATTATTGTGAGATCTGTTTCAAGGTCAACTTTCGAAAAACAAAGAAAAAAAGGAAAAGAAAAAAAAAGAACACTTGCATTATATTCTTATTGGGAGAGGTTTATTGTGTTGTAAATATTCCATATTCTCATTACCTTCATATTTTCTTCCACTATTGTGTCTTTTTTCACACAATCATTACCTTGTAAATATTTGTTTTCAATTCCTTCCATGTTTCATTTCAAAAAAATGTGCATTGCTTTTTCTATGTTGGTATTTTAACTCTCTTCTTCTCTCTCTTGGACATTATATTCCTACCATCCCATATCCACAGAAAACCCCCATAAAAATGACTCTTGATTCTTGTGCACTTTGGATAGGGATTGGAAACTTAGGTCTCTTTTCAAATTCTAAGATTTTCACTTTTGGTTGGTGAAAGAGTGAACCTCCACAAATGAATTTTATCATCTTGAGAGGTGTGAGTTTTGAGTGTCCACATTTTCCATTTCTAATTTTGAGCATGAAAAAATGAATTAGTTTTGGAAAATTGTTTCTGTAACAACATGCGGTGGATTCAAAATGGATGAGTGAAATAGTCTAAACCTCCACTGATTGGAGAAAACAAAATTTTAATATCTGTTGGTGAGTAAAAATGATTTTGTCATCTTTTTATATTTGTTGCACATGAGGAAATGCACAAAACTACGTGTGGGGTAGTTGATGTTATTAATATTTTCATGACTTATTATATTCCCCCTTTACTGATTTTATATGAAATGTGCATAATTTGTGTGAAATATTAATGTTTTAATATTAAGTATAATTTTTGGGCATTTTTAGAAGTAGTCCAATTGAGTCAGTTTAATGTTTTAATAATAACTATCACTATAATTATCCAAATTTTGTGGTTCTTTGTTTTTTAGGATTCTCATTTCAATATAAAATATTTTATTAGAAGGTACCATGATCCAATTCATCCATTTGAAGGGTCATATGACCCTCACAAACAAGACCAAAGAATCTGTGATCAAACTGGACCATCCATGACGATTGATTTACTGGGATCAATACAGAATTCCAAAAACATTAACTCTCCACCATAATTCTGGGGACACTACATGTAATCTTGTATAAAAATTTCAAGGCCCAAATCCAAGAACATGGGGCCCAAATAAATCTTTTAATTTCAGCCCACCATTCTGGCCGAGAATTTAAATCAGTATAGTATGAATGACATATCTAATTATGTAAGTATCATATCGAGCTGAGAATTTGCATTGTGAAAGAGGAGATATAGTCGGCCGACTTTGTTGAAGAACCCATTCGGATTTGAAGTCATCTTCATATTCAAAAACTCTTTCACATTCTGGACATCAAAAAGACTTTATTGAAATAGACAGTTTTACTTTGTTTAATCAACTGGCCAGAACGTTTCCTCCTTAAGTTCTAATGACTCCAAATTTTGAGAGTAGTCGTCCAACTTTATTATCTACAACTTTGAAGAAGGATATTTCTTGAGATTAGGCTTTCATTATGTCCATATCTTCGAGCCAAGTGGAGGTGTATTTCTGGAATGTAAACAGTCTACTCCTTGGGCTATAAATACTCTCCCCTTCTCTCATTGAGAGGGGTTGGAACTTCAGCACTTAAGGAGGAGGTTTGGAATTACTAGATCCTTGACAAGGTTCTAGGAGGATATTCTTTGATCTTGTTTCAACAAGAGCTACCTCTCCTCCACTTCTCTTTCATGTTTGTTTATGTTTTCTTTCCATTGTAATTGTGTACCTTTGTTTTCATTTCAATCAAATTTTAGTGCTTGTTTCTTCTTCAATACCTATTATTATTCTCCACCTTCTGTATTATAATATTAATGGTCTTAAAATAGTTTAAATTCAGTTTAATCCCCTTCTCTTATTTTTCTCTCTCATTCAATCGAAATTCCATTTTTGATTCTCAAAATCTTTCGTGTGTGTGTTCAGCACACTACTCTTTTCTTGTCCCTTTATTTTTCAAATATTTTTAAATCAACCCCATAAAAATTAAAACAAGATTTTAAACCATCCTAATGGATGAGTAAATCTTTCATTGGGATGAGTTTTAATTTAGGTATGTTAAGCGATTGAGAGCTTTCGGTCGATGAGTATTCGTTGAATTAACATTGTGTATGTTGGACTTACCATGTCATGGATTAATGACTTGTGTTGTTTAACGTGTGGTTTACATGAATTATTAGAACCATAAATACACTACCATAAACAATATATGATCAAGATTAGAACCATAAGTTAATTTAAGGCTTGGATTTATGCCTTAACACTTGGGAATTCAAATCAACGTCAACTTGTGACATGGGTGTTAATTTAAATGCAATATAAAGCAAAGCTCAAGGACATCCAAAGCTTAACTAACCTAATGATGAACTCACCCCAATCACTATCATTTTGTCAAATCAATCATAATCAATAAGTAATTTCAATTAATCTCTTCAAACAAACTCCCAATCATGATACAATCAACTAAAAATAAACGACTATTTCAAAGTATCATCACCGAGGATTTGACCCGAGTGCTGCTATACACATTAGCAGAGCACCGGAACCTTGACCGGTCGATAGGCGACAATCGGACATGCGTCAAAAATGGAGCCGTTGCTGGGGATGGTGCTTTATGTAGTCATTAGTTTCTGGTTATTGTCAAAAAAACAAAAAAAAAACAAAATTTTAAAAAAAAATTAAAAAAAAATCACATGGAAATACCTGTCTTCTCATAAATATCATAAACTGAAAAAATACAAACAAAACCTCATCCTCCTCTTCCTTCCAAAAACTCTCTGAATTCCCCGTAGCCTTCCAAACAATCCCTCGGATTTGTTTGACCCTGAAATTGAGTGAACACTTCCCCAACATAGGAGGAACATAAGATATACTCAAATAATTCAAGAACCATTCCTCATCCAACCAGTTGAAATTGAAATGGCCAATCCTTGGGAAAAAATCCTAAAAGAACTCACTACCCCTGATATGAATTACCAACCTCTTGGTATTCAATATCCAAAAATTCAAGCTGACTTCGAACTCCAATTGGGTTTGATTCATCTTCTCCCTCATTTTCACGGGCTAGCCGGTGAGGATCCACATCTTCACCTTAAAGAGTTCCAAGTAGTATGCTCTACCATGAAGCCTCAAGAGGATTATGAAGAAAAAATCAAACTCCGAGCATTCCCTTTTTCCCTAGATGACACTGCTAAGTCATGGTTCTACTACCTACCTCCTGGTTCCATAACCACATGGAATGACATGAAGCGACTATTATTAGAGAAATTCATTCCTGCTTCCCATACTACTTCTATCTGAAAGGAAATAAGTGGTATCTGTCAGTTCCCAAGTGAATCACTCCATGAGTACTGGGAGAGGTTCAAAAAGCTTGTTGCAACCTGTCCACACCACAAAATCCTTGAACAGATCTTGATCCAATACTTCTATGAGGGGTTATTGGCTATGGATAGAAATCTCATTGATGCCGCAAGTAGCGGTGCTCTGGTTGATAAAACTCCCGCAGCTGCAACAGATCTCATAAGTAACATGGCTGCAAACACACAACAATTCCATACTCGAGCACATGCCCAAGTCAAACAAGCATATGATAATCAATCAATTGAGCCGAATAGGATGACCGAGTGGATGAGTGATTTAACAGGTCTTATGCGACAACTAGCTGTGGCCACCAAATCCCCAACCTCGTCTTCTCTGCAATCAATGTTTCATGGACCTGTCAAAAACTGTGGAATCTGCAAATCTCCATCTCATCTAACTGACACATGTCCACAACGTCAGGAGGATCAACCTGATTCATCTGGACCAGTGGAGCTCAATGCAGCATATGCTCAACGGAACATTAATCCTTATCTATCAGGTCAGTTTGTTAGAAACTTTAACCAAACTCACTCCGAGCTTTTCTGTTCTTCCTATAACCAAGGGCTTAGGTATGGTAATCCCATATATCACCCCCCTCAATTACCTCCTCAAAACCCATTCCAATTCCAATATGGTCAAGGTGGTGGTAACTTCCATCAACCTTATCCTTTTGTTCCTCAACCTCAAAGGAACAATCCTCCTCCTGGATTCTATTATCCTAGTGAGCCTTCCCAATTCCAAAACCAATACAATCGATTTCCCAAGAACCAAAATCAAGGAAATCCCAACCATGGGCAAGCCACTTCTTCCATGCAACCATGGGAAAGTGTAGTGGAATATCGTGCCTCCTTCACCCGTTCTAGACTTAAAAACATTGAAACTCAAATAGGTCAACTTTCATCCCACCTGAGCCAGTAAAAACCATCAAATTCTTCCTAACTCCCAGCTTAACCATTACCAAACCCCAAGGGTAATGTAAGTTAAATTGCACAGAGATCAGGAAAAGAACTTGCTATGCCTCAAGATAAATCCTCAAACCCTCCTTTGAATGTTGACCTAGAAAATGAAAAGAAAACGAAAATTGAAAAGGAATTTGAATCCATTCCATCACCTCCATCCATTCCACTTAGGAACCCAATTCCTTTTCCACAAGCTGTTTCTAAACCAAGGAAGTCCTTTGAACCTGATCCTTAAATGCTCAACATGTTTAGACACGTTGAAGTCAACATTCCCCTCTTAGATTCCATAAAAAAAATTCCTAAGAATGCCATGTTTCTCAAGGAGTTGTGTACCCATAAGAGGAAACTTAGGACCTTCGAAAATGTTTCCACCCAACAGTCTTTTCCTATAAAGTGAAAAGATCCAGGGACCTTTACGGTTCCATGAAAAATTGGAAGTTCCAACTTTCATGATGCACTCATAGACCTAGGAGCCTCAATTAATGTCATGCCCAAATCCATATTCTCCAACATTGGTCTAGGTCCCTTGCACTAAACAGGTGTTCTTATTCAGTTAGCCAATCGAAGCACAACCATTCATGAGGGAATAATTGAGGATGTCCTTCTCCGAGTCAATGATCTTATCTTCCCTGCTGATTTCTATGTCCTTGACATTGAAGGTGAGATGAACTCTTCTCAATCTCCCCTAATTCTTGGAAGACTGTTCCTCGTGACTGTGAGAACCAAGATTGATGTCCATTCTGGCATCTTATCCATGGAATTTGGTGACCAACTGGTCAAATTCAACATTTTCCAAGCCATGCCATACCCATCTAAGGATCACTCTGCATTCTCAATCCATGCTTCCAAGGACACTTCTAAGAGTCAATTGAACCCCATTACATCATGTTCATCCTGTTATGAAGATATAGTATCTTGTGAAATCTGCACTAGGATAAACCAAGTCATAAATGGTGATGTTGATGTGGACCTTTCATTCATAGACTCCATCAATCTAGAGGAACATGAAAACTCTCTAGAATCCCATCTCAATTATGATCTCTGCTGCTCCACCTTGGACAGTATTAAGGAAAATGAATCTGATGCAACTGAAGTCCCTTCTTCTATTCCAGAGTTTTCTATCCCAAAAGTGAACGATAAGACTGATTTGAAACCTCTTCCTACACACCTGAAATATGCATTCCTCTTCCATGATCACTCATATCCTGTCATTGTCTCTTCCACACTTACTGAAACCGAGGAGTCCAAACTTTTTCAAGTATTAGAGGGAAAAAAACCATAGGTTGGACTCTAGATGACATACCAGGAATCAAACCTGTCCTTTATGCATCACATCCATCTAGAGGAGACATCCAAACCTATTAGACAACCCCAAAGAAGACTCAATACACTCATTCTTGAGGTAGTTAGGGAAGAGATCACCAAGCTTCTTCAAGCTAGTATTATATACCCAATTTCTGATAGTGAATGTGTAAGTCCAATTCATGTTGTACCTAAGAAGGTTGGGATAACTGTTGTCACAAATGAACATGGGGAGGTAGTCACAACTCGAGTGAAGAACAAATGGAGTGTATGCATCTATTATCGAAAATTAAATGCCGAAACATGAATAGATCACTACCCTCTTCCATTCCGTGATCAAATCCTAGAATGATTAGCCGGAAAGTTACACTATTTCTTTCTTGATGGATTCACCGGCTATTTTCAAATCCCAATCTCACCTCAGGACCAAAAAAAGACTACTTTCGCATGCCCCTTTGGAACATATGCGTATAGAAGAATGCCTTTTGGCCGTTGTAATGCTCCTGCAACATTCCAGAGGTGTATGATGAGTATATTTTCAGAATTCATAGACTACTGCATGTAAGTCTTCATGGATGACTTCACCATTTATGGTGAGTCATTTGAATCTTGTTTGAATTCACTCTCTCGTGTCCTCCAAAAGTGTGTCAAGTGCAACCATCTGTTATATTTTGAAAAATGTCACTTCATGGTTTCAAATGGGATTTTTCTAGGGCAGATAGTTTCAAAAGACGGTATTGAAGTCGATCCTGCCAAAATTGAAGTGATCCAATCACTTCCTCCACCCACTTCTGTTCGAGACATCCGTTCATTCATCGATCATGCCAGTTTCTATCGTATATTCATCCATAACTTCAGTAGGATTTCCCTCCCACTCTCTCGGTCGCTCTAGAATGATGTAACCTTCCATTTTGATGAGGTTTGAAAGAGAGACTTCATTGAACTCAAAACTTCTCTAACATCTTCCCTGATAATCCAACTCCCAGATTGGTCCTTACCCTTTGAGTTAATGTGTGATGCTTCTGATAGAGCTTTTGGGGTTGTTATTGGACAAGGAATAGAAAATACTCCTCATGTCATCCATTATGCCTCAAATACATTGGATGAAACTCAATCTCACTACACTGTGACTGAAAAGGAACTTCTAGCAGTGGTTTTTTCCTTAGATAAATTCTAGGACTATCTCTTAGGTTCCAAAATCATCATCTTCACAGACCATTCTACTATTAAGTTATTACTCAAGAAAAGTGATTCCAAACAGAGGATAATAAGATGGATACTAATGCTCCAAGAGGTTGACCTGGAAATCAAAGATAGACCTGGAAAAGAAAACCATGTGGCTGATAACTTGAATAGATTTTCTAATTCTTCTCATTCAGAAATCATCGATCCTGAATTCCCTACTGAGAACCATTCATCTATCACTCCAAAAATACCATGGTATTCCCCAATTGTAAATTACTTGGTTTCTAGTGTTTTTCATAAAAAGTTTTTAAAAGGACAAAAAATGAAGTTGAAAAGTGTTTCAAAATACTATTTTTGGGAAGAAAATAAACATTGGAAAACTTGGGAAGACATGGTACTTAGGAGATGTGTTGATGAAAATGAGCATTCTTCCATCATAGAATTTTGACTCTCACTTCCCGGAGGTGGCCACTTTTGACCACAATGGACCTCCCGAAAGGTCATAGACTCTGGATTCTTCTGGACTTCACTCTTCAAGGACCCACAGGAGTTTGGTCAATCATGTCCCGCTTGCCAAATTTTTGGCACAATTTCAAAGAGAAATGAAATTCCCCAAAAGCCTTTAATCTTTTGTGAAATCTTAGATGTTTGGGGCATAGATTTCATGGGACCATTTCCCCCTTCCAATGGATTCTCATACATTCTTCTTGCGGTCGATTATGATTCAAGGTGGGTTGAGGACAAACCCACTATAAAGGATGATGCTCATACTATTAGTGAGTTCCTAAAACCCACATCTTCAAAAGATTTGGCACACCACGTGCCTTGATCAGTGACTTAGGAACCCATTTTTGTAATAGAACCATGGAAGATCTTCTGAAAAAGAATGGGGTTGTACATAAAACTTCAACTAAATATCACCCCAAACAAATATCATGGCTGATCTCTCTAATAGAGAAGTGAAAAGGGTACTTGAGAGAATGTAAAACCCACCAGAAAAGATTGTCCTGAGAGACTTGGTGATGCCCTTTGGGCTTATCGAACTGCCTATAAAACACCCATTGGGATGTCTCTTTTTAGGATAGTTTTTGGTAAAGTGTGTCACTTACCAGTTGAAATCCAATATAAGTCTTTTTGGGCTGTGAAAACCTATAATTCTGACTGTGAAAAATCTGGTGAAGAAAGATTGTTGCAAATGGCTGAACTGGAGGAGCTTCGACTTGAATCCTATTATAATTCCAATCTGTACAAAGAGAAGGCTAAGGTACTCAATGACAAACACGTCCTGAGAAAGGTATTTCATAAATGTGAAAAGGTAATTCTCTTCAATAATTGATTTCGTATTCATCCAGGTAAACTTAATTCTCATTGGGGAGTTCCTTTTGTTATTACTAATGTTTACCCATTTGGTGCAGTGCAAGTCCAAGACCCTCTTCCAAAAGGACATTCATGGTTAATGGACATCGGTTAAAGCATCACCATGAGAGGACATGCAATCCTGGATCAACATCAACTTCCACTGGCTCCCTAACTTCTCTAGCTGACCTACCACTAGATGGAGAAGGCGACCCGCCAAATCCAAACAAGGGGGCACCTCTTTCCCTTTAACTCTCTCTATAATTTCCTCTCTCTACCTCTTTCTTCTTCTTCCTCTATATTTCTTTTTTTAACCATTTTATTTATCAAAACCTTTATTTTTCACTTTCTCTTTTGTGTGGGTGTATCTTTACAAAAATAAAAACCTAAAAAACACAAGAAAAACAAAAAAATCACTTAAAAAATGAAAAAAAATTATAAGTCATGCTTACTCACCATGGAGTTCTGAAATTGTGTACAACCAATTTGGTGAGTTAACAGACATGTTTTCATCTCAGAAATTTTGTATTTTTATTATGACTTTGGATAAAGAATTTTCTGTCAAAACCAACACATTTTGAATGCTCAATTTTTGATTTGGAAAAGTATTTTCCCCAACCATGAGAACAGGAATTTGCTTTCACTCCAAGGCCACCTATGGACATCTTTTCAAAATGTGTGTTTTCACCCCCATTTGTGAGTCTTGATTTTGTGGACCTTCGATCTTAATTTCCAACCTTAGTGTGTATTAATATGATTGAGTAATTTTCTGAACCACATGAAAATCACAATAGCCAAATAGACTCTCATTTCCCTTACATTAATCCTCATTTTGAAAGCCCCTTCGATCCTATGAAAACCTTTTCTTTGATAGCCATAATAAAATCCCAATACCTTATCCCACCCAATATCAACCTGGATTTTCATTGCATAAGTTTTTGAAATTTCAGTGTGGGGGGGGGAATGGATTTCATTTTTGGGTATCATTTCCTTACTTTCTGGTGTGTTATCATATGCTTGAGGTAAAGCATCCATTTTAGTGTGGGGGGGGAGGTTATCATTCAGTGGGATTTGGGAATGTATTGTAAAAATGATATTGAAAAGAGTTCAATAAAAAAAATCAAAAAATAATTAAAAAAATCAAAACAAAATTGAAAAAAATCGGTTGTGTCTTGGGTAGGTCAAAAATCACTCTTCCTAAACCTTTGATCTTATTATAACTATTACAATTAGTGTCATGAGGAGATCAAACATGGGTTTGGATATGAGTGTGAGAGCTTTTTCAAGGTCAACTTTCGAAAAAACAAAGAAAAAAAAGGAAAAGAAAAAAAAGAACACATGCATTATATTATTATTGGGGGAAGTTTTTGTGTATTAAATATTCCAGCTTTTCATTACCGTCATATTTTCTTCCTCTATTTTGTCTTTCTTCACACAATCATTACCTTGTAAATATGTGTTTTCATTTCCTTCCACGTTCCATTTCAAAAAAAATGTGCATTGATTTTTCTATGTTAGTATTTTAACCGTCTTCTTCTCTCTCTTGGACATTATATTCCTACCGTCCCATAACCACAGATAATCCCCTTAAAAAGACCTCTTGATTCTTGTGCACTTTGGATAGGGATTGGAAGCTGAGATCTTTTTTCAAATTCTAAGATTTTCACTTTTGGTTGGTGAAAGGGTGAACCTCCACAAATGAATTTTATCATCTTGGGAGGTGTGAGTTTTGAGTGTCCACATTTTCCGTTTCTAAATTTGTGCATGAAAAAATGAATTAGTTTTGGAATATTGTTTCTGTAACAACTTGTGGTGGAATTCAAAATGGATGAGTGAAATAGTCTAAACCTCCCCTGATTGGAGAAAACCAAATTTTAATATCTGTTGGTGAGTAAAAATGATTTTGTCATGTTTTTATATTTGTTTCACCTGAGGACATGCACAAAACTAAGTGTGGGGGAGTTGATGTTATTAATATTTTCATGACTTATTATATTCTCCCTTTACTAATTTTATATGAAATGTCCATAATTTGTGTGAAATATTAATGTTTTAATATTAAGTATAATATTTGAGCATTTTTAGAAGTTGTCCAATTGAGTCAGTTTAATGGTCTAATAATAACTATCACTATACTGATCCAAATTTTGTCGTTCTTGTTTTGTAGGATTCTTCTTTCAATATAAAATATTTCATTAGAAGGTACCATGAGCCAATTATGCCATTTGAAGGGTCATATGGTCCTCACAAACCAGACCAAAGAATCTGTGAACAAACTGGACCAGCCTTGAAGATTGATTTACTGGGCTCAATACAGAATTCCAAAAACATTATCTCTCCACCATAATTCTGGAGACACAACATGTCATCTTGGATAAAAATTTCAAGGCCCAAATCCAAGTACAAGGGGACCAAATAAATCTTTGAAGTCCATCCCACCATTCTGGTCGAGAATTAAAATAATTATAGTATGCATGACATATCTCATGATGTAAGCATCAAATCCAGCTGAGATTTTTCAGTGTGAAAGAGGAGATTTAGCTGGACGACTTTTTTGAAGAATCCATTCGGATTTGAATGCATCGTCATATTCAAAAACCCTTTCACATTGTGGACTTCAAAAAGACTAGATTGAAATGGATAGTTTTACTTTGTTTAATCAACCGGCCATAACTTTTTATCCTTCAATACAAATGACTCCAAATTTTGAGAGTAGTCTTCAAACTTTATTATCTACAACTTTGAAGAAGGAGATTTTCCGAGATTCAGCTGTCATGATGTATATATCTTCGATATAAGTCGAGGGGTATTGTTGGAATGTAAACAGTCCACTCCTTGGGCTATAAATACTCTCCCCTTCTCTCCTTGAGAGGGGTTGGTACTTCAGCACTTAAAGAGGAGGTTTGGAATTACTAGATCCTTGACAAGGTTCTGGGAGGATATGATTTGATCTTGTTTCAACAAGAGAGACCTCTCCTCTACTTCTCTTTCATGTTTGTTTATGTTTGGTTTCCATTGTAATTGTGTAACTTTGTTTTCATTTCAATCAAATTTTAGTGCTTGTTTCTTCTTCAATACCTATTATTATTTTCCAACTTCTATATTATAATAATAATGGTCTTAAAATAGTTTAAATTCAGTCGATTCCCCTTCCCTTCTTTTTCTCTCTCATTCAATCAAAATTCTATTTTTGATTCTCAAACTCTTTCGTGTGTGGGTTCGGCAAACTACTCTTTTCTTGTCCCTTTCTTTTTCTAATATTTTTAAATCATCACCATAAAAATTAAACCCAGATTTTAAACCATCCTAATGGCTGAGTAAATATCTCATTGGGGTGAGTTTTAATTTAGGTATGTTAAGCGATTGAGAGATTTCTCTCGATGAGTATTCATTGAATTAACATTGTGTATGTTGGACTTAGAATGTCATGGATTAATGACTTGTTTTTTTTAACGTGTGGTTTCAATGGATTATTGGAACCATAAATACACTACCATAAACAAGATATGATCATGATTATAACCCTAAGTTAATTTAAGGCTTGGATTAAAGCCTTAACACTTGGGAATTCAAATGAACATCAACTTGTGACATGGGTGTTAATTTAAATGCAATATAAAGCAAAGCTGAAGGACATCACTAGCATAGCTAACCTAATGATTGACTCACCCCAATCATTATCATTTTGTTAAATCAATCATAATCAATTAGTAATTTCAATTAAGCTCTACAAACAAACCCCCAATCATAATACAATCAACTAAAAACAAACAACTATTTCAAAGTATCATCGCCGAGGATTCGTCCCAAGTGATGCTATACACATTGGTAGAGCACCGGAACCTTGACCGGTCGATTGGCGACATTTGGCCATGCGTTTTAATGACAAAATCTTATTTGTTGTCTTGGCGCAAGGCCTTGACTATGGGGTTATGATGTATGGAATTATGTATTCCAACATTATGAAATTGGATATTGATATTACATGTGATTATTCGACTAGTTGAATATCCATATGAATAATTAAATGGCATTATTTGATTTATCATTGCCATATTATGCTGATGTTTATGTCTAAAAGGCTTTTGTTTTAGAATTATACATTTCCTTAAATGTTTATGTTTATTTATGAATGATTTTTCTATATTGTTATCTGTACTAGGCATCTGAGCTTACCTCTTTCTATGTTTTATTTTTCCCAGGATTCTAAGAAGTGTATTATGATTGATAAACAGGGTTAAGAAATGGGATTAATGGAATTCTCAAAGGATCATTTATGTTTTGATTTATTTTCTAATGTCTAATGTAATTATCATGGATTTAATCTATTTTCTAAGACTGTTAAACTGGTCGGTCTTTCAAGATGTGATTCAATGTAATCATGACAATGTTTATAAATAATGCACTGACTCTGGGCTTTTGGGGTCGGGGTGTTACAGTTGGTATCAAAGGAAGATTATCAACAATGTTGGAAATATATTTAGAAAAAAACTTATTAGAGAACATTACCCTAAGATAAACATTGAGGATTAGTATAGGATAACTTCCTAAAATTTTGGTAATGTATAGATTTTGTGTATTTTCCATGAAATACATCCATGTTTAGATACGAGCAGGTAGAGGCGGCTCTGGCACAGACGTACCTAGGAGTGAAAACTCTGGCAGGGAGTTTTAGGCTTGACCTGGGGTATCCTAGTACATGATATCATGCCTTGCTGCACTCTCGGTTTCGACACTCTCGGGGGATATTCTTAGGATAATTCAAATTTCTATTACAATCCATTATAAAGGATTTTATAGTAATAATTCCTCAAATAAAATATTTTATGATTATAGATTATATGCATAATCTTTTTAGTTTATGTTAAAAAATTTACAAGAATGGATTAATTCCTTGAGATTTATAAACTATCCTAGTTTATGACATTGCTTATAAATGGTGCCTAGTAAAAGGAATGAAATTATAAGAATATGCATGATCAAAAGATTAATAAGGATCATATATTTCATTGTATTATGCCAACATTTCAAAGGTAAATAATCTCCCATTTATTCTCATAATATGAAAAAATAGTATCATGTGTTAATAATATAATTAATTAATTCATTGAGTTTTCTTATTTTGAATGGAAGAAAGAGAAGGAAAGAGTGGAAGAGAGAAATATAGATGAAGGGAAGTGGGGAGAAAATCATTTTCCCATATGTGATAACTGTGGAACGAATTACCTCTAAAAATGTTAGTAAGTAATGATAGTTTTTTATAAATATGGAGAAAAAATACCACAAGTACGTGATTTCATGGGTAAGAAAAAAGTTTCAAATTTACAATGCTTCATTAGAAATTATTTGGGACACTATAAAATTCAATTTCCAAATCATTAGAGTATACCCCAAATGCTTCTATTGGATAATAATCAAGTTATGATACTACCGAAGATAAAGAGGAATGATTAGAGTTCTTATGTTGTTATTAACATATTGTGTCATTTGAGTATTATATTAATGAGGTACATGTTATAATAATTATAATGTATATAAAGATTCTAATGCATTACTATTTAATTAAGGACTTGAGATTGTGTGGAACCAAGAAAATTGACTCAATAGAAGGTTAAATTTTTTGGAATATATATGGTTGAGAGAAAGGTAAACCATAATATAGTTCTGATACAGAGGTAGTGATACTGGAATAATATACTATTGAAATCCAAAAATTATATTGGATATTCTTGATTACCTTTAAACTGATTAATGATTTGTATATTCCATCATTGTTGGAGTTTACAAAATGTTTGGATATAAGGAGTATATCCAGTATTATATAAGGAATAAGGGTGAATAAATGTAATAAGTAAGGTGTTATGGTAATTTATGGTGTTACAATGTTTTAAAAAAATACATGATGAAGGTATTCACATGTTATTACGTGGCAAAAATGATCTTCATTGGGTTTACCTTCCTTATAAATTTTGGACTATGAGTTTGGAAAGAAGTGTTATGGATTAATATAAAGGTTGGAATCGATTAAGATTGATATTGGATACTATTGTTAAGGTTGAATCAATTCTTGAGATTATTTTTGGATTGTCATAAAAAGGATAACCCAGAGGATGGGTGTCAACATGTCGCGTCCGAAAAGGCCGCGAGACACGAACCCACAATCGAAAACCGACAAGGGTGCATCACCTACCACATTCCTACAAGAAGTCCATGGTTATTAAAAAACAATTATTCATTTAAATGTTATATGTTAATATTTGGAACCTTATAAGATTATGATAAATTTAATATTTTTGATTTCTGTTATCTTTTGGAGTGAAAGATAAGTTTGTGGTAGAAATTACTTGAAGGATGAAACTATACATGTCAAGTATATATATATATATATATATATTATTCTATGAATAAATTAATTTTTATAATTTTGGGAAGGGATTTTAAATCCAAAAATGATTAATCCTAATATCATATGTTTTGTTGAACTAATGATATTTTAAATCATCATAGATTGATGGATTTGAGGCCCTCAATTTTACAATTGTTGGTGACTGATGACCATAATCAATCCCTATAAATATTTACATTTTCCTCCAATTATGTGTCTCTAATTCACACCAATCTTCTCTTAATCGTGATCATAGTTTGGTGGTGACTTTATCATTTCCCTTTTCCCCATATTAAGACAAATTTTTATTAACCCAATTTCTGATCTGGGTTTTCAACAAAATTATTGTACTATTTTAACCATTTATTTTAAAAATAAAAATTTCAAATTGTTAGGACACAATTTATTTAAGGAGTTTGAACGAAACCCCATAAGATTTCATTGTATTTTATGTCTTCAAACTATTTCAATAACATGCGCTACACGCAATATCGAGTTTGAACGCACCATGACTTACCAAACTAGCAATTAAAAAAACATGTTATAAATAGTATTAAAATAATTTTAAATTTTTATATATCCTATATAATTTTATCATTCATCTTTTATGTTTCTTAGACATAATATAAGAAAAATTCAATTTTTAAGATAAAAGAGGTATTTTTTTAAAAAATGCATTTTTGTGCCTTTTAATGGAGATCCCTATTTAAATCCAATATTTGACACTTTATTATATTAAATTTAGTGAAATTAAATTCAACATTATAATTGGGTCATAAAAATTTTGTTTGGATAAATTTTTGGTACTTTTCTGATAACTTTCATATTTTGAGGAATAGTGAAAAAATACTAAATTTTAATTAAAAAAACTTTTTTAATAAAAATAATTTATAGTGTTAAATTATAAATTTTAATGGTTTTTAATTATAATTAGTTTATATTGTTATCATAAAATATAATTAGTTCATTGGATGTAATTTCACATTTTAATTGGACATAAACAAGTGTCAATCTTTTGATTGTTTTTATTTCTTGAAAACATGCTTTTTGTTTTGACAATGGGAATTAATTTTAACGTAATATCTGCCACTAATGTGTTTTGAATTTGGAAAAATGGATTCCATATTTTTAATCAGGAGGTCCAAATTGTGTAAATAGGTATCTTTTATTTTTATACATTATGAATAATTACTTCAGTAAATATTTTAATTACCATGGTTAAAGGAAAAATCATGTAAATTTTGGTAAAGAAATAATATTAAAATAATATTAAAATACCCTAACATGTGTCTTATTTTTATTTTATGATACATTTCCGACCATGGGAATCCTGCGGTATATTTTTGGACCACCTGGAGCCACATGAGAGTGATAATGACACTTTATATTATGTAATTTAAAGTAAAGACAAAATAGACATAAACATATATCTTTTAGTAAAACAATTATTTCAATGTGTTATATTAGTTATATTTTCAACTATAAATATACATTAGAAAAATATAAATATTTAATACATTATTGTATTTTATTTATTATTTTTAGAAATTATATAATGAAATTTATTTTTGACACAATGATGATGCTACAATTACCTTATTAATGAAAGAATCAAATAAATGGTATTATAAATATTAAAATAAATATATTTTGAATGTTTTGCAGTAATAAAATAAATTTATAGATTAATATGACATGTTATTATGGATTCAATTTATTTGGTCAGAAGTAATAATTTATTTATAAATTAAAAAAACAAATACTAAATAGTGTCAAAATTGACAAAAATGAGTTTTTAAAACAAATATTATATTATTAATTGATATAATATTATTAAAAATCTTAAAATCAAAAAAAAGAATTATATAAGGTTATATTTATTAATAATTGACCACATGTAGTTCTATTGTATTCTTTATAGTATGTTTATCAACCATATAATATAAAAATACAAAGAGACATGGTAAATGTTAAATTATATAACTTAGAGTAAAATCTAAAAGATATGGTTAAAATGGTGACCTAAACTCATCCAAATCCTATTGGTTGAGAATATTTCTACCTATACCCACCTTAGACTCTATATAATATATTTTTTTCCCATTAAAAACTGAAAATTATTTTATTATAAAATAATATTTCATGATTTTCCTAAAATGACCCTCACCAATCTTATAAAAGGGCACTTCCCCATCTCTTAATTTCACACCTCCAAAGCCATTTGTCTCGGCCAAACTCTATTAAAATACCTTCTAAACTATACTCCCTTAAATATAGAGGCTTTACAATGATATTAATTCCAACCTAAGGAGCCCTATTCGTCAACTGAAAAAGAAACACCCAAAGAAAAGGTCATAATTTCTCCACCATCTTTCACGTTCTTTTATTCTTCCACTTCCTCTATCTTTGTTGTTTCTACAAAAAAATAATAAATCCAGTACATTCTATATACTATTATGATATTATAAATATGGCACAACCATATTCGTTATTTTATCCATCCTATAATTACAAATTCACAATACGTAAGTACGGATTACCGTATCCATGTCATGGTGTAGTTTGTTATACAAACACTTCAATATTTGGATGGGATATAATAATGCGTATAACTGATGTAAATAATAAATATAACATTTTAATGACTCTGTGTATATTATAAACCGTCCAATTACATACGATTTCACCATCAATATAATAATATTATCCCCTGTGCGTACGTACAGATTACAATCTCCAGGACGCGATGAGATTCATTTCCATGTTCACAATTCAATTATGATTATTAAATTATATATTATTAATATGTATGTTATAATGTCCCGAATATTCCATGTAATATTTTTTAATTATATGGAAATTTTCGAGTCTACAGTTTCTGACGGTACTTGATTCTGAGGTCTTGATTGCACGAAATGTTTTTCTAAATATTCTTTAGTATTTTTATTATGCTTGTGAGCGTCATTTTATAACTTTTGAACTGGTGATCTGAATTGAAATCTGAGGGCACCAAAGAACAAGTATCCCCAATATTCACTTAATTATACCATCACGTCGACCACAGTAGGTTGATGGTAGTTTTTAGTTTTCATACATTTCGTTCCAGAAAATAAAATAAACTATCTTTATTTTTATTTTTGAATTTTAATCCTCCCAAATTTGTTTTTGATGGAGGGGACTTCCCAGGATTTAAAAATACCTTTTTAAATTTTGTGGTGGGGACCACCCGATCTCTTGAACTCCCTCTTTAATGAGGAGTTAACTCTTGTACTTCCTCTATATTTATTATGCCAACATCAACTTAATTAATGTGCCAACTCTAATTAAATTAATAAAATTAATTTAATTTATCAGCTCCTCATTTTCTTGAGTTTGAGGAATGTATTGGAAAAGGGAGAATAGGGGGAGAACTTTTAAGAACTATTATCCTCCGATGAACTATTCTCCATTGAATAACTCCATCAATGAATATATAATGAGGAATGCCTTCAATGATGACGAACTGAAATCCATATCTCCCTCTCCTCACCGACGTCAGTGAAACTTTGTGGTAGGTATTGTTGCTTTTGTATCCCCCTTACCCAGTTCTTGTTGTTCTTCGTGATTTAAGAATTTATATGCCGATTGCTACCATTATAACATGGAGTGTGTGGGACAAACGAACAAGATATGACCTCTCCACAACCGTTGTGGATTTTGGTGTTCTTCATGGCTTGTTTTTGGTTTGAGTGATTTCCAATCGTGGTTGTTGAAACCCTGCTTGTTATTACAGAATTAAACATAATTTATTACATAAAATTCACTTGATACAACATAGAAGACCAAAAGTTATTTTGTCTTTGGGGAATATTATTATTAAATAACAACTTAAAACATGAAATAAAAAATCTTTATTTAAATCTTCTTTTACATGACCACTATATTCCCTCATACATATCATTGCATAGGATAACCTGAGGACATGCATAAGAAAAGGATGAGCTATAAAGCCCAGTAAGGGAAGAATCATGGAATAACATGATAATTACAATAAATTTTAGACAATATGCATATAAATAAAATAAAAAGAGAAGAATAAACATAAATAAATTATAAAGCATGATAATTATAACAAGGAAATGTGGCAACAACACTTAACATGGAATTAGCATGAGCCAAGGATCATTGCACTTGGAGCTTGAGTAAACCCTCATTTCACATGTAGCATGAGTAAACCCTCGTTGCACTTTTATTATCCTGAGTAAACACCCATTTTACATTATGTATCATCATACTATACTTTACCCAATGCATTGGTGCGCTATAAGGGTGCACCCTTTTTAAACAATTCATTTCATGCATAAGTGTGCCACATAGATCATAAAACATTGAATCATTCAAAATATTCTTTTTTTCCATGATAAATGAGTGTGGAAGAAATACCTGAAACTATTTAAACAAAAAGTAAATTCTCATAAAGTTGAATAACCTTGATAGATATATGGTCATGGTATTCACTTCATAATGACTTTGTCTTGGAAAATAACAGTGAAATTTTGGCAGCATAATGGCATGACATAAGAACTCATAAAAATGGTTGATGAGAGAGAAATGGGTTTCTCATAATATTTATATAACATGGATAGTAATGGGGTCATATTGATACATGTCCCAAAAAATGTAATGGATTCTAGATTCCTGATACAAAAAAATTACTTGAATAGAAATGAGGAGAGAGAAATTCCTTTCAGAATTTCAGCATAGTAACGGGAGTACATGGGTGTCTTTTGATGTGATAAAAATGGGTCTGACATCATTCAAACATAAAAAGGGAATTATGGGAAAGGTTAGAAAACGTCCCCCAACATTTATAATTTAAATTTAAATGGGATAAAGATTTAAATAATATTGGACAAAAATAATTTACATAAACATAGTACTAGAATTTTGTTACATAACCCCTTATTACACATGCATAAGACTAAAGAGTATGGTGTGTGATGGTGATAGACTCTTGGGGTGGCTCGGATAACATTACTCGTGTGGAAATCATTTTCAACTTCCACTTCACTCGTAGGCGGTCCTACTGGAGCTTAACATGTTCAAGCTTGGGTTGGGATTGGTCAAGAGCGAAGCCTAAAGATGAAACCTCATTTCTGAGATATGATATATAGGCTTCGTATGGGTAACGTCTACTAGATGAGGTCATCACATTCTTTGTCTAAGTATACTTCATTTGTTAAATCTCTATATTTATAATAATCCTGATATCACTGTTCAATGGCTATGTTAGAAATGGTCGAAATTCTTAATACTGTTTTATAATCCAAAAACATAAAACCATAGATGTTGACATTTTATATAAATATTTTACATAAAGAGACATTTAATTAGGTCAAGACGGATTTCCATTAATGAAAGTTTGGGTCAATACAATCTTTCACCCCTTAAAAAATTCCACCCTCGGGATTTCCTTTTCCCAAACTAAAACATATGTGGGTAACTGTGATTAATCATTTTCTCTGATTACCATGTCGCTTCTCGAAACATGTGGTTTCACCACAACACATTAATGAGGGGAATTGTCTTATTTCGTAGAAATTTTTCTCTACGATCATAGATCTTCCCTAGTTTCTCCTAATAAGAATGATCATCCTCTAATTGTACCACCACTGAATAGATTACATGTAAAAGGTCTGTTATGTACATCCTTAAGAGGGATACATGAAAGTCATCATGTACTTTGGCCATCGTCGGTAGAAGTTCTTGTCAACTGGCCCCAACCCCGACACGATCAGGAATCTCAAATGGGATGATGTTAGTTGGACTTAACTTCCCTTTAATTCAAACCTCATGACCATCTTCCATGGAGATATGCGTAGAAATACCATGTCTCCATCTATAAATTGAAGCCTCATCAATAGTTGTCTGCATAACTCTTCTATCAACTCTCGGATGACTTGATATTCCGATTAATGGTTTTCACCTTCTCCACCATTTCTTCAACCATTTCTGTTCGAAGCAGCTTACGTTCACTAACCTCATCCCAACATGCCGGTGTTCTGATCCTTCTCCCATAAAGGTATTCATATAGTGCCATTTGGATTCTCGAGTGGAAACTATTATTATAAGAGAACTCAACCAGAGGAATATGTTGATCTCATCCTCCTTTAACGTCAATTGAGCACGCTCTAAACATTTCCTCAAGTGTTTGGATAGTCTTCTTGGATTGGAAATCAGTTTGAGGATGATAGGCCATACTAACGTTCAGTTCAGTATTCATAGAATGTTGATGATTCTTCCAAAACATAGAGGTGAATCTTGTATCTCAGTCAGAAACAAAATATAGTGGTACTCCCTGAAGCCTTACCACTTCCCTGATACATATCTGTGCCATTTTATCCAATGGAAAATCCTCCCGAATAGCTATGAAGTGTACAGCCTTTATAAGATGATCCACTACAACACAAAATGAATTTTTTCCTTTGGATGTCTTCAGAAGTCTGGTGACAAAGTCCATGGTGATGTTATCCCATTTCAATTCTTGTATAGGTAATGGTAGTATCATCCCATTAGACATCTGGCTCTCTGCCTTCACTTGCTAATACACTAGGCACATTGACGTATATTCCATGATCTCTTTCTTTATATTATCCCACCAATAATGCTCTCATAGATCTCGATACATGTTTGTGTTTCCTGGGTGAATAGAGAAATTTTAACTATGCACACTATCCAAAATTCCTTCTTCATCTCTAGAATTGATGGAACACATAGTATTTTCCCAAATCTAATAATTCCTTCTTCATTAACATTAAACTCTGAGAATTTCCATTTTCCAATAGCTTCCACTTTTTCCTGAATTCTCACATCATCTGTTTCAGTGTCCTTCAACATTTCCAAAAATAACAGTTGAGCAATTATTTGTGAACTTATTGATGATGTTTCCTTCTTTATGATTCCCATGTACATCTTCATAAAATCTATGAAGACTGGATCCTTTTCAATTTTCATCAATGATAGAATCACTGGGTCCCTTCTAATTAGGGAATCTGCGACCTTGTTCACTTTCCCAAGGTGGTAATGGATTGAGCAGTCATAGTCTTTGATCAGATATAAACATCTTCATTGGCACAAGTTCAACAATTTATGTCTGAATATATACTTGGGACTTTTGTGGTCAGTATATATTTCACACTTACCCCCAAAGAGATAATGCCGACAAATTTTCAAAGCGATGTTCACTGCACCAAACTCAAAGTCATGTGTTGGATTGTTATATTCATTAAAATTCATTTTCCTTTAACCATAGGCAATGACTTTTTCATTTTTCATTAACACACATCACTGACCCTTCTTTGAAGAATCATTGAATTCCAAAAAAAAGTTATCTACTTGTGGGTAATGTGACCACGGGCGTAGTGATAATCCTCTTTTTCAACTCGTTGAAGCTTTCTTCGCATTCATCACTCCCAGAAAACATTACTCCCTTATAAATTATCTTGGTAAGAGGGTTGTACAAACATGAAATTTTTTTCACAAATAATTGCTAATATCCAGATAACACCAAGATGCTTGGAATATCCATTGCCGATGTGGGCCTCTACCATCCCTCAATTTCATCTGTTTTGGAGGGATCCATAGATATCCCTTTTCATGTGATTATATGTACCAATAATGATACCTCCTTCAACCAGAACTCACACTTTTTGTACTTTGCATTGATATTCTCCTTCTATAAGGTCTCTAGTATAGTTCTTTGATGCTCCTAATGATACTCCTCAGTTTTAAAGTATATCCGAAAATCATCTATAAATACTACCAAAATTTTTTCAGGATAATCTCTAAAGACGTTATTCATCATGTCCATGAATATTTTTGGAGCATTAGTGAGTCCAAAAGGCATTATTTTGAATTCATAGTGCTCGTATCTTGTACAGAAATCAGTCTTGGGGATATCTTCCTTCTTCACCCTTACTTTATAATATCCTGACAAAAAATACACCCTAGATAAATATTGTTCTCCATGAAACTGATCGATCAATTCATCAATTTGTGGGAGAGGATACTTGTTCTTTATCATGATTTTTTAAGCTCACAATAATCGATGAAATGGCACATTGACCCATCCTTCTTCTTGAGGAAGAGGAGACTAGTGAACTCCATGGTGAAGCACATGAGTGTATAAAATCATTATCTTGATTCACCTGTAGTTGTTTCTTCGGCACCACAAGATCCACAAGATCCATTCAATATGGTGTCTTGGATATTTTCAATTCCCCAAGTATAAGATCAATTTAGAATTCAACATCACTTCTAGGAGGAAGACCCGGTGATTCCCCAAGAAAAATTTCTGTGAATTCCATCACAATAAGCATGTCTTCTATGATTTTTGCCTCTATAGACTCAATCATCTGAGCCAGATACGCGTACTCATCAGGCAGTAATATCCATGCTTGAGATGATGGAGCTAAATAAGGTTTATATTCCTCCTTGCACTTGTAAATAATTGGGGGTCAATTCTCCACATGGATAGTGATTTCCCTCTCACAGAAATTTATGTTGGCCCTATATAAGGAAAGCCACTCCATGACAAGAATTGAATCAAATTTCACCAGAGGGAGTACGATGAGGATCGCAGAGAAGCTTAATCCATAGATTATGGCAGGGGAGGAGCAATATTCTATTGATGCAATGATTTATCCATTTTACATATTCATCGAAATCTTCACTTCCATGATTTGTGGTGGTGTTGGTACTGTTCTACTAAATGTTCGAGATATAAAAGAATGCACAGAACATGAATCAGAATGTATGTTCACTATTATTGAATGAATAACTAGTGTACCTGTCACCACTTTATTTTAGGGGATCACTTTGGAAGTAGTGAAGGAAAAAGATTTCCCTTTTTTCCTTGGAGGTTGTTGGTTGTGTTCGAAAACCCTTGTCTTAGTGATAGAAAAAGCCCCTCTTCAGGCAGTTTTCAGGGTGCTTCTTTCCGCACCTTTGGAAAGTGGGGTGCTGGATCTTTTTATCACCATTGGATTTATCCATTGTCTTCCAAAAATGAAGTCCACCTTATTCTTATTATCCACATAATACCCCTATTATTCTCGGATCTCTATATTGACCTTGAGGGAACATCGGAATATTTCCTCATAGCTGTCAAATTCACGGATCGCCTGCGCTTTCTGTAGGATAGGTTTCATCCCACCAAAGAAGTGGTCACCCTTGACTTTAGGGGTAACGACATTGCCAAAGGCATATCGTGCAGGCCTTTTGATGTTTTCCTCGTATTCTCTGACAGATTCATCATCTTTTTGCTTGAGGGAAAGGAAGGCCCTTTACATCTTACGCCAGAGGGTGCGTAGAATATATTTATCGAAAAAACATCTTCCGAAAAATCCTTCAATTCTTACGCCTTGATATCCTCCTCAAGATTCGTATTTTTTATCAATGTCCACCACTAATCATCTTCACCATCCATACAATAAGAATCCAGGAGAACCTTCTCTTTTTCAGAACATTAAAATATGTAGAAGATCTTTTCAATGGATTTGATCTATTGTTCAGCGATTGAGGGATCAGATGATCCATTAAAAGTAGGAGGCCATTGTCTCATGATGCTCTCAATAGAACCTTTTTCTTTCTTAGGGGGGGTTGAACATTCCTCTTGACCCATGTTTCTATTCAATGTATGAGTTAATGGAGATTTGTAGCGTGACAAAGTTCATGATTCTCAATCCCATTGGATTGGGCATCTCATTTTCACAATCAATACATTGATCTTCACATCAGTTATTTTCCTGAGTCCTCAAATTACTCACTACAGGCTGGAATAAAAGGAATGATAGAGGTAACAAATAATGTTTTATCCACGAATAAATTTAACGACTTATAAATAAATTTAATTTCCTTGACATTCTAATCTATTGTCTTCAGTATATGTTGTCCATGATCTACGTTCTAACATATATTATTAGGGAATTTTTTCTGTCCCTTAATAATGGTTCATACATAGATTTTTAATTTAGAAAATCATATCCCCCGGGAGTGTTGTAACCAAGAGTGCAGAAAGTCCTGTTGTCGCACACTAGTTCCCGTTTGAGTCTAGCTCAAAGTAGTGTTTTCTGGTTTTACCCCTAGGATACATTTGTGCCAAAGATGCCACTACCAGCTCGTATCTAGAAATGGATGTATTTTCTTGATAAACTACTTACTCAATAATCACCCAAGCAGAGGTATGTTTTTATTATAATTAGTCTTGTCTATAATGCATTACTAGGTTTTTTAATCCTAATCCAAAAAATAACTAAAACTGCCCTCTGATACCAACTATGAGAACCCTACTTTTTATTACACAATTAAACATAATTTATTACATTAATATCACTTGATACAACATAGAAGATCGAGATATATAGTGTCTTTGGGGCTCAGGATCAATACATAACAACTTAAAACATTAAATATAATATCTTTATTGAAAACTTCCTTTACATGTCCACTACATTCCCTTGTATTTAGAATTGTATGGGATAATCTAAAAACATGCATAAAAAAAGGTGAGCTTTAAAGTCTTGTAAGGGAATAATCATGGAATAACACGAGGAGTATAATACATGTTATAAAATAGTAATACCAATAGAGAACAAGATAATCATAAACATAAATTCATGATAAATCATGATAATAATAACATGGAAATGTGGAAACAACACTTATCATATAATTAGAATGAGCCAAGGCTCATTGCACATGGAGCATGAGTAAAACCTCATTGCACATGAAGCACGAGTATACCCTCATTTCATATGAATTAGAATGATTAAACACCCATTGAACATAACATATCATGATACTATTATTTACCCAATGCATTGGAGCACTTTCAGGGCGCACCCTTCTTAAACATTTCATTTCATGAATAAGTGTGCCACATGAATCATAAAACATTGAATCATTCAACATAATATTTTATTCCATGATAAATTAATGTGGAATAGACACAAGAAACTGTTTAAAAACTAAATAAATTCTCATAATGGTGAATACCGTTGATAGACAAAATGGGAATGGTATTCACTACACAATGACTTCGGCTTGGAAAAGCATGGTGCAAATTCAGAAGCATACGACGTGACATAAGAACTCATAAAAATGGTTGATGAGATAGAAAGGGGTGTTTCATCAAATTACCATGACATGGAAAGTAATGGGGTCATATAGATACATGTCCCAAAAAATAAAATTGAGTTTTGATTCATGATATAAAAGAATTGTTTGAATGTAAATGAGGAGATAGAAATTCCTTTCGGAATTTCGGCATAGTAACAGGTGTACATGGGAGGCTATTAATGAGAGATAATGGGGTCTACCATCATTCAAACATAAATAGGGAAGTATGGGGGTGGTTATAAACCATACTCCAATATTTATAATTGAAATTAAAGGTACATAACAATTTAGAGAATATTGGTCAAAATGAGAAATGAAGAAAAAAACCTTACCTGGAAGTGTGCTTCAAAAGGCTTGATAGAGGCATCTTGGGAGATTAGGGAACCTCTAGAGGATTCTAGAAAGTGTATGTAAGATTTTGGATGAACTCCAAAGGCTTTGAGTGAGGAGAAAGTGAGAGCTTGGGTGGGATTATATATTGAAGGTGAAAGAATTCATTAACATTTAGGTTTGGGAAACCTCACATTAAACTAATCCAAACCACCAGCCCATGGTTTTTTCACATGGTTTTTGGAAAAAGAAAGTTGAAAAAAATATTTCGTAAGTCCAAGTTCTGAAATTCTTAAATTAATGGGGTTGCTTATGTGTAGGAAAGTCACACTCCTAAGGAAAATAATTTAAAAAGACAAAATGTTTAATAATTCTTGAATGGTCCACTAAAGCATTGTAAAATAAATCAAACAAACCCAAAATCACATTATTTTAATTGTAAAACAAATATTGGCCGAAATAGAGTTTATATTATTTTATTACATCACTATTGTGTAATTATGATGTCATAAAACACATTATATATTGTTTCCTATGGAAATGTGGATGACCTTGTCTGTTTTAGGGTAAAACTTTCCAATCGGCTTTTAACGGGTTTATTCATAGAATAGGAAACACACAATTATTCTATATACATTTAGACATAATTTCTAGAGGTAAGTGATCATTAGTTGTAGACTGATGAGGCTTAAGAATATTCATTGGTCGAGAGGATGGGAGGTCAGGCTCTTCACTCCTTTTTGGGGGGAATTATTTCGTACTCCGGGACTCTCTTATAGATTTATGTTATGTTCACGAATCCATATTAATTCACCAAGCATGAAAATGAGTTTTCCTTTAGATTTCACAATTAATTATTGATATGTATAGGATTTAGAAAATCTTTTATATGTATTTGAGGTTCCTCATCAATAGAGAATCATACTTATGTATTAGATATTATTATTCAATGGTATCAATCAATACATTATATAGAAATATCTTGGTCATTATGATGACCATACTGGTTATAAGCCACTTAGTGGGGCACATGATGTTTATTGTCCTTTAGAAAGAGATGTATTATTTCAGAGTTGGTATCGTACCCGCAGATGCGCTACCTACGTATCCTTGTTAAAAATGAATCATAACCCACATAGTTCAATAGGTAGGATATAGTTTAACATCATATGGGATGGAAAATAATTAATGAAAGATGGTATTGAATGGTTAACGGCCTAAAAAGATTTTGTCATTACTTTTACACTCTAAGCTCATGGGAGTCATGCTCAGTGTGAGAAACAAAAGGTATCAGTAAACCTGACGATTGTGCCATGAAAGATGTAGTCACAAGAAATGATGTAGGGATTATGTATGTATGACTGACCAAGTAGATTAAGACCAATAATTACTTCAGGAAAGAATCCCAGGAGCGGGTTCCATAAAGGTATTTTTACTTTATGATGATTTGGAGTTTTAAACCTGGACTTACTACAAAAGAGTATGCCCAATTTAAAGGGGACTTATAACTTGGGGATTACTCCTGAAAAGTAGGCCCAAATTAAAATTTACTTATGATTGGGTAATATTCTTGAGAAGGTGGCCCATATCAAAATAAATTAAGATTGGGGATTACTCTTGAATAGGATTACCAATGATAATGGAAATTATGACTGGGGCTTACTCTTGAGAAGGAGGCTCTGGTTAAGGGGACTTGGGGATAACTCCTGAGGAGGATTCCCTAATTAAAAGAGTTATGATTGGGTATTATTCCTTAGAAGGAGGCCCTAACTAAAGGAATTTGGGACTTACTCTTGACAAGGTGGCCCTAAATCAAATGATCTTCTCATCTTAAATAATGAGGTTATATGGAGGAAACCTCTAACCATAGTGACATAAAGATTGTAAGTCATAATTTTTTGGGAGAGTTTCTCACATAATTTTGTTCAGATAAGAAAGACAACAACGGAACCACTCCATAGATGGATTTGAAAAGGGGTTTTAGGGATAATACATTTAATGGGAGAGGTGGATGGGAGGGATCCACACAAATGATGTTGATGCATAAGTGTAGGTCATGTAGGTCATTTGGTGCGCAAGTCTTGGTCTCACAAAGGTACTTGCGTGGAATGGGTTCACCTGGGAGATGAAGAATCTATAGGGTAATACTTGTTTGAGACTTAAATCAAGCATTTACTATTATCCCAATATGTTTCCAAAAGGGTGGCGTGCTAGTTTCATCAAAAGGGTATAGCATCGCGCAAGTCTTTCTTTTTCTAAGGAGGTATGTACACATAGGCACACAAGTGTTGATGAATTATAAACACTTAGGACTTATTCTACTCCTTAAAATCTTCCATAAAAGGGAAAAAGTTACGTTAGAAGGTTTTAGAAGATTTGAGTTGAAAACTTGGGCGACCAGAGCATGAATTTGTCTTTTGGAAAATCCATCCTTGAAATGGGGGCTCACAGGGGATATTTATAGGTAACCTTTCCCCTTGGGCGAAAAATCAAATAGGGCATGCAAGTGAGCGGTGGGACCAATTGGTGGCACACAAGTGACTTGCGCGGCGCACAAGTAACTTGCGCGACTTACTCTATATGCGCTCCTGGTCCATTCCTTTGTCAATTTTTTCTGATGTTCTTCAAAGGAATACTCTTTTGTTCTTAAGGTATTCCCCTTTTCTATCCAATGGACTTTGTGAAGAAAAAGAGCGTCAAAATAATCACCACCTTAGAGTTGGATCCGAATGGAATAGACGATCCGGCTATGAGGTAAAGCCATAGAAATCAAGTGTCTTCTACATGCATGTTTGACACGCAGATGATGGGGCGCGCAGGTATGGCGCGCAAGTGGTCTAGATCGCCTATATATATAGGCTCACTCCCTCACAAACCGACTCGGCATCCATCAACTTGAGATCTCATAATGCAAGGTGCCACTATCTTTAGTGAATCGCCCTTCTGAATTGTGTCTCGCTTATGCAGAAGATATTTGAAATGCGCGCCATGACTACAGTGGAAAAACTCGCACGACCGGTTTTGACTTGTGCACCAAGTTGGGACTAGAGCGCCTTAATCCCTTTTCCTTTTTTTGATTTATTTAATCAATATTTTACAAAACAAACATACTTAAAAGTTTATTGTTCGATATTTTTGTAGATTCAATGGCTCCTAGAAGAATAGAATCAGCCGATGAGATGGACAATAAGAGAATAGATGACATGATGAACGTCATCATCCATGAATATTATATTACTTGCGACAACACTCTCTCGGATTAGGCTAAGTACTTGAAGAAATATCATGCCAATTTCCCACAGAGCATCTACTTTCCTTTGCATGGCCATGGTCATCTGCAAGGAGTCAACGTTCTAGAGGCAAAGAATTATATCCCCAATTCTTGGTTTCAAACCTACACTAACTTCTCTTCGGAATATGTCTCAGTTGCTGGATAATTTTTCAATGATAGGATAGTGGAGAAGGGCATACATAATACATCATATCCAATGTGCTCCATATCTGAATCCTCACACGCCTGAGCTGTAGTTGCATTGCTATCCCTCTATTTTCCAAAATTCGTAGATGGGCCAATCTAAGGGATCGAAGAAGAGTTGGGATTTCTGTTCTGGATGAGGTGTGAAACTGACTTGGATGTGGGCATATTGGATGTGACAAACCTGTGTAGAGTTTGTTGATGATCTGAAGGGAGCTGCAATATATGAAGTTGTATGGACTGGGCAAACTTATGTCTATAGGAATGAAAATTTCGTTCCGGAGTTAATGAGCCGTTGAAACCAAGAAATTAATTCTTTCCATATGACTCATGGAAAAGTATCCATCAGTTTGTGGGTGGTCTACAAGATTTCAAGGGCTCCAATTTTGGGAGATATGTATGATGAATCCAACCCTCCCAAGGTGACCTGGAATGATTTAGAGAAGACTCTGGCTTTGGCTCCCGAGTTAATGAAAGATTTTTATAAGCTTAAGAATACCACCACCACGAAACCCCACTCTAGAAAATATATCCATCCAGAAGAGTGGATGTACATGTTTCTGATTAAGTAGAGAGATAAGGGACCTTCATACACTCGTCCTACTAGTTTCCCTAGAGCAGAAAAGAGGGGTGCTCTAGACACATTTTTTCCAACACTAGAAGTATGAGAGTTTGAAAAATGGGGGTATGAAGTGAACCATAAAATTCCTGTGAAGACCCATTTGGAATGATTGTTAGCCTTTTGGTTCATTGTTTACCACTTACCATTTCAGGATTCGAAAGGTGGTGTGAGTCCATAGACCTTTGTCGTTGCATCCAAGCTGGATGGAAGGATGATGGTTGGGTTGGCCACCCCAGTTTTTTCAATGATTAATATGAGCTTACTTCATATTTATATGGGTAAGTCTCCTCTATGAATAGTTCGACCATTCCTTGTTTTATGGGGATTAATCACAACCCACATCAGGACATATGCTTTATAATGTGCGGTAAAGGTACATGGAAGTTATTTTCGGCCGTCTGTTCAGGCCTTTTCTAGAATTTTTACCTTATCCCTCAACGCTTATGATATTAAAGTAAGGATGAGCATGTTCAAGGAGTTTCAATAATTTCCTTATGAAAATCCTCCAACAGGGAAATTTGTTGATAATGGAACAACCAGCCTAGAGTTGAGGGCATATATGATGGCGTGTAGAGATGGTACTCTAGCCACAAGGATTGACGGAGAAATTATATGTGATTCCTATGCTTCATACATATTCACATGTCAATTCAAATGTTTGCAGCAAATTACCATATCCCCTCCATTTCATGTCAGGTTAGAGCAACATCTGATGGTTTCTCATCAACTATGGTTGCTGAAATATATAGAGAAGACTGGGGTGATATTTCATCTAGAAGTTGTTGGAGCGGGAATTTGATTGACTACATGGTATTCCTAGATAAGGGCAGCAGCATAGCAGAAAGGGGTACTGAATCCATCGGTCACATGGGTGGGGATACATAAGAGAACTATTAGGAAATAATCTTTTAATTTTGAAGGTGACTCTTCCTCACCCGGAGCTGATTCACCAGATTCCAAGGATGGGGATGATGAGGCTCTAAATGCCTCAAATTTCCCACGTTCCAGATATAATATACCTTCCAGAGTCAAGAGACCTACTCCATCGACTCCTAGTGTGTTACACCATTAAGGCAATTTAGTCTCCTTTATTTAAAAGAGCAACAAGTTTCATTTCCTTATCCTTTATTCATGATTTTAGGAGCTGTGAAGAATTTTAAGTCCCAGATTGTAGGACCTTCCTCGCAGCCTTTTGGTGCACATTCTGAATATTTACGACCAGAGGCTGTCCAGACATGGTGGAGTTTATATTGTGATGTTGAAACCACCTGGATGGACTTATGCGAAGGGTTGCATATCCCTGGAGTGGGGAATATATGGGTTTCCTCTGACATCCATTTTGAGGAAAACCCCAATGAAGTGGGGGCTTACATCAACAAGCTATAAATTCTCATATATTACATTGATGATTCAGTTCTTGTCACCAAGTGGGTGAATTAAATGATGGACCATAATACCATTGAGGGTATTATTCCTTCATTAGATGAAGAGTGGCGGGATTACATGGCTCCTGAAGATGTAAGTTTCCTTTTTCTATTTTTTCTAATTGATTTACAATTTGAATTTAGTCAAAAATTTGTTATTCAAGGATATAATCTTCTTCATCTTGTAGCTTGTAAAAGAAAGAACAACTAATATACCTTCGTCATTGTATAACCCTGGTGGCACCACTCTTGGAGCCATTGAATCTCCTCATGAGCCGGGAAAAGAATCTTCTGGCCAGAAAGTCATGGATGACGATTTATAAAGGGAATTATTGTCTCTGATACCTATTTTCAGATATGATGATTCCAGTCCCCCCAAAAATCCCATGACGCAAAGGCATCGAAGAAAGAAGACCACAGTCAAACTCTTTATCAATAGTGGCAAGTCTTTCTGGATGTCATTAATCTTAACTTATGAAAAAGTGATCAAACCTCTTGGGATTGTAGGGGATTCATCAGTTTCTCATTTAAGGGAAAGGAATGACCATCCTCAGAGTACAATATAGGGTGTTGTAGAACGGCTTCATGTTCCTGCTGAAATAGTTGTTCTTAAAGAAATACTGAGAGTAGATGATCTGGCATAGGTTCCCAACACCGGTCCTGTTTCTAATGCCCGGAGAGAAAATACTTCTTGTAAATTAACAATAATTCATATAACCTCAAATGATACAACAACTGAATTCCATTCTGGGATGTTTTAGGTTCAACACATGCACAAGAACATTTTTCAAACACCAAAGATGACCCCACACCTGTCTTTTAAGAAGCTATCTGGGGTTAGAGATTGCTAGATGAAAGTCACGAAGAAGACATGAAGAGTGCTCCAACTGGTGAGACTAACCTGGGATCTGAGTCATCATTGGATAAAATGATGAAACAAGAAATGTCCTGTGAATAATGTTTAGAACATGTTAATTTACCACCTGATTATGAAGATTTTTGAGATCTCGTAATAGAATAAACTAGAAATGAGTTTCATCACTGGTTATGTTAATCTTCTCATGATTATGCATCTAACCATGTTCGGTTAAAAATGTATAGTTACATCTAGAAAAATTGTTGAACCAACAATGCTTTAAAGGGGTGTAGACATTGATGTCAACACTATTATTGCAGAAACACTGTCTCAGGTAGAACTTAACATGACAGACCCTCCTAAAACCCATTCAGAAAATCCTGTTGAAGCTAGGAAATATAAGGAGGAGTCTTCACAAGTTTATGATCTACTGTTAGGTAATAGATGATAATATTGGTGGATTACCTAACCTTCAATACAATCAATCAACTTTTACTTCCCTTTGAAACTAACCATACTTTCAATTGACCAAATAGGGCTGTCTACTTTAATGGCTAGATCTGGAGGTGAAGCCTAAGCCTCAGCCCAAACAGTAGCTGAAGCTGAAGCAACTAGGGTCAGGGAAGGAGCAGAAAAAGGCATTTTCTTAAGTGTATTAATCCCAGACTATGATGCTCTCTATGACAGCGATGTCGAATCAGACCCAGAGGTGAAAAAGGTTCTCTAATTATTACATCGCAAGGCATGGAAAATATATGGAAGATAATACTTGAGGTGCCTCTTAAAGAGATACCTTCGAAACTTACATGACTTTCATCCTTTTTCATCATGCAGGGAATTGGAAGTTTTGGATATCAAGAAATCCATGTCATATTGAAACAATTCATTCGAAGGGGGGAGTAGGATCAATGGTTTCATCAAGACCTGATCAGATCTATATTACTAACCAATATCAGTGAATTTCAGGATGTAGTTTCCCGAGCTAAGGATGATCGTTCTGTAAAGCTGAAGGGGTTGAAGAAAAAGATCAAGGAGAAGATTGTACAGTAGTTTCACCTTCAGAACGAGCTAGATGCTGTTTCTGGGGAGCTTTACCATCTTCATAATTCATTGGAAGAATTCCATGCGAATGGTATAAAAGGTATCAAAAATTCCAAAGATGCACATCGTCAAGCTAAAGAGAGTGAATCTGGTTGAGTAAATGAACATCAAGTGGCTACTGATGATGATCAGAATGCTGTGAAATAGATGAGAATTTTTTTTGAAAGTCTTATGTAATTTCTGAAAAAAATAGAAGAGACTAAAGTCTGTGGATGTTCTTCTAATCTAGTATGTTAATGAAAACAGTTCATTTTCAATCATCTGTACCTTCATTTCTTGATAATTTCTCTTAATTTTACCTAATCCAATGTGACTAGTAAACATAGTTTATTTACTAGGGATATATAATCAACCCCACAAACTTTGCATCTATTAATTGTTCAATATTTTCTAAATCATACAAAATGTACGTTTATCAAGATGGGACTCGACTTTTTTTCAAAGTACCCTTTATTAGTTTCCAATTTCATGACTACCATGCATTTTTTTATTGCAGTTTAAAGTCATGCATGGTGGACTATAAAAAGGCTAATATTTAAGGTCGAATATCTTTGATCGAATGGATTATATTGACTCAATTCATGATAATTAGTTTGGAAACATATTACCATATTCAAGTATTGAGTGGGGTGGGAATTGTAAATTGTGACTTGAGAAATTTTGAATATGGGGAATGACATGGGAAAATAGCTAAAAGGAATTAGAATAAGTTTTTTCTAAGAATGAAGGTACCATTACATGACAAACCCGTTATGGGAGCTGAATTATGCAGGGCCAACTAAGGAATATGATGCATAGTCAAATAGTAGAATCTTTTGGATTACAGGTCCGTTATGTAGACATCTTATGAAAGGCCACCTAAGGGCACGTGCTGTATAGTCTTGCAAAAGAACTATAAGAATTTTAACTTTCTATTTCTAAAAGCGAAAGAAAGTTTTATGGAGTGTCAAATTTTCCAAATCAATGATTTTGCATTATGGAGAAAGGTACTTGAATATGTAGAAGATATTTTCAATCATAATTTTCCAAGAATTGGAGGAATGTGACTTCTACAAAGGTCTGACCCAAATGTAAGAAAAAATCTATCTGTGGTTTTAAATTATATGACTAAAACTGGGGATAAAAACATTTTACGACATATGGTCAAATGGTCCAAGGTCATTTCATATTCCTCTAAACATATGAAGAAGGAAAATGTAAACCATAGACATGAATAATTTAAAATCCTGAGAAAGAGTATAGAAAAAATATGTTAAGGATGGCAGAATTTGTTTTTCAGATCCTTACATATCAATGTTAAGACCAATAGGGAAAAAAAGGATTCTCCTAAGAATGAAGATGACCATTTTATGACAAACCCATTATGGAGGATGAATTATGAAGGGCCAACTGAGGCATACGCTGCATAGTCAAATAATAACATCTTTTGGATGATAGGTTCGTTATGTGGATAACATATACAAGGCCACCTAAGGGGACATGCTGCATGGTCATGCAAAAGGACTCTCAGGTATAAGACATTTTGAAACCAGATGTCAAGAAAAGGGTTATGGAGACCGTGAATATTATTTGTATAATGTTGCGAATGGGTCCTGAATTGAGATTATGGATGTCACTACGTATCTCATTTGGATTAGAATCAAGACACACAACATTATTGAAATACATTTTAACATCATATAGGATGAGAGTATGGAAGATATTAGTTTAGGGTCATAGATCTTGGACCATAATGAGGGAGACACACCATGCATTTTTTATAATCTTGATGTGAATAAATTCTATGGTGTTCCATATCACACCATGTGTTCCTAGGGGGACTTTTTTGCCAAGGGACCGAAAGTGGAGTTTGGGGTTAGGACCAAAGGCTTAGGGCTAGACTCGAGGAATACTTGAGCGTACTGACATATCCCATGAGGATCAGAATCATGATGCACATAGTTCATGAAATACCCTTCATACAGATTTGGATTGTACATATGAGGGGTAAATAAGACTTTATTTCAATTATGGATAGACCCATGAATAATGACTTGGGTGTCATTATGTATCTCATAAGGATGAGAATCAATCCATACGTAGTTCTTGAAATATGACATGGTTGGATACCATGTCAATGATGATTCCTCTTGAGTGAGGGTATCAGAAATTGTTGCAATGTATTGTCATACATGAAAAAAGTGTAAAGAGTTTAAGGTCAAATGCTCGGACCAGTTCTATGTAGTTTAATGTCTTCAGCAAGGACAAAGGGGGACTATATAGTTTAACATCATATATTTAGGATGATGGGATGTACACAATTTAACGTCATGTAGGATTAAAGTGAACCGATATGAATAAGAAGGTTTAGGAGGGCTTTACGGATCAAAATCATATGGGATGGAGGTGAATCGATGTGAAGAATGTGGTTTTAGGCTTGAACCTCATGAGGTAGCCTACGTACCCGGCCTAGGAGGCGAGGATCAAAGTCAGGTAGTTAAATTGAGAGGGATTCAGTGATCAGGGTATACATGAGGACAACGACCCAAAGATGATGTTAGGAATTAACAGTGGTTAGCGGCCTAGAGAAGATTTAATGGTCTAAGCTTACTCTAATATCACGTGAGTCATGCTCTGTGTGAGAAACAAGAGGCAGCAACAGACCTGACGATCGTGTCGTGAATGATGCGACCACGAAGGATGGTATGGGGCATATTCATGGTTAGCTGCCTGAGGAATGCACAAAAATAGAGTTTAAAAGACAATTGTGCATGCAGCAAACAGAGTTTAATGTCATGTGTCACAAACAAGGGGTACTTGGTTGTTTAATGTCCTCCAGCTTGGACAATGCTCAGTTTAACGTCATGTTGGACGATAGCGGGGACACATTTTAACGTAATGTTGGACGATATAGGGGTATTATGGTTAATGTCCTTCAATAAGTAAAAAGTGTGTATTTTTTTCACAAAAAACAATTATTCTAGAATCTTTCATTGGTTGGAGTTGTAATGAGTTCTCTATCCATTGAGATTAAAGAATATGATCCATTGATGTAGACCTTATGTATTGAGTAAGGTCATTTCCACTTTGGATCAAGATTTTGAGGCTTCTTCCCCAGTATCATTGCTGTTTTGAGGACCAAGACCAATTATCCTTGAATGAATGAACGAAGAAGAAATTTTTTGTTGAAAGATCCTGCCATTCAATTCTGATAGAATTCAAAATGGTGCAGTGTGCACAATATTATTTCATCTAGTTGTTCCAATTAATCCAATCGGTTTTTAGATTGTTATTCTGTAGATAAATTATCACAAATGGAGACTCTATGAGAAGGTAATTATACTTCAATAAGCAAGACTGCTTCCATTCCATATACCAATGAATATGGAGCTGACCGTGTAGCAGTGTGGGTGGTATTCTGATAAGCCCATAGAGCATGAAAAAGCTTATATGACCATGAATTCATATATTTATCCAAAATATTTTGAAGTATATTTGAAAGACTCTTATTGAAAGCCTCTAACTGACCATTGGACGCTGCATGATATTTAGATGAATGGTTGGATCTGATAATGTATTCTTGATAAGGTATTCTTACCTCAGATGAACAAAATTTGGTGCCATTATCCATCAATATGGTATAAGGAACACCATATCTGGTAATGATGTTGGAATTTACAAAGATAACAATGCTTTTAAAACCAACTTCTTTGAGTGGTATTGCCTCTCAACATTAAGAAAAAAGTCATTAGTAGTAAGAATATACTTAAACTTCTTATCTGTAGCTAGGGGATAAGGTCCTACAGCATCCATTCCCCATGTAGAAAACGACCAAGAGTATTTAGTTGTATGAAGAAAATATTGGGTTTGATGAATGAAGTTGGCACATACTAGGCCAGAATGACACTTCTTAGTAAAATCAACACAATGTTTCATCATTGAAGGCCAAAAGTATCTAAGCCTTTGAATTTGACCAGAATGTCTATGCCCAGACTGGTGGGCACCACAAACTCTTGCATGTACTTCATTCATGACAAGCATTGTCTTTTCACCTTCAATACATCTGAAGAGAACTCCATCAAAACCTCACTTGTAGAGAATTTTTTGGTGATCTAGGCTATCATAAAGAGTAAAATTGACCACACGTCGCCAGACTTGTTCTTTCCCGGCTCTATCAGGTGGGAGTGTTCTATTTTGAAGGTATTCCTAGATAGGTGTCATCCATCCTGTAGTATGACCATATGGTTCCGAAATGGGACTGATTTTATTGATTTACTCAATTATGATTTGATCAAATGGTGAAACTATATGATGGTGGGAAATACTGATGATTGTTTCATCTCAATTTGGATCTACTAGGGCTGTGGATACATTTACCAGTGCATAATCTTGGGAATTTTGTGATCACGTGACATATGAAAATGTCAGTTTCGAGAGAAATTATTCCATTAACTCTCTGACGTAATCTCACAAAGGTATTAACACTTACTTTTTAATGGCATAATCCCCATTTATTTGTTTGATTACCAAATATAAATCACCTTTAACCTTCAAGTGATTCACATGTGCCTGAAGCGCTAATTCAAAGCCTACGATGAGAGCTTGATATTTTTCTTCATTGTTTGTACTACCTTCCAACAATAAGAAGGAATAGGGCATCACTGCATTTTTTGGGGGAATAATCCATATCCCTTACCCAATTTTTTGAATTTTGGATCTTCTATTTTCTTCCCTGTTGGACTTTTGGAGGCACCATCAATATACATTTCTCATGTTTGAGGATTATCATGAATAGAGAAGGCTTCCTCATCAAAATGTTCAATATTTAAAGATGTATCTCCTACAGATGGGTGTTCTGCAAGTAAATCAGCCAAAGAGTGGCATTTTATTGACTTCTGAGACACATACTGGATATCAAATTACTGCAAAATAACTGCTCAACTTCCCAGACGTCCTGTAATCATTGGACGACTAAGAATAAATTTGGGTGGGTTATTGTGAGATTCCAATTGGACCTCATGATGCGGCAGGGAGTGTCTCAATTTCTGAACTGCACAGATTAAAGTTGGGCATCACTTTTCAATACTTGAATATTTAGTTCCTGCATTAGGCATAATCCCATTGAGATAGTAAAGGTTGTTTTCATTCCCATTATCATTTATTTGGGAAAGGAAGGCACCAAATGATCAATCTAAAGTTTTCACCTAGAGAATAAGTGGTCTTCCTTCAATGGGTGACATTAATACCAGTGGACTCAAGAGATATTTCTTGAGGGTAATGAATGCTTCTTGACATTCTTCGGTACACTGGTAGGTGACTCCCATCTTCATTAATCCAGTAAAGGGTAAATAATTTCATGCCAAATTGGAAATTAAATGCCGAATACTGGCCAAGTGTCTTGAACTCCACTTAATTCATTCAAATTTCTAGAAGGTGACATGTCAAGAATTGATTTTTTCTTCTCAAGATCCACTTCGATACCACGATGGTGTACAACAAAGCCGAGAAATTTTCCTGAGGTTACTGTTTCCGATGCTTTTGTCGGGGCGCGCACATCCATCTGTGAGGACGCGCAGCTGTTGCCCCACATTCCCACTTTCCAAAGGCGGGTGGCATCTATTCCTTATTCAGGGACGTCTGCTGCTTGATCGAAATCGGGATGATAGGATGTTGGTTCTTCCTTCTATGGATTCCTCCTCAGAACTCGTCACCTAGTTCAGGTCTCCCTCATAGATTTAATAGGTTGTTCATGAATCTCATTCCCGGTTCCATATATTCATGGACACTGGTTAATTACACTACTTTTATCAAGACATTCCATGGGATCTTGACATGGTAGTGACCTTCGATCGGGGTAGACAACAACATCAGGCATGTCGGGGCATCTATGGGTGCGTGGACATTGGGGAACCTATATTCTTCCTCATAAGAGGGCATCTCAAGGGTGCCAAACCTGAGGCATCCCACGTCGAATGCAGGGAATCATATGCCATAGGCATGTATCTGAGGTTTTCCTCAGCTTCCCATGTTTAACATAGGGTATGCCGTGAGATTAACGTCATACGGATACGGTTACTCCATAGGCATGTTATCCGAGGTTTTCCTCAGGCATCTCATGTTTATCACGAGGTAGGCCATGAGTTTAACGTCTTGAAGAGAGGGAATGAGGCTGATCAGAACGTCCCATAGAGACAGATCAGATTGGTATATCCCGAGGGAACACCTGAATGATGGATGGATCAGAACGCCCAATGAGGAAGGATCCTAGGTTGTGCGCCCCATGGAGGGGAGATGTCACACCATAATGGATGATCTGAACACCAATAAGGGCGGATCAGGGAGTGTGCACCCCAGAATGGGGAATCACCAAGGTTTACCATTGGCTGGGATTGAACCTCGTGGAGGTTTCCTACGTACCTTGTGTAGACGACAGGGATAAAAACCCACGTATTTCGAAGGGTTGATGCACCCGAGGACTGACATGAAGGTGGACCTTGGTCCGATGGGTTTTGGGTATGAACCTCATGAGGCTTCCTACGTACCATGTCTTGACATGGATCAAAGACCTCGTAGTTCAAGTTTGTGTCAGCGAACCGACATGGATGAAGACCTTGGTCTAGATAGTGTGGGGTTTACCAAATAGGATGCCTAGGTGTTGGTGAACTGATGTGATGAGGGTCGGAGTGACCAACTGGTAGTGGAATTGATCCTCTGGGAGGATTCCTACATACCATGCCTTGAAATGGATCAATGACCTCGTAGTTCAAAGGGATTTGTCAGTGAACTGACGTGAATGTGAACTCGAGGGGTCCACTAGTGGTGGGATTGGACCTCAGGGAGGCTTCCTACGTACCATGCCTTTACATGGATCAAATGCCTCATAGTTTAGGATAGTCACAACGACTTACCACTATACTGTAATGTAGTTTAACGTCGTGTGAGATGAGGGTGAACCCTGACATGAATAAACGACGGGCGGTGGGCTTGATCCTCATGGAGGATTCTTACGTACCATGCCTTAGCACGGATCAAAGAACTCGTAGTTTAAAATGGTGTGGATCTTACACTCTAGGCTGCCCAAGGTGGTGGGAGAACCGACATGAATGAGGATGGAATGACCGGGTGGTGGGCTTGAACCTCACAGAGGCTTCTTATGTACCATGCCTTAGAAAGGATCAAAGTCTTCATAGTTATAGTGTGCAGTATAACGTCGTGCGAGATGGGGGTGTGTCTCGGCGAACAGACAAAAATAAGGACCTTGGTCCAAATGGTGTGGGGCTTACACTCCAGGCTGCCCAGCGTATGTCATTGTCGGTGCTCACTCTAAGCCCACAAGAGTCATACTTGGTATGAGAAACACGAGGTTGTAGGGACCTGACGATCATGTCGCGAAGGTTGCATCTGTGAGAAGCAAATAGGGGCTTACGTGTTAGGCAGCCCACGATGCAAATAGTAACTCCAAGATAGAGGCCCAATGAAAAGGATGAAGATGGTTTCAGGCCTGAGCCTTGAAGAGGCTTCCTACATATCTCCGTGGTAGGGAATCAAAGTCCGTGTAGTTCTCCTGATGACGACTTACGATCGATTGGGGGTTTTAATGGCTTACCACTGGATTGGGTCACAATAGCATATAGCTGAATGGGGCCGCAACGGCTTACCGCTGGATGAGTATGTCAACAGATTACTGCTGAATAGGATCACAACGGCTTACCAATGGATCAGGATGTCAACGCCTTACCACTGAATGGGATCACAATGGATTACCGTTGTATAAGGATGGAAACGACTTACTGCTACATGGGGTCGCAATGGCTTAACATTGGATGAGGATGTCAACGACATGCCACTGAATGGGGTTGCAACGGCTTACCGCTGGATTAGGTCACAATAGTGGATGAGGATTATGTGAGGAAGCTACCTGGGTGCCGTTGTGGAGCGGCAATGGTGAACGGGGCATACACAAGGATGTTTTCCAGGTGCCGCTAAAGAGCGGAACTGGTGAATGGGGATTACGCTTGGAAGCTGCCCGGGTGCCGCTATGGAGTGGCAATCGTGGATGGGTCTTACGCAAAGATGATGTTCGGGTCCCTCTATGGAGAAACAAAGTTGAATGGGGCTTACGCAAGGAAGCTTCCCGGGTGCCGCTATGAAGTGGCAATGGTGAATGAGGCTTACACAAGGAAGCTTCCCTAGTGCCGGTAAAAAGTGGCACTGGTGAATGTGGCTTACGCTAGGAAGCTTCCTGGGTGCCGCTATGGAGTAGCAATGGTTAATGGGGCTTACGCAAGGAAGCTGCCCTGGTGCCGCTATGGATCAACAATCATGGATGGGGCTTACGCAATGATGTTACCCTGGTGCCGCTAAGGAGCGTCACTAGTGAATGGGGTTTACGATAGGATGTTGTTGGGGTGCCGCGATGGAGCGGCAACGGTGAATGGGGCTTATGAAAGGAAGCTTCCCTGGTGCCACCATGGAGCGGAAATCGTGGATGGGGATTATGCAAAGATGCTGCCCTGATGCTGCTATGGAGTGGCAATCGTGGATGGGACTTACTCAAAGATGTTGCCCTGGTGCCACTATGGAGTGTTAATGGTGAATGAGCCTTATGCTAGGAAGATGCCCAGGTGCCGCTATAGAGCGATAGTGGTGAATAGGGCTTACGCAAAGATGCTTCCCTGGTGCCTCTATAGAGTGTAAATAGTGGATGGGTCTTACACAAATATGCTACACTGGTGCTTCTATGGAGCGACAATCATGGATGGGGATTACGCAAAGATGCTTCCCTCGTGCCGATATGGAGTGGCAATGGTGAATGGGGCTTACGCTAGGAAGCTGCCCGGGTGCCGCTATGGAGCGGTAGTGGTGAATGGGGCTTACACAAAGATTCTTTCCTAGTGCCGCTATGGAGCGGCACTCGTGGATGGGTCTTACACAAAGATTCTACCCTGGTGCCGCTATGGAGTGGCAATTGTGGATGGGGTGACGCAAAGATGCTTCCCTGGTGCTGCTATGGAACGGAAATGGTGAATGGGGATTATGCTAGGAAGCTACCCGGGTGCTGCTATGGAGCGTCAATGATGAATGGGGCTTATGTAAATATGCTTCCCTAGTGGCACTATGGAGCGGCAATCGTGGATGGGGCATACACAATGATGCTGCCCTGAGGCTACTATGGAATGACAATCGTGGATGGGGCTTATGCAAATATTCTTCTCTGGTGCCGCTAAGGAGCGGCACTAGTGAATGGGGCTTATGCTAGGAAGCTGCACGGGTGCCGCTAAGGAGAGGCACTGGTGAATGGGGCTTATGCTAGGAAGCTGCATGGGTGCCGCTATGGAGCGGCAATGGTGAATGGGGCTTACGATAGGAAGCTGCCCAAGTGCCACTATGGATCGATAGTGGTGAATGGGGCTTACACAAAGATGCTGCACTGGTGCCACTATGGAGCGACATTGGTGAATGGGGATTACGCTAGGAAACTACCCGGGTGCTGCTATGGAGCGGCAGTGGTGAATGGGGCTTACGCTAGGTAGCGGCCCGTAATTTCTTCTCATGTCTGGCCATGAGTGCATCCCAACTCACTGGTGGGATGAGGTTTATGATTCTACACCTATGCGCTAGTGCCCAAATGGGATAACACCATGGGGTGTTGGAATTATTCCACTGTAATCATGGAATTAGGCGTCTTATGCTTAGAGCAATATGCATCTCTTGTTTAGTGCAAGAGACATCCTATGATTGGCACATAGGGTGTACTACAGTTTATAGTAATGTAGAGAGGACTGTTAGCATCTCATGCTTGGAGCATGAGGCATCTTTTTTTTGGAGCAAGAGGCATCCTATGATTGGAACATGGGGAGAACTACATTTTAGAGACATGTAGATAGGATTATTGGCATCTCATTCTTGGAGAAAAAGGCATCTCTTATTTGGAGCAAGAGGAATCCTATATTGATCATATAGGAATAAATACAGTTTAAAGTCATGAAGATAGGACTGTTGGCATCTCATGCTTGGAGCATAAGGTGTCTCTCGTATTGGGAAAGAGGCATCCTATGTTTGGAAAAAATGGATTAATACAGTTTAAAGTCAGGTAGATAGAACTATTAGGCGTCTTATGCTTGGATCATAAGGAATCTCTTGTTTGGAGTAAGAGGCATCCTAGAATTTGTTAGATAGGAAGTACTACAGTTTATAGTCATGTAGATAGAACTGTTTAGGCAGACAGTGCTTGGGAATGGATGGTGTTGGGACTTATGCAAGGGTTGCCCTTTCTGGTTCAACCTGGTATTGGATCCATGTGATGGGGTTTGGAAGAATTGCCTGAGGAATGGTCCGACTCATGGTACTCGGGGAATTGATGATGAGGATCTCAACTCACAACATGTGAAGGGGACTGAGAGGAATATGTTGACTAAAGGTGCTTCATGGGGTATAGAGGAGTCTCTCGAATCATCGTATTCCTTAAGTGGAAGGAGGCTGCGCATAAGGGAGTAATGGAAAATCCCGACATTCCGGCCCGAAAGGTTTGTGGTGTGACTCTCCATTTTTCATGGGGTTATGTGACGATAATGAAGGTACCAGCTCGGAGGGCCAGGACAGGAGGTCGGCACTGACCCCGAGCGGGGGAGCGGGGACGCAGCCCCTACAGTATGGACTGGTGGACGTGGATGTAGGATCCTTGCAAAGGATAGGTCTTAGTGAAGAAGCTTTGCAGAGCAAAGGTGCTCGGGGAGGATGCGGTATCGCGGAGCATGGGCCTCTTGCAGAGAAAGGGCTGGTTGCGGAGCAAAGTCTCGCGGAGCAGCATCGCGGATCATTGGCTCACGGAGCATGGGCTCACGGAGTATGGTCTCGCGGATCAGCATCATGGAGCAATGGCTCACGGAGCATGCGGTCTCGCGGAGCATGGATCTCTTGCGGAGCAAGGGTGGCTCGAGGAGCAGCAACACGAAGGAAGCTGCTCACGGAGCATGGCCTCGTGGAGCCGAAATGCGGAGCTCCGCGGATCAGGAGATCGGCCTCCCAAGGGGCGAAGTGGCTGTGGTTTTCCATCTGGATAAGGGGGGTTAGCTGGTTATTTATAGTCAAGGGGCGCTGTGAAGCAGAGATAGCGCGACGCAAAGATAGAGCTTGCTCCACGAAGGATCGCGAACATCAGAGGGATTCGTGGAGCATCCCTCCTCCTTTGCTTCGCGGCGGGTTCACGAACGTCAAATTCGTTCATGGAGCATCCCACCTCATGTGCTTTGCGGTGGGTCCTTGCGGCACAACGCGAATATCAAACAGGTTCGTGAATCATCCCGCCTTCTGTGCTTCGCAGCGGGTCTTCACGGCGTGTCGCGAACGTCAAACAGGTTCGCAGAGCTTCCAGCCTTATTGCTTCGCAGAGGGGGCTTCACGAATGGGCTTTACGAACCAGTTTTCCAGCCCTACTTCAAATGTCCATAACTCTTAATCTGTAACTCTGTTCGGGCCATGCGACCAACCAAATCAAAGCTTGCAAAATTTTCTACGATCTTGGATCGTGTATGGAAGCATTTGTAAAATTTTGGGGACGCATTTATTAGGGTCTACATTTACCCTGAAAGCACATTTTAAGGGTTTCATCTTCAAATTTTGTTGTCGATGTTTGTTGAACATGATTTCTACATAGGCCAACTGATCAAAAAAATTTCTATATTTAACCACAAAATCATCCACATAACATTCAACAAATCTCTCTAAAAAGAGTTTGATGATATGGTGCACGACACATTGATACGTTGCACCTACATTATTCAGGAAAAAGGGCAGTACCTGATAGCAAACCACACCTTGATGAGATATGAAGCCTGTAGACTCCTCATCAGCTGAGGACATTCATATTTTGTTGAACCCAGAGAAACAATCCATGAAGTAAAGAGCTTTGTTGCCAGTTGTTGCATCAATTAAGTATTCTATGATCGAAACTGGAAAATATTACTTGGGAAAATGCCAATTACGTTCTCTGAAGTCAATGAACACTATAATTTCTCCATTATTATTTTTCATAAGTACAATATTATCCATCCATTTGGGATATTTAGCATCTCTAATGATGTCAGCCTTGATAATCTTATCAAATTCAGCATCAATTTTGGAGACATAAGTTGGGTGTGTTATTCTTGCTGCTTTCTTGAATCCTCGATGTTCTTCGGGAAAACCGAAATGATCAGTGGAAACATCGAGATCAGGACTTTTAATTTTTGTATAAGTCCAAGAAAATAAATCATAATTTTTCTTTAGAAATGAAGTATACATTTCTTACTCTTCAAGATTCATGGATGCACTAATTAAAGTGGGGTGTGGATCTTCTTTTGTACCCAGATTTCTTTCTCTATGTTCATCCATAGTGGTAGAGGTACCCTCTTCAAATGATGGAAGATAATCCTTGATATATTCCTCATATTCTTCAATGTGTGTTACTTCTTCTATTTCTACTACAGAGTAGATGACGAAGCATAATTTCCATGGTCATGGGAGAAGTTAAAATTTGAACATCTTAATGAAGAGGATTTCATTTCTGACCCTATTGATGATGAAGGGTCTTCCTGGGGTGATATAGAGGAGATGATAGATTGAGAATCGACATCATTGTTTTCCTCTATTATTGCTATAACTTCTTTTGGCCTGGTAGATTAAGTATAGAATTTTTTGGATTTCAACAGATAAAATGAAAACATCTCCATTTAAGCCTTCATCACTGCTTTGTGAATCAACAATTTCACCCATGATATCTGGCATGGTTTTCATATTTGACATTATGGATGTTTCTATAAGAGTGTTTGGATTTTGGTATGTCTTGTCAATTTGATTGATAGGTAACACGTAATCGGTAATCACATGTATGAATAGGTTTACTGGAATCTTTTCCAAACCATTTGGAGCAATAATTTTGGTGACCTTTTTTGCCGTGTATTTTTCCTTTCCCTCTATGTGATAAAATTCTTTTCTTAATGTATTGATATTCAAATGTTTTGAATGGGGCCTTCTCACCATACAATGTCCCAATTTTACTATTGAAACAATATCTGAGACATTGATGGTATGACGAAGGTACGACCGCATGTTGATGTAGCCAAGGTCTTCCAAGTAAAATGTTCAAGGTTGTGTCATGATGAACAACCATGAAATATGAATTAGACACAAGGTCTCCAAACTGAATTCTGAGTGTTATCTCACCCAGAGGTTCTTGCTCATTCTTTTCATATCCTTGAAACATCAATGTAGAAGGATATAAATTAGATTCGATGAGGCCCAATCAACGAAGTGTATGAATAGGAATGAGGTTGACTCCTGATCCATTATCAATGAAATCTCGTCAAATGTCTATGAAATTTAATTATCCAGATATTTACAAAGATTTGATGTGTCCATGTATAAAATCATCTTTATCATTTTCTGTAAAAGATATCACTGTATGACAATATGCAGGATCGTTCTCTATATGGTAGAACTCAGCCGCAACAATTTCAGTTTCAAATTCTTGAGGACTTGAAAAAGAATCTATAAGTGCCTCCCGATGATCTTTTGACAGATTCAAGGCATCGCGAATTGATAACTTGGCCATTACATGGGCCAAATGTTTCAAGAAATCATACTTTTGGTCCAATGGACTGCATTTCCCAACATGAAAATGTGGTTTTGCAGGTGCCTTGAAAGTTAATGCTTTGGCATTTCATGCATCCCATATCAGGGAAGGAATTGGATATACCCATGACTTAGGTAGATTAGACCAACTAGGTCTATCTATTTTCTAAGAGGAATAAGGTGTATCCTCTAACCAGTCCTCCAAAATAATTGTGTGAGGACCGAATCTGCCATGTGTGGAAGAACATTCTTTTTCATGCTGATCCCACTGAAGAGATTTTCCACGAGTTTCTTCCACATATAAAGTTCTACCAGGGGTAGGATTAAAATAGTGGATTATAAAATATCCATTTATTCCTCTTTATCCTAGACCTTTGTCTCTTTCTCTAATTCCTCTGTTAGATATAGGGAACTTAGTCTCATCATGATTGAAATTTTCATTGGCATAGGGGTCCGTTAAATGAATCATGTTAACAAGAACCAAAGTTAAATTCTTCATCTGTTGAAGATTCCTCTTGATGAACTAGTTTAGGTTGTTCCATTTAGTGAGGCGGTGCCCATGATTTGGAAGTAGATGGAATAAAATCTGCCAGAGTCAAAGATAACATAGGCATTGAAGTGAGCTCGTCTTCTTATGACTACACATATTTATTCAAATTATGCCACATCTTTGATGATGTTACTTCTGATGAATGGGTTTTTTCTGTGGCAGAAATAGAATGAGACACAATTAGTTGATTTAATTTTTTATGTAAAATGGAAAGAGTTCAGTTGATCATTTTCCTGACCATCCAATCATCATATTTCTGCAAACTTTTACTTTTGACTTCATGCAACTCACCTCTTTAGTCTGGATCATTAACAGTAACACATGATACCTTGGCTGAAGAACCTTTCAATTTTACTTGTTCAGATTCCATCATCTTTAATAGGAGGTCTTTGAAGACAAAACAATCATGAATGGAATGCCCCAACATCTGTTAAAATGTTAAATAGTTGGGGAGGTCTTCATCTCCTTCCTCTTTCGGCCTTTTGGGACTTGGAAACTGATCCGGATTGCCTTCCAAAGCCAAGATGAAGTAACCAGAAACTTGTTCATTCTGGATATAATAAAAATTGATCATTAAATACTCAAACTATTTCCGCCTTTGATCACTTTGATCATCTTGACGAGGCAGCCGTTTTTGTTGACACTCAAGAGGTGGAGCCCTTCGATATGATCAAGGTTATGAAGTAGAAGCAGGTACAGGTGATTGTTTAAGTGTAACTATAGCAGCTTCGGCCTTCCCTATTCTCCTTCCCAGAGCTGATGGAATTACATGAGTTTTAGCCCTAGTCTGTATAAGAGATTCTTCTATCTGCTGAGTGATTGAAGTATTGTCTCGAAACCCTCCTATGTATTTCATAGGGATCAATGGTGTGCACAATTCATCACACAGATTTTCCATATAGATTGGCAGTAGCACTTCTTGAGGATGTGCTAAACTTAAGAAATATGTTAATCCCTTCAAGTGAGAAATGAAATACAAAACTCTTTAATTTTACCTTTGTTTACAATTAATAAGATAAAAAACTTTCGTCTTTCGTAATGTGTAGCTAAATTGAAGAAAAGTTTTTTGATGGGGATCTTCCCACCCAGAAATTTATCGAGATTGCAAACTTGTATACCAAACAAAAGTAGGACCTTGTAATGAATATACAAAACACCTGAGCTTAACTGCTTCTTGTTGTTGAGGAGTTCCCATCATAGGATCACAACTAGAAACAAAATGTGTTATGTGTTATTATGGATCTCCCAAACCATTAAAAATTGGGAATGTGGTATTCGTAAAATTTTATAGGGGAGGAATTGCATCCACCCATTCCGTATAAAATCTATTTTACGATTGAATGGGCACACTTCATCCTTCTATAGCTTCCAATTGAGCTGTTAATGACTCAATAATATTCATTAATGTTTGAGAAACATCTGGTTGAGCTTGGAATTGAGCATGTGAAATGACTAGAGTTTTGATGTGTATGGTGACCAGTACTGATATTGATGGTAGTATTGCGGGTTTCTGATGCGTATGACCCATAGGATTGGACCTGTGAGGTTGTGCTTGTAAAGGGGGATATTCTTGATCTATCCCATTATCTGCAACAAATACCCTTGATTGATTACCTTCATCATGCTTGGGAGGAAGACTACTTTGAAGTAGTTAATTCATTTGACCACTTTAACTCCTTCATTTTTTTTCTTGATGTGTGAACATTTCCTATAATTAGAGTGAGTGGATTTCTCCAGAGGTATGGTGGAATGTAACCTGACTTTTTTCTTTCCCCTTTTTGGACACATTTCATAGAGGGGGGAGTTGGTTATTTGAAGGAGTACCTAGATTTGGATTATGACTTTGATTTTGGGTACTCATACCCTCTTCATTTGTTTCTTTGTATACATCCTTTTCAACAGAAAAATCTTCATCTGATTCCGTTGAGTGAGCCTCATGTTCTAGGGGATCAGTGAAAATGAATTTGATGACATTTATCGATGAATAATGCATTGCAGCCCTTCTGTCAGCGTTTCTGTGATACTGTCTTATTCTATGTCCATTTTGAGACATTTCAATTTGTTTGGATGATCCCTCAGGAACATCATGATGAAATGTAATTTGGAGCTAATTTTGTGATAATTCGGCTCTGTGTTCTTCTTGTGGCTTCTTCCCTAATCGAGAGAAGACTAACTTTTCATAAGGAAGAGATTGAGAATTTGAAAAAGTATTTTCCCATGTGGACTGGGGGTGTTCCCATTTTTCCTGTTCAACTCCTTGAATCCTGTCAATTGACCCCGAAGGTTAGATTAATAGAGTACCTATCTTAGCAACCAAGGTGGCTATTGAGCTTCTATAGCTGAAACTTTCATAAAATCTCTCTGGATTTTACATATTTTAGTCTGGAAATTGGCCGGATGCATCATCCGACATCCACTCAAATCACATTTCTCATATGACCGTTGGATTATTTCTGACACATCTATCACCTGATGATGTGCATGATCTAAATGAGAAGCATTTCTGATATTATCATTTTCATGATGAAAGAGTAATTTGACAAATTTTTCATTATATTCCTGACTTTGGGAAGAACTAGTTGAGGCATGTTCTTGAGAAAGATTTTGATTACACAAAAAACCAGTTATTTGGGGCCAGCCATGGTAAATAACATTTCTTGTGAGCAATTTTGGCAGACATGTTTGACTGGAGAGCACAGTGAAGTGTAATTCTTCTAGAACACCCCATCCCCTAATATGAATACCAGATGAGGCATTGGTAATTAACAGACGCAACATTTTTATTGCGCCATGGCATGTATGCTTAAGGGCTCTCTGTTACTTTTTAACCATTCGATGTATGGAAATAGAGAGAGATGCCAAGAAAATTTGGCGCTGCAACCATTCTATTACTTTAACATGATATTGGTATTCATAATAAGGTAATATTTCCTCTTTTAAGTGACAAAGAGTTCTCTATATGTTGAAATGAATATCGTGAATAAAATCTTTTGTCAATGTTTCTAGAATATCATATTGAGAGTCATACAAAGGCCAAAACATGATGGGTATTTCAACAATTTCCATTTATTTTCTCATATATAACACTTCCTATTTATCATTTTATGATGATTCTTATACCTGGTTAGACCAAAGATGGTGCTTCTTTGATGCTTCATCATATTAAACAAGATTGGTAGAGAATTCATTGTTCAAATTCGAATATTAATGACCCAGGGGTGGTTTAAAGAATGACCTACACCCCAGGATATCTTTTTATTGAGAAAGTATTTCACCTTCTCGTGGTAAGGCATCAGACATGACTAGATTCTCATTTTCAAGTGCCTCAGGAAAAGAGGGCTTCCTCCGTTGAAGAATTTTCCAGGAAATGCAAATTACTTCTACAGATAGGACTATCACAGCTAAATTCATCATCATGGGGAGGAAAACCATGGCGGCTTATATTAAAAGATGAAACCTTTTTCTCCTTGGTCTTTTGGCCACGTGGAGGGTTATCGTGGCTCTCATCTGAAAAAGATGCTTCGAGATTGAACGAATTTTTATGAAAAAAGCCTTCATGATGAAGTGTCTAATGAAGACCTTCAGAATTAGTGTTATTATTTTTGGAATTTGGAAATGATAGAGTTGAATCTTGAGTTGCAATAGATAACTTTATGAGGGATTCAAGAACTCCATTATTTAAAAAGGCCTTATTGCAGGTTGGCTGTTGATTTTTTGACTGTGGTGGATAGGTATTTTTCTTGGACGCTATATTACTCAGTTGGGAAACTACTTGTTGATTAAAGTTGTTATTATGGGTAGGTGTATATGCCTGCTGATGAGAAATGGTCAGGTTAGGCTGACTATCTCCATTTAAATCGGGTGTATGTGCCCGACTTGATTGTTCATATGACATGGGGGATTATGCCCCATGACCCTCCTGGACTGGAATACAGGTGTGTATATGCACCGAGGTGACATGTTTTTGAGTCACTCCACTGATAGTGATAGATATATGTTTCTTTACCTGTGATTTTACTGAAGTTGTTATAATATTCTGAAAGGTATCTAGAATATGGGCAGGGATTTGCTTCTGCTCTTTCAACATTGTTTGAATGTGCTTAGTGAATTCAGATTCCAGAACTGGAATATAAGTCCATTCCATGTTTGTAGTAGGTATGTTTTCCTATTCCTATCCTCTTTTTCCTATCAATGAATTCTGACAGTACTCATGTGTGGGGGGAAGAAAGTTGTGTCTGCCTTCTGTTTGTTATTAGAGATTTCCAATTGACATCTCTGGGTGATACCAAACAAGACTGTCGATTAAATTGATGAATTTTTTGTGTATGTTCATGCTGATTGTTCTCCACCAAATATATTTGATAAACATCCTTCAATTCTGGAAGACGAGCCTGCTGGAAGAATTCATGAGGGTAGGCAGGTGTATGTGCCTATTTATAGGTGGTCACCACATTTTTTGGAAGGATTCTTCAGTGATAGTCAGACGAGCCTACTGACTGGCTAATGATTTATAAATAGGCGTATGATCTTTTCTATAGTACTCTTCCGGAATTTCCTTGTGGGATTGGTGTGTTACTGTCAGACGAGTCTGCTACGTAGTGAAATTAGGATGGACGGGTGTACATTCCCGCTCATTGTTTTTCATCAAGATAGGTTGATGGACTTCTCTAGAGGGGGCAAAGGTAAAATCATAATCTATGTTTTCTAAATTTCACCTCTGCTGGTTCATCTTTCGTGTTTGGGTCTGAAGAACCTAAGCTGAACACCAAGAGGTGATACCCCCATCATGTTGAGGGTGGACTACCTAATGAGTCTGGTGGTGATTGTTGGTGAGAGTCCCAAGGAATGACTCTTGTCTTCTTGAACTCAGTCCTTGAGTGGCCTATTTATTCCCCTCCCTGTAATATGGGAGGGACAAGTTATTGAGTTCTGGGGATAAATACCCGAAATGGTTGAAGATGGTGGTTGGCACCACCTACTTATTGACCACTAGTTGTCATTGTCCGGACAACCAGTGTGAGTTGTTAACTAAGAGGGCTTGTCGAGTGGCTTACAGAGTTAGGATGGTACCATGTTAACGGTATTCCCTCACCAATGCATTTGCGACCCAACGTTGAAGACACTGAGTAGGTGATGTCGTCCTCAGAGAGGACGAGGATCAAGAAGGATTAGTGACTGAGGAATTTATAGTTGTGAACCTTAAATAAGCCATTTTTTGTTGTAGAGAGATCATGAAAAAAGAGTGCATGTTTGATATAGCAGACATAATCAAGATAAGTCTAGCCAGACTACATCTTTTGGATGAGCACATATATTATTGATTTCATTGTTGGCCCTCATATTGAAATTAATATTGGCCTAACAAATAAGTAAAACATAATTTAACTTGTTTAAGGATACATGTCGAGTTCACCATTTTTAGATTCCTCTGGAAATGGCGGTGACCTTGTTTGTTTAAGGTTCAAACCTTCCAATCAGTTTCTAATGGGGTTATTTGTGGAACCGGAAACACCCAATTATTCTATATCCATTTGGACCAACAATCAAAAGGTAGTTTCTCATTAGTTGGGGACCGATGTGGCTTAATAATTTGCGTTGGTCGAGAGGATGGGAGGTCAGGCTCATCACACTATTTTGGGGGGAATTATTGCCTACTCCAGGACTCACTTATATATTTAAGTTATGTTCACAAAACCTTATTAATTCAACAAGCATAAAAATGAGTTTTTCATTAGATTTGGAAATTAATGATTGATATGTGTGGGATTTAGAGAATCTATAATATGTATTTTAGGTTCTTCATCGATGGAGAATCATTTGTATGTATTAGATATTCTTAGTTAATTGTATCATTCAATACATTATATATAAATTTCTCGGTCATTATGATGAACATATTAGTTTTAAATCCACTCAGTGGGGAACATGAAGTTTATTTTCCTTTACAAAGACATGGATTATTTCAGATTTGGGATCATACCCACAGATGGGATACCTACGTATCCTTGTTAAAAAGGAATCAGAACCCACATAGTTTGATAGGAAGGATATAGTTTAACATCATATGGGATGCAAACGAATTAATGAATGATGGGATTTCATGGTTAACGGCCCAAAAATAAATGTCATGATTACTTTTAAACTCTGAGCTCACGTGAGTCATGCTCGGTGTGAGAAACAAGAGGTGTCCGTAAACCTGGAGATTGTTCCCTGAAAGATGCAGTCACAAGAAATGATGTGGGGATTACGTATATATAACTTCCCAAGTAAATGAAGACCAAGACTTACTTCAGGAAAGAAGCCCTGTAGCAGGGTCCATAAAGGTATTTGTAGTTTATAGAGATTTGGAGATTTAACCCAGGACTTACTTCTAAAGAGGATTCCCAAATTAAAGTGGACTTATAACATGGGGCTTACTCATAAGAAGGATGCCCAAATTAAAAGGGACTTATGATTGGGGCTTATTCCTGATAAGGAGGCCCAAATCAAAAGAATTTAAGATTATGGATTACTCTTGAGGAGGATGCCCAATGATAAATTAAATTATGACTGGGGCTTACTCCTGAGAAGGAGGGCCAGGATAAGGGGGCATGGGGATTTCTCTTGAGGAGGATGACCTAATTAAAGGATTTATTATTGGGGATTATTCTTGAGAAGGAGGCCCTAACTAAGGGAACATGGGACTTACTCTTGAGAAGGAGGCCCTAAATCAAAAGATCTTATCATCTTAAAGAATGAGGTTATATGGAGGAAACCTCTAACTGTAGTGAAATAACGTTTGTAAGTCATGAGGTTTTGGGAGAGGTTCTCATAGAATTCATTTCAGATAAGGAAGCCAACAAAGAAACCATGCCATAAATGTCTTTGAAAATTCGTTCGAGGGATAATATCACGAAGAGGAGAGGTGAACGGGAGTGAGGCGCACAAATTATGTTGACATGAAAGTGTAGGTCATGTACGTCATTTGCCGCGCAGTTCTTCTCCACGCAAGTGTACTTGTGTGGCACGGGTTTACCTGGGCGACAAAGAATCTATAGGGTAACACTTGGGCGAGACATAACTCAAGACATTATTATTATACTAAGATGTTTCCAAAAGGTCGGTTCCCAAGTTTCATTGAATGGGTATGGAGGTGTGCAAGTGTTTCCATTTTTATAGAGGTATGGACACAGAGGTGCACAAGTGTTGATGAATTCTAAACACTTAGACCTTATTATACTCCTTCAAGTCTTCCATTCTAGGTAAAAAGTTACCATATATTCTATCAAAACAGTTGATTTGAGGACTTGGGCGACAAAATCTTGAATTTGACTTTAGGAAAATCCCTCCTCGAAATGGGGGACCACATGGGCTATTTATAGGCCACCATGCACCTTCGGTGAAAAATCAAATAGGGTGCGCAAGTGAGATGTGCGACTTACTCTAAATGGGCTTCTGGTCCATGCCTTCATCAATTTTTTCTGATGTTCTTCAAAGGATGACCCTATTTGTGCTTAAGGTATTCCCCTTTGCTTTTCGTTGGACTCTGTGACGAAAAGGAGCATCAACATATATTTAAACGGTATTTTATTTTTACCCAAAAATTTAATTATCTCAGAAAATTATGAAAAATTTACTTTTGGATAATTTGGACTTCATGTTTCCAAAAATAATGTTAATTTTATTTAATTTGTTTTATATATGTCAATTTTCACTTTTAAAATAAAAATCGACAATTATCGAAAATTCATGGGTTTTGACAAAAATTGCTTTCAAACCTTAATAAAAATTACAATTTCATTCATAAAATTATACGATCATTTATATTTTATAAAAATTAACATAATAATAATAATAATAATATATTATGTAAAATATTATTTAATTCCAAAATCCATTAATTCATCAAAATATATTTCTTAGTTGAACATTAACTAAAATTACTATTTGTTCTTCAAAAACTATTTACAAGTTAGAAATAATAAAATGAATGTATATTCATTATTATATACAAAAATAATGTATATAACAATAGTACTAGGGTCTTGTTACATAACCACTTATGACACCCACATAAGACCAAAGAGTAATGTGTGCGATGGTGACATACTCTTGGGTGGCTCAGATTACATTGGTCAGGTGGTAATCTCTATCAAATTCCACTTCTCCTGTAGGTTGTCCTTCAAAAGGTTTACATATTCAAGCTCGGGTAGGGATTGGTCAATAGAGAAGCCCAAATATGCGACCTCCTTTCCAAGCTATAACAAATGGGATTTGTATGGGGCACATCTACTGGATGGGACCATCACTTCCTTTTCTGGGGTAAATTGGATTTGTTAAAGCCCTATATTTATACTAATCATGTGATCATTGTTCAATGGATATATTAGAAAGTGTCACAATTCTTAATTTTATTTTAAAATCCAAAAACATAAAACCAATGAAGTTCACATTTTATTTAACCATTTTACATAAAGATACATTTAATTAGATCAAGAAGGATTAGCATTAATGATTGTTTGGGTAATTACAATTTTGGTCTTGAATCAATGGAAATGTCCCAAGGCGAGTACATGAGTCTTTGAAATTATCAAGGGGCCACCAGGGATTGCCCAGTGACCCGAGGAATGTCATCGGAAACCACTTCCAGCAACCAGTGATGGATGGGATTAGGAGCGGCGGCTGGCACTCTGACCGGTAGCGATGACGACAGCGGTGCGACCACACCATTGGAGGATGACCACGGCCCTTCGGCCATGGTGGAGAAAGGGCGGCAACCGTCGCACGTCCCACCACATGACGTGGGTGGTGGCGTGCGTCCACGCCGTTAGGCTTGTAGGGGCAGCCGCACGAGGCCATAGTAGTGAAGTAGGGGTGGTCGGATTGCAGTCGGCCACAGGTGGGGGCACAGCGCACGACCGCGCCGCGCAGGTGGGCTGGCCTTCCGACCAGTCGTGAAGCCGAACGGGGCCCCGGGTTCCACGTGCTAGTTGCCGATGTCAAGTGGTATTGGCCGGTTGGCCACCCAACCCAAACGACTGCGCCGTTCGGGGTACCCAGGTGGCGCCATCCCATTGGGTAGCTTCTAGGGTGGACCACACCGCGGGGCCCCACATTCGAGGGCTGGGCCGGACCCAGTAGGCCGAGTCAGATCCTTCAGGCTAGGTCGAACCTAGGGCCGGACCCAGGTCGGTCCGGGTTGACCTGAAAACGGATTGGGTCGGCCCCGGCCAGGTCGGGCTGGACCCAGACCTTCTTTAACCCCTTTTTCTCTTTCAGCTATAACATGAGCTACGAGTGTCCATTTGATGAACCATTTCTGGAGTTAGAAACCTTGGATCGAGATGGTCCTTTTAGTATACCCCAATTGAGTTTGGGATAAAGTTGAGGTATGACCATGTTAGATCAAACACGAATCCAACTGGGCCCTCAAGACTAAATTTCCAATAACAAAAAGAACGGTCGTCTGATTGACGCACCGTCTATTGCATTGAGACCCCTTTTACATGGTGTTCCTTTGGAATACTTATTCATGGGACTTAGTGAATGTAGGAGTATCAACATGTGGCTTGAGGATTGGACCCTCCCGTAATCAAGTGAGCTTAGTGAAGGAACCCTATAACTGGATGTAATATGAGAAAAAAATCATATGTGGGTATGGGATTTGGGATACTACGTGAGCCTATGTTCCAGGATCCCACCTGGATCCTCTCTAGGAATCCACGTGGGACTTCTATAGGATTTTATGTGGTTATGTTATAATAGGATCCTACGTGGGTCTGATGATTTAGGATCCTACATGGGTTTTCCTCTCAGTAGAGTAAGATGATTCGGTAGTTACATCTAATCATATTTACTACCATACCTATGTTTTACCTAGTGTGAGATGAGACTTTACCTATGTGGTATTTTATATTTCGTGGAATAGTTTATATTTGGGCTTTTTATTTGTGCCATGTGTTTCCTCATGATTGGGATGGGTATACATGACAACTTAGGTATATATACGGGAATATACATAAGTAAGGTTGTAAGTTGTTTTAATTATTTATTGTTTATCCATTGTGGATTTTCTGAGACCTTTGAGGGTATTGGGGTCCCTAATGAGTATCATTATACTCACCCCTGCACGATCTATGCCCGCGCATTGTTCTGTTTGGTTTAGATGACTGACATCGCTGACTGAGGATGAGGGTACCAGGACCGGTTGTAGCTCGGAGGTGGACCTTAGATGAGGCGTACCATAGAGACGACCGTTCAAGAGTTGTACCTACGCTTCTGGTAGGATCCTTGGTGGGTGTTCACATGAGTAGTTTTAGTTATACTTATACTTTTTAGTTTTCCTTTACTTTCCAGTTGGGAGTGTAATCGGGACCCTTTTACTTATTGTACAGACTCTTTTTACTATACAGTTTACTAGTGTACGTAACTTTTTGTGTTCTTGGATTGTGTGGGTTATTGGTTATAAAGGTAATTCCTTCCCGTTTTATGAAATACACCTTTCTGTTATAGTTTCCATCCCCTAGCCAACAGAATGCAGGATTGGGGTAGATAAGGCATGAGCCTCGGGGGACTGCTCGTGACAAATTGGTATCAGAGGATTCGGTTATACCATTGAACATTGGACTCTGATCATTTAACAAAAATAATGGTAAGTGTTATGAGTATGGTTATCAGTTTAGGGAATCCCATGTTGGTGTGGTGGTTGATGTATCCATTCACTAGGACCCTGACTTCATATTTATGACTCAGTGCATGAAAATACTGATTGTGTGTGTTTTGAAAAGTTTTCCTTGTGATCTCTTTGAGTCAGCTCACCAGTTATAATTAATTTACCATGGATCACCTATTTCTTTTTAGGAATCATCTACATAGACTGCCATCACATGTTCTGTGTAGAGCATGTCGTGAAAGCCCACCGAACGACGAGGCCTCGGTGCAGGGCACTTTCTCAGTAGAGGCACTCGTAGAGGTACCAATGGTACCATTACCCATTTGACCACCAATGCCACCAGCCCTAGAAGCAGAGGGTGCATGCCACTTGAGCACGTTTCACGAGTTCCAGTTCAAGAGGCCACCCTGGTTCAGGGGTGAGATGGACCCACAGGCTGCTGAGGATTGGTTGGAGGTTGTGGTGAGAGTATTTTGACTAGTAAGGACACCAGCTAATATCATGGTGATCCATTCCGCTAGTATTCTTCTGGTAGCAATAGGAAGATGGTGGGGCTTGATGCTCGAGGTTCACAAATAGGTGACACTTCTCTAGGAAGACTTGTGAGACTATTTCTGGTAGATTTTGTCCCAGTGACCCTTCGTCCAGTGCGTATACTAGAGCTTCTTCATCTAGAGTAGGGTATAATGACTTTTTCTCAGTACTCAGTGAGGTTCACCAAAATCTCACGCAAATCCACTGATATTGTGTGGGGACCATTATTCATGTCCTGGACCATCGAGAAGGTACTCAGGTGGGAGATCAGGGCATCGATGATTTCTCTCCGCATCCCAATGTAGTCGAGGGTGTTAGAGTGAGCCCTCTTAGTGGAGAGTTTTCATACTGAGAAGTCACCAACTGTGAGACCCACCACTGGGCGTCACGTAGTAGATTCTTCTATAGCTAGCAGTAGAAAAATGTCACAGTGGTCCAAGAGGACCATACCTACAGGTGGACAAATGCATGATTCAGTGTTTGTTGTGAGAGGCACCCAAGACAGAGCCAGTCATATGAGAAGCAGGTCATGTTACGCATGAGGCAAACAGGGTCACATGGCTCATGACTGTCTGACCCACCATACGGATGATCATCAAATGGTTGAAGGACCGCCCAGAAAAAGATATATGATTGATGGATGAGGTCCGTAGGGAGAAAGAAGATGTGGTGTAGGACCTAGTCGTGTAGCTGGCGGTGGGAAACGATTCGAGGTGCTACCACCACCACCACCTAGTGGACCACCCCGACCACAGGGAGAGGATGGACAGGGGCGATCACAGCTCTAGTAAGGTGAGATCTATGACCACAGTGCTCCAGAAATGGTAAGCTGAGATCTATGACCACGGTGCTCCAGAAATGATACGAGGTACAATCTGTCTCTCCTCCACCATAGCTACAGTACCTACAGACACAAATGTCAGTCAATATTTTATTTCCACTTCCTCCATTCGGATCTCAGAAATTCTTATGGAGTTGTTTGATCGATCCTTACAGTTATAGACTCTTAAGGGAGAGGATTTGATTATTACACACTATTTACAGATGTGTGATCTTACTCTAGGAGGCAATAGCTTCGGTTGGGATCTCCTAGCAGTGGCGTTGAGACTTTACGACATCATCATGGGTATGGAATGGTTATCTATAGTCCATGATCAGAGTGACTGTATATGGCCCAATGTGTGGGGTGTCCGCATGGGTGGGACTAGGTTTACCTTCACTGGCGAGAAAGGAGCCAATGCAGCAAAGGATGGAATTACCCAGAGAAGCGTGTTGTTGATCACTCATTAGTTGGCAAGACTGACCCTCGGAGCAGTTGATGTAGAGAGTCTGAGATATCTTATAGTGGTGGACTAGTACATGGATGTATTCCCTGAGGATGTTTCGGGTCTACCTTTTTGTATAGAGGTTCACTTTTACATTGACTTGTACCCTGGGACGACATCGATTTCTAAACAACTGTATCGGATTTCTCCAACGGAGCTCCGTGAGCTGCAGGTACAGCTGGAGGACTCACATGGGAAGGGGTTCATTCGGCCTAGTGTTTCTCCTTGGGCAGCCCTGATTTTGATTTCCCAAAAGGTGAATGGGAGCTTGAGACATTTTTTTGAATAATATCGCCTGAACCAGGTGACCATGATGAACAAGTTCCCACTCCCGAGGATTGACAACCTCTTTGAACGACTGATGGGAGAAAAGTGGTTCTCGAAAATAGACCTCAGATCATACTATCATCATCTCAGATTATGAGATGAGGATGTGTAAAAGATGGCCTCAAGATGTCAGTACGACCACTATGAGTTTTTGGCCATGCCGTTCGGTGTGACCAACTCTCAAGCAGTGTTAATGGGACTTATGAGTAGGATCTTTCAACCCACCCTTGATTACTTTGTAGTAGTAATCATTGATGAAATTCTGATCTACTCACATACCTAAGAGGAGCATTCCTATCATTGTAAGTTAGTTTTCGACACACTCCAATAGCACCAGATTTATGGTAAGCTCTTGATGTGCTAGTTCTAGATCCGAGAGGTTCAATTTCTTGGACATGTCATCTAAGAGGCTCGAGTTGTGGTGGATCCAGTGAAGATTGAGGCGATACTTTCTTGGGATCTACCCAGGAGTGTAACAGAGGTATGGAGTTTTCTGGATTTGGCCAGATACTACCAGAGATTTGTGCCAGATTTTTCTAGAGTATCATCACCCTTATCAGTGTTGATGAATAAGGGGAAACCCTTCGTGTGGTCGGGGGATATCCCAATGGAGTTTTCCGAAGCTGAGGCTGAGGATGAATAGTTCCCCCATCTTGAGGCTTCTGGTAGATGGGGTGTGGTACGTAGTTTACTGCAATGCCTCAGGGACTAGGTATGGATGTGTCCTAATGCAAGAGTGGGTAGTATCGCATATGGTTCTCTATAGCTGAGATAGCATGAGCCGAATTATGCTACTCATAACCTTGAGGTAGTAGTAGTGGTCTTCGCTTTGAATTTGTGGTGACACTATCTAATGGGAAACAATTTGAAGGTCTACTCTAATCACAAGAGTCTCATGTATATATTCTCCCAGAATGACCTGAACATAAGACAACAACGTTGGCTTGAGTTTCTCCATGAATATGAATTCATGATATTCTATACACCTGGGAAGGGTCACGTTGTAGCATATGCACTCAGTAGGGGATCTGGTATACAGGAGCTAGGTGAGGCGACGAAGTAGCTGGCCACTTTTCAGATATCCATTATGGATTGAGATGGGGCACATTTTCTTCAGCCTTTCATAGTCACTCCCACACATCTTAAGCGATTCAGGGAGGCACAACATGGGGACACTAATTGGGTGGCTCGATGTGCTCAGTTATCCATAGGAAAATCACCTGATGTATTTTCTGAATGTGTGTAGCACGTCATACTTTTCAGAGAACATACCATGGTATTTGTGTTTCTTCAGCAGGATGTGTTGAAGGAGTTCCACACATCCCCTCTAGAGGTACATCAAAGAGTGGAGAATATGTACAAAGACCTTTGAATACAGCAGTGGTGGTCGGGAATGAAGAAAGTAGTAGTAGAGTTTGTTTCTCGGTACCTCACTTTTCAGCAAGTGAAGACGGAGCATCAAGTACCAGCAGGAATAGTTAATCCTTTAGAGGTCCCAGAGTGTATGTAGGACATGATATCCATGGACATTGTGAGAGGACTTCCACGTACATCTAGGGGTCATGATTCTATCTGGGTGATCGTCGACTGACTCACCAAGTCGGCCCACTTCCCAACGACCAGAGAATAGGGTTTATAGAGAGCATGGTATTCCCCTATGTGAAAGATATTGTGCGTATAAATGGGGTTCCCTCGACGATTGTCTCTGAAAACGATGCATGTTTCACTTCATGAAATTGGAAGAGGTTGCAAGAGGCTTTCGATAAGTATACTCGTTTGAGCACCGCCTTCCATCCTCAAACGATTGGAAAGGCTGATCCGACCATTCACACCCTCAAATACATTCTACGTGCATGTGTCCTTAATTTTGGTCACAGATGGGAGGATCAATTGTCCTTAGTGGTTCACATACATCAATAGTTATCAATCCGCTATCGGTATGGAACCATTCAAGGCGTTTTATGGATCACCCTCCAGATCACCTCTATGCTGGACTAACCCAGGGGAGTCAACACTTGTGGGACCAGAGATGGTATAGGAAACCACTGAGAAGGTGAAGATTATATAAGAGCGGATGAAGACTACATAGAGAAGATAGAAGTCTTATGCTGCTCGGAGATGGAGACCTCTGGAGTTCGAAGATGGCGACCACGTCTTCCTACGGGTCTCACCTCGACAAGGTTTGGAGAGACTTGGCTAGGGAGGCAAGTTATCTTTGAGGTTTATTAGACATTTTCATGTCCTCAGTAGAGTTGGAAAGGTGGCTTACCACTTAGCTCTTCCACCTCAGTTTCACAAGTTGCATGATGTCTTCCACGTATCCCAACTGAGGAGATATGTGCACGGCCCTTCACACATCATTGACTAGGGCGAGCTTGACATTGATGATGGGGAGATGTTTTCGGAGGTTCCATTGGAGATCAAGGATTGAAAAAAGAGTTTACATCATGTGAAATCGATACCTTTGGTGTGTTAATGTTGGTAGCGTGAGATCCTCCTAGAGAGAACATGGGGCTGGGAGTCTCAGATTCAGGCTCAGAACCCCCACTTGTTTTCCTAGTTTTTGTATATGGAATTCAGGGATGCAAAGCCCTGACATGGGTAGAATTTAAATACCCTAATATTCCATGTAATTTTTTTAGTTATATAGAAATTTTTGACTGTTCTGTTTCTGACGGTACTTGATTCTGATGCCAGGAGAGCCTGGAATGTTTTCCTAAAGATTCTAAAGTACTTTTAGTAAGTGTGTGAGAGGGTTTTGTAACTTTTGAACTGGTTATCAGAATTGAAATCTGAGGTCATCGTTGATCTCGCAATGCCGATATTCTCTAATGGAGAACATCACCTCGACCATAGTAGGTCAATGGTGGTTTTTAGAGTTCAGACTCTTGTGGGAGAAAATATAATAAAATATCATTATTTTATTTTTGAATTTTAATCCTCAAAATGTGTTTTTGGTGGTGGGGACCACTCGAGCATGAAAACTCCCTATTTAAATTTTGTGGTGCGGACCACCCGACCCCTTGAGCTCCCTCTTTAATGAAGATTTATCCCATGGACATCCTCCAAATATATTATGCCAACATAAACATAATTAACGTGTAATATTTAATTAAATTAAAAAAATTAATTTAATATATTGGCTCCTCGTTATCTTGAGTATGGGGAATGTGTTGAAAAATGGAGAATTGAGGGAGAGATTTGATGAACTCTTTACTCGGATGAACTTTTCTCCAATGAAGACCTTCATAGAAGGATCTCCCATAAGGTATGTCTTCACCGACGACAAACCGACGCCCATCTCTCCCTCTCCTCACCGACATCAACGAACCTTCGAGGTAGGGATTTTCGCTTTTGTATCCCTCTTACCCCATTCATTTCGTTATTCTTGATTTAAGAATAACTATTCCAATTGCTATCGTTCTAACATAGAGAGTGCGGGCCAAACGAACCAGGACCTACCTCTCCGAAACCCTTGTGGATTTGGGTGTTCTTTGCAGCTTGTTTTCAGGTTGAGCGATTTACAACCATGGTGGTATGGAATCTATGGTGATGCCCCGAGACGAGTGAAGGAGTCTTTAGGATAAAAAATGGTCCACCAGGGCCCACCCTGTGACCTGAGGAATAGCATCGGAAATCGTTGCTGGCGACCAGTGGTGGAAGGGCTCGAGAGAGGGAGCTGACACTCCGGCCGGCAGCGATGACGGAAGCAGCGTGACCGCGTCTCTGAAGGAGGGTCATGGCATGTCAGCCGTAGTGGAGAAAGGGTTACAGTCAGCACAAGACCAGATACTTGAAGGGGGTGGCAGCGTGCGTCCTCACCGCTACGTGTGCAGGGGACACAGGATGAGGCCGTAATAGTGAAGGAGGGGTGGTCCACTCGCTGTCGGCATCTAGTAGTGGTGAGATAGGAGACTGTTCCACACAGGTGGGATTGCCGTTCGACAAGTTCGGGAGCCGAGTGGGACCTCGGGTCCCGCATTCCAATTCCCTGTGCCACGAGGCACCGACCAGTCGGACACCATACCCGAACGACTGGGCCTTTCAGGGTACCCAGGGGGCACCATCCCCTTGGGTGTCATCTAAGGAAAACCCCACCGCCGATCCCCCCAGCCACGGGTGGGGCCATGCCAGCAGGCCGGGACAAACCTATGGGGACGGGTCAGATCTCGTGGGTCGGGTCAGACCTAGGGCCAGAAACATGACATGCCGGGTCGACCAGAACCAGATTGGGTCATCACAAGCCAGGTCAGGCTGGGTTGCACAGGACCCGGACCAGCTTCGATCCCTTTCTGCTCTTTCGCCTATAACATGAGCTACGGGCGTCTGTTTGATGAACCATATATGGTACCAGAATCCTTGGATCGAGATGATCCTTTTGGTATACCCTACAAGAGTTTTGGATAATGTTGGGGTATAGCTGGGTTGGATCAAACTCGAATCCAACCGGGCCCTCATGACTAAAAGGGCTATAACTTACAGACCGAGCATCCGATTTACACACTGTTTGTTGCGGTGAGACCCCTTTTACATGGAGATCCTTTGAGATACTTCTTCGTGGGAAATATTTTCAGTTAGACTATCGTCCTGTGGTGTGACCATCGATCCCTCTGAGAATTAAATGAACTTTTTGCGGTAACCCTATAGCAGGCTGTAACATGAGAAAGGGATCTTTCGTGGGTATGTGTTCTAGGATCCTACATGGGTTTGTGTTCTAGTACCCACATGTATCTTCTCTAGGAATCCATGTGGGACTACTCTGGGATCCTATGTGGGTCTGCTGTACTAGGATCCTAGGTGGGTATGATGATTTTGGATCCTACATGGGTCTGCCTCTCAATTGTGTAAGATTATTCAGTAGTTAAATCAAATAATCATTACTATGGTACCTAAGTTATACCTTGTGTCAGCTTAGTCTTTACCATTGTGGTATTCCATCCTTCGTGGAACAGTTGAGCTTTGGGATTTTGAGTTGGGCTCTATGTGTCTTCATGATTGAGATGGGCATACTCAAAAACATAGGTATTTGTATGGGAATATACATAATACGGTTGTAATTTGTTTTCATGCTTTGTGGTTTATCCTTTTTGGATTTTGTAAGATATTCGAGGGGCTTGGGTCCCTACTGAGTATCATTATACTCACCCCTACATAGGATACACCCTCACCATGTTGTGTTTGGTGTAGATGACGGACAACACTGACTGAGGATGAGAGAACCAGAACTGAAGGTAGCTCGAGGGTGGACCGTTGACAAGGAGTACCGCAGAGAAAACCGTTCAATAGATGTACCTACCATTTAGGTAGGATCCTTGGTGGGTTTTCACATGGGTTATTTATGTTTTACTTATACTTTTCTCTTTTCCTTGTACCTTCTAGTTGGGTTTGTATTCTGGCCCCATTTACTTAATGTATGCAGTCTTTTTACTATATGGTTTACTTGTATTCGTATCTTGTTGTGTTCTGGGTTTGTGTGAGTTACATGTTACAAAGGCAATGTCATCCCATTTTTGGAAATACACCTTTTGATGCTATTTTCCAGACCATGGCCTATGGAAGGCGTGCATGGTATAGTCACAACACGGACCCTAGGGGATGGGTCGTGACATATGTAATACATAATATAATAATGCTACGAGATATATATATATATATATATATATATATACCTACAAGTATCTTATTCACTTAATTCCATTCAATACAATCTAAAAAAGGAAACATCATTTATGGGTACGTACGGCATACCATCTCCATAAATGGTGCCTGCCATTTCATATATCTATCTATTATAAATATTTATATTCTAAATATATATGATATATAAATCAATATTTATATCCAAGAAGTATTTAAATCATGATCTAAATTATACGATAAATAATAACATGTTAAAACATGTATGATAAAGAAAGTGATTATTACCCGAAATGTTAATTTAACATGGAAATAATTATTAAATGGGTTATACAAAGTCATAAGTTAATCACGTGTGATATAATAAATATGAATATGGTTCTGGTATAATTTCATAACATACAATGGTCATTATATAAGAGGTTAAACGTACCCTCGATCAAAGGAATTTGAAAGGTAAGGGTTAATTCTATAATCTATTCATTATCCGAGGTTGTTTTTACGTGAGTTTTCATTGGGAAATCATTATCATCTACATTTGTGTTTCATAAAATTATATTCAAAAGTAATATTTTATGGTTTTATGCAAGGGAATATTTAACTAGATCATCATTTTAAATGGTTTAAATATTTATTCTTCTAAATCGTTCTCTTTAATGTCTATGTTTTGAAAATGGTTTTGAAGGATTTATTTATATGTACATGAATGTTTTTAAAATTTTAATTCATTTTAAAAGTTTTAATGTGGAATGGGAAACTTTTATTCAAAAATTCCTTTAAATATCTTCCTTTATAAATTGTGGGACTTTTAAATGTTTTGTTGAAAAATTTATATTTTTCTTAAAGAATTTTACAAATCATTTTCATCTATGTCAGCATCATATGATAAATTTTAAACTTGTTTGAAGTTGATTTATTATGATACAAATGATCCATATTATATTGAGGGTATTGTGATATGTTTGACTGTAGATGTGTTTTTTTATACAATTCATGGTTTATAGATTGTGTATTGACATTTAGTATGCTTGTTTTAATATGAATGTTTATGTTATGTGTAAACCTTTTCATATGAGGAATTAATTGGATTTAGTATGTGATGGGTGGAGGCTACAATTTCTAATCGATGCATTGGTAGGTCTCATGAGACAAACTAGTGTCATGGCACAAGGCCTAGACAAAATCTTATATGTAGTCTTGGCACAAGGCCTTGACTATGTGATTATGCAGTCTGGCATTATGCATTCCATCATTATGAAATTGGATATTTATATTACATGTGATTATTCGACTAATAGAATATCCATGTGAATAATTAAATCGAATTATTTGATTTATCTTCACCATATTATGAATAAGTTTAGGTTTACAAGGATTTTATTTTAGTCTTATCATTTTCCTTAATTTTTATGTTTATTTATAATAGTTTCCACTATATTGTAATCCTTAATGAGCATATGAGCTCACACCATACTATGTTATATTTTTCATAGGATTCCAAGATGTGTATTATGATTGATTAGCAGGGTTAAGCTACGGGATCAATGGAATTCTCAATTTATCATTTATGTTGTGTTTTATTTTCTAATATGTAATGTAACGTTCATTTATGCAATCTATTTTCCAAGACTACTAATCTGGTTGGTCTTTCAGGACTAGATTCCTTGAAATCATGCCAATGTATTAAAATAATGCACCGAATCTTGGATTCTAGGGTTGGGGCATTACATTATACACATAGTCATAGAATATTAACAATAATGAAGTATAATTATAACCTATTGAAAATAAATTGGGTTATGAAATAGTTTACTCCTTGGTATCTTTTAACATAAATCCCCTTTGATAAATAATTCAAATTGAAACTCAGAATAACATGCCGACTAAATGAATCATTATATTATATGAAAAACTATTAGTATGAAAACCATATATCAGAAATTTAGTGAACAATAAGAATGATATTTTTTCAAGAGAAATTTTAGAATCACAAAAGGTTGTCAGATTCCAAAGATAATTATTGAAAACATTCTCAAGGAGAATAATATTTAAACATTACAAAGTGTTCCATGCCATTTTTAAACATTTGAATCATAATTTCCATAAAGGAATAAAATTAAATGATAATTATAATATCTTGAGAATAAACATATACATTGTATAGAATTTCAAATATAACTATGTATACCATATAAAATAAACTTTGTGCATAATAACAAATATGTTTTAATGGAATGTAAATAGAGAAAAAATCCCTTACCTTGTGTTTCCTTTTTGAGTGGAAATCCATTAACATCACGTAAAATGGTTTAAAAAATTTATATAACTAATAACATAACCACACTCATATTTATAATATCATATATCATCCTCTTATATTATCTTATTACATATTTATTAATAATATTTCATTATTTTCACGATTCCAGGTCCTAATTGCCTCATTTGTAGAGTATGTTTTAACTTGTTACTTATTGTTCATATCATTGTTCCTCCACATCTAGGATGTAAAACATGATGAAAATATAGTATTTATTCCATGTATATGTATTTAGAATAATCCATAATATTTTTATATAAAAAATGTAATGCACCGTTCCTGGAGACAGTAGGTCGTACAAACGCAATAACGCTACTTTAATTTCATTTATGTTTTAGAACAATGAAAATAAAATGATATATATATATATATATATTATATTTCTGTAATATTATATATGTCATATATATAACATTTTTTTATTAAAAATTCCCTTTATACATTCCTTGTATTGTGTGAAAGAGTCATATCGCTTTGAGGTGGTGGTTTCCACACTTACATAAAGATGTTATCATACTACCGCAAAATAGAGTGCACAAAGAAATGTGTTATAAATGAATTACAGAAGTATAATTTCATTATAAATATCACATATAGTATATATAAATATAATTTTCATCATAATTTCTTCTATGATAGGTGGTAATGAAATAATGAACAATGATCATTCTGGGAGGCAGATGTTTATCGTACACAAAAACAATATGATCATTTCCCATTAGATGGAAGAGTGTGTAAGTGTAGGTCAAATGATAAACATAAAAAAATATAAATATCTTAAGTATAATTATTTCATATAATCATGGAATAAAAATAATTTACAGATTGTAGAAATAAATAAAACTAAAGATTTTCAGAAAAGATGATACCTCTTCTTTGGGTAACTCCTTTTGGTTTGCAGCAAAGGGATTACCTTGATGGATTTATACCCTTGAGGAGGATTATATGATTTGGGGATTTATTTTTGGAGCATAATAGATTAAATATTGGTCAAGAAAAGGTTTCTTGTTATATAATGAACTTAACATTCTTGAATAATATTCCTTTTCTTTTATTTAATTAAATGTGTTATAGATAAAGAAAACCCATGCACTCATTATTTTGTTATTATTATATGGGTATAAATAACCATTATGTATCATTATCATTGATTATAAAGTCATTGAATAGTTATCCCATGACTTGTATATATATAGGATTTTAACAAAACCTTTTGACATAGAAAAGGGATGTGATAGCCTAGACCACTAGGATTGTTTTCTTTGAAGCCCATTTATCATATCATTTGAGAGATATAACATTTCTTTGATTTTCCCTAGACCAATCCCAAGTTGAGATATAACAACATAAGCCTGAGAAAATCCATTTACGGGAGAAGTGGAAGCTCATCGAGATCGCCGCCCAAACTATGTTCACTAAACATCCACATGAATGCCCCACCACCACACAACATACTCATTGGGGAAATTCTGGTGTAATAAATGGATATTTAAAAATACCCTTTCATTATGATTATGTGCAATTTTTAATAGAATAATGAATATTCATTTATTTTATTATAGTTACTTTTAAATGATTTTTAATGAAAAAATATTATTTTTTATTTAAATTCAATTTAGAAATATTTTATGATGAATTAATGGATTCATTGATTAATTAATAAAATTATTATTACTAAATGTATTTTTATTAAATATAAATTATTTAATAATGTTTATGAATACAATTTTATTTTTTGGTACAGTTTGAAAACATTTATTTGTCAAAACCCATTAATTTTTAATAAATGTTAGTTTTTATTTTAAAAGTGATAATTAACTTGTTTATAATATTATTTTGATAAATGGAATATTATTTTTGGAATCAGGACTTTGAAATTATCCAATTGTTAATTTTTTATAATTTTTTGAGACAATCGATTTTTTTGGAAAAAATTAAATACCATATAAATATAAAATGTGTTCTTTGACATCATAATGACCAAATATTGGTGTGATAAAATAATATAAAAGGGATATTTAAAAAATATATGTATTTCGTCAAAAATAATTTGATTTGATATTTTTTTGATTAATTTTACAATTCCTTAGACGACACTCAAAGACTTTCAAAATATTTCAACTTTTTAAAATGATTTCTTTGAGAGTGTGACTCATATCCACATAAGAAAGCCTAATATATTAATACTTTCTACTATTGGCCTTATAAAATAATTTTTTACACTCCCCTATGGAAAAAATCATTAGAAAAAAACATGGGATGGTTGGTAATTTCAAATATTTAATTATATAGGTTCAAAAACCTAGGTTTGTGAAATTTTAAAGAATTATCCTCTAACTCCCTATATAAACCCACCCAACATCCCACTTATATTCACTAATAAACATTTTATCATGTCCCTATTCTTCCCTCCTCTCTATATATTCCTCCCATGGCTCCCAAATCATTCAATAATCCTCTATTCAAGCTCTTGAAGTCACATACTCAAGTAAGGGATTTCTTCCTTTCTCATTTTTGTCCAAATTACATTATGTTGGTCTTCCCTTTCAATTTCAATTACAAATTCTGGGTTTGGATTTAATACCTCCTTCATACTTTACTCCTTATAATTTAATGATTACATGCCTCTTTCTCCCTCATTAATCCCACCCATGTACACACATTACCATGCGGAAATTTCGTATGAGTTTTTTCGTTTCTCCTCTTTCTTCAGGTTTCATTATTATGTTACGCCTTATATTTCCAAATTCCATGTGTTTGTAAAGGTATCAATGTTCCCCCATAATTTTCCATTTCATGTAAATATGATGATATACCACTTTATTTATCATCAAACATTTTTATTAATTTTTATGTCATGTCGTTACGTTGCCGAAATTGCACCACGACTTTCAATGACAATATCATTGTGTAGTGAATACCATAACCAGTTCTTTATCAGGGGTATTCACCATTAATTATATATATATATATATATTGAATTGTATTTACATATATTTATTCTATGTTGTATTAACATTGAATAAATTATGATGTTTAATGATTCCATGTTATATGATCCATATGGCACACTTCTGCATAAAATGAAATTTTTATAAAGGGTGAGCCTGGATAGTGCTCTAATGCATTGGGTATTGTTTATTATCCTGATATTCCATGCACGATGAGAGTTTACTCATTTTAATTGATGCTCAATGAGGATTTACTAATACTAATTCACGTTCAATGATAGTTTACTCATGCTAATCCATGTGCATGAGCCTTGTTTCATTCTAATACCATGTTTTATGTCATTTCCACATTTCCATGTTATGATAATAATTATATATCATTCCTTTATATTCATGTTTCTCTTGTTCTCCATTTATATGACTATTTCCTAACATATACTATATTCTTCATTTTATGCCTTGTTTACTCCCTTACCAACTGTTATAGCTCACAATTTTCTTATGTATGTCCTTAGGTTATCCCATGAAATTATAACTATGAATGAATGTTTTGGTAATGTAAAATATTTTTTCAATAATTATTTTGTATTTTATGTTTTATGTTTTTATGTAATGATCCTACTTTCCCAATACACTAGACCTCTCGATCCTCGGAGTTGTTTTATGTGAATGTTTATGTAATAAATCGTGTTAATGTGTATATTAAATCCTAGGATTGTTAAAGTTGTTATCAAAGGATATATTTATTTATTTTAGGATTAGGATTAAAACCCCCCTAGTGATACCATTAGGTATAAGGAAATGTATAAGAAAAAAATCCCTATCATTTTTTGACTATATTGTATGTGTTTTATCAAAAAAAAAATACATCCTTATTTAGATGTGAACAAGTAGAGGTTTCTCTGGCACAAATATATCGAGGGTTAAACATTAAAACACCTATTTGAGCTAGAATCAAATTGGAACTGATGCATGACAATGGAAATTGATTAACTATTAGTTTGACAGTCTTAGGGGATATTCCTTTGTAAATTCATAAGTTTAGTATGGACAATTTTTAAGGGAATAAAAAAATACCCCTATGATTAAATTTAAGAAGTAGATCATGAATAACATATATTGAATCCTATAAATTCATATGATAAGGAAATAAATGTAATTTATATGTCATCCCATTTATCATTATATTCGCCTGTATGTGTTACCCATAAAATTCCTTTTATTCCAGCTAATGGCTGGTAATAGGAGGACTTAGGCTGACAACCGATGTGAAGATAAATATAATGAATGTTCTAATGAGGTGCCCAATCTGATGGAAGTGGGAATTATAATATTTTTCATGATAATATCTTAGTTAAATCTAGTTTTGAATAGAATCATGGGTTAGGAGGAACATCCAACCCCCACCCCCTAATTAAGAACAAGCCATAATCGAGTGATTCATAAGAAAAAGGCCTCTTACATTTAATGGATAAACTGATCCCTCAATCATTGAACACTGGATCAACTCCATTGAGAAGATCATCATCATCGTTTATTGTTATGAATAATAGATGGTTCTTCTAGCTGCTTATCATATATAGAGTGAAGCTAATAAATGGTGGACACCGATCAAAACTATGAAGCATGAGGAATAGATTGAGTAGATGGAATTGAAGGATTTTTTTAAAAAAAATTCAATAAATATTTTCTTTTCACTCACTGACTAAATATGTAAATAAACATCCTTTCCATCAAGAAACATAATGACGAATCCTTCATATCATAGAAATAAAACATTAAAAGGCTTGCACGATACGCCTCTGGCTTTGTCGTTACCCATAAATACTTGGTTGACCGCTTCTTTGGTGGGATAAAACCTAGACTATATAAATCCCTGGAGATCCGTGACTTTGATAGCTGTGATGAAATTTTATGATGATCTCTCAAAGTCAAAATGGTGATCAGTGAATCTAAGGGGTAACATGGGGATATGAATAGAAAATAGGACTTTTATTCTGGTGGTTCAACGGATAAATCCAACAGTGCTACAAAATTCCAACACCCCACTTGCCAAAGGTTCGTAAAGAAGAACCCCAAAAATTTTCTAAAGGAGAAGAGGTAATGATTTAGGTGTGGAAGCGAAGGGCACACGACCATTAATTTTTGACAAGAAAAACCTGCTTCTACGACAGAGGATAAGAACACATCATTCAACACTCAACACATTTTTTATTTCATCAAATGCAGAGAACCTTGGCAGTTTGCAAACCAGTCCCTAAGTCAAGGTTTTTCATAGGAAACAAACAAAATCCAAAGCATCAAGTGAAATAATTTTCCCTCACTACCGATGATTTAAATCTGAACATAAAAGTAGTGATTGGTACCACAGTTATTCATTCATGAATAGAAAACATACTTTTTAATTCTAATTCAACACATTCTTTTATATCATTAATGTTTAGTAGAAAAATACCAACACCACCACAAATCATGGAAGTATAAATATTTGGTATAATAGAAAATTGGTCAATTATTTCATACCTAGAATATAACTACTCCGCTATCAAAATTTTTGGATTGGTCTTACTAGTAAACCTCATCATATTTCCTCTCATGGAATTTGATGCAATTCTTGTCAGGGATTGGCCCTTGATATATAGAGCCAATATAAATTTCCATGAGAGGTAAATCACTCTCCATATGGAGAATCAAAACCAGATTCTATACAAGTGGAAGGATGAGGATAAATATTATTTAGAAACATCATCTCAAGAATGAATATTATTTCCCTATGCGCTGGTGTATCATTCTTAGATGATTGAGTCTATGTAAGGTATCATCCCTTAAGACAAGCTTATTATGTGGGAATTCGCTGAAGTGTTTCTCAAGAATTTCATTTTCTTCCTCCTAAATTAGAAGTTGAATTCTTGATTTATCCTTTACATTGTGATTTTCCAATAACCAAGACTCTATATTGAATGGTTGTTGTGGATCTTGAGGATATAATGACACAACTACAAGAATATAGATAAATTGCTTATATTCCCATGTGCTTCACCATGGGGTGAACCATTCCTCTTCGTTAATAATAAGTATGGGTCAACGTGTCTTTGCATTAATTATTTTGAGCTCACCAAAATCACAATAATGAAAAAGTATCATCTTCAATGAATTGATGACTTATTCGATCAGCTATGTTAAGAAAAATACTTCTCCAAGGTGGATATATTGTGAGGATATTACCATTTAAGGGTGAATAAGGAGGATATCCCCAAAACTGATTTTCATACAAGGTATGGTCACTATGAATTCATTATAATTCCTTTCTTACTCACTTATGCTCTAGAAATCATCATGGATGTGATTAATGGAGTCTTATGAAATTACCTCGATAAATTATTAGTAATATTTATAGAAGATATTCTAATATAATACAAAACCCAGGAAGAGAATGTGGAGAATATAAGTACTATACTAGAGACATTGCGAATGGAGATGCTCTAAGAAAAGTATATAATGTTAGATTTATGGTGAAGGAAGTCTCATTCACGGGTCTTTTAATCATAAGAAATGCGATATATATGGATCCATCTAAGGAAAATGCAATTGAGGGATGGCTGAGGCCAACATCAATGATAGATATATTTAGCTTCCATGGGTTTGTTGGATATTATCTCCAATTCGTGAGAAATTTCTCAGGATTTTAAAACCCTCATACCAAGATAATTCAAAAGGGATTCATGTCTTCTTGGAGTGATGAATACGATGATAGATTCAAGGAGTTGAAAATAATGCTTATCACTGCACCCATGCTCACACTACCCAAAAGAGGAGAATTCTTTATGGTATCCAATGATGCTTCGAAGAATGGAATGGGATGTGTGGTGATTAAAAATGATAGTCATTGAATATTCACAAATGCAATTGAATGTTAAAGAGAATAATATCTGACACATGATCTCAAGTTGGATACAATAATATTCACTTTAAAATTTGGTTACATTAGATCTTTGGGGAGATGTGTGAAATATATATGGATTGAAAAATCATCAAGCATATATTCACATAGAAAAAGATGAACATGTACCAAAGAAGATGGATAGATCTGATCAATGTCTATGACTACTCAATTCACTACCATTTGGGAAAGCGAATAATGTGGAAAACACTCTATGTAGAAAGGTTCCAGCTACTCTTACATTGATGAGAATTTGAAAGGATCCAATATTCTTATATTTGCTGAAATTGGACATGGGTATAATAAATAAGATAACATCATCAACCATTATACAAATGAATTATCAACCATCTCTTTTGGAATGGTTGAAGGATGATCAAAAGGATGATGTGGGACTTAAAAAGAAATCGGAAACTCTCTGAAAATGGAAATCATCGGAGTTCAATTTTAATGAAGAACAAAATGTGATAATATTGTCAAGACTATGTGTTCAATCAAATACAATGGTAATGAATGATATTTTGGATAATGCACATACTTTGAGTTTCTCTATTCACCAAAGAAACACAATGATGTATCGAGATATCCGAGAGCATTATTGGTGGAATAACATGTAGAAGGATATCGATGAGTATAAATCAACGTGTCTTGTCTGTTAGCAATTGAGGTCTGAGAGGCATAAGTATAAGGGTAAGATGCAACCATTACCCATAGCAACATTGAAATAAGAGAAAATCACCATGAACATTTTCGCTGGACTTCTGAAGAAATCCAATGGAAATAATGCTTTCTAGGTTTTTGTCGATCATTTTTCAATTAACACACACTTAATTGAAATTTGAGAGAATTTATCATTGGATAAACAAGAACAAATATACATCAGATAATTGGTAAGGCACCAGGGAGTACCACTATAGATTATATCCTATTGAGATCTAATATTCTCATCTATGTTTTGGAAGATTCTCCAAGATTCTCAAAATATTGAGGTGAACTTAAGTACGTCTTATCATCCTCAAACTAATGGCCAATCTAAGCGGACTATCCAAGCTCTTGAGGGCATATTGAGAGCGTTTTCAATAGACTTCAAAGAAGGATTAAATCAACATCTTCCTCTTTTTGAGATCTCTTACAAGAACAGTTTTTACTCAAGCATCCAAACAGATCCTTATGAAGCCCTTTATGGGACAAAGTTTAGAACACCAGCATGTTGGGATGAATTTGGGGAGTGAAAACTCCTTGGTCCAGAAATGGTCGATGAAATGGTGGAGAAGGTTATGACCATCTAGTAGCAGATTAAATCTACTCAGTGTTGACAAAAGTAATATGTTTAAAATCATTGAAGATACCTACCGTATGAAGTTAGAGACATATTATTCCTCATCACATCACCGTGAATAGAGTTATGAAATTTGGGAATAAGGGAAAGCTTATTCCATAATAAATCATCCCATTTGAGATCATTTATTGCATTGAAGTATTTTCTTATTGACTAGATCTCCAACCAATCACGTCTTAAGTACTTGATGTATTCCATGTATCACTCTTGAGAAAGTTCATACTTGGTCCATCGCATGTAGTCAATCCAGAGGTGCTACCATTAGAGAATGGAGTCCCCTATGATGAGTAGCTGGTGAATATCTGATATCGTAGGGAAAATATTCTAAGAAATTAAAAAATACCCCCAGTCAAAGTATTGTGGAGAAACTAATAGTTTGAAGAAGAAATGTGGGAACCAGAGGAAGTGATGAGGCAGAGTTACACTCATCTATTTTAGTGAGGGAAAGGGAAATTTCTAAGGGGAAATTTCCTAAGGGGGGAATATTGTAACTATCCAAAAATTCATCAATAATATTACATTTCATTTATTTAATTAAATATCTTATGGATATAAAAAAATATGAAATCATATTATTATTATTATTTGGGTTTTAATAAATGTTAAATAAATTTACCATTGATAATATAGCCATTGAATTGTTTTCACATGACTAGTATACACATAGTGTTCTAAAAAATCCTTTTGACATAGACAAGGAATGTGAAGGCCCCGACTAGTAGGATCATTCACATTGAAGCCCATTTATCATATATTTTGAGGGAGATATCATTTTATTGTTTTTCCATAGACCAAGTCCAATTTGATATCCAAAAACTTATGCATCAGTGAAACCGTTTATAAGAGAAGTTCATGTTTATCGAGATGGAGACCCAATCCATGTTCACAGAACGACATCAAGAAAGCCCCACCATCGCACACCATACTCTAATGGAATATGATGGTGTAATAAAGGGATATATAACAATACTATATAATTATTATTATATGAATTGTTTTGTATATAATAATCTGTATACATTCATTTTATTATTGTTACATTGTAAATGTTTTAAAATCCCAAATAGTATTTTTTTATTTAAATTCAATTAAAAAATATATTTTGACGAATTAATATATTTTTTAAATAAATAAATAAAATATTATTACTAAATTAGTTTTTATTAAATATAAATGATCTTATAATGTTTATGAATACAATTGTATTTTTTATTATGTTTCAAAAAATATTTTTTTCAAAACCCATGAATTTTTATAAATATCAATATTTATATTAACAGTGAAAATTCAAATATTTAGAACATTATATAGATAAAATTAGTATTATTTTTTAAATCATGATATCAAAATTATCCAATAGTGATTATTTCATTATTTTCTGAGATAATAAAATTTTTGGTAAAAACTAAATACCTTTTAAATATATAATGTGTTTTATGACATAATAATTACTCAATAGAGATGTAATGAAATACTATAAATGGGTTATTATGCCTATATATGTTTTAACTTAAAAATAATTTGATTTTTTATTTGTTTTATTAATTTTAACATTCCTTAGTGGACCCTCCAAAATTATATAATATTTAAACAATCTGAAATTATATTCTTTAGAGTGTGACTCACCTATACATAAGAAAGCCAATTATTTTATAAGTTCATAAATTTTTCTTATAAAATAACATTTTAACCTCGAATTTGGAAAAAAATTGGAAAAAAGAATGTGATGGTTTCTGTTTTTTAATATTTAATTATATAGGTTACAAAAACTATGTTTATGGAATATTAATGAATTCACCTCTCACTTCATATATAAAACCACCCAATATCCCACTTATCTTTATTAAAAATACTTGGACCACGTCCCTACTCTTTATTAATCTTTTTATAATACTCCCTAGGTAACCCAATCTCTCAAGGAGCCCCTCCTCATGCTCTTGAAGTCACATAATCAAGTAAGGGATTTCTTCCATTCTCATTTTGGTCCATGTTATTTATGTTTTCATTCCCTTTTATTTTAAATTAAAAATGTTGGGGTAGGATTTTGGACCTCCCCCATATATCCCTAATTATTTTTCAATGATTAAATACCTATTTCTCCTTCATCTATCCATCTTCTGGACACCTATTACTATGCTGAAATTTTGTAAGAGTTATTCAATTTCGCATATTTCTTTACGATTCTTCATTTTGTTATGCATTATATTTAAAAATTACAAGTTTTGTGACGTATATATATATGACCCAAATACACTAAATTTAATGTAAATATTATTAGATACCTCTTACCCTCTTGTCAACCTTTTTTTTGAATTTTTATTTCACACTATTATACTTCCAAAATTGCACCGTGATTTTCCAAGCCAAATTTATTGTGTATTGAATACCATACCCATTTCTCTATCAAGGGTATTAACCTTTATTCATAAATAAATTTTTAATGTTGTTTACATGTAAGTATACCATATTCCATTATAATGGAATAACTAATGATGTTGAATGATTCTGTGTTATATGATCAATGTGGCACACTTATGCACGAAATGACATGTTTATAAAAGGGGTACTCTGATAGCTCTGCAATGCATTTGGTGATATTTTATTCATGATATACCATGTGAAATAGGGGTTTAAAAATTCAAATTCAATTGAAATGAGGGTTTAATAATTATAATTCAAGTCAAACTAGGGTTTTCTCATGTTAATCCATGTGCAATGAGCCTTGGCTCATGCTAATATCATGTTGTATATCGTTGCCACATTTCCATGTTATGATAATCATTCTATATCATGAATTTATGTTCATATTTCTCTTGTGCTCTATTGATATACCTATTAACTAACATGTACAATATAATTTATTTTAGGTCTTGTTTACAACCTTACCAAGCTTTATAACTCCTCCTTTTTTATGTATGTCATTAGGTTATCCCATGCAATGTTATGTATGAAGGGATGTTGTGGCCATGCAAAAGAAGTTTTCAAAAAATATATTTCATTTTATGTTTTAAGTTAATCTTTAATGCTTCTATATTAACAGGGCCCATGACCTCTTAATCCTTGGAGTTTTCTTTAGTGAATGTTTAGATAATAAATCAAGTTAAAGTGTGATTCTTGTTAGAGGTGACGCCCTTGGCTTGCACTAATTTAAACCTCTTTGAGAGACTATATTTATATGTGGTGTCCTTTATAATAAAATTAATCATGATTTTTATGTTTATATGAATGTTTTTATGATGTGGGAGGAATGAAGAAATTTTTATATTGGAGGAGGCATGACACTATCGTAATTTTTTTAAAATGGAATTTCCCCCATGTTTTTCCAATGAAAATTAGATAAAATAATGGTAAAAGTTTGATAAATGGGTGGAAAGGATATAAATATGGATATAAAATGTAATTTGAACAGGTTTATATGTAACTTAGACACTTAATTTAAATGTTCAGTCCCTTGTTAAGATTAATTTTACCATAATCATAGTAATTAATTATAATTAATTTCACTAATATTTGTGTCAAAAAAATTTGACCTTATAAGACAATATAAATTATTTTGATTCCAAATATTTAATCCATTTTTATAAATTACAATCACAAAAGTGGAATAATTACATAAAATCTAATCCTGCAGATGGGTTGATAATACAGGCTTTTTAAGTAAAAATGTTCAAAACATTGCATTGTTTTTTTTATCAAATTTCAGTGTGAATTTGACACCAATATATTAAATTGGACTAATTAATTAAAAAATCACCTAATTAAATTTATAACCAATAAAAATATAATTTATTCTTATAAATATTATATGAAAATGGGGTTTTGCAAAAAATAGTACTTTCTACTATTTATTAAAAAATGAAACATCATAGAAAAATAAAAAACATTTAACCTAAACTAATTTTTATGTTCCTATTTCATATATTAGGTTTTTTTTTATATAAAATTTATAAAATTCCTAGAAATTTGATTTAAAATAGTATCTTCATTAAATGGTTGTAAAAGTACCTTGATAAAAATAGAGGTTTTAGGTGAAATATTGGGTTTGTTCTTATCTTATTGTTACCAACTATATTGAATTAATATAACAAATATTTCATTGAATATATAAAATATATGTTAAATTAATAACATTCAATATTTTTAATTAATTAAATTTGTTAATATAAAAAATCAGTGTGACCATAAATATAGTTTTCTATAAAATATTCCCATTCATTTAAATTTCATTATGTTAAATTATAATTTATTTATAACTAATGATTTAATTTTATATTTGTGTAAAACAATAATTTTAAAATTTGATTAAATAAAATTAATAGTGGATTATTTATATCTTATTATAAAAAATAATAATATTTTAATAATACATTTTTTCGATAAAACATGGTCTTGTGTGTAACGCAATCCATTGAAAAAATTACTGTTGCATGTCACAAATGATAACTCAATACCACATTCATTTCAATCTATATAAAAAATTAATTTATTTTGTATAGTTAATATATTATAAATTATCACGATATTATATTCCCTTTAAATTCATGATGTTCTGTGTCATTCACACTATTGAATACAATATTCATACTTTGGGGAGTTATATTGTCCCCATCTTTATTAAATTGCATCCGAAAAATTTAAACATGATCCTAGTAATGTATTGTCTGATATATATTATATTTAAAATCCCACATTGTGAGAAGGGTTTGTAAAAAAATCCTATAGATAAGAGATAACGGGAATTATAAAGGTATCATATACTAATATATAACATGATTTCTGAGTACAATTAAATTAGTGGAATGTAGAGATACATATAAGGAAGAAAAAAAATATTTTTTAGGATTTATTGAGGTCTTAAATCACAAACAAGATAATGTTCAATGGAATTTTTATGGCCTCATAACAATAAACATGTAATGATTTTAAAGGGCATCAATTCAACAAAAATTAAGGTATTACGAAAACCTATTTTTTCATCATTTTCCAAAATTTGATTTATTCCGTTAGTGCCAAAAAATATAAAGAAATTTACTTACACAATATTTCTTATTATTATGTGAAAAATTATATATTTTGTTTGTTCTTTGATTAAATTATATTTCATCCCCCACATCAATAAATAGGTATACAAAACATGAATTCTTGAATATCTAAATTAAACATTTAATATATCGTAATATCCATAAAACAACGAAATATATAATTATTGTTCTATAACTATTCTAAAAATACTATATGGTTAATAAATTAATCATTAAACATACAACATAACACTACTAGTTCATCTTTAGTATTTACAAATCATATTTTTTAACCAAAAATAGTAGAATTTTAACCTGGACATTGAGTACTATATTGGTTGGCCTTAAACCCTTATCATCCTTTGGTCGTGGGTTGATGTCCCATGACCATTTAGAACTCGATGAGTTATCACCTGATATACTTGTTTTTCTTTTCTAAAACCATACTAATATAACATCCAAAATAAATATGATGGACATTCTTCCAATAATTTTAATCACTAAATATACCTTTAACTATGTTTTTAATATAACCCCAATACTTAAATACCTCGTCCATTTTATTTCAACACTGGCACTTCTGTGGACTCTGGTTTAACCTAGTTCATTCATTTTCATTGTCTATTGATATCATTAATAATTTTTTGTAATGAAAAAGAAAAATATGTTAAGCATATATATCATAAGTGTCAAACTTGGTGGAATTATGGCCCATGTTCGTGTATCATGGTGCACTGAGTTAGGCCCAATAGACCTTTTTATATTTGTTACTCTTAGGTACATCAGTTCTAGAACCACATCCATGTATAATATCTATATTGGGATATATTTCTAGGAAATTTATATAATCTATATCTAATAGAAACAATGGAATTTTATTCTATAATTTTCCTCAATATCTACCATATGTTACTATTAAACGTCATTTGATACTAAATATTATTACCAAACCCTAGAGGGACAAGAATAATAGTACCATTAAGTTGAAATTATTATATTGGAATATAATCTTGAAGGACTAAAGTGTTTGGTAGTCTTGGTAAACATGATACATTCATGAGTCTTGTATTAAAAATGATTACACTAATTACAACATATTCATTCTCTTCTGTTGAGGATAATAAAATTAATACATCTATTATATCCTAGTACATCTTCCATAGTGTGCCATTGGATTCCTAGAGAAAGGAAGAAAATAAGGGTGACCTAAAAAATATCAATAATTATAATGTATAGTGGAATAAATAATGAATCAATGAGAATAATAAATATGGAAAGGAAAAAAATAGAACAGTCATGCCAAAAATAAATTGAATTGGTAAACAATATAGAAACTCAATAAGTGAAAACATGTTTTATTTAGATGACTAGATAATAAAAAACAACATGTCAAGCGAAGACACAAAAAAGAATTGTTTTTTAATCAATGAAATCAGAATGAAATCCATCCATAGACATGTTGATGTAAAATATCATGGATAAATAATAAAGGAATATATATAAATAAAATTACTACTTATTATAATTATTAATTTCTTAGGAACATGAAAACCTACACCTTCAAGACCATTCATAATATTGTTTAAAACTACATGTGGAAAACTGTTTAATATGACCAACTAATTTTTCTCATGAGAACCTATCGATGAATCAAAGTGTTATCTAATGTTTATGACTGACACTTCATTTCCATTCAAAATCATTCCTCGTACTGAATAATGAAAATAAAAAATACGACTTATAAAATATCCATATTAAATATAAGATACATATTTATCAATATTTTACATATAATAAAATAAATATTAATGTAAACGATGTATGAAAAATGGTGGATGGTTTAGGAAAAAATTATATCCATGAAAAATGATATGGAAATTTAGGGTAAATTCAATGTCAAATGATCATATGAAATTCAGTATTTCAAGGGGACTTAAAGGAATCAAATAAGTGAATTCCAATACTATCCTTTGACAAATCAATCATAACCCGTCCATAAAAAAATTAAGAATGTTATTAGTAAAACATATCCTAAGAGGATTAGAAATAATGGTTTATTGACATTGATTAATATAAATAATATAAATAGATCTTTTAAAAACAATCTTTAGGAAAATATCCTTTTTATTTTGATAAACACTATGAATATTATTATTCGAGAAATTATTTTTTTGAAAATTACATTTAAAATAATTTTAATTAAAAATCAACCTTCTAAACTTGCAAAGGAATCTTCAATGAAATGGTCAAAGGTAAAAATTTTCATGTCCTATGAGGTAAAAAAATTCCTTTTGTAAGTTAAAATGGAAACAAAATTCATTTTTATAAAAGTGAAAAAAATATTCTTTTGAAAAAATTAGTAAAATAAATATCTGTAAATATAACATTAATGAATCATTTTAGAATGTTTAAAAAAAATTATTAATTTGTTTATAAAACATGGGTTTTAAAAAAAAGGTTCTCTGACTAATTAGAGAAACAAATTTTGGTATTCTTGAAATCATTTTCTTAAACATTTAATATACAACAGAGTGAAAAAATGGTATTGTTATTTGATACAGATCATAAATGACTGTATCATAATAAAATGAATGGTTTTATTATGGAATTACCAAATTATTTCATCTTATGGAAATTCTGGTGTAAATAATCCCAAAGAAGATTATTTTATTAAATAAACCATTTAAATAATTATAACATTAGATTGAGAATCTATCAATTAATAGATTATGTGTATCGAATTTAAATACACATATCGAAGTGGAAGTACACCAATAGATAGTTAATGTTATTATAAAAATAATAAAATAATATTAATGACATAGAGTTAGTAGTATAACATAATGAAAATATATTGGTTTAAGAAATTCTTTTCCACTTGGTTACATTTAACTCAAATCACCTTAGATAAATTAATTCAAATTCAATTTCAAAATATCAGGAATAACGAATGAATCCTGATATTATATTACTAATTGGTAGTATATACACCATATATAAAAAACTAGTATTACAAAAATAAATCTATTATTTCAAGATAATGTTTATAATCACAAGAGGAAGTCAGATTGAAAAGATAATCATTAAAAATATTCTTGAGGAGAATAATCTCTAAAAATTCGAAAGTGTCCCATATCTGATTGAAACAAGTTAATCATAATATGAATAAAGTATTAATTTGATATGAAACATATAATATCACGATAATAAATATATTAATTATATAATATGTCAATAGGAAATATATACACCATATAAAAGAGACATGATTCATAACAAAAAATAAGTCTCAATAAAATGTTAATTGTGATGAAATATCTTACCTTATGTTTCATTTTTGGGGGAATACCATTTTACTTCAGGTATAATAGTTTAAAAAATTTCACCATATAATAACAGAACTATATTAAAATTTATAATATAATTTTTATGATATTATAAATTATTCTTTCCCATTTGTTAAAAATCTTTCATTATTTTCACTATTTCAGGCATCAACTGCCCAGTTTTTCAAGTATGTTTTGAATTGTTATTTATTGTTTATATCATGGTTTTATAATCTCCATATTTTAAAATATGATATTAATATAATATATATTAATTATATATGTATTTATAATAATACATAATAATTAATGATAAGAAATTAAATGCACCTTTCATTGAAAGGGTACGTCGTATGCACACATGAATATTGTTTTCAATTATTTTTTGTATTAAAATAATGAAAATAAAATAATATATATGAATATTATAATGAAAGTATAATATATTTTTCATATATATTATATAGTTTTATTAAAACTTCTTTTTATAAGTTCCATTTATAGTTTGAATGACTTATATCACTCTGAGGGGGTGGTAGTCCACACTTCCACACGTGATGTTATCATATTCCCAAAACAAATATAGTTAGTAAAGGATTGAAATGTAAAAGAATTAATGAATTATAAATAAATTATAATATCAAATATATAATGTATAATTTTTTTAATCATAATTTCCACAATAATTGGTGGTAATGGAATAACTAAAATCATTATTTAATGAAGCAGAAGTTCGTCGTACACATAAACGGTAATAACATTACCCATTAGATGGAAGTTTCTTTAAGTGTAATAAGAAAAATTAACCAAAATAACATTTAAATATATTTATTATATTGGGTTTTTATATAATCATGGAATAAGGAGAATTGGAATAGTGTAGAAATACACAAAACTGAAGAGCATGAGAAAAGATGTTACCTTTTCTTTGGGTAAATCCTTTTGGTTTTCACCAAAATATATTCCTTGAATGAATTTATGACCAAGGGACAATTCTTGGATTTGTTTATGAATGTTGGGATCATATTGTATTATATATTGGTTGATCCAACATGTTTTTATTGGTGTTATAAAGTGAGAGGAAAGGATGCCTTTTATTGTGGAGGAGGAGTGGCACTCTTATAAATTTTTTGAAATAGAATTCCACCCACGTTTTTTCCTAAAAAAATTGGATCCAATAATTATAAATAGTATATAAAAAGGACAATATAGTCTCAATATGTCCATAAAATTGATTTTGGACAAGTTTATATGTTATTTCTTCCCTTAATATTAATTTATGGTCCCTTGCTATACTTAATTTGATCTTAATCACTCTAATTAATTTTAATTAATTTCACTAAAGTTTTTGTCATAAAACAAGTTGATATTTTTATAACTATAAATTAGAACTTTTAGAAATCTATAATCCATGTTTCCATATTCCAATAAGAAAAACGGCATATATAAATTTAAATCTAATCCCGCAAATGGGATGAAAATGTTGGGTTTTAAAGTAAAATAATTCACAGGTTTGCGAGCTTTTCATATCAAATTTCAATGTGAAATTGAATCCAATGAACAAAATTCCATTAATTAATAAAAAAATGTACAAATTAAAAATTAATACCAAAAAAAAATTAATTTATCTTTTCAAAAAAATTAAACGAAAAAGCGTCATTGAATTAAAATTCTATATTTTTAACTATTCATTAAAAACTAAATCATCATAGAAAAATACAAAAAATTTACCCTAACGAAATTTTTAGGTTCCAATTTCAAATATTAAGTTTATTTTGATGTATAATATTTATAAAAGATCAAAAAAATATATTTAAAATAGGCTATCCATTATAAGGTTGTAAAAGTACATTTAAAAAATATTGGGTTTGATGTTATCATAATCTTATCAAATTTATTGAATCTGATGTTTACTAACTCAGTTTCATGTTCTTTGAAAGTTATAATAATTTATGCCATTTTTTTATATTAAATATATTATAAATTCTCGGGATATTATATTTTCATTCTTCTATGGATTTCTGTTACATACATGCTTTCAAATGCAATATTTTTACATTAGAATTTTGAGGTGTTAGATTGTACCCACCTTAATTAAATTTCTTAATCGCAATTGAAACATGCTCTTCGTAATATATTGTCTTATATTTTCAATGTATTAAATACCACATCATGAAAATGGTTCTAAAAAAATATTCTAGAAAATAGAGAATTATAATTACAGATGTCAAATAAAATAACATATAACCAGGTCATTAATTATGATAACATTGCTGTAAAGTAAAGATATATACATAGATAAAAAACATAAAAAATTATAGGGAGTGATTAAGGAAATCAATTATAGTCAATTTAATGGTTAATGGGATGTTGAGGGCCTCAAAGCCATAAATATGTAATGATTTCAAAGAAAATCATTTCAACAAAAATTAATGTATTAGGAAAACATTTTTTGATCATTTTCTTATTGTTGAGAAATTCTTTGACTAATTAAAAATTTAATAAAATTTACATACATGACTTGTTTTAATTTTATATAATAAATTCCACCTTTTTGGCTTAGATAAAATTAAAATATATCTGATACTTCAAGAAATAGATATTGATAAATTAACATTGATTCCAGATGTAATTAGATAAACATTTAATGGATGATAAGGCCCATAAAAGAGTGAATAGTCTAACTATTATTCTCTAGCTATTATTAAAATACAATATAGTTAATATATTAATCTCTGAACCTTACATGTAAAAATACTGATTCATCAAATTTTGAATCTAAAAACAATGTCATTTTAACTAGGACATTATGTATGTCGGTGGTTTTCATTAAACCCTTATCAACCTTCAGTCATGGTTCTAGTCCGGCAACCTTGTTGTATTGAATGGGTTGTCACTCAGTATACTGGTTATTCCTTTCTAAAACCATATTAATATATCTTCTATAATAATCATTATGGACATCCATGAAATACTATTAATCACTAAAAAAAATTATCTGCGGTTTTCAATACAACCTCAATACTTAAATACAACATCCATTTTATTTCATCATAGGTCCTTCTTGGTCTAAGGGTTAACCATGGTCATCCATTGTGATTATATATTGAAATCATTCATAATTGTTTGTAAATAAAATGTAAATAATTCTATGTATATCCTCTGGAGTTTCAAACCAGTTGTAAAGTAAGGTCCATTTTTATGTACTAGGTTTGGCTGAGTCAGGCCTGACACACCTTGTTGATGTTTTCTCTCCTAGGTAAATCTATACTAGAACCACGTCCAATTTTAGTATCTAAACAAGGAGGTATTATTAAGAAAACCACATGGTCTATGTCATACTAAATATTTAGGATATTATTATATAATTATATTCAATGTATAACATAGAGATATGTTCTATAACTCATGTTTTCCCCAATCAAGTTCCCAAATTTTCTACTAAAATTCATTTGATAACAGTTCTAGTAACCCAAACCTAGATGTCCTATATCCGGTGTCTACCACTATTACATAGATATGATTATAAAGGATCAGATTGCTATGGACTAAAGAGTTTAGTGATCTTGGTATATAGAGTACATATATGATTATTGTATTAAAAATTATTAAACAAATTACATCATAACTTATTCTTTATCAAAAGATAATAAATTTATTTTATCTAGTATATTCATGTATATATTCTATTGTATTCTTCTAAGATTCTTGGGGAAATTAATGAAAATAAGGGTGATCTCAAATTATATGTAAGGGTAAAGTATAGAAAAAACAATAATTAATCAATGAGAAAAATCAATATGTAAATGAAAATAACTAACGACAATTTTCTATAAATAAATTGAGTGGATAAAAAATATGTTAATTTAATAGCTAAAAAAACATAGCATAAATATAACTAAAAAAGGAAAAAAATATATAGAATGGTATGAAACTAAAAATACATCCCATTTAATCAATTAATGGAGTATGAGATGAATCCATATAAACATCGACACAAAATCTCATGGATAAAAAATAAAGGAATATAAATGCAGTAAATTATTAATTGTTGGACGTTATGTATTAGGCCCATGAAAACCTATACCATCAATGCCTTTCACATGACGGTTTAAATTTACAAGTATAAACCAATTTAATTTTCATAACTATTTTTTTCATGATAACCCGTCGACACATCAATGGGAAATATAATGCTAGTTATCACTTGTTATTTCGAGTCCAAACAATTCCTTATATTGAATAATGAAAAAAATAATATGCTTTATCAAATATCTATATTGAATATAAGATATATATTTATCAATATTTTCCCAATTAATCAAATATCATTCAAAGTAAAAAAATGTGTGAAAAATTGTATATGGTTCGGGAAACAATCATAACAATGAAAAATGATATGTATATTTAGGGGATATTAACTGTCAAATTATTATAGGAAATTGATTACATCAAGGGGTCTACAACGAATGAATTAAGTGATCATCAATATTGTTCTTGGCCAAATAAATTATAAACAATATAGAGGAATTATAATGACAATATCAATACAACATATAACAAGTGGATTAGAAATAAAGGGTTGTTATCTTTGATGCATAAGAGTATTATAAAAATAATTTTTGAAAACATTCTCAAGGAAAATGAAATTTTTATTTTTAGAAACAATATAAAAATTAATTTTTTGAAAAATAATTTTTTTTTAAAAAATATTCACAATTTATCCATTTAAACTTGAGAGTGAAGCTTTTGTAGAAATAACAAAGGTTATATTAGTTCATGTCAAATGAGGTAAAAATAAAATTTCTTTTTTAAGGTATAATGGTTATAAAAAAACCTTGTTTTTTTAGAAAAAAAATTCATTAAAAAAATTAGTAAAAATTTATTCAATAAACCATTTTTTATAGGTAAAACAATTTTCAATTTTTTTTAAACTGGGTTTTTAGAATAAAACAGATTCTATGACTAAATAGAAAAATAGATTCATATGTTCTTGGAAACATTTTCAAAAACATTTTATATACCAATGTATGTAAAATAGAATAATTATTTGATAAAGGTCTTGAATTATTAGAGGATATTAAAATTAAAGGATATATTAGTCAATGATAAATTAAATATTTTGAAAATTTAGTTGTAAAAAATTGGGAACAATATGGTATTATATAGTAACTCTTGAAAATATTATTATGTTGAAGTGTGATTCATTAAATGAGTATATTATGTGTATCAAATTTAAATCTAAACAAGGAAGTGAAAATACATAAATAGATAGCCAGAGACATTATTCATATACTTATATAATAATAATGGCAATGGGGTAGTCTAATAACCCAATGAAGAGAAAATGGTTTATGAAATTATTTTTAACTTGTTAACTTTCCGCTAAAATCCCCTTATATGAAATAATTCAAATTCAAAAAACATATATTGAAGAATGAATAAATCGTGATATTATATGAAAAAGTTGAATTATATGCACTATATATATATAATTAGATTCACAACGATAGTTTTATTATTTAAATATAAAGTTAACAATCATAAAAGGAAGTTATATTTCAAATATAATGATTAATAATGTTCTTGAAGAGAATACTTTTTAAATATTCCAAAGTGTATCATAGCACATTAAAAAAATTAAGTCATAATCTCATTGAAGGAATAAAATTAATTGAAACTTATAATATCATGAAAATAAATATATAAATGATATAACATGTTAAAGGGAATTATTTACACCATATAAAGTAGATATGGTACATAACAAGAAAAAAGTACCAATGGAATGTAAATTGAGATGAAATCACTATCCATTGGTTTCCTTTTTGGGTGAACATACTTTAAATTACTATATCATTGATTTAAAAATGTCACTAACTATTACTAGAACAATACTCAAATATTTAATATCCTATTGTGTCTTATTTTAATATCTTAATTTGAGTTTCTTTAATAATTATTTGACATTTTCACTCTTTCTGGTGTTAATTTCCCAGTTTTTCGAGTTTGTATTAACTATTTAATTTTTTTTCCTTTAATGGTTTCAACATGTCCATATTATAGAACATTTTGTAAATTAAATATATAGTCTTTATATATGTATCTATAATAATCCATAATATTAGGAAATTAGAAATGGAATTCACTGTTCATAGAGACAGTAGGCCCTACGTACGTAAGAACACTACGATTATTTCTATTCGATTTTAAAATAATGAAAATAAAATGATATATATGTATATTATAATTTTATTATCAAATATATACAATATATATTACATAGTTTTATTAAATCCATTCTCTATATGTTTCGTTTATATATTCAACTGGTCACATCACTTTAATGGGGCGGTTGTCCACAATTCAAAAGTGATGTTATCGTATTCCCACAAAAACGAGTGCATAAATGAATGTGTTTTAAAATAATTATATATATATAAATAAAACATAAATATCATATATATAAATATATTTTACATCAAATTTACCACTATGATATGAGGTAATGGAATAATAAACAATTATCATTTCGGGAGGTGGAAGTTCTCTATACACAGAAACGGTAATTTCGTTACCAATTATGTAGAAGTGTTTGTAAGTGTATGTCCAAATTTTAACATGAAAACAAATAAACATATTGAGGATACTAGTGTTATTATATATTCATATAATAAATAATAATGAAATAGTGGATAATGAAATAAAACTAAAGAGCTTGAGGAAAGATGTTTCCTCTTATTTGGGTAACTCCTTTTCTTTACACCAAAATGATAACTTGGATAAAATTATAAAGAATAGGGGGATTAGAGGATAATAGGATGAATTTTGGGATCATATTTTAGATTAAGTTCTTCAAACCATAGTGTCTTGAGATATTCACCAAGGTTAGAGTATATGAGGCCTTTTTATAGTGGAGAAGGACTGACACACTTGTAATGTTTTGGGAAGGGAATTCCACTCAAATTGTTTCTATTAAAATTGAATAGAATAATGTTAAAAAATATATAAAATGGAGGAAATGGTACCAATATGAACAAAAAATAGATTTTTGACAAGTTTCTATGTCATTTGGGAACGTAAGTTTTATATTTAGACCCGTTTTGGGCTTAACTTCACTTTAATCATTGTAATTACTTTTACTTACATTTAGAAATATTTTTTCCTCAAAAATAAATGTTGAACATACTATAAAATATAAAAAAATATTTATTCCAAATATTTAATCCATTTTTCTATATTCCATTTATATAATTGAATCAAATTTATTAAAATCTGATCCCATAGATGGGATAACTATACAAATATTTAAAGTATAAACGTTAAAATATTTACTAAGTTTTTATATACATTTTTACTGTGAAATCGATTACAACGACCTAAATTGGATTAATTAATAAAAAATTTATCTAATTAAATTTTAATACCAATAAAAATATAATATAACTTTATAAATATGTTATATTAAAAAAATGTTTTGGATTAAAATTATTTATTTTTTCACAATTCATTAATAAATGAGATGTTACAAAAAATATAAAAAAAATTTACCCTAAAATAATTTTAATGTTAAAAATTAAATGAATATATTTAATTAGATATTGAATATTTATAAAAATTACGAAAATATATTATCTTTACTAAACTTTTCTTCTCCAAGATAATGTGTCACCTTCCCATTATTCCACATCACCCCCATTTTCTTATTCATGTCTCTAAAACCTAAAAACTCAACTGTTATCTAACCCCCGATCAGGAATTTACTCCATTTCACACTCCCCTACATTAAATCCCTCCTGAAATCCCCTCTCCCCGCTCTCCAATTCTTACTCCCCACCACAAATTCCCTAGGATCCCAATCCCCTCCCTGATTCCCCTCTCCCGCTCCCCTTACGGATTATCCCCTCCAGCCTACACATCTCCGGCTCGTGATTTTCATCGCCAACTCCAACGATTCCTGGTGGAATTCATCTCCTCAAAGCTATTCTAAGTGCAACACCTCTGATTCTTTCTATACTGTTGACTATTCAAAGTTTTTGTTTTCGTAGCCCAACTCAACTCCTCATTCTAATTCATACATTCTTCATTGTTCAGATCCCTTACCCATTAAAACCCTTGCTCATGGTATCATCTTCAGTCAGAAACCCAGTTCATATAAAACTCACAATTTCATTCCTGGTTATGTAGATATGGAAGGGACATGGTATTTCATCAATGACTCAGCATTTTAACATTTACTAATGAGAGAACCTAGATAAATCGAATTATGTATCTGCTTCCATCCCACACAGCTCCCACTCATGATTTTTGTCTCCTAATATAATGCTTCGAGGCGGAATTCATCTCCTTACAGGTATGCTAAGTGAAACACCTATGATTCTTTCTAGAATTCTGACTATTTATCGGTTTGGTTTTTGACGCCCAACATTACTCCTCATTCTAATTCATACATTTGTACTTGCTCGGATCCCTTACCCATTAAAACCCTAGCTCTTGGTCTTACCTTCAGTCAGAAACATAGTTCATAGAAAACTAAAAATTTCATGCCTGGTTATGCAGATATGGAAGGGACATGGTATTTCATCAATGACACATCATTTCAACGGTGTCTGAAGCGAGAACCCATATAAATCGAATTATGGATCTGCTTCGAAACTCGGAACCGACTCAACTCGGACAACCTACATTAATTTCTCTTGCATGGTTCTGATTTTTTTTGAAATGTCTCATAAAACCTTGTCCTTATGATCTAATTTTTTGTCCAAAAAACTAACCTAAAGTCAGTATATTATTTTTTTACTATTTCAATAATTTTTCTTTATTTGATATAACCTTTTTCTTATAGGAATTTTGATTAGTCATTTATTTCTCTTTGATTTTCATTTTTAAGGTGTTGGCCTCCTCCACATCAACTCTCAACTATTGATGTATTGTTAGTATTTGAATTTTTTGACTAACGATCGATAAATAATACTATTTTGGACAAATATTTATTCTCATATGTAGTATCAGCATACATTTCTAAGCACCTATCTTATAGAACTAATAAATACCAAAAATTTCATATTTTATAATATATTTCTATCCCCAAATAGACCTTCTTTCATCATATAGGTGATGGTAATACTAAGGTCAGTTATCTTCATTTCCAATAGTTTCATTTCACTTAATTTAACTATGTTTAAAATGAATTTTTTAGTGCTGACAATATTAGATATTTAAAACAATTATACTATTAATGATACTCATAATGGTTCATTCAATCTCTTTTTCGATGCATATAACTCAATTGTATATTATACACTAATTTTTTTATAGGGGGAAATAATTTTTATTCTAATGCAGTCATTTTTAATGTTGGATTTTCTACATTCTATTATCTACCCACTTGGTTTAAATAATTAATTACTTATCACTATAGATGTTTCATTTTTTGTCTGAGGTATATGGATTTTTTTCTCTAATCCCATTTGGCTCTATATTGATGTTGTTTTAAAATTTTAGGCTAACTCCAATTATAATAGATAAAACCAGTTCAGTGGAATCCAGATTCTTGTTATACTGCATTTCTTTAATTTTAGTATGTGGCAGCAGATTCTTGAATATTACAGATACATTTTTTACATCATTTATGATTAAATATATAATTTTTATTTAAATTTATGGACTTTATTGTATTGATATCATTATTTTTTATAATTTCAAATTGTGCCCTATAAATTTTCTTAATCTAACATTTATGGGATGTTTATTGTCATTTTTACTATATTAACCTATTTTTATTATTCCATGTTTCTAATTAAAATTGGGTAGGGGCACAAGGATGATGAAATACTTCTTTGGTACCACATAATGGTATGAAATTAAAATTAGTGGAACGCTTTTTATGATAAAATGTTTTTCTAGCATCAAAACATATGATATTTCATTTTAAATTGCAAACATTATAAATTATTCATATTCAATTTTTACATTCATTTTTTAATAATGATAGAAAAAAATGGTCATTAGAAGATGTTCTTTTCCATTCAATGTTAATCATTAAATAATCAATGCAATGTTTCCTCCCATTGCAGAACCATACATGACTAGACTTCTCATTGGGTCATTCCCTTTCATGGGCTCAACAAGGGAGGTATCCCATCAAACACAAGTTGTGATGATTGTATTCATATAGTAATGAAATTTTTTAATTTTTTAATATGTATTCACTTATGTGTCATTGAATATTTTATATGCACTTATTATTTACATAGCTTCGAAGTTGAATAGAATGGTGACCTTTATTCTTATGCTATCCTGAGTTCCAATATGTCCTTATATATATTATTTAATTCAATATCATCTTGTCAGATCTTCTAAAGTGGTTGAGAGCTCCTTTTCAAATCATCTTCGCATGGGTGAATCTATAGAATCAGTGGAAAAAAATCTGGAATCCCCTCTGTTTATCCATTACATGTCACTGTTTAAGTGATCTTTAAAACCAGAAGTACATCACTCTTGACATTGAGTTAAGAAACATTAACATTCAATAAATCATTATATTTTTTTCACGTTCATGTTGTTAGGTCTTTTGATGTGGTTGAGGGATTCTTGTTGATGCTATATAGCTTGGGTGAATGTCTCAATTTAGGGGAATGATATCTGTGTACCTCTCCGCTTACCCAGGATTGGTCTGTGTTCATGTAAGTTGTAAAAATAGTAACCTTGATAGGTGTTTTTTTCACTGCCTTCAATTTTGATTTCATCTTTGGATTAGACAATAATTTTTTTATTGTATCGTTTTCATTATATGATTTAAACACAATTCGGTTTTTTGTCTCATTTAACAATTTGTGAACATCAAATTACTGATTAAATAATTAGAGTGGTATGTACTTTTTGTAACTTATTGATTTAATTCATCACTTAATGTTCAGAAATATATTGATTGAATTTTATGATGATGATCTAGGGAAACAGATAGTTACAATAACTCATGACGATGCAACATCCACAAGCCATGCCAATGAAATGCATCCCCGATTAAAAGAAAACATAAAATAGAAGACTTCCAAAGCTGATTGACATTATGTGGAACATATGAAATGTATAACAAGAACATTGTTGAACCTTTTTTTCAAATTATATGACACATTTTTATATCAAATTTTAACTCTAATTTTATTATAGGATATAGTAATGTTGTTATAACAGATACAACACACACGGTTATTCTTTCTCACCGGTATAGGTTGTATATTGTACATTTTTTCCTATTTATTTTTATTAGATATATTATACTGATTCATCAATCACCATCTAGAAGTGGTCACCCAAGGCACCATAGATGCACACTTCCAGAAGTCTTGAAGTAAGAGGGAGGAACCTGCATGTGACAGTCTGACCTGCACTCCAGATATAGTTAATAACTATTGTTATTGTAAAAGTTTTTGTAGTTACCTTATCTATAAAATATTTATGTATATAATTTATGTTATGTTTCTTTAATTTCAAAACAATATCTGTTAGTTCTGTGTCAAAATTTCAAATATCCTATTTCAATGTTTATTTCTACTATTTCTTATTTGAAATGTATGATACTTCATTTTTTATTTTATCTTTTATTCCATTTCATATAAAATCATGAAAATTACTATTGTGATTATGAATGATAAAAATCCACAACTATTCCAATGATTTACATTATTGGGTCCAATTCATGTAATATTGCTTGTACCGTTGGCTCCAATCATTGTAATTGGCTACAAATTATCATTATTTTGAGAAATTAGAGAATCATTCAAAGGTATATTTTTTCCTAAGATCTCATCTTCGTGTAATTTATAGGAGACAACTCCAAAATTTTGCGGTTTAAAAATATTCATACTTATAACATTTTGAATTCCTTATCATATTACTAAGTTAAATCTTGAGTTTAAGGTCTAATCTCATCGAAAATTAAAATAACTGTCTATTACTCTATTATCAATGGATAAGTAATCCATAGGATATTATAATACTATTGTGGATGTCACTTATTCTATTAATTATGAAAAAAATTATTCACATTCATGATCCCTCTAAAATAAATAATGTTCTCTTTCAATATTCACATTATATTTGACTGGAAAAAATTTCATCAGAGAAAAATACCACAAGTAAAAATTATTCCTTATTACTTTCGCTCCAAAAATTTTCAAAACCTTGAAATTGATAGCCTATTAAAAAACATATATAAAAATTCAAAAATATTAGTGTCAATATACATCCAAATGGATATAAGTTCCCAAATTATTCTGGATATAACACATTTAAGGATATCTCAAAAAACAGAATCACTTATCTATGAAGAAAAGATACAAAGAAAATCATAAATTGGTATCTTTTCAACTTCATTGGATCTGATTAATTTTATATTGGATATACCTAATGATAACATTTATTAATTGATGTAGGTCCTTGAAAACATTTTTATCATTATCTAGCACTCAAAAAAATATCTTTCAATATTTAAAAGGGATAAATTCATAGATAAAAGAGATGAAGGTATTAGGGTCACATATGGGAAACCTCAATTTTATTTAATCATCATTTAAACATGCACATATCATTTATTCTACGTTTTTATATGTCTGTATGTAGGATTGAGATGTTTGTATCTCTTATTTAATATTATATAATTGAAAAAAAGACAAAATTCAAATTATTTTTCTGGTTTAGGACTGTTGATTTTTATGAATATGTGAACTTTGTTATTCAAAAAAATATTGCTTTATTTTTTGGATTTAGTTTCGAATGGTTGAAAACAAACATAAATTAATGTGATTAAATATTCTTATCATGGATTGTTATTTGAAATTGATATCATTCAACCTCACAAATTATTGCCTAAAAACTTTTTGATGGGCTGACTGTACAAATTTATCTTTTTTATTGATATCATTACTATGTATTGATCTTTAAAAATGTTATTATATGTGTACAATAAAATATTTGAATATTTTGAATCTCACGACTTATTGTAGTTACATTTTCAGATTGGCTGACTATACAGCTGCTACTTTCTGAAAAACATCAACGTATGTAAACATCACAAATTTTTCTACAACTACTAAATTAGATTCTCTCATTTTGTATTAAACTAATTCATCATTTCTCATATTTATTACTAAAAATAGTATTATTTCTGTAATTACTCATCACTATATATTTCATTGTACCGAATATTGTTTGATGTAAATTCAGTTGAAATTGACTTTAAATCAACATCCTAAAAACATAGAAATTTTATTGCTCTAAATTTCTCCTATATTTTTTGAACTATTTTAATGTTCTCTCAATATTCTATTCACTTCTATTCCTATATTATCCACTACTACATTTGTGATTACGATTGATGGATCATTAATATTTTTTATCGTGTTTTAAAAATAGTATTCTCTTATTAAAAAATTACAATTGATTCATATCACTATGTGTACGCACGGGTGATTACTGGTTATATTTAGAAGACGTTCTCTATTAAAATACCATAAAAGATCCTTTATAAAAATATATGTCTATAAAAAAATGTGGTTTGTTATTATCATATTCTTATCAAATATATTTTAGTAAAATGAAAAAAATTGGTTGAATATATTAGTTATATATATTACATTATTATCATTCTCTAACTGTAATTAATTAAATTTATTAGGTTAAAACAACTTTTTGATCACAAAAAAAGTTTTCTATATATTATTCCTTTTATTTTCTATTGGCTCTTATAATTATTTATAATTAATCATTAACCAATGATTTAGTTTTATATTTTTGTTAACCATTTATTTTCATAATTTAGTTAATACATTTCATAATGGCTAGTTTATATATTATTATATAAAATAATATTATTTTAATAAAAAATTATTGTCCGTTAAAACTCAGCCTTGCGTGTAATGAAATTCATTGGAGACATTCATTATTGCATGAGACACACACTGACTCAGTTTATTGTGCATTCAAACATATAAAATATATCTAATTTATTTAAAAGATTAATTATACTATATATTATCTAGATGTATATTCCATTACATTCTCGGTGTGGCAGGTCACACACTCTATCAAATACAATTTTCTTTCATTATTATTTAGTGGTTTTTTAATATATATAAATAATATATACTATTAAAATATATAAATGTTTTACATAGATAACATTTATATATGTGAAATGAAATCTATACATTGACCATGTACATTGCTTAACCTCTAGTGTTATATAATCAATGATCTGATACCAATAATGGTTTCCCAAACCTACACGATCACAATATGATGATAATAAACAGATAATTTACATATTTTCTATAAATCCAATTGATGTGACTCAAAAATAACAATCCATAATTACAAAATCATCATTAAATATATTCTCCCTTAAACACAATTGACCTTTTAGGTCAAGTGTTTTTGAATTTTTGAAAACCCCTTCAATTAAAAGAACCAATTACATTCTTGTAAAACGTACAATGTTCCAATTATACCCAAAATATTTTATTTTTCTCAATCACCTCTACATTACCAATAAAATCACACCCACATATTTCTCTTATAAACATATAACAAGCAATTTTATTCATATTCCAGGGAAACAGAAACATATAAGAGATAAATAAAACAATAATAGGGGTAATATATATTTATAAAGAAACAGCCGTAAATATTACTTAATCATGAGTTATAAAAATAATATTAATTTAATTCACATAGAAGACCTTTTCCAGTTTATTTATTTAGATAATTATTATATAACAACACAATATTATAAAGTTAACACTTCTACTCATAATTTATATTTTCATAAAACAATAAAATGTTTAGAAGGAAACATTATTCTGTTTAATTTTTATACATAATAACTTTTCATTTATCTTATCCATTACTATATTCAACTTTAAATCCTATAAAAACATTTCATAAATTGGGATGAGCATAAAAATATCCATAATGTATACACAAAGAAGGAAAATTGTTATTCTTTTGAAAACATGTAAACCACGGATAATTTATCATAAATAAATAATTTTCACTAATAAGATATATTAAATACACTTTACTAAATATAAGATCTTTAATTAACCTTTTTAACTAAAATATAAAAATTTGACCCACATAAAAAAACATATAAAATATTAAAATGTTACATGGGAAAAAATATAACTAAAATGGAATAAACAAGCAGCCGAGTTCAATACATGACAATCTAACAAATGGAATTGCCATATGGACGACTTCCATACCAAATGCATTTAAGGTTATCACATAACCACCCATCCTTATTTTTTCACCAAACCACCCATAATTTTTTTATCAGGTAACCAAATTTCATTGGTTTATAACATAACCACCCTTAAAATTTCAAAGTAACATTATATAATCATATCACATAAAATATTTCAATTATTGATATTTCACTCTAAAAATTTAATTTTCAATCACACGATGTAATTTTAAGATATTGATTTTTTCAATCTAATTTCAAAATAATTTTTAATAGCTAAACACCCCTGAAGGTAATAAGGGATTTAATTTCCTTTTAAAAAAACTAAGACTTAGTTAGGAATCCAAATATCAAATTATAGTTACATCTGGGGAGAAGTCATCGTTGCTATATATGTTAAAACAAAAAAAAAAATTCTTCTATGGTTTTGTAAAGAAAGTAAAATTCTTCCTATAATAAAAATTTTCTATGAAAACATTTAATGAAATTCAAGATATATATAAAATTTCAGGAGTAATATTTATATCAACATAAATAAATATGTAAATTAATATCATGAAGAAACAGATTTGATAATTAAATCATTAAACGTTCATGGTGTCCCATACCACTTTGGTCATTTAAATAATTATCTCCATGAATTAATTCATTTAAAAAACAATAAATAACATTTTTTATAAATATTATATGGATATTAAATGTCATTGTGGTTATATATACACCTGATAAATGAATAAAGGTGTGTATTATCAAGAAATTCCTCAATGAAAGGATATTGGGATGAGGTCCCTTACATTGAGTTTGTCTCATCACATTAAGTCATTATATTCCTAAATAATAAACCTAGATTAATTTATAAATTCTTGAGATCCTTTATAATGGTTATTATTCAATTTATATGACATATTATCACGTTATAACAATTGCATAATTATTTAAGTTCATATCTGACTTTTTTTCGATAATCAGTACTTCTGTTGGAAATGAACTTGTAATTAGGTAAATTGATCATGTGTTCATAATTAAATCATCTCCAACATAATATTCATGAGATAATAACTTCTTTTGTACATTAATTATACTTTTAAATCAAATAATTTATTTATGGTATGACAAATGAGAAACGTTATATTTCTAAAGACGGTAGGATGTACGTACACCTGAGTAACGTTTTCCATTTTTCATTGACCATTAGGTTAATAAGGTATTTATTTATTTATAATTAAATAATTATCATAATATTTCTAAATTTATATTAATAATTTTAAATTACATAATATATATTATATATGTGATGTGGTGAATAATAATGATTCACATCTCTTTGTGGATGTGATAGTTCACACATACGCACGAACGACATTTCCATTTTTATGTGTATGGAATGTAAGAAAATAATTGAAATGTTATTATTTCGAAATGATAAATATTTAATAAATAACATATATAAACATTTATTCTACAATTATAACCAGTTTAGGGAGATAGTTATGGAAAACGAATTAGATCAGTTTGGGGAGGTGATAGTTCACACGTACGAATGAACGATTAATTTCATTCATATTTAACAAAAGTAGATATAAATTTTGGTGATGATATTATAAAAATAACATATTAGTATATTGAGGATACTATATTTACTATTTCATCTAGGAATAATCTTATTTGAAGGAATTTTAATAACAAATGAAATTTAAATACTTGAAGAAAATGTTGACTCTTCTTCGGTTGATAACCTTTGATGAACACCTTAACATCTCTAAGAAGGTTTTTCTCTCTAAATTACGGACTGAATAATTTTTTTAAGGATTAAGGAAGTTTTTTGGGTAGTGTTTTTCTAAACCAAAAGGCTTTGTAAGTGTGAGTAATGTAGAGGATGGGGTGCCTATTTATTGGAGAGGGCGGGGCACCCTTAGGATTATTAAAAGTATTAAATTAATATAAATTCAATTTTGATTCCAAATGGTCCCACACTCATTAATTTAGAAGATAATATTTGGATAGTTATAAATCATCTCATTAAATAATTTTTAGACTTTTATTGATCTTATTTTAACCTTAATCCATAGGTTTACCCATAATTATTCTCTTTTAATTTTAATTGTTGTAAAAACATTTTAAATATTGAGTTTCCATAAATTTACGTTATACGGGGTCAATTCCCTATAAATGAAAACTTTATGAACATTAATATAATATCAATGTCAAATATTAATTATTATTCTTTTGAAATTTTAATATAATATAATAAATTATTATTTTTACAAAATATCAATAGTGTCAATTTTTACACTATTTATTTCATTGAATTTAAATAAAATCTAAACAGAGAGATAAAATAAAAAAATAGCCAATAAATGGAGTTATAATACGTCATATTCATTTATACAATTTTTATATGGAATCAAATATTTCAAATTATATTTATTTTGGTATTATTAATATATTTTATTTGATTCATCCATAAATAAATATATAATTTCATCATCATTATATTATAATTAAATAAAATTATTTATTTCATAAAAATTATAAATATATAACCATGATATAAGTAATATTTTTATATTTTAAATTATTATTTATACTATAAGATATCTCTTATATAACTCTATTTTAAAACTTTTTTTGCAATAAGAGACTTGTTTACAACATGTTTCCTTTACTTTAAATTAAAAGTTATAAATGTCAGAATCACACCCAAGTGGTTTTCAAAGGCCACGATTTCAGCTAAAGTATTTTATTTTTCGGACATAACTTATCGAATATGATTTATACAAGTGTATAAATAGTTTTATATTATTATAAAATTATTTCTACCTTTAATTATCATATTGACCTTTAAGTATGGTAAATATGAATAATTTCTAATGTTACAATTCATAATGTCAACAAATAATAGGGAACTATTTAAATAATTTAGACATTATGATTCTAAATATGGAATCCATTTTAAAATATTAAAATATATAATTGAAAGAAATTAATTAAAAATTAATCATGTTGACAAAATAAGAAAACATGTTTTTTCTGTAAAATGTCGAAAAGTTCACATAGTTTTTATTTTCATTTTCATTGTGAAATTGATTCCAATAAAAAAATTATTAAATGATAAATAAATAATCCATTTATTCTTTAAAGTCAATTTAAATGATAATCTATTAATTAAAAAAAATAAGATGAAAAGGCAGTTTTGAATTAAAATTCAGTATTTTCCACTATTCATTAAAATATAAATCTTATCAGAAACATACCAAAATTTCAACCAATGGAAATTTTGATGTACCTATCCAAAAAATGGATTTTATTTTTTCAAATAGATTATATAAAAGGGATAAAAGACAAAATTAAAAATGGTTCTCCATCAAATTTTGGAAAAAATACCTTTTAAAAATAGTATAGTATTTTATACATAAAGTTAGATTTATTCTCTCTTTACGCCTCTTAAATTTATTGGATGAGGGTAAAAATATTAAATAAGTATGTTTAAACATAATATAGTTAGTTCTATTCCTTCCTGTCCATACAATGGTTGTGTGATAACTTTCATTTAATATAATAACAATAATAATATATTATTTTTCGATATAACTCAGTCTTGTGTACAACATAATATTGGGAAGAAAATCATTGTTGTGTGTAAAGTACACTATCATACCCAAAATCCACTTAAAAAAATTCACATCTATTATATATATATTAATTTATATTAATAAGTCTTATTCAATATTTAAATGGGATGTCACATCCTTCCCCCCATTTGAAAATTGAATCCTTTCAATATTTTTTAGTAATAAAAGAAGTGGGAGTGTTTTTTATCTCATAGATTTTTCAAATTACCAGGTTCTTTATTGAACCATTTGCGTTTTCCATAAAACCATAACTTTATGAATCAATTTATTCTGAAACACAATCTCTATTCGATCAAGAATATAGAATGGTTGTTCCTCAAAAGAATGATACTCTTCAAACATCACTACTTCTTGACACAAAACATGAGTTGGATCCAACATATACATTAATAACATAAAATCATTAAAAAATTGTGTACCTGGGATATACTCGAAGGTAAATCCACTCGGTAGGAAATAGGTCCAACTTTTTCTAGGATTTTATAGGGGCCAATGAAACTCGGACTCGACTTCCATATCCTACCAAAATGTATTACAATTTTCTAGAGGGAAAATTTGAGAAAGACAAGATCACCAACCATGGAAGAAATACACTTCCAATATTTATCCACATAAATTTTTTACCTCCTCCAAGTTGTACTCATATACCTATGAATCAACTAAACATTTTATACCATCTCCTCTACCAATTCTGGTCCCACCAACTTTGTTTCACCTAATCCATTCCAAAACACTATAGTTCGATATCATTTTCCATATAAAGACTCAAAATGTTCCATCTGTATACTCGAATGAAAATTTTTATTAAAAAACTAAATCAAACAATGATGTTGATTCTAGCTTCCCTGGTAATCCATTGAACAAACACATTGCATATCCACCAAAATCTGAATTGTTTATTCTAACTATCAATCTGGTTAAGGATGAAAAGATGTAATGAAATATAATTCAGTACCAAATGACTTCTAAAAACCATTTCAAATGTTAAAAGGGGACCTGAGATCAAGATCATATGAAATTGAGAAGGTAAATCTATGTAACATAACTATCTATTTAATATACAAAAAAGACAATTTATATAGAGACAACGTATAATGAATAGGAATAAAATTATAGGATTTAGTCAACTAATCAGAAATATCCTATATCACATAGTTACCATGAGACGTATTTGGTAATCCAACTGCGAAATCCATTGATATATTTTCTTATTTCAAATATGGCACTGGAAAAGGCTGAAGAATCCCTTTCAGTAACTGTCTCTCTAATATAACATGTTGAAAAAAAACACATTTCACGGTAAATTTAGAAATATCTATTTTAATTCCATCCCACATGTGATAATCTTGATGGTCTATGTATATCTTATTACTACCTATATGAACTAAAAATGGTTAACAATGAGCTTCACATAACAAATCTTTCTTCAACATTGAATCACAAGGAAGACATAATCTCTTCCCAAACCACACAAAATAGTCTTTATCATTGTTAAATTAAGGTTACTTATCCTTCTCAACAATTAATATATTCTTCTAAAACTCACTATCTTCTTTATACTCGTCATTAATTAATTATGATATTAATAATTCCACTACCACATAAAACAAAATATGGAAATTTCCTGCACCAACAATTTCTAAGAAAAAAACATCAAATCATTAACCAAATGATCTCCTTCCAAATGTATCAATGTAAATGTATCATTATATTTTTGACTCAAACCATCAGCCACTTTATTTTCTTTATTAGGATGGTAATGAATGGTGAAATTAGATTACTTTATTAATTCCAACCATCTATCCTATCATGTGTTCAATTATTTATGAGATAATATACAATTTAAGCTTTTTCAAACAGTATATATTTCACACTTAACTACATACAAATTATTCCTACAATTTTCTAAAACAAAAACAACAGTAGCTAATTCCAAATCATGTGTAGCATAATTTAACTCATGAGGTTTCAACTAACATGAAGCATAAAAAATTACCTAATAATTTTTCATTAAGACATAGCCAAGTCCTTTCAATTAATTATCACTGTAGATAAACAATTAACCATTCCTAAAAGGTAAGACCAAAACTGGACTATTTACTAATATTATTTTCAGTTCCTAAAAACTATCATCACATTATTTTTTCTAGATAAACATAAATTCCTTCTCTAGTCAATTATTTAGTTTTCTAGATGACCAAAAACGTTTTTTAACAAATAATTCAGTAATAACCTACCAATCCAATAAAACTATGAACTTGTGTGATATTGGAAGGTATTGGACACTCTTCAAACACATTTTTTTAGAAGTGTCGATAGTTAATCCATCTTTAGAAACAATATTACAACGGGATGAAATTTTTTGCAACCAAAATTAACTCTTACTAAACATTCCAAATTTTTTCTTTTAATTTAATGTTCTTAAAACAATCCTTAAGTGAATTTCATGTTCCATTTGAATTATAGAATATACCAAAATATTATCTATAAACATAACAAAACCCAATCAAAAAACTAATGAAATGCTCCATTCTTTATTTTTAAAAACACGAAATGTGAATTAGATAATCCAAAGGTCATAACTATAAACTCATAATACCCATGTCTTAGTCGGAATGTTATCTATGGTATTTAATCCTATTTCACCTTTAGCTGATGGTACCCAAATGTAATATGAATTGTCAAAAAATAAAAATAACCCTAGAGATAATAAAAAAAACAATCAATACGAGGTAGCATATACTTGTTCATAATTGTTATGATCTTAATGTCTATTAAAAAAATACAAATTCTCATAGAACCATATTTCTTTTTCAAATATAAAATAGAAGCACCTCATCATGATGTGCCAGGTCGAATGAAATCCTTATCAAGAAATTATTGCATCATCTTTTTCAACACTGACAATTCTAATTGTGCCATTAGATAAGGGTTTTTATAAAAAGTCTTATCATTAGGAACTAAATCAATAGTAAATTCAACCTCTCAGTCATGAAAAATTCCTTTCAATTCATCAAAAAAGGAATCTCTCAATTCAAGAACGTCTAGAATGTCACTAATAAAAATTATTTCTTTCTTTTCAACAACATGCGATAGGTCAATTTCACTTCCATATTTAATCAATCTCTCAGTTTCGTTGTATATTATCAAAGGTAGGAAATCATTTAATAAAACATTGTTTATTTTGAAATCAATATTAACATGATAAACTAAAAAAAATTCATACCCAAAATGATATCAAATTCTACTATATGATGTTTAGAAAGACTTACCAGATAAATAATCCCACTAATGACAATAGGAAGTGTAAAATAAATCATGGTTTCTTTAATACTTTCACTGAGTGTTTTTATCTAAAGTTATATATCACATTCATGAGGTTATATTTCTTATTTACTTGAAAATATCTTATAAATAAATTAATGTAATGAGTAAAAATCAAATAAATGACTGGAATATTTAGAAAAAACATGTAACATTCAGGTCATCACATTATTTGACAGTCCCATATCAACTGTAGTATTAGAAATTAATTTTTCATGGCTTTTTTCTTTTGATATTTTTGTTTTCCACCCTGGGTAATCAAATTTAGACACACATTGGAATAATTACACAAGTCATTTCAACTAAAACATGTTAATGCCAATTTTTCAATACTTTCTTGATCATTTACCTTATATCCACGAGAAATATGACAAGTATTACCACAACAAAAGCACATACCATACTTTGGTAGAATTCTACAAGATTTTCTTACTACACATCACATAAGATGTAAGTTTAGTTTGCTTACCTATAAACTTATTTGATGAATGATTTCCCAACTCATACTAACTAGATCCCCTCATTTGATTTCACTTATGAAATACATGATAATTATAAAACTCAATTTCTACATTCTTAGCACATCAAACAACTCTCTTATAGATTTTGAACTGACGATAAGCTAATAAACGTCGATATTTCAGCTTTTATCTTGAGTAAAACCATTTTATATAAATATTAATATCATATATAATTATTGGGACATAACTTAACTAAAAGGTGAATTGTTTATCATATTCCACCATATAATCTTCCTCATTATGTCTCAATACCACTAATTTATTTTCCATCCTAAATCAAACATCCTTAGGAAAATATTTCTCAAGGAAGATATTCTTAAATTCATCCCATTCCATGGAATTAATATTTTCACAAAATATGATACTTTTAATCATTTACCACCACTGATCAGCTTCACCTTCCTAAAAATAAATATAAATACTGTCCTTTTTATTTTCTGGACTGCCTATTACAAATAAAAATAATTTTTAGTGACTTAATACACATTTAATCTTGAACATGGTCAGATGATACTATGAATAATGGGGGAGTTTTCTCATGAAATTTTCCACTATCAACATATTATTATGTGGTTAATCTAGTTGATCTCATGCATGGATACCACCATAATATTTCTCTCAATTAAAATAATCCATCACAACAACAAATTGTTTACTTCGAATTCCAATAATCTCAGGATGCTTATTTGGGCAGGTATTTTCCTATATAAGCATTTACAATACTACATCCCTATTTCCTCTATGGAAACCCATTTCCAATATACATATCATAAAATAATCAACATGGTAATATTATCGTGCTATACCATTTCATTTTTAATATAATTTAACAGAAATACTTTATGTATATTCTATAAAAAATATTCTAACTCTTAATTCTATATAAACCATCATCTCATACCAACTATAAGGCCCCATCCTTAAATGATACTTAATCTTGAGTTAAATCCTTAATTTTAAATTTATTGAAATCAAGGATCATTTAAAGTTCAGAGAATAAGAGAATTAGTCTATAACAACTCAATATTATAAAATAGAAGCTTCAACTCACTATCTATTTTTTCATGAAACAGAAAAAAATAAAAAAAAACACGGTTTTGTTTCATGTTTAAACATCATAACATTTCCTTCATCCCAAATAGGACTATATTATTCATTAAATCCTGTGAAAATCAATTAAAATATTGAGATGAGCGTAAAATTCTCAGTAATGGATAAACAATAAAGGAAAACTTTTTTAGTTTTGAAAACATGTAAACCATGAATACTTTTTCATGAAGAAAAAATTTCAACCTTTAAGAAGTAACAAATACACATAACTGAATATAATATAATTTATTACCCTATTGGTATCCAAATTATTACCATAAACCCACTAAATAATAGCTATAAAATATTAAAAGGTATCTTGGGACTTAATCATACTTAAATGCATAAACCAGGCGGTTGACTTCCATACATGACACTCTTACAAATGGAATAGTCATACTACCAGCTTCCATACCCAAATCATTGGAGGTTATAACATAACCACATATCCTTCTATTACCATAGAACCAACCATATTGGATTTATAAAATAACTAACCATCATGGATTTAGCATGTAACAACCCTTAAAATGTACATGTACCATTATATAATCATATCACATAAATGATTTAAATTATCGGCATTTCACGCATAAAATTTCATTTCTAATAATGAAAAATCATTTCTATATATTGAAATAGTCAATATAATTTCAAAACCATATTCAATACTAAAACAACAAAAAAGGGAATAAAGTATATCATTTCCTTTTAAAAACACTAAGTCTTAGATAGGAAGAAAAATATCAAATAATGGTAATGGAGGTGTATAATTCGTTGTCTCTATATACATTTAAATAAAAACGTTCCTTTTATCATTTTATAAAAAATGTAAAACTTTTCATATAAATGTGTTTTTGAAAACATTGAATAAAATTTAACATAGTAAAAAAATTTCCTGTATAATCCTTTATATCCATATAAATAAACATTTAAATTAATATCATGAATAATATTATTTGATAATTAAATCTTTAAATGTTCCAAGTGTCCCATTCAACATTGATTAGTTAAATATTAATATCCCAGAGTGAATAAATTTTAAAAAAACATTAAATAACATTATTATATATAGAATATGGATATTAAATTTCATATTGTATGTAGTTACACCATATAAAAGAATAAAGGTGAGTATTATCAACAAATTCCTCAATGAAATGAGATTTAGACGAAGTCCCATACCTTGTGTCCAACTAATCACGTACAATATTTAAATTCCTAAATACTAAAATTAGATTAATTTCCACTTTAATGAGAACATTTATCATGTTTATTATTCATTTAATATCAATTATTATCATGTTTTATCAATTACATAATTATTTAAGTTCATATTGGATGTTTTTTCGATAATCGGCACTTCAGTCGAAGATGAACTTTTTATGGCATATATTATTCTTGTGGTCATAAGTACATAACCGATAGAATAATATTTATTCAATAATAATCACAATGATACATCAATTATTCTGTTAAATCAAATTATTGATTTCTGTTTTTAAATTTGAACAATTTTATAATCACGGAAATAGTATGTCGTACTACGCATGTGTAACATTTTCCATTTTTCATCGATCATTATAGTAATCAGGTATAACATATTTTATCTCTAAAAAAAATTATAATATTATTAAAATCAGAATAATCCATTAAATATAATTATATATATCAAACATATTATGCGGTGAATAAAAAATGATTCGCATCGCTTCGTAGAGTTGATAGTTCACATGTACGCCTGAACGATGTTATCATTTTTATGTGTGTGGAAATTAAAATAATAGAAATATAATTATTTAAAATGATTAATACATTATGGATATCTTAAATAATAATTTATTCCATCATTATAAATATCATTCATAGATGGTTAAAGAAAACATCTTAGATTGGTGTATGGATGTGGTAGTTCACAGATACGCACGAACGATTAATTCCTTTCCCATTTAATGGAAGTGGATATGGATTAAGGTTATTATATTATCATAATAACATCCCATTATTTTGAGTATATTATATTAATTATTTCATCAAGTAAGAATAATATTTTATGGATTTGGATGAAAAAATAAAATATAAATACTTAAAGAAAATGATACGTCTTATTCATTTGATCACCTTTGATGAACACCTTAACACCTCTAAGGAGGTGCTATGCAGAAAATAAGAACTCAAGAATGTGTGGAGGGATTATATTAAGGGGTTAGAGAAGAGATATATTGAAAAAAATGCTTTGGGTGTGTTATTAATAGAGGGTAATGGGTTTCCTTTTATAAAATTGGGAAGGGGCACTCATGGAATTATTAAGACTGATAAATTAATATAAATTCCATTCTGATTCCAAGTGGACAAAAACTAGTTTATATAAAATATAAGATGATTATAATTATAAATCCACTCATAGAATAATTTTTAGATATGTATTTATTTTATTTTATACCATGTCCTTTTGGTTTACCCTAAATTATTAACTTTTAATTTAAATAATGAAGACATCATTTTAAATATTAAGAGGCTATAAATTTTACTTTTCTGGGATTAATAACTTATAAATGCATTTTTTTTGTCATTTTTGACCTTATCAACATCAATTTTTAATTTTTACATATTTATATACTTTTTAAATATTTATATATTTTTTAAATAATTTAACAAATAATATTTATATAAATTATAAATGGTGTCAATTTGGACACTATTAATTTTACTAAATTTTAATAATATCCAAAAAGAAAGATAAGTTAAAAAACCACTGAATGGACTTTTAATATGTCATATTCACCTGGAAAATTCATGGATGAAATAAAATATTTAAAATAAATTTATTTTAATATTATCAAAATCATTTATTTGAATCTACAAAAAATAAATCTATTATTGCATCATTATTATGTAATAATTAAATTAAATTATTTATTTTTTTAAAATTATAAATAAATTACCAAGATATAGTTACATGTTTTATCATTATAATTAATTATTATATTCAATGAAATCAGTTATATAACTCGATATTAATATTTTTCTAGTAATAAAATACATATTTATTATATATTTTCCATTACTTTAATTTAAATGTTATAAATGTCATAATCAAACCCCAGTGGCATAAAAAGGCCAAAATTTCGGCCCAAGTATTTTATTGGTCATCCATAACTCATCTAACATGATTATTAAAAGAGATAGAGTAGTTTTATATTATTATAATATAATTTCTACCCTTAATTACCCTATATACCCCTAAATGTGGTAAAAAAATTACTAATGTTACTATTCAAAATTTCTAAAAATTAAATGGACCTATTTCGTTAATTTTGAATTTATCACTTCAAAGATGAAATCCATTTATCCAAAATAAAAAACAAACAATTTTAACATTTTAATTGAAAATTAATCCCTTTGACAGAAAAAGAAAATTGGGTTTTTAAGTAAAAATTTCAGAAGTTCACATTGTTTTAATATTCGTTTTAGTTGTAAAATTGATTCCAATGACCAACATTTTATTAAATTATAAAAAAAATTATTTAATTTTACTTTAAATCAAATTAAAATGATTACATAACTATATAAAAAAATAGATGAAAAGGCTGTTTTGAATAAAAATGCAGTATTTTTCACTATTCGTTAAAATATAAAATTTATCAAAAAATTACCAAAATTTCAACCAAAGTAAATTTCTATGTCCCACATATAAATAAAAAGTCTATTTTGTAAAATAGAACATATACATGTAAAAAATATCCATATTTAAAAAGTGTTCTACATCATAATGTAGTGAAACTAACTTTCAAAAATATTATAGTATTTTGTGCATAAAATTGGATTTTAATTTTAATACACTCATATGTATTGGATAAATGTAAAAATATTGAATAAAAATGTTTAAAAATAATATAGTTAGTTATGTAAATTCCCTCCTATACAAAAGCTAGGCGATAACTACCATTTAAAATAATAATATTAAAACTATATTATTTTTCAGTATTACTCAGTCTTTGGTGCAGCATAAGATTTTGGAGAAACTCTTAGTCACGTGTCGAGTATACAATCATATATAGGATCCCCTTGGTAGTAAAATTAATATCTAATTCATTAATATTAATAGATATGAAAATTTATTATTTTATACTTACCTGGGATGTTACACTATTTAAATTTTCAGACTCTTAAGTATAGAATAAATTAGTATATATTGAATTAATAAAATAAAACAATTCTATAAAATTGATCCCTTTGTATTAAAATAAATACATATATAACATAATAATATAACGAATCAGATGTATGACAATAAAAATAATTACTTATTGTGGAATTCATATTCCAGGGCATAATAATTCAAGATCCCATACATCAAGATCTAACCATAAATTCATTGTTCTAAGATATATTGATCTTAAACTTAAGGTGTTGTTAGAAGTTATATTAATAAAATAGTTAATTTATAAACCAAATTAACCAAGATTGTTTACCTTAAGATACTGATTGATGTATCTTGGGACTATGTTACCGAATTCCACACCCATAACATAGTATATTCTAATAAGTTCAAAATATTATAGATATTAATATCTGTATAATAATTAATCAACATTTATTAGTAATTACTAAACATGCTTTTTGGAATAATAAACATATGAGTTTTCAATAATATCTAGTCAACAAACATAATAAGATAATCATAATCAATTATAAAAAACATTTTTGATTTAAATTCTAATGAAAAGTATGTGTTAAAAAACATTGAATGATACAGAAAAATAAAAAAATAGAATTATATGGAAAATAATTGGAGTAGTATTATCACATAAGAAGGGATGAATAATTTATTAGTTTTGTTAGACTTGTTTAATCACCCCAAATTAAATTATTATATATGTATTAATAGCTTAATAAATTGGTATTAACTTTACTAGAAAATCCATCCATAAGAAATTCTTCTGACTATTTATTAATATTGAAAAAGAGAAAAGAGGAGACGGGCGAGGTCAAAAAAAGGGACTTGCCCTCATCCATCAAAGAAAAAAACTACAGATCATAATAGGAAATATCTTTCCCATAATCAGAGTCATCAAATGTTTCCCATTTATATTTGGAGATACCCTGATTAAGGATCTTATGAGATATATAATTTTGTTTTCTAAGAGAAAATGGTAGTAAAATAACAAAAATATATTTTAGAGACCATTATTTGACATTGTCAAAAAAAATAATGTTATGACTATTTTCAGAAATATTTTTCAGTAAGGTACTATGAATTATTAATAATATAATTAATTTAAATGAAATTCCAAAAAAAATGAACCATTAAAGGGGATTAGTGGTTTTCTAATGAAATGTAAAGATGACTAAAAAATAATAAAACATAAAAAGAAATTTCCATTAATTATTTTTTAATTCCATCATTCAAATCCCACTTTAATAAGAGAGCAACAAAGATTCATTTCCAAAAATTGGAAAAGATAATTATTTAAATTATAATATATAATACTAATTTAGATTCCAAAATATTAAATTAAAACATCAATGTTTTAAAAAAATATACATGTGGGAGAAAACTTTGTCTTTAAAGTGAATGCGAATTATTCTTTGGAACATTGTATTCTTCTCAGAATAAAAAATTCAACAAATATGATTTGAATTAAAATGTAATTTTCCATATATATAAATAAAAAAATAATATTATAAAGCCACGGGTTTTAATAATCCAAAGTATGATAATAAAGATTAATTAGAAAAAAATAACTCAATGAATAAATATTTTTTTTAATAATGTCACTTGCGAAATTGATAAAATCTGAATCAAATGACTTTGAATGGGAGAAACATGAATGAATATTATAGTCGTTTGAATTTCATGATATATATTATAAAAAAAATAAATTTGTATAATATGCACCCAAAAAATGTAACACCCCAGGTAAATAAAGAGTATGACATTTTTATATTTATCCCTATTTGTGAATAAAATTCTAATATTAACTTAAAGGGAACACTATGCTTGATGGCTTACCCAATATGCAACAATGAGTTCCTTTGAAATCATACGTTGCACTATAATAATAAAATAATATTATTTTAAATGGTAGTTAATGCCTAGCCGTTGTAATGGAGGGAATGAACAGAACTAACTACAAAATGATTATATATGTTCCTTAAATATTTTTACTTTTTACAATAAATGTTAGAGGATTAAAAATATGAATGAATTCAATTTTAAGTGTAAAAATTCTAATATTCTTTAGAAGGTCGATTAACCACCTTTTGATGGAGAACCTCTTTTAAATCCACTTTTTGAAAATTTTACGTCTAATATTTGACAAAATAAAATTCTTCTTTAGAACCGAGACATAAAAATTTACTTTGTTTAAATTTTTGGTATCTTTCCGATAAAGTTCATTTTTTAATGAATAGTGAATAATGTTGTATTTTAATTCAAAACCTCTTTTTAATCTAATTTATTTTTATGATTAGATTATCTTTTGAATTGTTTTTAAAGTAAAATTAGAATATATTTTTACCATTTAATCCAATAGTGGTCATAGGAATTAATTTCACTTTGAAATTGGACTTAAACTAGTGTCAATCTTTTAATAGGTATTGTTTCTTAAAAACACACTATTTGTTTTGACATTGGGATTTAATTATTAAATTAATTAATGAAACACATATGTTTTGAATTTTGTAAAATAGGGATCATTTTTGAGTTCGGAATATCAAATATTTCTTAGGGTGAATTTTTGAAATTTTTCTGAAAAACTTCAATTTTTGATGAATAGTGAAACCACTAAGTTGTAGTTAAAGAAACTGATTTTTCGTTTAAATGAAACATTGCCACCTATGTGTTTTTAATTTAAAAAATCTGACATACATGGTTTTCATTAAGAAGTAAATTGTGGTTCAATGGGATTAAAATAATTTTTCGGTGAATAGTAGCTTTTATGTTCTTAATCGCGATTAGAGATAATTAATGTAGTTTAAGGTAAAAATAATGTTTTAATAATATGAAATGACCTAGACACATGTCCTACCCTTATTGGATGTGTCATGGCCGACCAAGAAAATCCATGGGTCAACTTGGGGACCCCATGGAGCCACTTTGGTAGGAAAATGACATTAATAACTTTTTATTTAATGTTAAAATAAAAATGTCACAAACATGAAATGTTTTACTAAAAAAAATTTTAAATGGGGTTATACAAGTCATATTTTTTAATATAAATAGTCATTGGAAAGATAAACAAATTTCCTACATCATAGTATTTGTTTTACAAATTTTAGGCATTAAATAAATTAAATTATTTATGACATCATGATGATGCATCGATTATCTCATTATTTAACGATTTAAATAAAATGAAATGATAATGTATCATCTAAGACCTAAACTTGTCAAAAACCTATTAGATGGGTTTATTTATAACCCTTATAACCTTATCCTATAATTATATCAAAGCGGGACATTTTAAATCCGAAACTCATTTTAAAATAAAGTAACATTTCTATACTTTCCAAGAGTGCCCCTTCTCTCCTCTTATAAAAGGCCCCCACCTCTACCTCTTTAACCACACCTCTCAAGCCTTTGGCTCGGCCAACCCCTGACCATTTTGTCTCTTTACATCCCTATCTTACTCCTAGAAGCCTCACTTTGGTCAGAAGTCTTCCCAATTAAGCCTTTGAGCTCAAATCAAAAAGAGTTACCCGATTTAAAGGTAGTGTCTTCTCTTGTGTTCTTATGTTTTATTTTGCTTCTCCAACCACATAACTCTTTTTATTCATTTATTTTGTAACAAAAAATGTATCATTAATATACTAGGATTTTTTATAATAAGGATTCGAGCTACACTTACACACACCTTCATCTAATGGTTAAAGAACATACTGTTTCTGTGGATGGCGAATTTCTGCCTCACGAAACGATGATTGTTCAACACTCATAAAACACCTTCAAAGGTGGGAATTAAGATGAAAATATATTTATATATGTTATATAATATGTTTTCGTTTCACTTAAGCTTCTGTATTTTTCATTTGTGGTATACCTTTATGGTTTCCATTGTTGGTAAACACAATAATTTCATTTTAGGAAGTGCGGACTACCGCCCCCTCAAAGTGATTTGATTCGTTAATGCCATATGTTGGACATATAAAGGATGGATTTAAAGTTATTATATATGATTTTGTACTGTAATTATAATAAAACTTTATATCATTATTATTTTCTTTCCATTAAAATATGAGATAGAAATGAAAGTAGTGTTCATGCATACGTACGGCTTACCGTCTCCATGAACGGTGAATTTCATTTCTTACCTCTAAATGATTATGTAATATTATAAATACATGTATATTATGGATATATAAGATATATATGATATCCAAATCGTGAATATCAATCTGGATATAATGAACCTTTGACCACACGAACAACATGTAATTGTAAGAAGTCCACTTTCCACTTAAGAACCAAATATCGACAAAACAAACATTATTTACTTAAATGATTACATAATGTTTATAACATGGCAATAAGTGATATAAAATGAATAAATAACTTGAAATAGTTTCTTAAGCAAGTATAAATTAACTCAAGTTTATTATTCATCATGTTAAAGAATGATCGAGTCATGTCAGACCCGATGTAAGGGATCCAACCTCTCTCTTTCTTTTTAAGTACTCTCTTTTATGTCATTTCTTTTAAGCTCATATTTCATATGTTTGGAGATGTTATTTTATATTCATCATTATTTAGATTTTATGTTCATATAATTAGAGACCATATTTGATCTCATCAATCCATTTTTGGACGATTTATGTGGCGCCTTTAGGCTGCCGAGTTTTCGTAAGGGATTTTTCATCTCACTTTTATTACTGTGACATTTATGATACGTTTTCCACTATTTCCTTTGAGTGGTGTATGTACTGCCCATTATTATACTCTCTGTGTAATATAATTTCATTTTTGGGTATTTACATCTTAATTGTGTGACCCTTATTCCATGGGGTGTACATTTCGAAAGTTACCCAACTCGATAAGGGGACCTTTCACCCTCCTCTTTTTAAAAGACTTCTTTTGGTATGTCTTTTAATTCACATACTATTATGTTGGGATATGTTCTTCTATATACTTATTTATTTAAATTTTATATTCAAGTGATGAGATACAAATTTCTCTCTCATAAATTCATTTTTTGAATTTTAAAGTGATGCCATTAGACTGTCGGATTTATATAAGGGAACTTCTTAACCCAATTTCAATTCTTTGGGTTAAACCTCTACTTCTTGATTTTATTGTTCCAAAATTATGTGTGGAATCTCTATGTTGTAATTTCTTCAAACCTTTGTGTAGATAAACTATTTATACACATAATCATCTCATTGTAAAATTCGTATGAACTTGTATGGGAAATAATAACCCAATCTCATTTCATTGATTTAAATACCTATGTCATTGGTTTTGTTTCAATGATTATGTGTGAATGAACTCTGATTGTTTCAAACATAATATCCACTTATATTGGGTGTATTTATATTTCTCACACATAATTATGTGATAGATTTATCCTTAATTTAAGGATACCATCTTTATAATGGATTTCATCTCAATTTACATTTCCATTGAGACTTCATTGTTGTTATGCACCAATTCACACTTATATGGTGTGTATACTGTCCTTTGACATATTATATCATGAATCCTTTTATTCTAATGATATTATAAAGCTTAGATTAATTTTTATTCTGCAATTATTTGTATTCAAGTGTCTCTCATTTTGTTAAAAACTCTTTAACAATAATATCGTTTTAAATGTTTTAAAGATTCATTATTCTAAATCTTTATCTTTAATGTACATGCTTTCAAAATAGTTTTCGGTATTTATTTATATGGACATTAATGTTCTAAACTTACAATTCCATTTAAATCTTCAAAGTGGTATGGGACACTTTGATTCAAAATCCTCTTTTAAATGGTTTTTGAAAATGGATTGATTTATTCAATATCTTGGAATTAATTATTATGATTGCAAATGAAATGTTGTTATTAAAATGTTTTTATTTTCAATATTTTATGTGTAATTATGGTACTTGGACATTTTACGGGTGGTTACGTGATAAACCATATGACGGGTGGTTCCGTGAATACCAGGACGGGTGGTTACGTTATAACCTCCAATTCATTGGGTATGGAAGTCGGCCGTATGGCTATTCTATTAAGTGATATGTGTGGAAGTCGACCGTATGGTTATTCCATTTAAGTATGTTTATGTCCCTAGTTACCTTTATATGTTATGTGTTCTATATATGGGTTTTATGGTAATATTTTGGTTACAAAACGGTATGTAATGATATTTTATTCAGTTAGGATTTTTTACTACTTCCTAAAGGTGAAAGGTATTACTTTGATAAAGTATACATGGTTTTCTTATTGCTTTAAAAAACTAAAAGTTTTCATTCTTTGTGTATCCCTTCCTGAGCTTTTTATTCTCACCCCAAGTTTTTTTGAAATGTTTTTCACAAGACATAATGTGGAATAGGGTCAAGGATGGGATCAAGGGAAAGTCATGCTATCTAATACATGGAACTAGAAATGTTTCTTTTTAAGAGTTTTTATTTTATAGGAATTTAGTGGAAGTGACTACTTTTTAATCTTTTGAGATGTAATAGTTATGTCATAATTCCCGAAAACTCTAAATCTGAAAGGATCCTCAATGTGAATTATTAATTTAATTCAATATTAAGTAAGGTTTAAGGCCGGGTCCTTATAGTTTCTATCAGAGGTCGGTTTAGATAACTTTAGAGGTTAGGGTATTCTCTAAGAATAAGTGACATTACCATAATGGCTTGGATTATAGAACGAGACATATTTTTTAGAAAAAGTAAATGAGTAAGTATATCTTAGGGTTTATCTTCTTCATTAGTACATGATAATTTTATTTATATACGCACACTAACATTTCTATTTTTAGTAAATGGATGGATCTATCAGGAACCAAATTGACAATGGGTTTGATGGAAACTGTGGTGGTTCTCTGATTAAGAGACTGCATGAAATGGGGGATTCAATGAGGAATCTCATGGTTGTTCAAAACCAACTATCAAGGAGTCATGATCAAACACTTGAACCTTGGTGAGTTCTCTTATGCATCATGTACGAGATGACCAACTCGACGTGGAAGTTCAGGTAATAATTATAAAGGTAACCATTAGGGTTTATATGATCCCTACTTTTTAGGTAATTATGGGTTACTCTATGATATGATGGAAAATGAAAGGCATGATATAATCTTGAGGTTAAAATATGTTATTATTATTTTGAAGATTTTGTCTCGTTTTGGGGAATATTTTAAGAATTAAACAGTTTTGGAAAAAGGACAACACTCAGACCGTGTGACAACCCGTTGCGTCGGACAAAGCTGCGGGAATCGAACCCATAACCAAAGTGCGACTGGTATTTATCACCTACCACTGAACTATGTGAAGTCCCTTGTTAGTTTGACTAATTAATTTTAGTTATATGTTATTAGTAACCAATATTAAGTTTATTTTGGGTTATCTATGGAAATGATTAACATATCATGGAAGATATGTGATTAGGTTAATTACTTTTCAATATGAGAATTTAAGAGAAACTGATGTTATTTGGAGATAAAAGTAAATTTGTACCTTGTAAGACTATGTGATTAAATCCTTCAAATATTTGGGTTTCAATCTTATTTTGGTTTACATTGAAGAATTTTATGGAAAATTGTTTATCTAATGGTCCTCGTTGAACTTTGGGTTTTGTTGGACAAATTTTGGAGATTAAGAAAAGATTTTATTTTTATAAAGGGTTATCATTTTCTAGATTATCTGATATTATACTATCCTTTTTTGGTTTTGGTTTTGGATAAAGTCAAAATACATGGGAAGTATATAGTTCTCTTTTGCGGATTAGGTGATTCTCTAGAAGTTGATTATAGTACTCTTAATGTGAACAAGTCTTCCTAAATACTCGTCTTTTGGAGAAAATATGAGTTTGTGTAAGAAATCTAATAAAATTTTAAAGTCAACATGATAAGTAATTATATATCCTTATGAATAAATTCCTCAATAAAAAGTAACTTAAAAAAATGTTGTCTATTAACTTTTCCTACTTGGGAATCGAATACCGTTTAACCCATCACAAGTTTGTGATTTTCTTGTGGTTAAATTTCTACTAAACATGTTTTCTATCAATCTCCATCAGAACATGACCCTATGTTTTCTCTTCCATGTCCATGTTTTACTACATGGAATACTAGTATGGGTTAACTACGGTGACCTCTGTACTTCACTTTCTTTATTTTAAAGTGATTGTTTTACCGACTCTTGTTCCGATGTGGGACTTTCAATGATGTTTCTGAGCCCAATTTTAAAATTTCAAGAACGAAATTCCCAAAAGGGGGGAAGGATGTAACACCCCAGGTAAATAAAGAATATGAAATTTTTATATTTATCCCTATTTGTGAATAAAATTTTAATATTAATTTAAAGGGAACTCTATGCTTGATGGCTTACCCAATACGCAACAATGAGTTCCTTTGAAATCTTACGTTGCACTATAATAATAAAATAATATTATTTTAAATGGTAGTTAATGCCTAACTGTTGTAATGGAGGGAATGAATAGAACTAACTACAAAATAATTATATATGTTTGTCAAATATTTTTCCTTTTTAAAATAAATGTTAGAGGAATAAAAATGTGAATGAATTCAATTTTAAGCGTAAACATTCTAATATTCTTTAAAAGGTCGATTAACTGCCTTTTGATGACGAACCTCTTTTAAATCCACTTTTTGAAATTTTTATGGGTTATATTTGACAAAATAAAATTCTTATTTAGAATCAAGACATCAAAATTTACTTTGTGTAAAATTTTGGTATCATTCCGATAAAGTTCATTTTTTAATGAATAGTGATAAATGTTGTATTTAAATTCAAAAAATCTTTTTAATCTAATTTATTTATATGATTAGATTATCATTTTAAACTAGTGTCAATATTTTAATAGATATTGTTTCTTAAAAACACGCTATTTGTTTTGACAACGGGAATTAATTATTAAATTAATTAATGAAACTTATTTGTTTTGAATTTTTTAAAATAGACATCATTTTTGAGTTCGGAATATCAAATATAGCTTAGGGTGGATTTTTTATATTTTTCTAAAAAACTTCAATTTTTGATGAATAGTGAAACCACTAAGTGGTAGTAAAAGAAACTGATTTTTCATTTAAATGAAACTTTTACACCTCTGTGTTTTGAAATTCAAAAATCTGACATACATGGTTGTCATTAGGATGTAAAATGTTGTTCAATGAGATTAAAATAATTTTTTGGTGAATAGTAATTTTTATGTTCTTAATCGCGATTAGAGATAATTAATATAGTTTAAGGTAAAAATAATGTATTAATAATATGAAATGACCTAGACACATGTCCTACCCTTATTTGATGTGTCATGTCCAACCATGAAAATCCATGGGTCAACATGGGCACCCCATGGAGCCACTTTGGTAGGAAAATGACATTAATAACTTTTAATTTAATGTAAAAATAAAAATGTCACAAACATGATATATTTTACTAAAACAATTTTTAAATGGGGATATACAAGTCATAGGTTTGACTATAAATATTAATTGGAAAGATAAAAAGATTTCCTACATCATAGTATTTTTTTATAATTTTTAGACATTAAAAAAATTAAATTATTTATGACATCATGATGATGCAGCGATTACTTCATTATTTAACGATTTAAATAAAATGAAAATATAATGTAAAATCTAAGACCTAAACTTGTCATAAACCAATTTTATGGGTATATTTCGAAACATTATCACCTTATCCTCTATTTATATCAACGTGGGAACTTTTAAATCCGAAAATCATTTTAAAATAAAGTAAGATTTCTATACTTTCTAAGAGTGCCCCTCCTCTCCTCTTATAAAAGGCCCCCACCTATACCTCCTTACCCACACCTCTCAAAACTTTGGCTCGGCCAAACCCTGCCCATTGTGCCTCTCCACATACCTCTCTTACTCCTAGAATCCTCACTTTGGGCATAATTCTTCCCAAGGAAGCCTTTGATCTAAAATCAAAAAGTGTTACCCGATTTAAAGGTAGTGTCTTCTCTTGTGTTCTTATGTTTTATTTTTATTCTCCACCCCCCTAAACTCATTTTATTCAATTATTTTGTAACAAAAACAGTATCATTAATATAATAGGATTTTTTATAAGAAGGATTCGAGCTACACTTACACACACCTTCATCTAATGGTTAAAGAACATAATGTTTCTGTGGATGGAAAATTTCTGCCTCACGAAATGATGATTGTTAAACACTCATATAACACCTTAAAAGGTGTAGATTAAGATGAATCTATATTTATATATGTTATATAATATTTTTTTGTTTTACTTATGCTTTTTTATTTTTCATTTTTGGCATACCTTTATGGTTTCCATTGTGGGTAAACACGATAATTTCATTTTAGGAAGTGCAGACTACCGCCTCCTCAAAGTGATTTGATTCATTAATGCCATATGAGGGAAATATAAAGGATTGATTTGAAGTTATTATATATGATTTTATACTGTAATTATAATAAAACTTTATATCATTATTAGTTTCATTCCATTAAAGTATGAGTTAGAAATGAAAGTAGCATTCATGCGTACGTACGGCTTACCGTCTCCATGAACGGTGCATTTCATTTCTTACCTCTAAATGATTATGTAATATTATAAATACATGAATGTTCTGGATATATATGATATATATGATATCCAAATAATTATTATCAATCTGGATATAATGAACCTTTGACCACAAGAATAACATGTAATTGTAAGAAGTCCACTTTCGACTTAAGAACCAAATATCGACAAAACAAACATTATTAACTTAAATTATTACATAATGTTTATAACATGGAAATAAGCGATATAAAAGGAATAAAGAACTTTAAAAAGGTTAATAAGTAAGTAGAAATTAACTCATGTTTATTATTCAACACATTAAAGAATGATCTAGTCAGGTCAGACCCGGGGTAAGGGATCCAACCTCTCTCATTCTTTTTAAGTACTCTCTTTTATGTCATTTCTTTTATGCTCATATTTAATATGTTTGGGGATGTTATTTTATATTCCTCATTCTATAATTTTAATGTTTGTATAATTAGAGACCCTATTTGATCTCATCAATACATTTTTGGAAGATTTACGTAGCGTCGTTAGGCTGCCGAGTTTTCGTAAGGGATTTTTCATCTCACATTTATTCCCGTGACATTTATGGTAAGTTTGCCACTATTTCCTTTGACTGGTGTATGTACTTCCCAATATTATACTCTTTGTGTAATATAATTTCATTTATGGGTATTTACATCTTTATTGTATGACCTTTATTCCATGGGGGTGTATGTTTCGAAAGATATCCAACTCGGTAAGGGGACCTTTCACCCTCCTCTTTTTAAAAGACTTCTTTTGTTATGTCTTTTAATTCACATACTATTTTTTGGGATATGTTCTTCTATATCCGTATTTATTTAAATTTTATGTCCATGTGATGAGATACCATTTTCTATCTCATCAATTAATTTTGTGAATTTTAAAGTGATGTTGTTAGGCTGTCGGATTCCTATAAGGGAACTTCTTAACCCACTTTCAATTCTTTGGGTTAAACCTCTACTTTTTGATTTTATTATGCAAAGATTATGTGTGGAATATCTATGTTGTAATTTCCACAAACCTTTGTGTAGATATACTATTTCTCCACATAATCATCTCATTGATAAATTCTTACGAACTTGTATGGGAAATAATAACCCAATCTCATTTCATTGAGTTAAATACCTATGTAATTGGTTTTTTTTAATTGATTATGTGTGAATGACCTCTTATTATTTCACTCTTAATATCCACTTATATTGGGTGTATTTATATTTCTCACACATAATTATTTTATAGATTTATCCTTAATTTAAGGACACCATCTTTATAATGGATTTCATCTCAATTTACATTTCCATTGAGACTTCATTGTTGTTATGCACCAATTCACTCTTATGTGGTGTGTATAATGTCCTTTGACATATTATATCATGAATCCCTTTATTATCATGATATTATAAACCTCGGATTAAATTTTATTCTCCACTTATTTCTATTCAAGTGTCTATCATTTTGTTAAATACTTTTTAACAAAAATATCGTTTTAAATGTTTTAAAGATTCATTATTCTAAATCGTTATCTTTAATGTTCCGGTTTTAAAAATGGTTTTTGGTATTTATTTATATGGACATTAATGTTTTAAAATTATAATTCCATTAAAATATTAAAAGTGGTATGGGACACTTTGATTCAAAAATCTCTTTTAAATGGTTTTTGAAAATGGATTGATTAATTCAATATCTTTCAATTACTTATTATGATTGCAAATGAAATGTTGTTATTAAAATGTTTATATTTTCAATATTTTATGTGTAATGATGGTACTTGGCCATTTTATGGGTGGTTACATGATAAACCATATGACAGGTGGTGCCGTGAATACCATAATGGGTTGTTGCGTTATAAACTCCAATGCATTGGGTATGGAAGTCGGCCGTATGGCTATTCCATTAAGTGATATGTGTGGAGGTTGATCGTATGGTTATTCCATTTAAGTATGTTTATGTCCCAAGTTACATTTATATGTTATGTGTTCTTTATATGGGTTTTATGGTAATCTTTTGGTTACAAAGGGGTATGTAATGATGTTTTATTCAGTGAAGAGTTTTTACTACTTCCTAAAGTTGAAAGGTATTACTTTTATAAAGTATACATGGTTTACTTGTTGATTTGAAAAACTAACAGTTTTCATTATTTGTGTATCCCTTGCTGAGCTTTTTATGCTCACCCCAAGTTTTTTTGAAATGTTTTTCACATGACTAAATGTGGAATAGGGTCAAGGATAGGATAAAGGGAAAGTCATGCTATCTAATATATGGAAGTAGACATGTTTCTTTTTAAGAGTTTTTATTTTATGGAAATTTAGTAGAAGTGACTACTTTTTAATCTTTTGAGATGTAATAGTTATGTCCTAATTCTCTAAAACTCTAAATATGAAAAGATCTTCAATGTGAATTATTCATTTAATTCAATATTAAGTAAGTTTTAAGGTCGGGGCCATATAGTTGGTATCAGAGGTCGGTTTAGATAAATTTAGAGGTTAGGATATTCTCTAAGCATAAGTGACATTACCATAAAGGCTATGATTTCAAAAAGAGTCATATTTTTAGATAAAGTAAATGAGTAAGTATATATTAGTGTTTATCTTCCTCATTATTACATGATAATTTTTTTGATATACGCACACTAACATTTCTGTTTTTAGTATATGGATGGATCTAGCAGGCACAGAAGTGACAATGGGTTTGATGGAAACTGTGGTGGTTCTCTGATTAAGAGACTGGATGAAATGGGGGATTCAATGAGGAATCTTGTGGTCGGGATAAACCAACTATCAAGGAGTCATGATCAACAACTTTAACCTTGGTGAGTTCTCTAATGCATCATGTACGAGATGACCAACTCGATGTGCATGTTCAGGTAATAATTATAAAGGTAACCATTAGGGTTTATATGATCCTTACTTTTTAGGTAATTATGGGTTACTCTATGATATGATGGAAAATGAATGGAATGAGATAACCTTAAGGTTAAAATATGTTATGATTATTTTTGAATATTTTATCTCGTTTTGGGGAATATTTTAAGAATTAAACTGTTTTGGAAAAAGGACAACACACAGACCGTGTGACAACCCATCGTGTCGGACAAAGCTTCGGGAATCGAACCCACAACCAAAGTGCGACTGGTATTTATCGCCTACCACTGGACTACGTGAATTCCCCGGTCAGATTGACTAATTATTTTTAGTTATATGTTATTAGAAATCAATATTAAGTTTATTTAGGGTTATCTATGGAAATGATTAACCTATCATAAAGGATATGTGATTAGGTTAATTACTTTTCAATATGAGAATTTAAGAGCAACTGATGTTATTTGGAGATAAAAGTTAATTTGTACCTTGGAAGACTATGTGATTAAATCCTTCAAATATTTGGGTTTCAATCTTATTTTGGTTTACTTTGAATAATTTTATGGACAATTGTTTATCGAATGATCCTCGTTGAACTTTGGGTTTTGTTGGACAAATTTCAGAGATTAAGAATAGATTTTCTTTTTATAAAGGGTTATTTTTTTCTGGATTATCTGATATTGTACTAACCTTTTTGGTTTTGGTTTTGGTTAAAGAATAATGACATGGGAAGTATATAGTTCTCTTTTGTGGATTAGGTGATTCTCTAGAAGTTAATTATAGTACTCTTAATGTGAACATGTCTTCCTAAATACTCGTCTTTTGGAGAAAATATGAGTTTGTGGAAGAAATCTAATAAAATTTGAAAGTCAACATGATAAGTAATTTTGTTTCCTTGAGCGTAAATTCCTCAATAAAAAGTAACTTAAAAAATGTTTTCTATTAACTTTTCCTACTTGGGAATCGAATATCGTTTAACCCATCACAAGTTTGTGATTTTCTAATGGTTAACTTTCTCCAAAACATGTTTTCTATCACTCTCTATCAGAACATTGCCCTATATTTTCTCTTACATTTCAATGTTTTCTTTCATGGAATCCTAGTATGGGTTAACTCGAGTGACCTCTATACTTCTCTTTCTTTATTTTAAAGTGATTGTTTTAATGACTCTTTTTCTGATGTGGGACTTTCAAGGATGTTTCCAAGACCAATTTTAAAATTACGAGGATGCAACTCCCAAAAGGGGGGAAGGATGTAACACCCCAGGTAAATAAAGAATATGAAATTTTTATATTTATCCCTATTTGTGAATAAAATGTTAATATTTATTTAAAGGGAACACTATGCTTGATGTCTTACCCAATACGCAACAACGAGTTCCTTTGAAATCTTACGTTGCACTATAATAATAAAATAATATTATTTTAAATGGTAGTTAACGCCTAGACGTTGTAATGGAGGGAATAAACAGAACTAACTACAAAATTATTATATATGTTTTTCAAATATTTTTACTTTTTACAATAAATGTTAGAGGATTAAAAATGTGAGTGAATTCAATTTTAAGCGTAAACATTCTAATATTCTTTAGAAGGTCGATTAACCTCTTTTTGATGGCGAACCTCTTTTAAATCCACTTTTTAACAATTTTAAGTGTTATTTTTGACAAAATAAAATTCTTTCTTTATAATCGAGACATCAAAATTTACTTTCTGTAAATATTTGGTATCTTTCCGATAAAGATCATTTTTAATGAATAGTGAAAAATGTTGTATTTTAATTCAAAACCTTTTTTTAATCTAATTTATTTATATGATTAGATTATATTTTGAGTTTTTTTTAAAGTAAAATTAGAATAACTTTTTATCATTTAATCCAATAGTGGTCATTGGAATTAATTTCACTTTGAAATTTGAATTAAACTAATGTCAATCTTTTAATAGATATTGTTTTTAAAAACATGATATTTGTTTTGACAGTGGGAATTAATTATTAAATTAATTAATTCAACTTATATGTTTTGAATTTTCTAAAATAACATAATTGTTGAGTTCGGACTATCAAATATAGCTTAGGGTGAATTTTTGGTATTTTTCTGAAAAAACTTCAATTTTTGATGAATAGTGAAACCACTAAGTGGTAGTTAAAGAAACTGATTTTTCATTTAAAAGAAATGTTGCCACCTCTGTGTTTTGAATTTCAAAAATCCTACATAAATGGTTTTCATTAGGAAGTAAAATTTGTTTCAATGGGATTAAAATAATTTTTTGTTGAATAGTAACTTTTATGTTCTTAATCGCAATTAGAGATAATTAATGTGGTTTAAGGTAAAAAATGTTTCAATAATATGAAATGACCTAACCACATTTCCTAACCTTATTGTATGTGTCATGGACGACCATGAAAATCCATGGGTCAACTTTGGGACCGCATGGATCCACTTTGGTAGGAAAATGACATTAATAACTTTTTATTTAATGTTAAAACAAAAATGCCACAAACATGAGATGTTTTTCTAAAACAATTTTTAAATGGGGTTATACAATTCAGAGTTTTGACTATAAATATTCATTGGAAAGCTAAAATTATTTTCTACATCATAGTTTTTTTTTATAAATTTTAGACATTAAATAAATTAAATTATTTATGTCATCATGATGATGCAGCGATTACCTCATTATTTAACAATTTAAATAAAATGAAAAGATAATGTAAAATATAAGACCTAAACATGTCAAAATCCTATTGGATGGGTATATTTAGAACTCCTATCACCTTATCCTCTAATTATATCAATGTGTGACCTTTTAAATTCGAAACTCATTTTAAAATAAATTAACATTTCTTTACTTTCCAAGAGTGCCCCTCCTCTCCTCTTATAAAAGTCCCCTACCTCTACCTCCTTACCCACACCTCTCAAGCCTTTGACTCGGCCAAAACCTGCCCATTTTGTCTCTCCACATCCCTATATTACTCTTATATGCCTCACTATGGGCAGAAGACCTCCCAAGGAATCCTTTGAGCTTAAATCAAAAAGAGTTACCCGATTTAGAGGTAGTGTCTTCTCTTGTGTTCTTATGTTTTATTTTGCTTCTCCAACCCCCTAAAAAAAATTTAATTTATTTTGTAACAACGAAAGTATCCTCAATATACTAGTATGTTTTTATAAGAATTATTCGAGCTACACATACACACACCTTCATCTAATGGTTAAATAATATACTGTTTTTTGTGGATGGCGAATTTCTGCCTCACGAATCGATGATTGTTCAACACTCATATAACACCTTAAAAGGTGGCTATTAAGATGAAACTATATTTATATATGTTATATAATATGTTTATGTTTTACTTAAGCTTATTTATTTTTCATTTGTGTCATACCTTTATGGTTTCCATTGTGGGTAAACACGATAATTTAATTTTAAGAAGTGTGGACTACCGCCCCCTCAAAGTGATTTGATTCGTTAATGCCATATGTGGGACGTATAAAGGATGGATTTAAAGTTATTATATATGATTTTATACTGGAATTATAATATACCTTTATAAAATTATTATTTTCTTTCTATTAATGTATGAGATAGAAATTAAAGTAGCGTTCATGCATACGTACGGCTTACCGTCTCCATGAACGGTTCATTTCATTTCTTACCTCTAAATGATTATGTAATATTATAAATACATGTATATTCTGGATATATATGATATATATGATATCCAAATCATGAATATTAATCTGGATATAATAAACCTTTTACCAGATGAACAACATGTAATTGTAAGAAGTCCACTTTCGAATTAAGAACCAAATATCGACAAAAGAAACATTATTAACTTAAATGATTACATAATGTTTACAACATGGAAATAAGTGATATAAAAGGAATAATAAACTTGAAAAAGGTTTTTAGGCAAGTATAAATTAACTCAAGTTTATTATTCAGGACATTAAATAATGATCGAGTCAAGTCGGGCCCGAGGTAAGGGATCCAACATCTCTCTTTCTTTTTAAGTACTCTCTTTTATGTCATTTCATTTAATCTCATATTTTATATGTTTGGGAATGTTATTTTATATTCCTCATTCTTTAATTTTTTTGTTTATATAATTAGAGACCCTATTTTATCTCATCAATCCATTTTTGGAAGATTTAAGTGGCATCGTTAGGCTGCCGAGTTTTCATAAGGTATTTTTCAACACACTTTTATTCTCGTGACATTTATGCTACGTTTGCCACTATTTCCTTTGAGTGGTGCATGTACTTCACATTATTATACTTTGTGTGTAATATAATTTCTTTTATGGGTATTTACATCTTCATTGTATGACCCTTCTTCCAGGGGTTGTACGTTTCGAATGTTACCCAACTCGGTAAGGGGACCTTTCACCCTCCTCTTTTTAAAAGACTTATTTTGTTATGTCTTTTAATTCATATACTATTATGTTGGGATATATTCTTATATATCCTTATTTATGTAAATTTTATGTCCAAGTGATGTGATACCATTTTCTCTCTCATCAACTCATTTTCTGAATTTTAAAATGACGTCGATAGGCTGTCAAATTTCTATAAGGGAACTTCTTAACCCACTTTCAATTATTTGGGTTAAAACTCTACTTCTTAATTTTATTATGCCAAGATTATGTGTGGAATCTCTATGTTGTAATTTCCACAAACCTTTGTGTAGATATACTATTTCTACACATAATCATCTCATTGATAAATTCTTACGAACTTGTATGGGAAATAATAACCCAATCTCATTTCATTGAGTTAAATACCTATGTCATTGGTTTTTTTTACATGATAATGTGTGAATGACCTCTGATTGTTTCACACATAATATCCACTTTTATTGGGTGTATTTATATTTCTCACACATAATTGTGTGATAGATTTATCCTTAATTTAAGGATACCATCTTTATAATGGATTTCATCCCAATTTACATTTCCATTGAGAATTCATTGTTGTTATGCATCAATTCACTCTTATATGGTGTGTATACTGTCCTTTGACAAATTATATCATGAATCCCTTTATTCTCATTATATAATAAATCTCGGATTAAATGTTATTCTATAATTATTTGTATTCAAGTGTCTCTCATTTTGTTAAAAACTCTTTAACAAAAATATCGTTTTAAATGTTTTAAAGATTCATTATTCTAAATATTTATATATAATGTCCATGTTTTAAAAATGGTTTTTGGTATTTATTTATATGGACATTAATTTTTTAAAATTATATTAAAATCATCAAAGTGGTATGCGACACTTTGATTCAACAATATCTTTTAAATGGTTTTTGAAAATGGATTGATTTTTTCAATATCTTGGAATTAGTTTTTGTGATTGCAAATGAAATGTTGTTTTTAATATGTATATATTTTCAATATTTTATGTGTAATAATGGTAATTAGACATTTTACGGGTGGTTATGTGATAAACCATATGACGGGTTGTGCCGTGAATAACAGGACGGGTGGTTACATTATAACCTCTAATGCATTGGGTATGGAAGTCATCCGTATGGCTATTCCATTAAGTGATATGTGTGGAAGTCAACCGTATGGTTATTCCATTTAAGTATGTTTATACCCCAAGTTACCTTTATAAGTTATGTGTTATTTATATGGATTTTATGGTTATATTTTGGTTACAAAAGGGTATGTAATGATATTTTATTCAGTGAAGAGTTTTTACTACTTCCTAAATGTGAAAGGTATTACTTTGATAAAGTATACATGGTTTACTAGTTGCTTTAAAAAACTAACAGTTTTCATTCTTTGTGTGTGCCTTACTGAGCTTTTTATGCTCACCCCATGTTTTTTTGAAATGTTTTTCACAAGACTTAATGTGGAATAAGGTCAAGTATGGGATCAAGGGAAAGTCATTCTATCTAATACATGGAACTAGACATGTTTCTTTTTAATTGATTTTATTTTATCGAAATTTAGTAGATGTGACTACTTTTTAATCTTTTGAGATGTAATAGTTATGTCCTAATTCTATAAAACTCTAAACCTGAAAAAATCCTCAATGTGAATTATTCATTTAATTCAATATTAAGTAAGTTTGAATGTCGTGGCCTTATAAAAAAGGTAAATAAGTGGAGAATATAACATATGTCTCAATAAAGTAAAATTGAGATAAGAAATCCCCTGGTTAAATTGGTAAAAATAGAATCATATGAATTAGAAAATTAGATTAATGAAAATAATATTATATCCAGTGAAATATAAATTTATAAGAATAATAGAAGTAAGTAATGTAGTATATACCATGTATAATACAATAACATGTGAATAATATGAAATAATACAGAAATAAATTAAAATTGTGTTGAAAACCCTTAACATAATTCAGGGCATCCACATGTGATTTTAAATTTATGTATATATATTAAACCTTACCAACCTAATTACAGATATTTGTAGATAATTAATAATTATAAAATTATTACTGAATGTTTGAACACATTTAATATATATTAATTAGTTAGTGATCACTTATTTATATTATCTAATGTTTTAATTAGGATTGATTCACACATATTTTTTAAAGGATTTTTTGAGCCCCATTATTTGATACGCTTTTCATCATTCATAGATTTTAAAATATGACTAAATATGTTTTTTCTAATGATTTTTTCCATTCCCATGTTAATTTTATGGAAACTCAAGGCATGGATTGAGTGGATATCCATGATAAGTTTGTTTTGGGTAATATATCTATAACACTAGTGTACATGATAATGATCCAAAAATTTTATATCATAAATTAAAAAAAAATTCATGATTTCTATAATATTTTTTATGAGATAAATTCATAAATAATTTATTATAACAATGAGTTTAATTTGGAGATTGAAAATGTAATAAATCATTCCATTGGGTCACTAATATCCATATATAGAGAGTTGACGTTTCAAATTTTCATAAAATGGGAGGCAGGTGTAAACTAACTTTTTATTTATAAATAAAGAAAATGTTATATATATATATAATATTTTTATATTAAATTTAATGTTATAAATATCCATGTATGAGAGCGATGAAAAAAACATGTTATTTGTATAGGCAGTAGTCTGTACGTATGCATGAATGATATTTTCATTACATTAATGACTATAGATTTAGGTAGATAATAATGGTTTCATCAGAATAATAATATTTATGTATCTTAAGGAAAAACATATTATCATTTTATGATGGTATAATATACTATGATGAAGAATAATAAGACTTATATAAATTTAAATAAAAGTTTGGATTTTAAAATGATTACATTACTACATGGAATGAATCCACTTAAAATTATATTAGACATATAAGTGATGGTATTTTGATTATACTAGTAACTCTACGTAGGGTCTAGGATGGTTATATAGGTATTTGTGATGTTTTTAGTAAATATAAATTTATTATATTATCAGAATATGTGGGGTGATGATGGTGTCATTTAATAAGAGAGATAGGTGGTGCTTTTGTAAATATCCGCAAAATTATCTTAATTTCATGACAAATTCAAAGGAAGGAGGCTCCAAATGTGGGAAATAAATGATAGGGGAATAATTTTTGTTTAGAAATCACTACACTGCACACTTGTAAATAAGGATTGAGGAACATTAGGTTTTTTCTTCCCAGTTATATCTTCTTCCATTATTTACTTTTATCACAGAAACTTATTTTTCCCCTATATCATAATTTTAGTAAAAAATGTATTGTTTACCTTTATTAGTAATTTTATTATTTTAATTCCATATATGAAAAATGTTTTATAAAATAAAATTACTAAAAGTGATGAATTGAATTAAATATATTATGTGTTTAATGCATAATTTTTATTATTTTTGATAAAAATATGAATATTGAATGAAAAATACTAACCATCAGTTTATGAATTAAAAAAAATTATAACTTGTAATTTTACTCATTAAAATCATACAATGTTAGAAAAAATGTTTTTATTTTTTTATTTTATTTTTTTGTATATATTAATTCTATAGTAAAACACATGACTAAAAAAACCTTATACAATATTCACATAAAATTCAATCATTTATAGAAAAAAGGAAAAATTAATAGTAAAATAATATTTAAATTGTTAATATAAAATTTAAGTCATTATTTTTAAATTGAAACTCTAAATTTTTTAGTATAACTTTTAAATATATAAATGAAATATAATAAAACCATTTCTAAGGAAAATGACCTTTCAAAATTTTGATTATTATTATTATTATTATGAATTAATAATTAAATGTCTATTAAAATTTATTTTATATAAAAATAAAATATTAAAAAATATAAATGTAATATATTTATTTTTATAAAAGAAAAATATAGTTTCTACACTACAATTTTTTTGTATAATAAATTTTTGTTATGTTAATGATTTTTATAGTCTATTTACTATATTAATTTAATTATATTAATGTTATTTTATATAATATGACTATTCTATTTATTTCTAGAAATATATAATAATTTATCTTCCTATATATATACTGGATAACTCAACAGCTAAATTATAACAAATACATTGAAAAAATAATTTTTTATCTGAATAAATTGTTTAATGATTTTTGTTTAGTGGTGTGTGAGGAGGAATATTTTCAAAATTTTATTTATTCTATGGGAATATGGTAATAATTATTTAAGGTTATACAACTAGAAACATTACTACCGAAAAGGTCAGATCCAAGCATGCTTGGACCAACAAATTTATTAATAAAAAGAAAAGAGCAGAGAAAGCAGATAGGAAAAAAGAGAGTTTACAAGTCATAATAGTCATAATCATCACACCCATACCTAGTCATGTCGTCAGGATCAGCCGATTCCCATTCTGATTGAGTCTCATATTTTTTGAGCAGCTTCTTATAAACCTTCCTTTTTTCCATTTTCTCCATAGATAACTTCTCGATATCCTTCTTAGCAGATGACCTAGTGGTCACTGTCCTCGGAACTGCAGAGTAGTCTTTCCTTGGTTTCCTTCTAACTGGGTCAGTCCTGACACCCTCACTATTAGAGATCCGTTTCTTTTCTCCTTGTCTAATTAGGTTCTTTGGTGGAATAGTATCTTAAACCATATATATATATATATCTCTAAAAATTATCATGAAAGATGTGTGCATGGAGTAAAGAAATCATGATTTTAAGATCTAATGGAATATTGATAATATATTCCTCCATAGAAAATTATGTGATTATATCATTTATTCCCTAGGGAATAGTTACAATGAGTTACCATAAATCATAAAACCCGATGAGTTTGGTTTAAGTGATTCCACAAAAAAATCTCTTATACACTAATTATTAGACTAAAAATCCAATATTGCATCAACTATAATTATTCCCTCTAGAGGATGGTAGATATATGTTTAGTAGAACATGAAAATACAATTGAACATGGATTTTTATGTTCTCAAACCATCAAAAAATGGTGAATGGAAATATGGTTTGAAAAACACCATGTGGATGTAAAATGAATGGATCGCTTTCTAGATAGTTTCCAATGTACATAATATCATTGGTAAATGACTAAGTGAACTAGTCATGCCCTTATTTTTTAATAAATAACCTTAAATAACATCTACCAACTCATATCTTTCAAAATTTACGTACAATTGACATTGACATGGAAATGTGATGGAGGAAGAACCCCAGTTGTTAAATAAGGTTATCCAAATCCTCATGAACATAATAAATATTATATTAGATGAAGAAAAAATACCTCACTTACTGAATATATCCTCTATCAAAGAGCCCCATTTTACTAAAATCAATGTCACCCAACTAAAAAAATGATATGTGATGATAGAAGAAATTTATCTAATGATGCCTCCCAATAATACCCACAGATATGTACGGAATTGGAGAATACATACCTATGGAATGGTTATGATTCATTGATCAATATGTGACCATATCATACACTCCAATGAAATTAGATGAAATGAAATTCAGTTAGCTCATCAAGTTTGACCATTAGATCGTATAAACAAATATTCTCACCCTACTCGAATAAAATAGATTGAATGGAGAGCCAAAAGGTGGTACCCTTATTAGAAATGGAATTAAATAAGTTATAATTTTCTAAGAACACAATCTATTTTTTCACTTCCATAGTAAACCATTGAAATTCCACATTAATGGTGAGATCTACCACATATAACACAATCCCAAGAACAAGGAAAATGTGGGATACCTAAACACATTTCTTAATAATATATTTTATTGAATAATCATTCCCACATATGATGTGACTCTTGATCATGGACATTGTTCACTATTTAATAGTCTAGAAAAACATAACTCTTAAAATCCTTATAAAATAATTAAATGTTTGATACTAGAAGGATTATCACTGATATAAATACACACTATAATGGATTCATGTAAATCATTATGTTCACATACTTTAGGAAAACATATCAAGGATAATGTGTATATGGCCAAAAAAGTCCCATCTATATATCAAAAATTCTATTAGATATTATAAACTATCATGCATTGGGGGGATTTTTTAGTGATCAATATAATTCTATCATCGACACAACACTACCAAAAATAAATATAATCTAACATTGATCCATCAGAATACCCAATCTTGAAATTTTCTAACGGAAAATGAAATACTATTGGAAATTTTATATTGTTGACTTTTTTAAGATCATGTGTTTGAAACTAAATTCATGGTTTTTATCAAGAAACATGAATATAACATCCTAATGATATGGGAATGGTTTCATCAACATAGATTCATAAAATCTTAATAAATTATTTGATAAAATCAATTCATTAGATGTTATGTAATATTTATTAGAGTGATATATCTCATTTTAAATATTTTATACCAAATACATTGCCATAGAGTATTTTTTGGGCATGTGAATAAGCTTAATATATAGAAATTAGAGTCCGATATTGGCCTAATTCAAGTAGATTACACCTTCGTTAACCCATAAAATGAGGAAACTATAATTTTATTATCTCTATAGATTGAAATAATTCTACTAATCTAAAATTATAAATCTATCTCATTCATTGTCGAGAAGTAAAACAACGCAATAAAAAATTCCAAAAAATTAGAACCACATTTATTTTTTTAGAAATTCATATCTCATGTTTAAAAAAATAATCACCTTGTATTACTTATAATATTTGACCATGGAATGATTTTTACTATTCAAAATATTGGTCTGACTTATATATAGAAATCACGTCAAGCTAAATTTGATTAAATTTCAAAATCATGAAAACAAATGACATAGGTTCTGAAAACATGATACTCTATAAAAGTGGATTCATATAAATATGAAAAATGTTCAACCACACATCATGATAACTTCCGTGATAAATAGAATCAAAACACTCTCAAACTATTGAAGGATGCGTAAGACAACCAATTTTTGTCCTTTTTTATCTTAATTAGATAAAGTATAGATATACATCTCCAATATTTGAATCATGCTTCTATAATACTAATGATGATCTAAAACACAAGAATTTATATAATAAATAGGTTATAATTGATTTTATAATAAAACTTGATATGAAACCCAATGACTAGAAATATTATATAATTATCTTCAAAAAACAACAAGTTGGTTTTTCCTTTATTTATATAAAAATTATAGGATTATACACAAAGGTGTTTATCCATTTAAAGGGCATACCGTCAAACCAATATAGTTATAAACTATAGTAAGGATGATTAATACTTAAAAAATATATTATAGGATTAATTGGATATGTTATTTAATGTTAAATATATTTGAGAAGTCCACCACACTAAATTTACGGACAATATTAACCCTGTTTAAAATAAGAATGAAAACAATTATTGTCTACACGGTCATATAAAACCTCAATCAATATTTTCTAAATGATGACATTCATATCAAAATTATGGACTCACTAATAAATGAAATATTTTAATTTAATTCCATCTACATTACAAATATGTATTTTGGAAAAAAATAAAATCATAATATCCCATGTGAATTAGAATTTCAAAACCATTATAGAGGTGAAGTGTTTTATTAGTACATAATGATACATTTTTGTAGCTCCCCGACCCTAGTTACCCAGATTCTGTGCATTATTACATAACATAGGCATGGTCACAAGAAAGATCTAGTCTCGAAAGACCAATTAGTTTAGTAGCCTTAGAATTACTAGATACATTAATAAAGTTTACAATACATCATAAAATGAAAACTACAACAACACAGTCTCTATAGTCCACACTAATATCCCCACATACTATCCCAACATGTCATTCATAAATTACTTATTCACATCCTGGGAAAAATAAAACATTGAAAGGGGTGAGCTCAAATTCTGAGTAAGGATAAAAATATAGTAGAAACTTTCATAAATAAGAATAAACATTTAAGGCAAAGTATAACTAAAAAAAATCATTTTAAACTTGAACTTCAACATAATATGACAGAAATAAGATGAAATAATGCCATTTACTTATTCACATGGATATTATACTAATCGAATAATCACATGAAATGTCAATAACTGCATTCATAATGATGGAATTCATAATACCAGACTATCATAACCACATAGCCAAGGCCTCGTGCTAATACTAAAAATAAGATTTTGTCAAGGCCTTGTGCTAATACACTAGTTTGTCTCATGAGTCATACCAATGAATCGAGGAGTTATAGCGGGCTCCACCCGTCACACATTATGTCTAATGAATTCCTCAAATGAACAGGTTTAAACATAACATAAACATTCGTATTAAAACTAGCATACGAAATGTCAATACATTCTCCATAAACCATGAATGGTATAAAAATAACACATCCACATTCAAAAAAATCACAAAACCTCCAATACAATATGGATGTTTTGTATCATAATAAATCAACCTCAAATAAGCTTAAAATCCATCAAAGGATGTTGACATAGATGAAATCAAAACTATTTGAGAGAAATATCTCTTTTTTAAAATAATTTAATAGTCACATAATATAAAATAAAACATTTAATTTGAAAATTTTCTTATAATCTTGTAAGGGATGCTTCAATTATTTTATAACGGTGGAAAATAGCCCCACCCACCGTATAAGTTAAAAAAACATTCTTACCTTAATTCTGTAGAAATGGTTAAAAAGGACCTTGTTTGAAAAACGAAGGAAAGATTCCTTTATAAACCACTTATAAAAATCAAACAAGGGTATAAATGACTTTATCCCATATTTTAGTAAATATTAATAATGTTTTGAAATACATTTTTAAGAAACATGAATGTGGATTCTAAATAAGTCCCAATATATTATTACGTATAAACAACCTCAAATCATGAAGAGATTGCGAAATAAACCCTTACCTTGTACTTTTACATGGTTGGGGGTAGGTTAACCTCCTATATAATGGTGAAATAATTTTTATTAAATTATAAAAGAATCATATACATTAATATGATGTCATATATGATCTTTTAACATTGATTTGTTAATAATATCTTAGGATTATCGTTGTTTCGGGTGTTAACTTACTCGTTTTCTTTTATATTTTTTGTTAATTAAGCCGTTTTTATTATGGATAGGTTGAATATTATTCATATCCATAATTATATCAAGTCCTTAAACATTATTTTTAATCATTAAATGATAATTAGTCTTGAATTGATATGATGGAGAATGAATCTCATCACGTTCGTGGAGACGGTAGTCTGTACGTACGCACGAGCGACAAAATCATTCCTTTGATATTAAAATAATATTTAATTGGATGGTATATCATAAATATAGAATAATTATCATGTTATATTTATTGTTTACATGAATTAAACATCATTATTATATCCATCCCAATAATAATGTTTTGAATAACAATTACACCATGACGTGGAAACGATAAGATGTACATACGCACGTATGGTGACATGTCATTAAAAGGATGGATAAAATACTGAAATATGGTTGTACCATGTTTAAAATAACATCCAAGTATATATAATATACTGGAGTTTTTTTTATAATGTTAATAGCAAAGAAAGAAGATGTGGAAGAATAAAGGAACTTGAAAACGGGTGGTGAAATCGTTACCTCTTTTTCGGGTTCTTCCTTTTGATTTGGTCAAAAGGGACCCATATGATGGATTTATGAATAAAGGAAGGCCACTAAGTTGAATTGAGGGATGTTTAGAGAGTATTTGGGTAGGGTTTTACCGATCCAAAAGGCTTTGAATGTGTGAATTAGTGAGAAGGGGAAGTTCCCTTTTATAAGAGGGGTGAGGGCCACCTTTGGAAAATCTAGAAATATTATTTTATAATAAATTCATATTTGGTTTCTAATGCCTCAAAAGTGGATTATTTAAATTTTAAGGTGGTGATTTTTCAAAAACAACTCAACCAATAGGACTTAGACAGGTTTGGTCAAGTATATTAACCCTATCTTTAATTATTAACTCTTAGTTAATTAGTTTCACTTTTACAATGTCTCTTTATATTTTTATATTATATGGTTAATAAACATACTATATACAATCAAGAGAACCCCAAGTGGTAAAATAGTGATTAAAATATCATGATATAAGTCTCTTTTCCGATCCTTTGATTTTTAGGAATTGAATCTCAATTAATAATAAAATATTTGTTTTAAACACACTTTTATGTCAATTTTGACACTATTTGGAAAATTGATTTTTGTAAAAATCATAACAGAATGATTACATCGAAAAAATGTTAATTACATAAATTCTAACATGTCATATTAAACTTCAAAATTAGTTTAATTCATAAAAATCCTCAAATTAGATATATTTGGGTATTTATAATATCAATTATTTTAATTTTTTACTATTATGGTAATTACTACATCATCATTGTGTCATAAATAAATTAAATTATTTAATGTATAAAAATTATAAGTAAAATATAATTATGTACGAAATATTTTTAGCTTTCTAATGAATATTAATAATCGAATTTATCTTATATATAACCCTATATTAAAAATGTTTAGTAAATAAACATTGATTTTAACTCTTTTAACTCTTCTTTGAATTAAATAATAATAAATGTCCTAATCTAATCCAAGTAGACCTAAATGATCATATTTTATTCGTATGGTTTTTTTTGGTTGAGATACACTTGTCCAATAGAATTAGGAAATGTGTAAGGGTAATAATAATATCTTTTTTACCCTTAATTACCCTATTTACTTTTAACTGTGGTGAATAAAAGTAAAAAGATATTATTCCCCAAAAATTATTTTCATCACATTGAACCACATTTTACTCCTTGATATTAACTATGTCTCTCGGATTTTTTAAATTCCACTCACAGAAGCGGTAAAATTAAGTTTTATAAAATATTCAGTTTTTAACTACCACTTAGTGGTTTCACTATTCATCAAAAAATGAAGTTTTTCAGAAAAATACCAAAAATTCACCCTAGGCTAGTTTTGATATTCGCAATCCAAAAATGAAGTCCATTTTGAAAAATATAATTTATAAATTTCAAAAAGTGGATATTATTATTCATAACAGCTAGTTTGATTGGTTGTGGTGTGTTAGAATTCGATGTTGCGTACAACACACGCTATTGCATTATTCAAAGAGAAGCGTACCGTAGAAGCTTGGGGTGTTAAATTTTGGTCTTAATAAATAATTATATATACACCATCGGTTGATATAATTCATCATTAGACATATATATGTTAAAAAAGTAGATTTAAATGTATAAAAACTTGTTGTAAAATCATGTTAGTGCCCAAAATACTATAGGAATCTCAAGATCGTATTTTCAAATATCGTAACAACATGTTGTAATATTGTATTTGTTATCAATATGAAGTAAATAAGAATTCATTTGAGGGATTATTAGATTTTTTAAAATTATTTTAGTTCTTTTATATTATATGGAAATATTCAATAAATTTTTCTTTAATTGGAATAATGAAAAATACCATTACATAATGTATCACACTCTGAGTGGTGCTCCAACAGATCATGAAAATTTACGTAATTACACCATATATATATGTCAATCATGTTTTTTGGATATTTGGGTGAACAATAATTTTTCATATTTATGTGTTATAGATCATTTATAATAATATTCTAATCATCAATATATCAACTACTCCATGAAATGTATTATGAAAATTAAAGTGGTAATAACTTTTTGAATATGCACATTCCATGTAGGTGAGCCATGTCAAAACATTCATGGTGTTTTTTTTCACTATAAATTTATGACACCATTATATAAATGAAATAACAAGAATAAATGAATGGTGATGTGATATTTATTTCATTAATCTTGATGTATGGATATAGAAATTAATATTCATGATTCATTATAAGAATATTTATTTTCTAGCTCTATAGCCTTATGTAACACCATGATATTTACAGTCATTGAAACATAACTAAAGAAAGAACATATCTATAATATTTTTATTAATATAAAAAACCTATTACTTGAACTTTTAGTATTAAAATATATTTTTGAACATAGATATATAGAGTATGTCTAGTAGCTTTTGTGAACTACCAATGACAACTATTTTAAGATCAATGTTTACTGTTATCTTGTTAAGAATACCATTGTTAGAGTAGATGTATACAATAGAGAAATTTTATTGATGATATATATTGTAATTATAAAATTCAAATGTAAAAAGATGAATATTATGAACATAATAATTAAACAAACACATATAAAAAAGAGTTCATTTGTTTCAATAAAATGGTTCCTCGATCCAAACATTAAAAAAAGAAAAAATGGGAATAAATGAGTTTTAGAAGAATGAGTGGGTTGTATATTGAATATCTTTTTTTACGAAGTGGATTGTAAATTTATAGAAATTTGTTTAATATTAGACTAATAATTAACAGTTTTTGGATACATAAGATAATTTATAGAGGAATAAAACAACGAATTAAGTGAAAAAATAATTGTTGCTTTGTTATGTCTATATTTTATATCATTGGGATTTTGGATTGTGTTTCAAAATTTTATTCTTTATAACCAATTGGAAGGAATAAAGTAGTGGATATGATGAGGCCATGATCATTAGTTTGGTAGTGAGCTTATCATAATTATTATAAATATATTATAGATTCATGATTATTAAAAATAATAATAGGTCATTGATACTTCCAACATCAATATATCCATTTCAGGTGAACCATTCAAAATCTATGTGTTTGTGATTATTTTTATATCTATATTTTTTCCCAATATGTGAAAATTCTAAAATATTCATGGTTTATTTGAAAATGTGAGAATAATGTGAAATAAAATTGAGTTAATAAAAACATTTGAAGCCACAAAAATTTACAACCCCACATAGGTGTATAGTTATCCCATATGGTATAAAAAATATTATCAGAGCCACATGTTACATCATGAATCTATTAGAGAAAGATAATGTTTTGTAAAATGAGTTTATTGAAAGGGTTGTACCTCTATTTTTTGAATCCAATTGTTAAAATTATAAGAGTATAATGAGATCTCATTAGTGATCTCTTAGTATATGTGTTTTTCATGGAACATGATAATAAAATTCAAGAAAATTATAATATTAAAATTTCAATGATGCATGTACACAGAAAATTGATTAACATTGACGCATTGTACCGAAAATACTTATCTTGAGTGTAAATTAATTATATATAAATGAAATAAATGAAATTACCAATGACCAATAGATTTTTTTAATATATTTATAATACATATAAAGATTAAATAAAAATGAAAGTGGAAAATATTTTGAGTATTTGAAATATATATTTTTATTTAAAGATGATTTCAATTGAAAAAGTGGATGGTTTATTCAAATAACTTATTGAACTGGGTAGAGATATATATGGACCATGTCATGATAAGAATGTAATTGATATAATGAAGATGATCATATGGATATCCCCAACCATTTATAATTCACTAATGACAAAAATTGATTAATTAAATCACAGAGATTTATCTCTGGATGATATATCTAGAAAACTAAATATGAATAAAACTTGAGTGAAGTCAGAAATTTATAAAAAAAATCGATATATTTAAATGAAAATTTATCCTGAAGAAAAATAATTATTTCAAGATATATACTTTAAATTAGATCCATGTAATGGTTTCTAACCACTTTTAGCAAGGAATGTTTTGAGATGTAAAAGAATAATCAAGGGCACGAAACTATGAGAATATCTTCTATATGAAAAATTTTGGTCCATCGATAATTTATTTCATAAGATATATTATTTATATGAAGTAATTTTATAAATAAACAATGTATAGTTTCTATAATATATTGAACATTAATTTAAGAAAATTTGGTTGATTGATTTTTCAATGAAATATGTTGGTTAGAAATAGAAACTTGATGGTAGGGGAGGTCCTTTATAATTCATTGAATCGAAGTCTATCATAGTCATATAAAATGATATGATATATTTAGTGGATAAATATAAAAGATAAATTAGAATAGAATGATCAAACATTTGGTGCTGTTGAACTCAAGTTTAAATTTTAAGTGGATCATTTTTCTTTATTTGAAAATAATAAATTGGATGATTATTGGATTTTATAATTAATAGTTATGTTGTGTTGATGATCATGTTGAAAAAAATCATTTTTTAAGAAATGTTTAGAAAAATATCAAAATTATCACGTGAAATGCGATGAAATAGAAAATAATAGGTTAAATATTACTGAAGAGTTTAGGATCATTCATAATCTTAATATAACCATCAAGGAGAATGATCCAAATATTGAAATAAAAAATGTGTAGTTAATGTCATTGGTTAAGAACATTGAATCTCAAACGAAAATATGATTTATGGAGGTTGATACTATCTATTATATGGTTTTATGATTATGTATTAAAAGAAATGTATGACGGTGTACATGAAGATTCTATGGAGTGTTGAGTTCTCAAAGATGTAATTATATTGGTAAATGTTGCATGGGTTTAATGTTAAAATATTAAAATTAAGGAAAAAATATTGATGATAAAATTTATTTAAAATAAAGGTTATTGTTTTTAATCCTTAGTAAATAACCAACCATCAATATGTTAATAAAAAATGATGATATGTGAAGAGATGGTTTCCATAGTATATATCATATGATGAAATTCCAATTATGTGGATTATGTGGATACATAATGTATTATTAAAATGAATCTAGAATTAATCCTACGGTTGAAGATATCGTAAAGAATAAAAGGTGAATTGAAAAACCTAATTATGTTGAAATTGAATAAATTAATATTGATATTGATTTAATTTCTCTGAATTTTGGAATTAAGATATAAATTAAAGGAAAATAGCTGGATTTTATTCCTATTTAAATAAAAAAAATATTTGATATAGGTTAATTAAATTAAATTTCATTAGGATGTTAAATTTACCCATTAGAGGACACTAATACAAAATATGACTTTAAAAACACTATAAATGGCAATTATCAATGCTAGAAAAGTATAGACTAACAAAGTGAGATTAAAATCCCAAGTATTTTTTCCATGCTAAAACAATAACTAATAAATTAGTCCTTTATCCATTATAAAAATGTGTTAATAAAGGGATCCTTCGTCATCACTTTAAGAAGAGCGGAAAAGGGATAAAATTTATCAGCGCTTCAATTTATCCCCATTAAAGGGGACCTTTATCAGTGATATTAAATGCATTGATAAATGTTCATACTATAGTGTGCTACAACAACAAAATGTAAAAAAATTACAATTTGATGTAACATCACACCACATCCCCAAAAGCAAACCATATAAAGAAATCATGTACCAAAACGCATTTTAAATAAAATGAAATTTAAAAAAAATAGAATAAAATAAAATATTATAGACATTTCAAACATTTTTTTATTCAATTATGTATATAAAAATTATTACACACATTAAAAAAATAAATGATCCTCGGTCATTTAATCCTTACTTGGACTCATGATATTTCATAAAAAACCACCCATGAACAAGAAAAATAATTCGCCTTTATACGAAAACAAGTACTTTTCTAATAATAAAAAAATATTAAAAGAAAGTATAAATTTTTCTTAAATTGATATCAACATTATATAAGATGAAACACATGGAGTAAAACTAGTCACAAAATGCATCAGAATGAGGTTTGGATGATTCTTACACATCTTAAATTAAGTTGGGATCATTTTATTAAATTATCAAAAAAAAAATATGTTTGATTAGTTTTTTGTATGTCACATGTTTTTTTACTAAAATGTCATTTTAAACTGGAATAAGATAATTTACTCATACCAGTCATATCCTGATATAGTTTTAATTGAAGTAATTCTAACTCATAAAATAGTTAATTATGGATCTATTTTGTAAATTATCAAGTAAATCAGATCACATTTCACAATTTTTTTGGGAGTGACCCTTTTTGAACTAAAATATTGATTTTGAAGTGATATCAGACACATTTTGTTATACCAGGAACATAATATATTAAATCAAGGATAGGATAGTTCTTATATGTCAAAAAATACATATGGATCATTTTCCTAAAGTATCAAAACAATCCAAATTTGATTTCTTGGTTTTGAGTAGGTTGGTTTTCTTGTTTACTAAAATTAATCTCAATTTTAAATAAAAAGACACACATGGAGGGATATAGGTCTCACAATTCAAATAATTGAGGTGATATATACTCTTATATATCCAAAATGACTTATGGATCATTTTTATAAGCTATAAAAACAATACAAATGCATTTTATCAGTTTGGATTACATCAATGGTCTTTTTTACTAAAATACTATTTTAAATTTGAAACATGCATTTTGACTCATAATAGTTACATAGTGTATTTATTTGATTTGATCATAATTCATACAAATAAAAAGGTCTTACAAATAATTTTACCACATTATCATGAAAATCTAAGTGTGTTTTATTAGTTTTTATTGAGTGATTCTTTTTAAAATAAAATATAAAATTTAAACTAATACATGACACTTTGAGTCATGATGCTAATATCGTGTATCAGATTGAGGTGTAGATGAATCCTATAGTTATAAAATGATTTATGGATGTTTTTAAAAAATTATCAAAACAAAAAAAAATGTATTTTCTTGGTTTTGAGTTGGTTTGTTGTTCTTTTTACTGAAACTGATGCCAATTTTAAATAAAGAGTCAGTAAGAGTCATACCGGTCACATTGTGCATCAGATTGATGTGTGGCTGATTATTACATTTCTCAAATGACATGTGGATAATTTTACTAAATTATCAAAACAAAATTAATGTTTTTTCTTAGTTTTGATTACGTAAATTGTGTTTTTGGCTAGAATTTCATTTTAACTGTGAAACAAATACATTGACTCATACCTATCATATTGTGTTTTGATTTGATATTAGACTAATTCTTAAAAGTCATAAATGATTTATAAATCTATGTTATTATTTTTAATGAATATCTGACCATGTTTTCTTGGTCTTTAATCAATGACACTTTTTGAGCTAAAATTTTGATTTTAAACTTATGACAAACACATTGAGTCATACTTGGAACATCAAGAATCATATTGAGGTGAAAATAACTCTCAAATGTCATAGATTAACAATGGACAATTACCCTATATTATCTAAGCAATATGAATTCTTTTTATTGGTTTTCAGTTGGTCTATAGTCCTTTTTACAAAAAAAATACTGTCAAATTTATATAAAAAGAAACACTTGGAGTCATATCGATCACATAATGTGTTGGATTGAGGTGGGCCTAATTCCTACACATCATAAATGATTTATGGATATTTTTCATAAAGTTTCAACATAATAAAAATTAATCTTCTCAATTTTTGTTACATAACTTGTATTTTTTTACTAAAATGTGATTTTTAACTTGAAACATGCACTTTGACTCGTATTGATCACATCATGTCTCGATTTTATGTGAGACCTATTTATACACATAATGAATGATTTATGAATAACTGTGATAAATTATCATGAAAATAAAAATGTGCTTTTTCAATTATTAGTGAGTTATACTTTTGGAAGTAAAATGCGGATTTTAAACAAATAACTTGAAATTTGAGTCACATCAGACACATCGTGAATCAGATTATGGTGTGGCAGATTCATACAGATAAAAAAATGTATGGATGATTATTTAACTATAAAAAAATAATGAATATGTTTTACCCATTTTGATTGTGTTATTCATCTATTTTTATTAAAACTATTGTCAATTATAAATGTAAAAAAGTACATGGAGTTATACTAGTCACACCGTTTTTTGGATTGATGTGTGACTAATTTCTACACATCCCAAAGTCTCAAAAAAATATTAATTGTCCATGTCACCATGATTTACATTGAATTTATTTGTAAAACTACCATCACTTCTTATTGATTCGATTTTCATAGTATAAAATATTCCTCATTATTAAAATAAATATGGTTAGAGGAAGCTCAGGTGACCATTATATTAGGAGAAGGCACTACAATGGAACATGAGATTTGAATACTTTTATGTATTTAAATGAGAATTGTTTTGGACAAAGAGCATAGAATTCTTTTTTAGTGTCAGAAGTTTGAAAAAAAAGCAATGTAAAGTATGGTACAATTAAAATAAACAACATTTTATCTCGATAGTGGATTTTTTTATATATTTGAGTCAATAATATGTCTTCCAAAAAGGTGTGTTAAAAAAATAATAAGTATTAGATAAAAATGAAATGGAAATTAACTTAAAAAGTATATAAAATGACGAAATGATTAATTAAATAAGTAATATGAATTCCGATTTTTATTTTGGTTATATAAATTCATGACACGATTATTTATTATCATTATCACAATTAAAAGTATTTATGTCAAATATCTCATGATCATGAACAGCTATGAACAAACCACCCCATCTCAAATAAGACAATCCACCAGTATAAGAAAAAAAATTATTATATGAGTAATACTAAATAAAAAAATAAAAAATATATATGAAATAATACATTATTTATATGGAAAATTATTTTACTCTAGTAACATCAATATTACCTCTGTTATTAATCATTAGAGGGAACATAAAGGAAACTATTAAATACCAACACTCAAGGGGTGAAAAGTATTTGAGGGAGGAAAATTCTGTTGATATTTTTGTATAGAAAGAAAATAATGGTGGAGAAACCCCACAAAAAAGAATAAAATAATCCACCAGTATAAGAAAAAGAATATTATGTGAGTAATACATAAATAAATAATACATAAATATGAAACCAAACATTAATACTATGGATAATGATTTTTTTGTGCTAACATCAAGATTACCTCTCGGATTGATCATCGTCAGTGTTGTTTCTATTCTTGCAAAGTAAGTGGTGGGAACCTAAAGCAAAGTGATAAATGATAACAGTTTTGGACTAATTTTTCTTGAATAACATTAATTTAAAAACTAACAAAGGATTTGAGAATGTTAATACGAATTCTCTATTTCAAACATGATGAACTCTTTATCACTTTCTTCATAATGTTTTGTCTAATTATTATAATGGAACAATTTCTTATTCATATCCAACATATTGGGTTCATAAAATATTTATTTTTATAATAAATAAATAAATGGAAAAATTATATTTATTATCAAAGGTAAAAGTTATAGATAATTATAATAGGGGAAACCCAATATTTAATTATTTCAAATAATCTCTGTATACATTGGTGAAAATGGGTAATTGAATTGAAGGAAATAATTAATCCACTATTGTAGGTGTTATCCAATCAATTAATTCAATAGTGAAATATATATAAAACATTCATCCTCATCAAAACATCTCGCATACTTTTATCACTTAATTTTTTTACACACTTCCTCCATCTCTTGTAGACATACACCGATCATGATTGAAATACTCTATGTAGTAGTCATTCATGGGATGACTAATAATCAATGTAATACAAACAAGATAAAATTTATTTGGGATTAGGATCAAGAAAAAATTACATTAATAACTATTCAGGAGATGATGTTGATGAGAATGATAGTTATACTTCATGAAATACATGAATGGATGAAATAAATGATTAAATGTCATTGTTGATCAGATTGTTTTGAAGTAAACATAGATAAGTAAGACTCTATAAAAATGCATTATTCTTTACCAATAATAGCCTAAATAATTAGGAGAGGATTAAGAAGATGATAATTGGATCACATCTATGCATGAGGATATTGATCTGAATAATAACAATGCAACTTGGGAAATTACTCTAGGGTCGTAATATAGAAACGTTATCAGAACCATGTGGGTGTTCGGTAATAAATGCCTTGGATATGGAAAAGTGGATAAAAATAAATAATGGATATTGTTATAGGGAAATTACATGATCAAATACATTAATATTTATAATATATTTACTCTTATATCCCAATTGGAAACTTTTTAAACTTTTGTGTCAATTTCAACTAAAATGTCTTTAAAAATATACCAAATAGATTTCAAATACATGTTCCTAAATTGAGTTCATAATGGGGGGTATAAATTGAAAAATTGGATGGTTTTATTTGGGATGGAAATGAGGTAAATGTGTTACATTTAATGAATTCTTTTTATTATATAAAGATATCACTTAGGTTATGGTATTTTTGGTCAGATCAATACATAAAAATTATTATTTTTGCAATTTAGAGTTAAGTAGAGCCAATACATCAAGTAATAGAATGATCAAAGGATTTTGGAACTCATACATATCAATGACATAAAAGTTTAGGATTGGAAAACTCCCAATTCAATTTTTTTGTGGTTTATATGGGGTATGATATAGAGATATCTATGATTAGTGAGTTAAACATTTTCTTTTGATTATAGTTGATCCAAGGAAATTATAGCACAGAAATTTATCAATCAAAATATGAAAAAGTGGTTCCCATGTTATATTTAATGGAATATTCCAAACCAATAATAACACTGACCATTTTAGGGACGATTCTTTCAAAAGTAGACGATTGCAAAGAGGTAGATGTCATTGAATAAATGTATTGGGAGCCTATTATACCACAAAAAACATGACCCAACATTGGGTTTGATATATTTTAAGGTGAATTGTACAAATATTTTCCCAAGGAGATCCACATTCTATCAGATAAGATTATACTTCAATATATCTAAAAATTAATGAACATTGGGTTGATTTATTATAGTTTAGTGCAACTAGAGTTGTTGGGATACATGAATTTGGGATGGGAAGGTATAATAATAACATAGGTAAAGTATAGATATCGAAAACATGTATTTTTTTCATTATGTGGTTTTATTCAACCCTTGAATTGTTCGAGCCTTTGACTCAGGCATTAGAATATTTGGAGTGTTGATTCCAGCATAGATTTAGCTTTGATTTGACAATGAGGAGCACTGGTAGCAGGTGGATTCTGTAGAGAGATTCGGAAATCATGAACTGGTTCATGATGTTTATGGATCATAAAATAGATCAGCACACATTTATTAGTGCTTCGAAACAAGCAGTGATAAATAAACCATTTATTAGTGCTAAGTTAATAAGTAGTAATAAAAAGAATATGTATCAATAATTATTATCATTGATAAATCTTCATCATTATTAGCTATTATTTCTTTAACACATATAATGGATTTATAGTTCTAATTAGAAATAATAAATAATTATATTCATATAATTATAAATATATATTTAAAAAAAATTCTAAACAAATTATTTATTTAAATATATTAATTATAATTTTATAATTTTTTAAATATACATATATTTATTTATAATTATATAAATAGTTTTAATAAATTAATATTTATATCAATATATATATTTTTAATAAATATATATAAATATAACTATAGTAAATATATTCATTATTTAAATAAATTTATTATATTTCTATAATTATAAATATAATTTTCTATTTATAATTATATAAATACATTTTTTTAAAACAATATTTATTTATTTATAATTATAAATGTATAAATGTAGTAAATATATATTTATAAATATATATATTTATAATTATTATTTCCAACATATATTTTTAACACAATTAATGAATATTAAAATATTTAATGAATATATATTAAAATTGAGTGAAAATGAATAGTTAAAAAATGAGTACAGTTTAACAACATTGAAAAAATTTATACATTATATTAATTAAATATAAATTATTAAAAAATTATAGATATATATTGAAATAAATATGAATACATATCTATACTATTGAAATATTTAATATATATATATTTAAAATAAATAATAGAAATTGACAGAATTCCAAAAAAATAACAAAAAAATAAAAATAAAAACTAAAACATTTTAAAAATAAATTAATAAAACATAAATTTAACAAAATTGATAATAAATAAATAAAATTTACTGATTAAAAACCTAATATATCAAACGAGTCCTGATAAAATGAAATTTTAAAATAAATACTGTAATTTTCATAAATTACATAAATATTAGCAGTCTGTGTTTCTATATGAGATTTTATTAATTGCATAAATATTTGTGTGCGTGCATTGTTTATAAAAATTCATTAATTTCAAATATTTATGAGAAATAAATATAACACACATTTTATATATGTTGAATTGAAAAATCAAATGACATTCAATTATATTCAGTACTCTATATAATTAGTCAGTATTTTTAATTAATTTTAGTTTTTATTTATAAACCATTATTCACAAAATATATTAATTATTTAATGTAAATCAAAAATATTTTTTTATAAAATATTTTATACATATATAAATTTATATATATATATATATATATATTTAAGATATTTTATTTATTAACATTATCAATAATTATTTAATTAATAAAATGTTTATTAATTTTCTCTATTTAATTATTTGTAATTTTTATTTGTTTATTTTTCATTTTACATGTTTCTATATATTCAATATATGCTAGATATAAGTATTTATAATATATATATTGTACAATTTGTTTATTTAATTTTATCAATAATTATTTAAGTAATATTTTTTTAATATTTTCTTATTAAATATATTTTTATTTTTTATTTAGTTCATTATTTAAATTTTTTGGACCTTTTTCAGTGCCGAAAAAGCACTGATAAATGATCCATTTATGGGAAATAAAAATAATTTTATGATAATGGGTATCCTTTATCGACACTAATAATAAAGTACTAATAAATGGTTTCTTTTATAAGCACTAAAAAAGTACTGATTAATGGTTCCATTTATTAGTGCATGAATTTGCACTGGTAAAAGCCAATTTAATCATCACTTTTTTCTAGTGCCGATAAATTCCAACACTATGAAAGGATAATTTATTATTAGTGGGAAGAGGATTATAACCCAATTTATAATTATGAAGAATATGGGAAGAAAACGACATGTATATCAAATTAATCTAATGTACCATAGAAAGTAAAGATGTTAAAGATAAAGCAGAATCCAATTCATCTTTGGATATACATAAGGATTAATATGAAAATAGTAAGAATATTTTTTATAGTGTATTCTCATACAAAATAATGTGTTACAATAATGTTCACTGGATTATAGATGGAAGAGTTCATAGAACTTTTTGGTTTGGAAATGATGGGTCCGTAATGAATAAAGTTAGTGGTAAGAGTCACATAGCCCATGATAACTTAAAGAATTCTTATTTTCTATATATTAATTTATTTTGTTGCAATTTTTTATGAAAATTAATGTTACATGACACATTAATGGAAATCTCAATCTAAAAAAAGTCTATAGTATCAAAGTATTGGTTATAAAGACTATTTTTAGGGATGGAGAATGAGTGGATATTTTTATCAGGTGGATAATAGCTAGAATACATGTATCCTTTCTATAGAATAAGTGAATAGTATATAAACCCATGTTTTGTTCGCATTCATTATAGGAGTATCAAATAACTATCAATTTTTAATGGTATCATATATAATGTTTTTGTAAAGTTGAATATGGAGAAGATTTTTGTTTCACTATTGCAGGGAAATATGATGAAAAGCCATTAAAAATGAAATATTGTGTATCAAATCTGTATAATATTGTCCACATTCATGATTGTGGTGCAATCCATCCCACTAGAACATATAATTATAAAATTCTGACTTTATTTATTAATGACTATAGTATGATAGGATGTGGAATCTCTATTTGATCTAATAGAGAAGAATTAGACTGCATAAAAAATTTGAAGAAGATTATAAAATGAAAATAGATAAAAAAATATATTCTTTGGTATGATAATAGAACTATATAGTCCTTTGATGATGTTGAAAACTATCTATTGAGACATAAAATAAAGAATTTTTTGTATATGATAAGGACTCCTTAGTTGAATGGAATTATAAAATAAATGAATAAAATGGTAAATCAAATAACTAAGGATATTTTAATTGAAAAAGTATCTCTCGCCATGTTTTAATGATCATATGAGTGTTTCTACATAAATTTAGAAACGAGCGTTAGTTATTCCTTGAGAAAGAACATGCAATATAATATTTTTCATGGAAGAAAACCCCCAATGAATCATATGACATTATTTAAAAGATAAATATTTATTAAAAATATCGACTTATGTCAAAAAAAGAACAGTTATATAAAATATGACGCAATATTTTTTAGGTTGCTATTTAATGACTCTACACTATATATAATTCCATAATAGTATGTGAAAAATATTTAAGAAGTAGTGATTTAAATGTTTTTGAATATTCATTCACGATTAATACTTTAATATTTCCATAATTAAGTGATTCTACAATAAATTTATATAATTATAGATTTGTGATAACTTTATAATTCACATATTTTTTATTATTTTAATGCCATTTTATAGAAAGATTATATAAATAAGTGGAGTTTTCCGTTTACACAACCTAGAAGAAGTAGAGTGAATGTTTATTCATGAGACATTATTATTGATAAGTGTTATCTAGTAAAATTCTACCGATTTGAAATAATGGATCATAAATATATTATAAGAGGAAGAACCCACTTCATTTATAGAATCAATCTTGTATAAATCATGGGGGAAATTCATTAATGAATAGTCAGGCTAAATTAACAAGAACTTATCTAGGGAACTAATAAAAAATTCAAGAAGTCATAATATGATTGGTACTAATTTTAATTTAAAATAATTCATAATAAATGGTGAACATTTGTTTAGAATAATGAATGACTAGTATACAAAGGGTATACTTATATTAACAGAGCTGATGTAGATAAAATTTGAGCACTAGTAGATAAAATGTAAAAAATTGGGTTTTTTAATGGTAGTTTTTTCAAATGAATATAAATGATTTTCAAAGGGATGTTAATATAATTGTTTTTAATGGATTCATGAATTATGTAGTCTATATCCAACAGTAATAAGTATTTGATAATGTAAATGATGAATGAATCGTTTTTATATTAAAATATAAACTTTATAAAACACAACAAGAACAATTTGATTTGTATGAATGGTTGTACAAGTGTTTAAGAATGTCATGTTTCTTGATAGGATGAGTTTATTTTATCCTCTATGTGAATATATTAGATGAGGAGATATTCATGGTGATAGGGTATGTTGATATTATTATTTTTAGTATTAATTAGAAGAATTATATTTATTTTTTAATTGATATAAATATAATTATATATTTCAATGATTTGGGAGCATATATACATATATTAGAAAAAATTATATCAATGTGAAGAAAATACATTCTTATCACAAATTATATAAGAAAAAAATAGGGAATAATGTAAACTCTTTCCAACCATGATAGATGTTGGAACTAAACTTTTAATGAATGAGGATAGTGATTATCTCACTTTGTTATTTTATATTTCATTTAACCTCTTTTTTAATACACATCCCCCGTACAGTCAATATCCACCATTCAAAATAAAATTAAAAATTTGTTCTCTTTTTTCTAAAATATAATGATGGAAGGGCAGTCCATAAACATAAATTTTTCAAAAAAACATGTCAAATAGATACTAAATTTGTTTATAAATATGTGAACTAATTCTCATTATTGGAAATTAGAAAATATTTCAATTCCTTCAATGATGTCCTCTATTTTCTCTTCATAACATTCCTTATTATTATAATTATTAATATATTGTGTCCCCAAACTTCTTTTAACACCAATTAAAAGATAATATGCAGCTATAGAGATAAATATCAATGAAAAGTACTATATATAATGGGTGTAATGTTTATCAAACATACTTTGGGTGAGGAGATTGGTTGAACCTTGATGTTAAACTAACTCATCTCAAACAAATGTCTGACCAAAATATTGGTAAATATATATATATATATATGTGATGTTGAGTTATAATAAGTCCCAATGAAAAAATATTTTTCTACAACTTCAAATTTAAAATTTCTTAGTGGATTTAAATATTCTTTATGTAAGAGTGTTGTATTAGATTATTTTTTAACTCCATGGATTGTTTTTTAAACTGAATCAATATAGATTATATTACCATTTATACATGATCATTAAATTAGTACTTCTTCAATATAAATTATATAAAATGTTTTTTGTCTAAAATATATTTTTTAGTTATCAACTCACAGATATATTATCTTACTCCTCACACAGTCCTAAAATTCAATTTTTTGGAAAACTAATCTCTCCAAGAGTATTGATAGTTTATTTATAACACATCTATCCCAATAATAAATTTAATAATCCCTTAAAAAATATATCATTATACATTAGAAACTGATATAAAATTCAATGATTCCAAAATACACCTAATTATCCTTTTTATTACTAATATATGTTATTTCCATATTAAATTTTGAAATTGTGTTAACCAGAACATAACATGGTTGATATCAGGCCTAGTTTATCTATGATATAGAAATATTCAATTAATTATTATATAAAATGTTGAGCCTAATCTAGTGTCACTGAATATTTCCTCCATAGGTTATAATTTTTTAATTTTGTCTGTTTGATATCACTTTTGGAGTTTAAAATGTGATAAGATGTTTTGTGTAGCCATAAGGTGTCTAGATATAACCTATATTGATTATGGTTGTGGAAGAAAGAATCATGCCTTGAAAAATTATATCAACTCAAAAGTGGTGTTCCCTATGAATTTAATAATTTTTTCATTACACTGTATATATGTAAGATCTAGTCTTGCTGTTTAGAGATAATAAATTCCATATATAAATCATATATAAGAGTTATTAATCCCACATATGAATATTTATTTCTATGAAAAATCTTCCATGTAGTAAAGAGGATCTAGATATCTGAAGTTGTATTTCTTATTTGAATATTACCATACTATAGATGTGAGTAAATCTAGTATATGTTAATATTTTAATATTTTATATAAATTGACAATGTCATGTTACAATGTACATGTCATGATTGAAGGAACCATCCCATGCCATTTAGGTAGTTAAAAGGGTCCTCAAAATCTATCATTGTAGTTTATTTGCAACATAAATCATTTCTATAATATTAAATCTATTTCAAAAAACAATATTACTAGAATATGAAAAATAACTGATGAAGGATATGATATATTATATTTGGATGAATTATATTAAGTTGTGATTTCTAGAATTTTTGTAATTAGAATAGATTTGATGACATATATTTCTCAAGAAGTTTTGGTAGTATTTTCTAAATTTCTACTACATAATTATTAAATGATCCATAGTGTATAATCTCTTGGAAATAATTTAATGGATTTATTATTAGTATAAGATGATGGAATTTGATTTTTGCATGAGCTTTAAATTACAAAATTCAAAGGCATAAAGGAGAATATGTTGCATAGAAGAAATATTTGTCCACATTGAAAAAAGTAATATATGATAATTTGATGAAAGAGTGTAGAGTTTACTCAATTTATAGGATCAATGTTTTTTTTGAAAATATTCTATTGAATATCATTCATTAATGTAATAAAAAATTATAAGGGAAAAAGTGAAAATTAAAAATATAACATCATATAGAACACCCACTTCTATTTAGTATTATATAAATATTTTATATTTACATATGTTAAACACATATTTCTAAAATATCATTTGAATAACCCTCATATAAATTATTGAGAAGATAATAATAAAATTTGATAGACATTATATGAGCAGTGATTTTACCGCAAGGATTGAGATTACAAACTAGTAGAGTACTGATTATAAGGAATAAAAACTCATCATTAATATGTCCTCTTGTGATCCAACATCATGTGTGTTAAAAATGTAACATATCTACACATTTTCATCATTTAATGTAATTATTTTGTTTTGTATTTGTGGGATCCTCATAAAATATTCATGGTGTCCTCCAAAATTTGATGGCAATATCCAATAAACATGAGTTGAAAAGAATTTTAGATTCCACCGTAATTCACCCCTTCATATAGTATATCATGGAACCTCATGTTACAAAATCCATGATAAATAATCCATATTTTAATATTAACAAATTAATGTTTCTATTTAGAGGTATGTTTTAAAATTTTATTGGATTTATGATCTATTATTTAATCATAAAATTTTATCTCAAGAACATCGAGGATGAGAATGATATTTTTCCCTTACAAAGGCTTTGTGAGGAAATAATGATCAAATGAGGTTTCTCCTATTGAGTCATTTTATCTCAAACAATGCATATTAGAACCTACCATAAATTAATTATAGAAAGTATTGTGAGACCTATAAGTGGGATAAATATTTACAAATTTTATTTAATTATATTAATAATTACATTTATTATTATATATTATTATCACTTCCCATAAAATATAATCCATTTAACATCATAGAAACATCCCTAGTGTGTCCCCTGGGTTAATTATTTTCCAAAACAAATTTTGATGGTAGGCGAGACACATACATTATCTAAATTTGATGATGCAAGAGGAAAATTTTATAAATTATATTATTGATAATTACTTAATAAAAATGTATTTATTTAGTACACAATATGTGTAATTAATCACAAAATCATGAGGTCAACATGATCTGTTTCATTGATCAATTTATATATATCATTAATCACCAAACGTTATTTTTTAATAAAAATATGTGTTATAATTCGTTATTAGTTTTAAAACTAGTTTTTCTCCTAGAAGATAACCAATGGATATGAATTAGAAACATTATTATATAACTCAATAATCTATAGGAATTATTCATGGTCATATAGCTTGATGATATAATTTTTTTCTATATCAATTAATCATACCAACTATTGTAGATTTATTTATACTATGAACCCTATGTATAAATATAAAGTAAATAGGGAAACAAAGTATTATTACGGATGGCCTGTGTTGAAAATTATAACTTTATACAAAGAATTATTTATAAATTAATTTATCTACTCAAAAGAGTTCAAAAATATCGAGAAAATATTACAGCTTCTTATTAATGGTTAGGTGTGGTCATCTAATTCCTTGATCACCAATAAAAATGTCTATAGTGATTTGGTGATAGTGAATTAAAAAATTAGTAAAATATGGACTAATAAAAATTAATATTTCATAAATTTTCAAGAACATACAATTTTCAATGAAAATTATTCCTAATGACATTATTCTATTCTATATCCATATCAAACAAAATTTTTAAGATGATACACTCACAAAAATTTTTGTCACTCTCTCTCTCAGTCATATTAGGTTGAAATGGTTATTCATGTTGTAAACTAAATAGTTTTATCCCCTTTTATCAATATGTAGTTAGAATAGCTAGATAATATAACATAATCAAATATAATTTAGATTATATATCCTTAAAAAAGAAGTCAAGTAGATACCACTTATAAAAAATAAAGTAAATAATATAAATAAAAAGACTAACCCACCATTATCACATTAGATTAAAAATTTATCAACATGAGTGATTATTATTAATTCTTTTTTTCATTTTGTAAAAAAAAAGTTTATTTAATGATTTTATGAACATATTAGGAATTCTAAAGATCAATAAAACAAAACAAAACTAATTATCATAAGACAATAGAAAATGTCTTTCCTTGTTTCATGATCTATTTTTACATTGAATCCTTAGGTTTTTACATTTTATTTCTCCAAAAAATACTTTTATAAAAAAGGTAAAAATACCTTAGTTTTTTATATTTCCCCATTAGGATATCTCTAATAAAACACTACCTCTATAGTAAATCTATATCAAAATATATACCATAAAATAACAACATCCAAATATGGGAATCCAGCTGTATACCATATAATGGAAAAGATTAAAATAATATAAAATACAAACAAATCCTTGACGTGTTTATTCATGTTTATATAGAGTAATAATATATAATATTTAAAATGAGTAAATACTATGTCAATTTTTATGGTGCATAGAAAATAAAAACCAATCCCTTTAATCAAATCAGACTCCCCTATTACTCTTTTTCAATGACATAATATATTACATAATACAGGAAGATGAGTCATTTATATAATTTTTATAGAAAAATAATTCAACGTATCATTTAATTTTTATACTCTAAAAAGTATACATAGGTTTTTTCTTTATAAGAACATGATTTCATGGGTTTCTAAACCATAATGAAAACTAGTTAGAAAACATTTATCATTAATTCCACCTATAGTTCCAAAACTATAGAATCTAGAAGTCGTTTCCTGCTACCATTAAATATGAATGATTACAAGGAATCAAATACAAAAGAACCATTTAGATTATTATTTTTGAAAAACAAAAATTACATACATGATACACATTTTATATTAGGGAGAGAAAATGAAATAAAACACAAAAAAAATAGTAAACATCATCCATGAAACTCCTTCTAATAATTCATTTTCCTATCCTTGGGTAAGGAAAAAAATAAGGGTAATCTCACATTCTTGTTAAGGGTTAATTATAGTGGAATAAATAATAAATCACTGAGAATAATCAACTTGGAATGATAATTAACTAAAACACATTCCTTATAATCAATAACTTCAGCATAAAAATATTAAATCTAATAAAATAATAACCTGGAATATCAATAACTAAATTCATAATGATAGAATGGATAATGATGGATATCTAAAATATACCATCGAGGTTACATGCCAATAATATAATAATATCAAGGATTCATGACAGGAATTTAACACTATCATGGATTTATTCTAATAATCTAATATTTTCAAGGCATTTTTCTTAGAATCTAATAAATTGGTTATGCATTTTCCAAATCCATACCTATTCCATCTCAAGAAACCTTCTGATGCATAAAGGGGATATAGTGGGCCCCACCTGTGACATAAAAAATCCAATGCATTCTTAATATATTGAATGATAGATTTATTTGATCAGTATGACTTATTATAATATATATGTATTGAATATGATACATGTTTATCAATATTTCCAATATTGGACAAATAACATTCTAATTAAACACTATATGTAAAAATGGAATACTATTTTGGAAATAAAAATATCCATCCTATAAGAATATGGAGCCTAAAAGAAATATAACATGACCAATAACAATTATCACATGAAACAAAATATTTTAAGTGAATTTTAATAATCACATAAATTAATTGAGATTGTGTGAAGACTTTTACCACTTGGTAATTTTCAAGTCAATTCCCCTTAGATGACATTATTTTTAGTGATACATAAAATTCACTGTATAATAAATGAATCATTATATTACATTTCAATAGTTTATAATAAAAAATAAATAAAAGAAACAAGTGGTGAATGTGGAATATGTCTGGTAGGAATAAAAGTGAGACTAGAAATCCCCTTACCTTACACTCACATTGGGATGAATTCACTTTAACCTCCTTTTTCGGGTAACTCCATTTAGATAATACCAAATGATTTACTCTATTAGATTTTGTACCAATTGAATAATTCCAAGGTGAGTGGAATGATGTTGGGATATTAATTTCATATCGTTTATATTATCCAAAGGGATGGAATGGTGTGATGAAATAGGGGTGAATTCCATTTTTATGTTGAAGTGGACTGACATTCTTGTAAATATAAAATGGTAAACACTATTGGTATGTCTTACATACATAATGAACTGTAAAAATGGCAATATAATGGTTTAATGGGCAATTTTGGTCTGTCAACACTCACACAATACAAAAATAAATTCATTTTTATCATTTTTTTCTTAACCATTATGTTTTCTTTTTTTTATTTTGGGTTTTAATTTAGATAACTAGTTTTCTAACATAGGTAATTCATCCATTAACAATAAATTAATATTATGATTATTATTAAATTTTAAACCACTAATAATAAAATATTTCAGAATATTTATAAGATAATTATCCCATATATGTTTCAAATTTATTCAATACAAGGGCATATAATGTGCAAAAAACCAACTTTATTAATAAAAGTGATAGAAAATTATTTAAAATTTTAGCATAAATATGTAATTAGAAAAGATAAATTGGTCCACGAATATACAATATTTGATCTTTATTAACAATTAAAAGTCACTTGTAGGAATATATTTTTTTTAATAATTTTAAATCATTTAATAGAAAATCATTTATTGTAAAATAAAATTAATGTCAATTGTGACATTATATATTTAATTTAACTTTTAAAATATAAAAAATATTGGAATTAAAATATATTAAGTTCAATGTTTTGTAACAAGATATATTCATCTAAAAAATAATTGAACAGGAAAATACATTAAATTTACGTTAATTTTAATGTTTTTAGTATAATTAATTATAGTTAATTATTTACAAACAAATTACCATGTTAGAATTTCAAAATCATTTTATGTTAAAAATTCACATATAAAATTAGTAGGAATTTGATTATGATGAAAATATATAATTATTATTTAAAAATAAAATTTATAACTGAACTTATGTAGATTTTCCCTATCCCAAAGCTTTATAGATATTAAAGGCTAGAAATGTTCCTTTTTTCTTTTTTACATTTCAAAACATATTATACAGTTCAATTTTAGGGAATAGTGTCTCAAAATGTAATAAAATTAGATGATAACATAAAAATGCTCTACATGTGTCCAACAATGGGTTATGGAAAAAAATCTATGCCATTTTACATTATGATTAATGTTTTAGCACAATGTAAAATAATTTTTACCTTAACCACTATATTTATTTTAATTAATTTCAATACTTTTTAGAAAGAAATATTAGTTGGTCTTATTATACTATCAATATTAATATTATTAAAAATAAATATATACATTTTTAAAAATTAAATTCACATTATTGAATAAATTATATTTAAAGGTAATGCCATAGATTTAGAGTTTAACTGGTTTTTTAATGTGAAAATGTTCAAAACGTCACTATGTTTTTATATCTAAATTCAGTATAAAAATAATTAAAATTTAATTAAATGTATTGGTTGATGTATTATATATCTATATTGAATTTAAAACCAATTTCAAATATAATATAATATTAATAATTATTCAAAAAAATCTTGTTTTCAATTAATATTTAGTATTTTTCATTATTCGTCAATAAATGAAACTTCTCTAAAATTACAAAAACATCACCCTAATTTTTTTGACATTCTGAATTAAAAATGAAATTTATTTTGAAAAATATAATTTATTTAATGTTGAATATTTTTTTATGAAATAGGTTCTCCTTTAAAAGATGAAAAAACTTCATTTATAAAAATAAAACTATTTTTAAAAAAAATTGGATATGTTCTTATCAGATTTCTAAGAAAATTATTAAATGAATGTAAAAGAATTAGATTAAATATAAAACTTATATATTTTTATATGTATTTAAATCCTATTCATAACCACAAATTTAGAATATATGTTATAGCTATTAAATTAATAATATTAACAATATATTGTTATTCGATAAAACCCGACCTTTCTTGTTACACAAGCTATCGAAGAAACTCATTATTGCGTGCATCACAAGATAAATATTTTGTTTCATTTAAAATAATGTAAACATGGTTTTTTTGTGTTATATAACCTATGAAATACAATATAATTATTTTTAAATTTTAGGTTGATAAATTCACTCCTCCTTAAATAAATTGCATCTTCGTAATTCAACACGATCGTTGTAATCTAGGGTATGATAGTTAGAAATACTATTGTTAAAAAACACACATCATAAATAGGTTTAATAACACAAATTATTAATAAAATGTAATGTTAAATGAGGATGTCATCAAAAACTATTCTTCCAAATATGTGAACATTAGTGAAAAGTTAGATATAAAATAGAAATATTACTATCATGTTCTAATAGAGAGTGATAGAGAACATGTCAATGAGAATGTTTTTGAACACAAATAAAAAAAATATTGGTGTGAAAAAGGTCATTTATATCATCAAAAAGAGGATAATATAACAATTTGTTTTTCAATAACATATTTATGGAGTTGAATAATTCTTTTACATTGTTAGAATTTAACTATTTCAACTTAATTTATTAAACTATGTTGCATCATATGGTTAAGTAATATATTAATATCTAAAACCTCATCCAAATATCAACTAAAACCATTACATAAATGTTTGACCTTTTGAAAAGCCCAATAAATTTTGTTCCAAAACATAAGAGAGAAGGTCACATAATGTCCAAAATTATTTTATCATCAATTTCCAAAATAACATAATGTAGTTCTTAATCATCATATACCAACATGTGAAAACAATATTAATGTATTCTCATAATGAATGGTAATAAATTAAATTACCATAATACCGTCTTGAAATTTCTAATTCTTCTTTATTCCCTTTGAAAAAATAGGATATTAGATATATTACTTAAAAACAAATAAGGATATAAACACCATAAATGAAATCATAACCACTTATAAAATTATTAATTAATTAATTATAAGATAGTCTACACTATCCAAATTAATTTATCCATATCAATAATATCTTTCTCCAATTATCTCAACATTTGGAAAATATTAATTGATGTCTTTTATTCAATGATTTTTTTTCCAATAATTTTAACATGTCACTGAATAACTTTTCTTGGTGATTGGTATCATTAAACATAATATTTAAAATCCTTAACAATAAATAACTTTACTACAATCCTTTTATATTTCACATTTAATATAACAAACAAATAATTGATAAAATACCATAATAATATAATTCCTGAATTCAAATACGTGAACATTATTCATTATTCATCATCTTTTGAAATAGTAGAATCTTTAACATGATTCGTTAGCTTCTTCTAATGTTAATTCCTTTGACACCTCGGGCATTTATTCTCTTAGTGCCCCATATCATTATATTTGAATCATTTAACATTGGATTTTTTTATTTCCCTTACAATAACTAACATGTGGTAATTTTCAACATAATTATATTAAACTCTCATTCCCTTAAATCATGTTCTGGGGTGTTTCCTTCCACAATTATCACATGCAAAAAACTAATTCATTCTCATCTTTCCCTTATCCAAAAATTTCCCAAATGTCCTCTTCTTTTTTTCTATTATCAAAATCCATAATAAATTGAGGATTATTTATCTATCTCATTATAATTTGGTATTATTTCCTCATTTAATGAGAATTCTTGGGACACTAGTTCCCTTTAAATGATTATCTTTAGGCTATAAAGCTACAACCTGTCTTACACATTAGATCATGTTTATTGGTGACGTTACCATTACATATAATATGATATATTTATAAATGACACCATAAACTATATTAAGTCATATAATTATGGAAAATAATGTATAGTATCAAAATTAGATAAATACATAACATAAATTGAAAAATTTAAGTGTAGATAATCTTGTAATCATACACCAGGATTATTTGGTATATTCTTCTACACTTACCCAAAATGTATCACATATGTTAATCTTTCATAATATATTTTTTCATAAATATTTTTCTATGGATTCCACTAAAAATCTAACGATACTAACTATAGCACTCCAACCCCAGAACCCTAGAGTCGGTGCCTATTACCATTAAACTGGCATGATAACAATGAATCAAATCATTAAGGAGCTTTTAGATTAGAATTTGGGGAAATCTAGATAAAATACATGATACCCATTTTACATTTAGTATAGAAAATAATATAAACTTCATAACAAAAGCTAATAAACTGTATCCTTGAAACTCCTTCTATGAATTCATCATTATATCCGCGGTAAAGGAAACAAAATAAGGGCGAAATCAAAAGCTATGTAGGGGTTATGTATAGAGGAAAAAATAATGAATAAATTATAATAATAAACATCACAAGGTAAATAATTAAAAAAGAATCCATATAATAAAAAAATTACCACGAAAATTAATCATTGATATGTTAACTAATCGAATAACCCCATGGATTGTCAATAATGGAATTGATAGTGATGGGATGCATAACAATGTTTAACAAATATATACCATCATGGCATAATAGAAAGAATATAAAATTTTCATGTTTTTATATCAATAATAAGATGAAATAACGTATTTATTAAATGAATCTAATAAATGGGTAAGGACAAAACCAAAACCACGTCTACTTTGTCTCATAACACCTACTGATGCATCGAGTGCATATAATGGACCCCAAAATCAGATATTAAATCCAATAGATTACTCATATATCAAATAATTGAATTTTTTAATCATTATTCTTTATCATAAAATACATATTTTGAATAAAAGATATAGATTTATCAATATTGCCCATGTTAATAAAAGAACATTCCAAGCAAACACCATTTGTAAAAATCAAATATGGTTTAGGAACTAATATTATCCATAATAAAAAAAATATGGATATTAAAATAAATATATGATTTAAAATAAAAAATAATTAAACTAATTTTATAATTTCAATATAATGATAATAATCCCAAAAATTAATTGATATTTTATGATGACTTTCACCAATTAGTATTTTTCATGTCTAATCCACATTGATAAGATAATTCAGAGTGAAAATTAAAATAACAAGAAGTGTGAATTAAACATGATATTAAATGTTAAATGTGAATAATATACCAACACAGAAATAGATAGTATAATTTGGTATTAATTTCTCATAAATAAAATTTATTCTAGAATCCCCTTAGAATATACTCTATTTTGGTTGAATACTCTTTAATCACTCTTTTTTTTCTTAACTCCTTTAGGTTTTTACCAAAATAATTATTTTATTAGATTTAATCCTAAAGTGAGGATTATAAAATGAGAGTAGGTATGTTGTGATCTTATTTTTTAATGGTTTTTATGAGAAAGAGAGCTTGAGAGGTGGAAACATGTTGAGGGTGTAACTCTTCTTTTACAAGGGGGTGCAGGGCATTCTTTTATACATAAAAAGGCAAACACTCTGAGTTGTTTTCCTTAGATATTTTGAATAAAAAAATATAAAACTAATATATTAAATGCTAAATTTGGTTTATCCACACTCACACCACACAAAAATAAAATCATTTTTATCATTTTCCGCTTAGTTGTTATGTTTCTTTATTTAGTTCCTTTTGGATTTCTATTTTAGAAACAAGTTTTCTAACAAATATATTTCATTCATTAAGTCTAAATTAAAGTGATAATTTTTATTAAATTTATACCCACTGAATATAAATTACGTAATATAATTAATTTGATAAAAACATCACATTTATTTGAAATTAATTCAATAGAAACATTTGTAATGTGGAAAAAACTATTTTAATCTTAACCGTGCTATAAAAAATTTGACTATTTTGGGGTCAATATGATTATTATAAAAGATAAATTGTCCTAATAATGTACAATATATTTTATATTTTAAAAATTAAAAATAACTTCAAAAAAGATATTATTTTTCATTAAATTTAAATCATTTAATAAAAAATCATTTATTATAAAATAAGATTAATGTCAAATTTAGAATTATTTTCATTATTTTAATATTAATATAAACAAATAATATTTAAATTAAAATATATTAAGTTAAAAGATGTGTGAAATTATATATTCATCTTAAAGATAATGTAATATAACTATTAATTTAATATACTATGCTTTTAATTTTTTAGTATCTTTTATGTTATTTAATTATTAAGAAAAGAATTACTCAGTTGGAATTTTTTAAGAATTTTATGTAAATAATTCATCTCTAAATTTTATAGATAAATTAATTTCAGGAAAATAGATAATTTTCTTTCAAATTAATATTTATAACCGACCCTAGGTAGTTTTTACCTCTCCCATAGCTTTATATATAAAGGAAGGGTAGGCTCCTTTAAATAATTTAGTTATTTACATAACTAATTATACAATTAAATTTCATGGAATAGTCTCTTAAAATTATATTTTATTTTCAAAAGTTCTATATATGTATAGAAAATGGTATTGGACAAGTATCAAGGTCTTGTTTTCACGAAGATTAATAATTAACCACTATGTAAACTCATCTTTAAATTAATGACTATATTAATTTAAATTATTTTCACAAATTATTATTAACAAAAATTAAGTTTTTATTTTTGGAATATAAATATTAAACTCATTACAACAACATAAACCTATTTTTTAAAATCCAAGTCATAGAATTTGGAAAATTAAATTTAATTCTAATCCCATAGAGGATGTGAAATAGTAGGTTTTTAATGTGAAAATGTCAACGGTTCACTATGTTTTAATATTAAAATTAAATATAAAAACATTTCAAATAACATAAATTGTATTAATATATCTTTAATTGTTATATTTTTACTTTAAAATATATTTAAAATAATATTTAACACTAATAATTATTCAAATCCTAATTCTTTTTTTAACTAAAATGCATTATTTTTCTGTATTCATCAAAATTGAATTTCCTCAAAACAAATAAGAGACTCTGAATAGGATAATCATGAAATTCAATAATAAGAAATTATATTTATTTTTCATATAAAATTTATAAAAGGTTCAATATTTAGTTTTGAAATAAATGCATAATTAATTTGTGAAAACACATCCAATAGAAAAATAGAGCTTTTATTCTTAAATTGGATTTCTTCCTATCATATGTCTAACGAACATATTATATGAATTTAAAAACATTATATTCAACAAATATATATACATATATATATTCTTATATAATTTAATAATATTCATAACATCTAATTTAAAGGGTATGAGATAACTATTAAGTTAATAATATTAAAAATATATTGTTATTTAGTAAAACTAGGATTTGAATGTTATGAAAGTTATCAACGAAAATCATTATTGCATGAATCACAAGATGAATTAATTATTTCTTGTAGCATAAGATAAAAATTGTGATTATTTTCATATACAATACCAAATAAAATATTATTATTTTAAAATTTTATGTTGTTACACCACTATTTTTTTCTCAATGTTGGTGAAAGATAAATATTAGAAGGATGATAGAGAAAAATATATAATCAACTCTATGAAACATTATCAACATGCATAGATTTTAAATTTCTCATATTATCCAAAAGTATAATGGAAAACATTTATTTGTAATTTGGGATGTGTTATTCAAAATATGATATGCAATCCAAATATTATTCCCACCAACATGTAACCATCAATGAAAAAAAAAGACAATTCAAAAATACCCTATCAGACAATACATAAATGATTATGGGTATGGACATGAATACATATTCTGATAAGTTCTTGAATTCCCTATGGGACTATAAACCCCTCATATTTACACATATACATTTAAATCCATATTTCCATTAGTATGGGATGGAAGTAGTGGTTCCCATTATAGAAAAGTCATCACCAATCTAAATGACAATGTATTACCATATAACTAATGTTTAACAATCATATATATATTTATAGGAGATAAAAAATCAAAATGATGTGAGATATAAAGAATTATATAACCTTTAGGTTCATTAGAGTAGCATTATGTGATTATGTGTTATGAAATTAAAACATTATTCATCTATACCTATGGAGAAATTTTATCCTGGGGTCATCGTAATAATAAGAGTAATGAAGCCTCTAAAATTGAAAATTAAATGGGATTCCAGTTACATCATAAACAAGCTCAAATATTATGGTGAATACTAATTGATAACCTGGAATGAATTGTAAATGTATCCCTTATCCTATATGTGAAATCCTAATAAATATTTTTTATAATCATGCTGCATAATTTTAAAAGTATTTTTTATAATGCCTTACTCTATAATTCATACCACCCTTTAAGTATGATGTAAATATTTATGGTGTTTTCCTTTCTATAATTACAAAAAATATTATAATTTTAAACCATAAAAGACAAAAAAAGTGTCTAGAATAAGTTTTTTTATAAAAAAATAAACATTGTGGTAGTCAATTCTTTTTATATGACATTAATAATCATATAGTGGTAAATTTAATAGGAAATTTAATTGAAACAATGGTCCATCCATTAGGGACTAAAACATAATGGATTCAGTATTTGATTCATGAATGTAAACATTACAGTACCCAACCTTACCAAATGATGTTTAACTATATAAATAATTTATTATTTCATTAATATAACCAATGGTATTTTAATTTATCTATTTATGGTTTCAACTTAGAAAAGGTCCTTTGAAAACCGATACCATTTATAGGTATTTCGTTTACTATTTTCTTATCTAGTTCCATTTTTCATTTTGAAATACTTAACACTTATTGAAATGGAATTGCTATACACAAAATATTCATCATCAAAATGATTTTGGATTTCATATGCTTATGTTATTTCTTCAACATCACTGTTTCATGATGAACATCCTCTCTATTTATCGTGATAGGGTTTATCTGTTTACAATTATCATATTTACATTGTCAATTCATGGTGAAATCTCTCATATATAGAAACATATAAATTCAAGTATATTTATAATTTAATTTCATCCCATTAACTATAATATTTTCAGAACCATGTTTCAAATTTCCTCTTATGGAATTCAATGTTACTGTTGTATTTTTTTTATTTCATTATAGTGTTTCTCTCCCCATGAATTCATGGTAGGCTTAATTCACCAATATAATACCATGTAGAGTCCATTTTAATCAAACTTATTATCTATTAATTCATATTTTCGTGGGATATTTAGTGATATCTAAATATATATTTATGATCCCTTCTATAATTTATTTTTTAATATCATACATTAGTCCCCCTAGGTATTTTATCTTTCACTATAAAATATAATGTCATATTCAACCCTTCTAACAAAGTTTTATCTTTTATCTATCTCACTATATATTCTATTTAACTATTCAAATTCCACTCAGTTATTTTGGTTCAATACAATTACAACCTCATTAAATGTCCTTTTATTTAATTTTCTAGAAATACATCCCACCAAAAAAATATTGGATTGCATTTTAGTACAATAATATATATATTGCTTCACGGAACATCAATAATTATCCCATGCATAATCACCCAATTTAATTCACTTCCCTTAGAAAATACAAGTTTATTAGTCATAAGTAATTCTTTTGAGGTATGATCCCTCTAATATGTGGGTATGGGTTATCTTCATATATATTTGTTAGTCATTTATATTCCAATTATCCATTTGTATTTATTAAAATTTGGTATTAAATTAATAACTTTTGGGATTCAGTCATTATTTTCAGAAATCATAATCTGTAAAACAATTTGTACCTTGGTTTTTATATCGACAATATAGGAAATAATTGTTATATCTCTTATCATTGGACTAACCATAGTTAATCAGTTTCACTACAATACAATTGTGTTATATAATCTCTAATTTGAAAATAGATTTACATTACATAGATTACCTTAGGTCATTATTCTATGAATACTTCTTTATGTATCAAACCATATGTTCATAAATATATTACACAATAAATAAAATCATCAATTCCAAATACTATATGTTCCTTTTAGAAACACCCACTCTTATTTAGCCTCCTTCATATTTTAGATGATTGAAACATCATTATTATTTAGAAAAATTTGTACTGAGTTAATTTTTTTATAAGACCCATTTTGGAATAGTGAAAACACATAAACCTCAAATATGGCCCCATAACCATTATCTATGTTCATATGTTACATAACGTGTCTTGAAAATGTAATTTAATATTAATTATTTAAGGTATCATGTAAATTTTAATTATGAAAATATATTATTTTTATTAAAAGTTTATATTTTACATTCTATTTATTTTATTGGATTCTAATAAATGTATAGAAACCTATGATAGTAATATTAATAGAATTAATTATTTTCCATTAACAAAAAATTTTCAACTATTATATCCTATGAATAATAAAAAATGTTTTGATAAATAAACAGATGAACCATGATATGTTATCATCAGGAGAGTAGTAATGACATTCATTCACATTTATCACTTAAAATTTGAAAATATTTTCCCATGAAGAAATTATTTTATTGTCAAATAATTATCGAAATGAATTTTTTCTTGGTGGACAGTTCATATTCCATTTATTTAACATACACACATTTTGGGACACCAAAATGGAAACAATTTAAATGTTATTTTCTATTGACTTGTGACACTAGATCATAGAATTCCATAATAAAATCCCAAGATTTAAATGATCTACTATCGTATTTATGGGATCATTATTGATAAAAAAATATTTCTATCCCCATAATATTATTGATTCAATATTCATTGAATTAACACAATATTTTGACCATGAAAATTTTATTACCATATGTTTATACAGTTGGGTGAAATGATAGAAATGAAGTCATATAACTCCTATCCAAATTAAATTCAAATTAAAATATTAGGATATATTTTATTATCGACTTATTATGGTGGGATACATTCAGTAAGATCCACATTAGCATTGACATCATGAACACTTGTCACCCCTAAAAACATGAATTCATATTTTATTATTGAAATTAAAAATATAGATATATTAGTTTGTAATGGTGAAAAAAAATAAATATATCCTAAATATTATTTAAGAAGTAAAATAATAATGTGAAATAGAGATGGAAAACTAGAATTCACATTGATTTTTCAATAAATATAATCATTATAATTCATCCAAAATTATTTATGAAATAATATAAAATTAAAATAGGGATTGATATATTGGATGACCTAAACCAGCAATTCAAAAATTAACTATCATAAAAAAATTAGAATTAATTACCAAAAAAATGTTTTCAGATTAATTGAACCATAATCATTATTTATTACATTAACACCACTCTCCTTAAGTATAAGTACCCACCCCCTCTTTCTTGTATCCCACACTTAATTTAGAGTTCTATCATGATGTACATCACAAGGAGGATTTACATTAATCTCTCACTAATATATATGATTTATTTTTATTAAAGTTCATCTATAAGATATGTAGCTCAAGAAATGTAAGGGTTTACCCAATCCAATACATTAATTTTAAATTGAAATCTCATTTATATATGGTATTTTAATAATAATGAAAATTATTAAAAAACATCTTCATTATATGAAATTACCATCCATTTATCTTATTCCAAATTATATATTACTCACTCTCTCTCTCATTATAGCATTTTTCTAACATGTTATAATGATAAAAATATCATCTAAACATAAAACCATCTTAATATTTTGTTGATGTAATGTGTGTGTGGTTTCCATGAAAAGAAGTACATATATATATATGACTGTTGGGTGTGGCTCTATAATTGTTGTACCTAGGGGTATTAAACCTGAAAATGGAACATTATGATTTTTTTTATCATTACATAGTGCACAATAATGATCTTTGATGCATACCTTGTTTGGCACTCTTGGGGGATATTCGTCGATGATATACCAGATACATCAAAAACATTATAATGTATTTATCTATCATTTCATTAGTCTTCTGAAAAAATTCATATATCATTATTATTATTTTGATTGTGAGGAAAATAATTTTTTACCATATAATTCATAATTATATATTGGAAAATCTTGTTTTATATGACTAATTGAGAAAATTTGATAAGTATCTATGATTTAATTTACTTGAAATTTAACCACATAATATTTACATATGTGATAATATTCATTATGCTATTATGAAAATCATTTTTGGTATATTTAATATATATGGAATTATGTATTCCCATCCTCATAAGATCAATACTTTTTATCTTGATGTTTATTTATTTTTATGTTCTAAATAGATTTATTTATGGTTTTAGATTCATTTTATATAGAATAACTCAGTTTTTATTCATAATTTAATGTATTATTGAAAATTGATTCCAATTTTCACTAACTCTTACTGAGTATCTGATCTCCAAATTTTATATTATTTTATTTTTTCCTAGGAAAGTTTAATATAAACCTTAAGAAAAATGATTTAGAGTAAAAATGTTAGAAATAATAAACCATGGTATAAACCAGAAAGATATTTTAGAAATAATTCCTAAAATAAAAAATCATAGTTTTTTTCACTAATTGATTACATAACACTTCATAGAAAATGGTGCCTAATAGAATAAAAAAACATGTAAATACTTGAAATCAATGTAGGGATTTTTCTCTAGAGAAAGTAGATGATTATGGTATTAGATAAGATAATGTTATAACTATATTAAGTTAGTTATCCATGATTATGAAAAATAAAAATTCTCACATGGATCAACCAATTCCTCCATAGGATGGTTCTTCAATGTTGGACCACTTTATGTGGCAACAATATCTATCCTTCATTGGGACAACCAATCCATTAATAGCTGAACAATAGGTCAGGAATATAGAGAATGTATTCAATGCCTTAGGATGTGATGATAAGGATAAGGTTTTCATGTTTTTATATCATCTAATGTAAGATGCTTAATACATATATTCATATATTTGAAACACAAAAAAGTAAAAATAAATTATCAATATGGGATAAAATAAATTTAAAGAGGTATTAATTGGAAATTAATCAACTCATAGGAAACAAGAAGTCATAGAAAAAAAATTAATATACATAATAAAAAATGATGTAGAATTATTTTTCGACTATGAGTATAACATTATGAGGTTAGCATAAAATGCTTCTGATTATGTGTGCAACCTAGAGAGAAATATTAATAGTTTATTTGATGTGTTAAAAATAACCCCTTAAAGAGAACTAGTCTCCAAATGATATTCCTTATATGTGGATATTTTGACTATTTCTATAAATACCGAAAATTAATTCATAGAGTAGCCTATTTTGAAAAGTAATAGGGATAAGAATATAGTGGTTTATCACCTTGTAGGTAGAAATTTAGAGAAACAAAAGAAAGGAAAGATGAAATTTCAAACATTAAATAACTAGGGGTAGAAAGAATCTATAACATTGTTAAGGGGGATAGAAATTGTTCTATATGTGTAGATGTAAGGGCCACTAATCTCATTAGTTCATGGTTATGATGAAATCCACCAATAAACAATGTTATAATTTCAAGGATATGGAACTTTATAAAAATCAATTCATATGTGTCAATGGAATCTTTAATAAGAAATTCACAGAGAGAAAGGTAATTCTTATGAAATTACTACTACAGAAGACAAATTCCTTAATGATGTAGTAAAGGGTAAATTTTTAATATTTTAAAAATTAGCTAATTCCCTTATTGATTCTAGATCATTTCATTGTATTTTATCCAAAATTATCCTAAATAACATTAGATATTTCACTAAAAACCTAAGAAGTGTATTTTTAATTAGAAAACATAGTGGAAATATTATTGCAACAAATATATGTCAATAAATCCCAAATTCAATGAATAATTATTAACTATTTCTATATTTAATTATCATAACTATGATATAAATTGACATAATCCTAGAAATGGATTATATTTCAATATATTACGACATAATTAAATGTCAAGAAAAGAATTTTATAACCACTTTTGATGGTATTGAAACTAATAAATTTATAGTAGTTACTCAATGCTCGTGTCTTATGTGGAACCTCTTCTTATGGGACATCATAATTAAATACTTAGTGATTATTCAATAAATGAAAATGTTGTCCTAATAATTTAGGATTTATATATTTTTATGGTAATTATTGATGTATTCCCAAAATAAATACTATGATATACTCTTGACTATGATGTTTGATTTATTATTGGTCTTATACCTGATGAAAACCCCTTATATAAGCCATCCAATATGATGATTCTAGGGGATTTAGTATGGATTATTAAAAAACTGAATGAATTAAGTGGAAAAGTGTTTGTATACCCAAATGTTTCACCTTGGGGATAACTTATCTTCTTTTTAAAAAATATGAATAGATATACGACATTATGAATTTAATATAGTTGAATAAATAACATCACTATTGAGAAGATGTACGTTTCACCTCATATTTACGATCTTTTTGATCAAATTCAATAGTACCATAACTTGTCAAAGTCTAATATTTGTTATGTTTATCAACAATTGATATTCAAGAAGGTCAATATACTAAGGATTTTTTTCTCAAAAGTTATGGACATTATAAGGTCATGTAAATTCCTATGGGATTAACTAATTTACCATATGTGTTTATAGATCAAACAAAAATAATATTCAAAAATCATCATGATAATTATTTGGTTATTCATTGATGAAATATTGATATACTAGAAGTCTCTTTATGAGCATGTAGATTATTTAAAAATCACCCTAGAGAACATAAGTGAGAAGGAAGATTATGGGAAAAAAATTATGATTTAATTTTAGCATCAAAAAAGGAAATCATTACAATTTGTTTCTAAATATTGAATATCAATCCCCACTATGAAAAGATATATTATTAAATTACCAAAAAAATATATATATAAATTTGATAAATAGTTTCCTTAGTTTAACATATTAGTAATTGTGCTTTTTTGAAACTTTTTCCGAATTACCTAACAAGTTATAAAAAATTTAATATAAATGGGTTAAATTATCATGGTCTAAGGAATGTGAATAATGATTTGGGGAATTAAATAAAATGTTAATCAATGCTTCCATATTGACATCCACATCATGTAATGAAGTATTTTTCATATAAATTGTTTCATAAAAGGAATTACTTAGGCGTGTCTTCATATAAAATAGTAGAGTTATTTTTTTATTAATCAAGAAAATTAAAAAACGCATGAGTAAAACTATGCAACTCATTATCAAAATCTTGTTGTTGTGACATTTACATAAAATATATAGAGGCACTATTTCTATAGTGAAATATGTTACATATGTAGTAACCTAAACATTCATTAATAGAAATTCTTTTTGATCTAATTAAATCCTATATTATGGTTATATAAAATGTGAATTTCATTAGTTTTGTGTTTCTGGATTGTAAAATATCATTATGAATTGTGGTCATTGAAAATATAGTCATTGAACAGTGATCAAATTATTTTTATAAATATAGGGCTTTTAAAACGTCAATTTACTCAAACAAAGGATGTGATTGCCTCTTCTAGTAGACTTTCCCTATATGAAGCTCATTTTCCAGAGTTTAGAAAAAGGTGGAACCATTGGTCTTCTCTCTTGACCAATCTCAATCCTAGCTTGAACATGTTAAGATTGAGCAAAACCGACTACAGGAGAAGTGGAAGTTAATAGAGATTACCACTCGAACGATGTAATCTACCCCACCCCAAGAGTCAGTCACCATTGCACACCTTAATCTTTGGTATAATGCGGGTGTTATAAGGGGTTATGTAACAAGACCATAGCACTAAAATTATGTTCATTACATTGTTTATAATAATGAATATACATTCTTTTTATTGTTACTTTTTAAATAGTTATTAAAGCACAAATAATATTTTTAGTTAATATTAGACTATGAAGTCTATTTTGATGAATTAATGGATCTTAGAATTAAATAATATTTTAATAAAATATTATTATTAATATTTAATTATTTTTTATTAATTAATAATTATCATATAATTTTATGAATGAAATTGTAATTTTTAATAAGGTTTGAAAGTTGTTTTTTTTCCAAAACCCATGAATTTTTTATAAATGTTGGTTTTTATTATAATTTTAAAATTGAAAATATTTATAAAATTATTTTAAAAAATGATTATTATTTTTGGAATCGGGATGTCGAAGTTATCCAATGTTGAATTTTTCATAATTTTCTGAGATAGTTGAATTTTTGGGTAAAAAGTAAATATCATTTAAATATATAATGTTTTTTTTTGACATCATAATGACCCAATAGTTATGTAATAAAATACTATAAACATTATTTTCTTCTCATATATTCTTTAAAATTAAAATAATGTGATTTTAGGTTGGTTGGATTTATTTTAGAAATCCTTAGTGGACCCTCTATGACTTATAAAACATTTTGTATTTTTAAATTGCTTTCCTTGAGGGTGTGACTCACCTCCACTTATGAAACCCTATTATTTAAATAAGTTCAGAAATTTGACTTATAAAATGTTTTTTTCCAATCACCTTTAGAAAAAACCATCGACAAAAACCATGGGCTGGTTTGATGTTTTGATTAGTTTAATGTGAGGTGTCCCAAACCTAAATAATAATGTATTCCCTCTCCGTTCCAATATAAACCCACCCAAGCCCCCAAATCCTCTTCACTCAAAGCCTTTGGAGTTAGACCAACCCCTACCCTCCTAATTCTAGAATCCTTCAATGTTTTCACAAACTCCCAATCCTCTCCCAAGCATTTGGGATCACACTTCCATGTAAGAGATTTCATCCTTTCTCATTTTTTCCAATATTCTTTAAGTTGTGATTCCCTTTTTTCAAATAAAAATATTGGGATATTATTTCACACCTCCCAAATAATTCAATATTTATGTTTGGATGATGTTATAACCTATTCACTCTCATGAATTCCTCTCATGTATTGTTGGTACCATGCTAAAATTCCGTGAGAGATTTCCCTCTCCTCTTTTACATCAAAGTAATTATTTTGTATTATGCATCTAAATTCCATTACGTTTGTTTGGAAATGTATCTGTATGAACCCAATACATTAAAATTCGCGTACATATTATGATACACCCATTTCCCTCTCTTCAATAATTTTTATGAGTTCTTATGTCATGCTGTTACGCTGCCGAAATTGCACTGTGTTTTTACATGCCAAGATCATTGTGTAGTGAATTCGATACCCATGTCTCTTTCAATACTATTAACCTTTATGCACATATACATATTTAATGGTACTTTCATATATTTATTTCGCATTACTTAATCATGGAATAACTTATGAGGTTGATTGATTCCATGTTATAAGAACAATGTGGCACACTTATGCATGAAATAAAATTTTTAATTGGGTGTGCCATGATAGCGCTCCAATGCGTTCTGTAAAGTATTGTATCAAGAAATTTCATGTGAAATGGGTGTTGAAACATGATAATTCAATTAAAAATAGGTTTTAATCATTCTTAATGTCTAATGAGGGTTTAATCATTCTCCGAGTGCAATGATCCTTGGCTCATACTAATTCCATGTTAAGTGTTGTTGCCACATTTCCATGTTATGATTATCAAGATAACTATTCCTTTATGTTCTTGTTTCTATCGTGCTCCATTGATATTCCTTTTTTATAACGTGTATTGTATTCATCAAGTTATTCCATGTTTTATAGGGCTTTATATCTCAAACATTTTCTATGCATGTCTTCAAGTTATCTCATGCAATGCTAAGTATGAGAGAATGTAGTGGTAATGTAAATGATGTTTTCAATAAAGATGTTTTGTTTCATGTTTTAAGTTTTTTTTGTAATGTCATTAATCCCTAAAGACACTATACCTCTTGATCTTCCATGTCGTATCAACTGATGTGTTTGTATAATAAATCATGTTTATGTTTGTAATAAAATCAAGGTTGTTATAACATTTATACTGATGAAAAATTTCAATGTTTTATTCAAAAAGAAATATATTAACATGCTAAAGAGGGGATGAATGAAATAAAATAAATAAAATGATTCTAAAATATATTACCACCCTTTTTTGGGAAACAAGATGGGAAATTATTTGAGTAGAAATGATAATGGTGCCTTATCAACGATGAGGCTGGATAATGATCCCATATTCTATAAGTTTCTTAACATAGATATGGATATTATTAGGGAAGGGAAAACATCATTATTTTTCATCATAATTTCAAAAATATTTTTACTTGATATTATGAAGCTTAATAAAGAAATATAAAATGTTATTTAAAAGAAAATTACAACCATAGAATATGGGAAAATGGTGGGGTTCAGTTTTGAATAATCTGTGTTAAAAATTGGAATAGGTTTAAGTGTTTTATCAGTAACAAATATAAAAAGTGAGTTACTATATTATTATAAAATATGAATGTTATCTATACAATCTCACAGTACATAGATTTATATGGATCTAAAAGATCACTTATGGTTAGAAAACTTGAATTAAGAAATTCACGATTATGTGTCTAGATTCTTGGTATACCAATATTTTAAGGATTAGAGGATACTTCTAATGGGTGTTTTTCACCCTCAACCTATACTAATGTATAAGTTGGATTATATCATAATGGACTTTGTCACTAGTATACATAAAACATCAAATAGAAATTATTTTATATGGTTAATTTCTAATCACCTTACTAAATCAATAAATTTTTTTAAAAATAAGGGAGGATATTCCCCTCGAAATTCATTCTATAATTCCTATATATAATGTTTTGAGTCTTTATAATGAAAAATTATCTATTGTTTCTGATCATTATCATAGCATCAAAAAAAGATTGTCGAAAAGGCTTCAAATATTATTGAGTAATATTATTTTTCTGAGCACCACATGTCATCCTCAATCTAATGGTCAGATTAGAGAGACAATCCAAACCATGGAAAATATTCAAAGATCATGTTCACATGAAATCAACTTAATGTAGTACAATACCTTACTTTTGTATTTTATTCCAATAATAATATAATCCAATCAATTATAAACATGTTTATATATGGGCAAAAGTGAAAACCCAATTTCATAGAGAAGTTTGTTAAGGTATCACCAATAAACTTGCCAGATAGAAATAGAAATCTATGTCTCAAGCTGAGAGAGTATGACTTGTTAATTCCATTATCACTTCTAATTTTTTAATCATTCTATATCTATATATAGAGAGGGTGTCTCATCAAGTATTTATAGTGAATGATAAGTAATTTGATCTATATAGGGTCTATGCATGAGTGAAAACTGATAAATATTGGAAGGAAGAAATGTATCAAACCCATTGAAATGGGAGGACTTGGCATCAAGGATCTAAAAATCATAAATGATGGCCATATTAGTAATTTCACATGAAACCTGTTAACCAATACTGACCCCTACTATGAATTACTACAATGTAGGATCTGGAGGAGGTTGTTGGATGGGTACTTTCACTACCTTTTATCATATATATGGACCACCAAAAAGAAATCTGTTTATAACATCATGAAAAACACCAAATGGATGGATAAAATAAATTCTGATCTAAATTGATGGAACACCAATTAGATTAAAATTTTTATCAAGGACATGTTCATAATTCCTCCTAAAAGAATTCAGAGGAATTTTATTGAATTCATTACACAATATAGTAACATTGATTTTGTTACATTACAGGCAGCAATATAAATAAAAAAATTATTCTTCACAGACACTGACACTTTAGTGTCGAATCATAATTGCAATGGGAGATTCAATATCAAAGACTACTATAGGATCCAAAGTGAGAGTGAAACCATGGTTCCATCATGGTTTTACAGATTCATGTATCACTACACATAAACCTTGAATTTCACTCTTCTATAGAACATATAGAAAACTAAACTACCAACACATGAAAAAATGAGGAAGGATGAAAAATATATTGTATTAGCCTACCAATTTTGATTAAAAGATGAAGAAAATATAATGAATTTCTACATAAATTGTCTATATGTGAGGGAGATATGGAATGATTCATATCATGAATATCTAATTTAGATCAATGGTGGTTTTTAGCTGGATGAACACATGGATTTCCTTAGAATCACTAGACTGAGTGACAAAACTCAGCACCTTCTACTGGTAGTTGTGGCTTTAATCATTACATTGATCTTAAGGAACTGAAATGGAAATATATTTGAAGATAAGTCACCCTCCATTTACACTTGAAAATTTTCCATTAACAAATAAGTAAACACTACTACAAGAGTTCAACTATGGGAAATGCATAAAAGCAAGACTAATATTATAATTCTCAAACTTTTGTGCTTTTCCGAAAGATCAAAATATCCACTGATTCACAAATCAGTGAGTTGAATTCCTCGGACTGGATTGTATATTAATTTTATTGTCGATGGTGTGGCATCTAAAATTCCATGACCATCGAGATGTTGAGTTATTTTCAAATCTCATCACGATTTTGTAAAATTATTCTTTCATCATTACATTGGAATTGGAACTGGTTATGAAATTGAATTATTGGAAATGATTTATTCAATCAATCATGTTTTCCAATACTAGTGGACTAATATGTGGATTGAATTAGAATCTAAAAATACTTTTATTTCCATTAAATTATGAACTTGAAATGTATCATGGGGACTTCTAACACACTGGTTTTTTGGTATTAATCAAGGTACCTATCTCAACCTTACATTCCCTCATACATATAGTGAATAAAAATTGTTAGATGATGATATATCAAAAATAAAGACAATAGGGACAATAATATGAAGAAATATAGAGTTCCAAACTATTGTACAACACTTGTTGATTATGAAATGATATGAGTGACTCACTCTCGCATTTTTAAGCTCCCGAGAAATTCCTAAAATTTTATGATTTACATTTTTTAATAACGTTTTGGATCATATTATCTTGGATCATTGTTCTTCTAGGTAATATTACATGCTTTTTGAAAAAGTAATTTATATCTGTGGATATTTTTTATTTAGTAATTTTTTATTACCCATATTATATATTCTCCCACAAAATCTAAGCTTATTTTATTCATATATTGATTAATATATGGTTTAATCATTATGGAAATAATTATGTCCGGACATATATTCCTTATTCAATATATGGGATATATAATCATTTTTGGATACAGTAGGGCTAAATTTCTGGAATTTGGAATTTTATGAAAATTCTCACTATGTATTATACATCCACAAATAAACATTCAATGTCTTAAATAATATGTTTTAGGTGTACTGGTTGAATCATTGATGAAAATATTTACATCCTAGATGGTACATTGAATCTGGATTCATTGAAATCACATGACTTTTTAACAATGCTAATTTTTGAACCAGATGTTCCCCCATTTATGTAAAATGACCAACATAATGTTCTACAACATCTATACATATTTTATTTCAACCCATTAATATGGAAAGTGTAATGATGGGATTATTATGGTTATACACATCCTGTAAGATCCAAATTAGTGTTGACTTCGTGGTAACATTATCGAATAAAAGTGTTAGTGTAAATTTAATTATCCAAAATAAAAATGTGTATATATAAGTTTATAATCAAAAAATAATTAAAATATAGCTATAATAAGTCATTATAAGAGAACTACTAAAGTTTAATTGAAAGGGAAAAATTGAATATCAATGTAATTTTCAAATATATTAATCATTATACATGATAAAAATGAATTTAAGAAATAAAATAAAATAAATTGGCTGACTGATGTATTGGAAGACATTAAGTTGGTTTGAAAAAAAATAAATTTTTAACCAAAAACATCAAAATTGAATCCACACAAATTTTTTTCCCAATATGAAAAAAATAATTATTGAAATCTGTAATACCACGCCACTTTAAGTATAAATATCCACCCATATTCTCATTATATTTTGCCAAATTTTATGTTCTCCCATTATATTCCTCCCATCGAGTCTCTTAAAATTCTCTCTCATAAATATTGTATTGTTTTGTTAGTCCAAAAGCTCATATCTAAGCTAAAAGTTTTAAGAGAAGAATGGTTTTATTCAATCCAATGCCCTTTATTTTTCAATTGAAATTCCATTATTATATTTTAATTTATGTTTTATTTTAATATAAGGAAAAACATTTAACTAAAAGTAATTACATTCCATTTGAATTATTAAAAGTTAAGGAATAATTATACCCTCTCATTATAGCCTTTATCTATGTTTTTTTAAAACTCAAAATATCTTATAACATTAAAACTATCCTCATATGTTTTATTTAATCTATGTGTGGTTTTCCAAAAAAAAAGAAATATATGAATGGATACTAGAATTAGTTGTGTATCTAGAATAATTTTACCTATGGGAAATAAGTCAAAAAATTAGCATTGATCTTTGACTCAATCAGCACCTAGTTTACTATAACAAGCCTTACTACATACCTAGTTTTAAACTCTTATCAGATATTATTAAATGATCTATATGCTAAAAACAATCCCTTATAAAGGACATATCTATCATTTCATTATTCTTCTACCTTATAATATTCATATATCATTATTTTTTCTTGGATTTAGGTGAAAATAATTCATTAACATATAATTAATTCTTCTATATAATAAAATCATTGATGATATGGATCACTTAGAATTTATAAAAAGTCACTATATTTTTATTTCATAGAAAATTAATAGCGTTAATATTTCGATATGTGATGGAATGAATTGTACTATTATATGATGAGTGGGCACAAAAATATATAGTCCCCCATTGAACTGGTAGGTCTCAAGACACAATTATGATATAATAATGGGATAATCCATAACATTTATTTAATTTTTCTTATCATAGGGCCCTGATAATATGTTCTAGATGTTTGTAATTATGCATTACCATATATATTTTATTATTTATTATCATTCATGCTTTTATTTATTATTTTTATATCCTTTAATTTATTTTTTTCATTTAGTTTATTTTTATATGGAATAAATTAGTTGATATATTCATTCCATTATATATTATTTATAATCTCTTTTTTTTTGTATATTTCCCCTTACTAAGTGTCTGAGATCAACCCATTATATTGTTTTACTTTTTCCAAAGAAACCATGAAGGGAACTACATATAATAAATGTTTTGAAATTATAATATTTTTTTGTATTTTCATATAATTTATATCTTATTTTTTTCAAATTAATGTAGAAATTTATTATGTGTAAGGTTCACCTGATGCTATTAAATGTGTTTATCCTCTGTATTTTCTCCATTTGTAATAAAATACACATTGTCTATAGGGTACTAGGGTTTGGGTTGTTACATTATACACTTATGTTATGCCCATGATATTGATTGAATGTTTGATCAATTAATGACTATAGTTCTATGATGATGAGTATTCCTATACGTTTGTGGTGAATAAAAATTGATTTGGAAATTTCTATATATTTTAAATGTGAAAATAAAAACAATCCCTACTATTATTTGGAAATACGATCTTGACCTACATATGAATATTATTTATTTCATTATTAATCACTTGATACCTTCTTATGAGTCATCATATGAATGACTATAGGACATCATATGAGTGGTTATTGAGTTTTTAAGACATCAATTTTGACTTACAATAAAAATGGTGTACTAAGTAACACATAAATATTCATCATTCCTCAATCTGAAATAACCCAAACTACCATAAATAATTAATCTTTTGAAAATAATAATGCAATGTTAGTGGGGATATCATGTTTGAAGCCCGTCTGGGTTGATGCCTGTATATTTATAATGGGATAGTGCTTTTGAAGAGAACTATAGTAAGAAGATACAATGTGTTCCCTAGCATGGCTCATTTTAAAGGGATTTAAAAGATCCCCTTTTTCATGTTGAGATTAGTAATAAAGAATCACTATATATTTTTTTATATGTTGGATTTGATTCTTGTGGAACTATTCACCATTAATGATTATCGTGGGCTAAAATATCTACCACTATAGAATTTATTTTGAAACCTTCAACTCAGTGGGTTTTTATGTCAAAAATGTTTGTACTTCTGACTACAAATTAGAAGTACATTGTTTTAATCCTAAAAATGATGTTTAAACTAGAAACATATAATAATTACATTGAGTGGGGGTATGTAAGGAATATTTGATGCATATGCATACTTAATTTTTTTCATTTTTGAAATTATTTATATAAAAGATATATAATCTCAAAAGATGAATAAATCACATGTACAAAAGGAATAAAGAATATTAGAAGTGTAAATTCAGTGTCTCGTCTTAGATAAAATAGAATGATTTCATAGATTGAATTCAATGAAGATTTTAGGAAAAATCATACAATATAATACTCTATTTTACTCTACGATTGAAAATGGGGCGTGGATTTCCGATGGTATAAATACCTCACCATATGGGTAAATTAAATATAGTTTTTTATGTAAATAAAATTTATTATGTAGGTAACATTGGACATATTTAAGGGGAAGAATTTACCCTATATAAAACAAAATGATTAAATAATTGTGATATTTATATAATAAGATGAACATTTCACATTGTAATCATGTAATAAAAAATAGAAAGAAACATAGCTATATTAGTGATAAGTCATGTGGACTCATACACACATTGTTAATTTATATAAGTTTAATAGATATATATTCTGTGTAAAATATGCTTTATTATTTGATTATTTCCTAGAGAATGAAATTCCATGTCTAATATAGTGTTAAATGGATGACCATGACTTTAATTTAATGAGCATTAAAAGAGTTCAATGACTTGAAGGTCCTTCAAAAAATAATGGAGTTTACTTGTTAAAAATACCATATCAATTGTATTATTATTTTAATGTTAAATATGTATGAAATTAAGAAGAAAATTACTGATACCAATGTAGAATCTAATAATGAAAAAGTATTTGAACTACTGTATATCAATGTAGGATAATATGATTGCATTGGAGAAAATTTTCATGTTGAATAATAAGGAGTAAACAAACATATACCCATGCTAAGATTAAAATTTTTAAGAAATTAACATCATGATTTAAATTTTACAACCCCCAAATAGTCACACAGCCCAAAGACCTAATGGTTTAGTGTCTTTCAGTTCAAAAATAGAATAATATATTTAAATAAAATTAAAACATTACTCAATAATAATGATAATCTAGATCACTTTCTAAAAATCTCACTTGATATAATCATCTTTGTAATTGGGAAAATGAAAAAATAATAATAAAGGGGTGAGATAAAACACTATGTAAGGGAAAACATTTCCTAACATAAAAAAGAATATGATGGATACATAAATATCATAATAAAAAACCTTATACAAATGATAATGAAAAACATTATATAGAAATATACGATCATAAAATATTGTTAAGGAATCATAAAATATATAACATCTGTTAAAAACTATCTCAACAATAAATTAACATTTGCGGAATCCAAAAAATGGTATAATACATTAAAATTATAGTGAAATCCATAAAAAATAGAATTTCATAGAAAAAATATGCATATTTATAATTTGGAATAACATGATCAAAATTTTTAAATGTGGAATATCTATAATCATATAAACTATTGTTTATGAAAATCCATTATTCCCATGAATATATTAAAAATACTCATTATTTTCATGGATACTTATATCATGATAAATAATCTTAATCTGATGAATTGGACAAAAATATAAGGATGTAACCATCATTATTCATATGTATTTTTTTAACTTAATATCAATTTCATTATTTCATAAATCACCCATGGAATTAGATTGGGATTCTTAATCATCCAAATGGAAGTTGTCCTCATTTCATAAAGAACCCAAGGAAATAATATTGTTTTCACAAAACATAAAAATGTAAATCATTCAATTTTTAAATAACCCATATAAATAAAAATATTAATCATAAAATTTTTAAATATTATTGTATCATGAAATAAATTTATTAACATAGAAATGTTTATCATCGAAAAAAAGCACATATTAAAAGAAGGATGGAGGGTAAAATAATAAATGTAACTATAATAGAGATACATATTTTTTAATAATTAGTGTACAACAAAAACCAAATTAAATTTGATATTTCTCGACGAAATTTTGAAAACATCGACATAGAAGACATAGTTTAGAGCCTTTTTTTCAAAATGTATCTCTTGTTTTCTTAAAATCATTTTAAAATAAAACAATTCTAGAAAGTGGATTTAATTTAAAAAATGTTTTCTCCTAGAATTAGAAGGTCTAAATCATTAAAAATGAAATATCTTGGAATAATGAACTCAATAAAAATTTTATAACATAATGAAACAGATTTGAGTAACCAATTCCCATATCATTACCTTTTTTAGGGGAAGTTATTTAACATTAAATATGATAAAGAAAAACATATTAGTTAACTATTCCAGAAATATTTTCTTATACATTTCCATTTATACACTTTATTAATAATTATTCTCTTAATTAATTATATTTTTGGTATTTTTTTAAAGATTCAGTGTTTATAATATTAGTTGATATTAACAATGTTAGTAAAAACAATGTTGATAATTTTTTTCTATCCAAATAATAAAAATTTCTAATCAATTAATTGTTATTTTATTTAGGTATTATGAATAATTATAATGTTATAAATAGAATATTGGGGGCTTTGGTCATGCTTTTTGAATATTAATATAGTGATAAACTAGTTTTGGGTAATTTGGGTATATTTATGTATAATTATATGACAATTTTTACATTTTCTGTTATCCAAATTGTAACATATTGAAGATAGATATTATTTACATACATTGGACACATATAGATCAAAAATAAACTAAAACTATCCATATTTGGATGTGAAGGAAATTGAAACATGTTTATAAATGGATGTGTTAGTCTTTACAATGCATGATTCAGGTTTTATTTTTTCATAATGAATGATGGAGATGGTGGATAATAATTGTACCATTAATTTAATTACATAAAATTTTAAAAATAATATTTATTATATCAATTTATTTTGGTGAAATTATGTTTATGGATGAAAAAAATCACATAAATAAATATAAAAAAAGTGAGGTTAGGACCTTATGCCTCACTTCTGGGATTATCTTTTGGGAATGTTCTTTTTGGAAGAACATAACCACAATAACGTGTATATGAGTTTGGATGATATGTTTGAGATGTGTTTGGTCCAAACATGATGGATTATAGTGTTAGGGGAGAGGAGAGGAGTGCCCATTTTTAAGTGAAAAGGGGATTCATTTTTTAAAATATCAAAATATTATTAGCAATGGAAAGACACTAATTATAAATGTGAATCAAAAATTGAGAAAAATTGTATATATAAAATACAATATTTTTCAACACCACTAATACAAAATTAGAATAATTTCTTAAAGATGTAATCCCTTTAATGATAAGGTGGCTCATTTTTACCATTTTAGTTTAGACTATGGTAACTAGTTTATAACTATATAATTATTATTTTATGTACCAAAATAAAATGATGGTTTTTATATAATTTGGACATAATGATTAAAATTTGAAATCCATGCATTTATTAGTGATAAATATTAATTTTTAAATACTAAATATTAACTTTATTATTTAAAAAAAATCTTATAGAAAATATAAATTAAATTCAAAAATTTAAAATATGGTATTATAATATAAAATATTTACATTAAAATTATAAATACAATCATAAAATACATATATAGTCTTATATTATGGTTTCATAAATTTCTTATTCATTATTATATTACATTAATCTCATAATATCATATTATTTTTAAAAATAGTGTTTCCACAATTCATATAAAGATAAATATTTTTATAAAATTCACCAAAATACATAATAAGATAATATTTTATAGAGAAATGATGTTTTTTAAAAAAATTCAATTCCTCTATTTTATATATTTATTTTAAGATTAAATTATAAAATATAGATATAAATATTTCTATAGGATAGCACCAATTGGTATATTATCAATTATTCACCATAATTTCTATAAATTAGTAATGTAACTCGTGATATTACTTTAATAACATATAAATATAATATTATCTAAAATAATTAATTTTCAGTAAACATATTTCATTATTTTATTCGATGCATCAGTTGTGTCAATATTTATAGAAAAAAGGATTTTAATCATATATATATTCATAACTCCATAACCACTACTTATATGTAGAAATTAATTGGATACATTAAAATGGTTTATATATTTTTCCTCTTTTTCATTTAGATTAATCAATCCTTTAAAGTATTTATTTTCGGTGTCAAAATATGGTTGTTGTATTCCTCCCCCATTAAATATAATTTTTTTCTCAATATTTCATTACATGGATGAAAATAAGTAAAGGTATATTTCAATAATTTCATCCTTAGGATCCCACATAGCCTCCTAAAACATATTATTCCACTATAGAACCTTGAATAGATGAGTTGTATGGTTTTGAAAAACTGTATCTATTAGATCCAAAACAACAACTAGTTTTTTCTTGTTTAATATATCTTGTTCTTGTTGAACAACTTCTCAATGTAAAACATGTGAAGTGTCTAGTTTAAAGCCTCTCAAAAGTGATACATGAATCACGTCATTCACTTTACAGAGGTGTATAGGCTGAACGAAGAGTTAGGTTATGACCCCGACATGATCATGGATCTCGAACTAATTGACATATCTATGGATTACCTTCCCTTTCTTCGAAATAATCATAATTGTCTTTTAGGGATATATCTAAGGTAACCCCATTCCACAAACATAAAAATCTAGATATCATAAACAAAAATATTCAGAACTTCTCTATCTACTTCATCCCAAATTTATATAATTATGAATGGTTTTAACTATCTCTATCATTTATCAGACATGTTCTAGCCCTCTAATCTTCACCTCTCTAATTTCAACCCTCTATCATGGATTACTATGACTCTTCTCATAATAAACCTTATATAATATCATCTGAATGACAAAAAAATTATATGATTAATATATCAGAGGTATGTGTTGATCACAATATACATGGAAATCCTTTGGATCTAATCTTATCAAATACTATAGTTTTATTGTTTTCCTATAATACTAACTATCAATCTAGGGATGATATTTTAGTGAAAAAGATTATCCCTATCTCTAATTTTTCCTTAATAATTTTCCTGAACTATGAGGTAAACCTTAACACATTATTATATACAATAGAAAATAATACAACAAGTAGAATCAACACCCCATATATATATATATCACGGTGCATTACTCAATAGATAAATCATTTTTTTGGTAATAAAATGTGTTTACATCATAAGTAGGCTGACTACAACCAAAATATAATTTTGACCCTTCAAATATTTGGTGGTCCAATAATGATGTTAATTGTGATATATTCTCATTTCTATACTAATAAGGTTTATTCTTACAATATAGCATTATACATTTATCATTAAAATTTAAATTTCATTCATACCAAGAATTGAGATATATAATTTACAATTACACTCTTAATGTTATACTATAAGAATTTTTTTCTTCTTATATCTAAACATTTTTATTCTACCAATATAGAAATAGAACAAAGAAATATGTGAATCATCCAAATGTTTCAACTTTAATTTTGGTATTGATGTAACACATATCTTGTCTAAAAACCTTATAACGTGATCATTATCAAATTGTAACTCCATAATATTTTCTAACATTTTTAATTTATCTATATCATGATTCTAGGAATCAATGGCCATTACATGAATAGAATTATGATAAGTCAGTTGTAAAAGGATGTATTTATCACCTCTCATTATGAAATCATTATTATTCATATTTAAATCCATGATTATTTCATATTTTTCATTCATCGTCATGGATAGAGAAGTATTCTATTTCCCTATTGAACATCCACCACATTTTTTATAAGCTCTCGTACTCTTCATATATATATATATATTACATATTTTAAATGAATAATCGTTATATTACAAAAAAATTCCGACCAAGAAATTTTAGGAGTGTTTTATGAAAAATGGTATCCTAAAAAATAGATTCATAAAATATCTACATTGTATCCCTTTTATTTAATTCATAACTAAAACCCTTTTGTACATATCATACATAATACCTTTTTTCATATCCTCAAAAAATATATAAGTTAAGGAATAGTGAGATACTAATTAAGGGTTTACAATGGAAGATAACAATAATTTCAGAAGAATAATATGGGCATAAGGGTATTTAAACCTGAACCCAAAATTTTGAAACTATTCCCTACATACCAAATAACATAACTATAAATAATAGAATTAAACGTAGTAGTTAATAAGATATGAATCATAAGGAAATTCCAGAACATGAACCATGAGAACATAATATTGGAAAAAGACATGGAATTTTTTTCATATATATAAGAATAAAAAATAATTTCTTTATTAGTCAGGGCCCACTTCCAAATATATCATAGTACCCAAAGTCATGTATAGAACCTCATTCACAAACTATTCCAGCCATGTCTTACTGAACTAAGTTCACTCTACATTCCCTCCCTGTCATACTGAACCAAGTTCATTCCCCATTCCATTCTAATCTATTTCATGATATATAAATATTTACCTAATGAATTGTAGGGATATATATCTCCAACCCATCACATACTAAAAAACCCACACACAAATCATTTATCATATGAGAACCCAAAAAGAAATCAATATCATAAACATTACAACATATTATAAACCATATAACTATTATGAGATTCATTAACATCACGGCATTATAACCAAAAAGAATCCAGATAAATAATAAGGATCTTATCATTGTTTCATATCCCTATTAAATCATAAGTAACAAAAAAATAAAGTTATCATATGTGGATAATTATTTCTAATGATCAAATGAAATATTTCATTATGAAAAATATCATATCTATTTCGATTTCTTTTTGAAAGGATACTCAATTAAAAAGGAAAAAATCATCTTTGAAATGAACCATTCTATATTTTATATGCTTCAAAAAATAAGGCATCATAACATATATAAAATATTCTTTATTCTATATTAGTTAAAAAAACATTCTAGCTACATTTATTTCAGAATAATCAAAAAAGTACATTGTTTGGAAAATGATAAAAATATACCATTGAAACCATTTTTTAAACATTAGGACATGGATAAAAATGAAAATAAATAATTAATAGCGAATATTAATATCTTTTTTATTTTAATAGATATTATGTACATGGATGATAAATATTCCTGAGTAGAAAACATATTGAATAATATTGAGATTATAAAATAAACCCTAACGTCATGTCTTGCCTTTTATCACTTAAATTAAAACCTACAATATAATAAATATTGATTTTTTATAAATTTATTCCCAAAAATAATTATTTCATTACGTTAATTAATTATTTATAACATCTTATCACCCATTTATTAACATTTTTTTTGAAATCACTATTTTGGATGATAACAACTCTGTTTTCCAAGAATGTTTTAGTTTGGAAATATATGTCCATATACATTGATATTTCATATTATAATTTCCATAATTTTAATAATGGTGTATGAATTGATATAAAATATTTATTTACAATTTTAGAATCATTCATATAATGTAGAGATAGAGAAATGAATTACACAGTTCACAAAGATGGTAGGTTATACGTATGCATGAACGTTGTTTTCATTTTTATATTCAAGTTATGAAGTAAAGATCAATAATAATTCATATTTATATAATATTTATTATGATATACTTATCATATATATTAATTAAACCCATCATAACAACATTTTATAAAATATATTGATGAAAAATTAATTGTATCCTTATGTGGTGACGGTAATCCATACAAATGCATGAGCGATACATTAACATCTTGTTCGATGAGAAAGAGGGTGTATAACAATGTTTTCACAATATTAATAAAATATCCAAATATTTAAGATAATAAATTTATTATTTTATGATAAAAATTCTTTATTTATAGGAGGAAGGAAATTTTTTAAAAATTAGATAGGTTTGAGTGATTATATCTCATTCGAAACATCTCTTTCAGATCTCTTATAAAGGGTTATATGGTTGGTATTTTGAGAAGAAAAAACATCTTGAATTTGTTTAGGGAATTTTAGAATATAAAATTAAAGGTTATGGTGAACCTATAAGGATCCTATTTTGTGTAAAAAATGTGGGATGAGGTTCCCTTTTATATTTGGAGGGAGGGGAACTTTAAAATTTCTCCAAAATATTAAATTAGAATACATTAATTTTATATCCATATATCACAAAAAGGAAAGTGATTCAATGATAATATATGATAATGTTTTAATATCCTCTACCAATATATTTTATTCATGCATTAGTGTTATTTTAAACTTTATCATTTTTACTATGCCTTAGTCAACTAATTTTATTTTTAACTATTACAACAACTTTTTCAATATTTAATGGTTGTAATTTTTACGTATATGTTATAAATTGGAAAAATAATGGAAAAATAATGAATTTTTAGATCATATATTTGTATAGTTTTATTTTTAAATCTTATTATGATTTTTGAATAATATTTTAAAATATGAATCCAACAAAATATCAATATTTCCAATTCCAATAGTATTTATTACATTGATTTTTAAAAACTTCCACGACAACAAGTATAAATAGAAAAACTAATTTATTGTATAAGTAAAATAAAAATTTCATCTATTTAATCATTGGAGAACCATAAATATATCATATTATTTTATTTTTAAAATTTTTAATAGCATTATTTTATTATTTTATTAATTGGATAATTTTAGTATTAGCATTGTGTTATAATTTATGGTAATAATTTAATTCCTAAAAATTATAAATAAATTACCAGGATGAAAATATATATTTTATATTTAGAAATATTTTATATTTTCTAATATATCTTTTGGATAACTATATATTAAAAATGATACATTTATGTAAAATATGATTGTGACATCTTAGACTTTTCATTAAATAAAATATTATGTACGTTTTAATCTCATCCATGTAGTCCAGAAATGTAATAAATTAGACCCTTTGTTGATTATTCTTGACAATTATTTATTCAATAAAATTTTATGAAATTTTTATGGCATGTTTATAGTCCTTAACATATTATTTTTACCCTTTATTTCCAAATTTACCCTTAACCATGGTAACAAAATTTAATAAGGTTACTATACATATTGTCCTAAAATAAAAGTGAGATATTTACTAAAATAGGAAAAATTAATCAAAATATGGAATCTATTTTTAAAAATTAAAAACACATAATATATACAATATATTTGAAAATTAAATTAGAAAAGGCAATGAAAATATTTTTTTAGACAATGCTATTTTTAAAACAAAATGTTTGTATACTAAATTAATGTATAAAATCAACACAAATCTCATAATTTGATTATATTAAATTAAAAATAAATAATGATAATATAAAACTAATCTAATACAAAATTTCACCTTCTAAAACATTAAAATAAAATATGGTTTTTTATTCATTATTCTTCACAATTCATGAAAAATATATGTTCCTAACAAATTATAATAAAATTATTTTAATCTAAATTGAAAATTATAAATTCAAAAATGAAACTAATTTTCATTTAAAAAATCTATCTTCAATAAATTAATATTCTTTCATTAATGGAATGGAAACACATTTATTGAGAAATCATAATTTTTAATAATAAAATGACTTCACATAAATTTGTGTGATCATTTAATATGAACTTACCAATAAACTGATATTCAGTTAAAACATTAAATTTATTTCATAAATTAGCTATTATTATAAATTTTGAGAAATTAAACATCTACGTTAAAAAAAATATACTATTTTAGTAATTTTACACAATTTTTTTGAACTCATTGTTGTGTGAAACATTAGTTATAAAATAAATAAAATAATTTAAAGAGAAATATTTATTAAAAATATGGGTGTGTTTCATTATACCCCCATTAATAAGAATTTTATCCTTCAAATTCATCACTGAGAATCAAACTGATGTGGATACCTCTACCTCGTAATATCCAAATATTCCCACGCAGCAACCTCTAATTAATGGTTTTTTCAGAAAACATTATCCAATTGAGGAGTCCTTTTTTTATATAATTATTCATCAAAGATATAGAATCTCTACTAGTGTTTCATCATAATAAAGAACACTTCCAATTATAATGGATTATGTGTTTAGTACATGTGAATGATCATGTATGTACTTTCTCATGAGAGATATATGAAACACATACTGATCTTGAGATAGATTTGATGGAAGCCACAATCATTAAGCTACCATCATGATACAATAATGAATTTAAAAATAAAAAATATACTAAGGGATTATATTTTCACTCATTTCAAATATTATCACTCTCTTACTAAGAAATATTCTTACGTATACCTTTTCACTCACTTTAAACTCCAAATATTTCCGATAATTAGGAACCAAACTGTTTTCTTTACTTTGAGCTACTATTAATTGTTACTGAATGGATATAACATTATATTCGATATACCAAGCTAGATTAGGTCCCAATATATTTTATATCAACTTTATTCTAACATTTCGGTGTTCTGCACTTATTACCATAGATGGATTCATAAATACCCATATAAATACTAGAGTAAAAAACAGTGTTGTATGAAATAATTTCAAAGGAAGTTGTTGATCCAAAACAACTTTTAAATCCATAGATAAAAACCTCAACAAGTCTTCTAGAGTTTATATTTTCCTTGTTGGATAACAATCTACAAAATAATGATAAAAAGTGTTCAACAAAATCTATATGCAAAGGCTTCTAAAAACATTAGTATAACATCGAGGTAATCCTTAGGTCCCAATAAAATATAATGAAAAGTTTTACTAAATTAAATATTACAACATCATTAATATATATTATAGAAGTATTATCAATATATAAATATTCTATGATATAAATAAAGTGTGCCATTTTTTTAGCCGGTCAACTATAACCTATATATAATTATAGCCTTTTGATGTTATTTGTTGTCCGATGACATAATCTATGGTGATGTTTTACCCATTCCATTTTGGTTTGGTTGAGGGTTGTAATGTCCCCATATAATTTTATCTATTATCTTTAACCTACTAACAAATCATGCATCGAGAAATATACTCTCCAATATCTCTCTTCATTTCATCCCACCATAAATACTCTTTTAGGTCTATATACATCATTCTTATTCCAAGATTAAAAAGGAATGATGAACTATGATACTCATAAAAAAGATCATTATTTAAATATAGTAATGGAGGAATATATACACAATTTATAACAATAATTACTATATCACAATCAATGTGGAACTCAAGAACATTTCTTACCATTATTGGTAGCTATAAAAAAAATTTATTCACCTCGTTAATCTTCACTTGTATAGATTTTTGTTCATTTATTTGAGAAAGATAATGTTTCACCTATTACATTATAATTTCAAAATATAACCATTAAAAATATAGATACATTGTGTCTTTTTTTGATACCCATCATAGATAGACTAGCATGGTCCATTCAAATCCATGTGTCTTCCACATTTTTTTCTTTCTTAAGAAGGTAATGTATTGAGTATTAGTAATATTTAATCAACTAAACCCATCTTAATTGGTATATATTCAACTCCTTCTATGTGAATACATACATTAAACATTCTGAGTTGTATAAATATTATAATTCTTACTATAAAGAGAATTCATATCAATCATCAATGAATACATTACCCCATCTAACTCCAAATAATGATTTGGGTAATTTCCCTCATGAACAATGAGTTTTTCGGAATCCTAATCTATAACCATGTAATGTTTCTTGAGAAATCTTCCAAATCCATTATTATATTAAACTATATTGATTACATAGACTTATCTAATTCAAGTTAATGTAAGAATAGTGGAAGTAACTAAACATCTATTTAGTTACTTAAAATATTCTTCAAATTCGTTCATCCATAGGAACATAGAACATTTTTTAGTTAAATTTGTTGGTGGACTGGACATTCCAAAGAAATTATCCATAACGCACCAACAATATCTTACTAAATTATGAAAACCTCATACTAAATAAACTATTTTTGGTCTTGGCCAGTTTTTAATAACATCCATCTTTGATGGATCTATAGATATATCATTTTTTGAGATTATGTTACCCAAAAAATAATCTTTGTGAACACAAAATTCACACATGGTAAATTTTTCCTAACGATTATAATTAATTTGGGTATTCATTACAATCCTAAAGACATAATAATTTTATCACTTTATCCTTGAATATATAATTATATATTGCATAAATACTACAAAAAACAGGTCAGGATAGTATATAAAGACTCTATTTATTAAATCTATAAAGTTATTGGGGGTATTATTATGACCAATAGGCATCACTAAAAATTCACTAAGTATATAACTTGTACATAATACCATCATGGGTATATCTTCTGTATTAACCCTCAATTGATGATATCCACAATGATGATATATCTTGGGAAATTATTGATACATATATATTTGATCAAATAAGTCATCAATATGTAGAATTGGGTACATTTGATTGATAGTAATCTCTTTATTATCATGTTAATCAATCAAAATTCACATAAATCCATCCTTTTTACATTCATAATAGAATATGTTCCCCAAAAGGTGATGAACTATTGTTTATGAATCCCTTATCAAAAATATCCAAAATATTATTCTTCAATTCCTATATCTTATTTTGGGATACACTAGTGATTAATTGACATTGGAATCACACTAGGTATGATATCAAATGAAATTTGATGTTCACAATTTGGGGGAAGGCTTGGAAATTATTCAAGAAATACATCAACGAACTCTTATAAAACACGTGTATCCTTAATGATGACTTTATACCTAACTATCTAATATACATAACCATAATTTATAATTATTATGTCCCAAAATATGTAAATATTTTCCATTCATTGTTCATATTCATACTTTCATCGATAAATGATCGCAGGTTCATTCGAAATATGAAACACAACTTCCCTTCCTCGGAAATTGATATAATTTTGACATGATGAAATTTAATCCATTCCATGATTCACATTAAATTAAACTAAAAGGAAGGATTATAAGATTTACATGAAGCTCTTTCCCACATACTTAAATATGAGAATAATTATAAACATTAGATGTGACAATTAATCGATTAGATGCTTTTTGAGATAATATAATATCTTAATATTGAGGTGATATCATGATACCCATAAAAATCATTTATAAATAGAATAATTTCTATATCTAGAATCAAATAAGAAATTATTATATTAATAGTGGAAGGTAAGTTTAATATTGAACAATTCATTATTGTAATCCACATCACCAATAGTGATCACATGATACTTTTATTTTTTTTGTCCATAAGGGGTTTCTAACATCGATCATTATCGCTAACACTTGGATTTGGACCCTGATTAATATAATTACAATTTTCCTTACACTGGAAGCACTGGTGTGTGTGTGGTCTATACTATGAATCCTTTCCTCTATGAGAATCATTAGATAAGTTCTTCCTATCACATTAGAAATTAGTTTCTAGATTACCTCCCCTTCCACACATAAATCATTTATAAGTACCTTTAAGACAATTACACCAATGATTATTCCTACACATTGAGAATATATATATTTTAAAATTCATTTCTCCATTTTTTATGTTTTTTATTTTGAACTCCATATTCATTTTCTTTTCAAACCCATTATATTGGTACATACCTCCAACCTACAAATCCCTTTAACGTCACATCAGATGATTTATTCAATGTTACTATAGTAAAATATTTATAAATACATTGAGAGACATAGTTTTTGTCATTGAAGAACAAACCAAACTTACATTCTGTTTGGATGCTAATTCTAGAATCATGCCATAAAATTATTTTACAAAATCTTCATAGTACCCAATAGATTCACAATCAGTTTCCTTTATCTTAATGAATAACATTTACATTTTCTTCCTTATAAAACAAGAAAAGTACTGCCTGAAAAATATGTTCTTGAAATCATCCCATTCTATAGAGTAAATATCATATCATTGCCTTGTATTTTTGATATGTTTACACCATTTATCCACTTCACCGTCTAGATGAAAGACATCAAAAATGAATTTTTTTATATTTTCAAAATTAGGGAATAGAAAATACCTTTTTCTATTATACTTATCCATTTCTCATCCACTAGTGCATTTACTGAAATAAGGTGGTTGTTGTCTCATGAATGACTCAAAAAAATGTTTTTTCCTTATTTATTAATTTGGTTGTACAATATTTTTTAAATATTAATAATGTTGTGTGAGCAGAGATAATATATGTTTTTATTCCAACTCCTATAAGATTTTTTTTCTCAAGGGAAAATCATTTTAGTGCCTAAAAAATTCAATATTAATGTGGTACATTCAGGTTCCATCTATTGACTAAAACCCAAACAATAGTATGTGAAACATTAACCATAGTGGGAAAACCAAATAATGAAGATAAATTACTTATAAAATATCAATCTATAAAATTATAATTTTAATCCTCTTTTATTCATTGTGGTAACCAAAACCCTAGGATTGTGACATATATATAAACATATCATAACAGTTTTCACTATGATTTTCTCATCCTAATTTAATAATTTTAACTAAACCCTGATATGATGCAAACTATAATGGACTATACTATTCCTATAAAGATATTACATCCTTTTAAATTAATATTCTATACGTAACATAAAAAATTCACCCTTGATCCGTAGTAGTCTAGCTTATTTGGTATATTGGAATCATAAAAAATTGTCTTATAAAATATCATCATAATATCCCTCTAATTTCTATCATAACTAGAACAATTTTTCAAATATCATACTTAATACCTTTCATCATATCCTAGGGAAAATAAACTTAAGAATGTTTGATCTTAAATTCATCGTAATGGTAGAAAATAGAGATAACAATGATTTTATAATAATAAAATGATAATAAGGGTGTAAACCAAAACAAAAAATTTGAAAACTATAACCTGCATATCAATGATCATAATCATAAATTTTGTAAAAATATTGGCAGTACATAAGACATGAATCATAATGATATGAAATAACATAATTCATTATATCTAAATATTAGAATATAACATTGAATTTTTGGAATAAAAATTAGAAAAAAAAATAATTTCTTATTGTTAAAGGATCACTTCTGATACTATAACTATAGAAAAATTCATGTTCTGAATCTGGTTCACTCCAGGTTACATCCTTGTCTTACTGAATCGGGTATACTCTATGTTCTAGCCTTGTCTTACTAAATTGGTTTTTTTAATTCTATTCCTACCTATATTAATAGATATAAATCAATACACAATGCATTGGAGGGAGATATAGGTCCCAAACATCAAATATTGAAAACCATACATATATATTCCACCAGAACATAAATCATTCATCATTTTAGAATGCATGAAGTGAAATGTATTTCATAAACATTTCATCAGAGTATAACCCATGGAAATGTAAGGAGATTCTTAAAAAACATGACATAATTAACATAAACCGTATAAATAAATAACAATCATGTTATTCAAGGGTCATAACCCCTATAATGAAAAATTAAAATCAAATACTATTGTATTATATGGAAAATAAATTTGAAATATCACTTGAATTTTTTTATGAAATGTTTCTGTTCTATTTTAAAATAATTTTTTATAATGAAATAAAATTATATAGGAAACATTTTTCATTAAAAATAAAGTTGTATTATTTAATAATAATCTTAAAATCATTAATCTATCTTAAATCTATTAATAAATTATTATACAGTACATGTCAAAAAAAACATTTCGTCAATTTCTTTTTCAGAAAATTCAAAAAGAACCATGTTTGGAAAATGATAAAAATATCCATTTCAAGATGTTATATATAAAGTCAAAAATTGGTAAAACTAAACTTAAAAATTCATATTAGAATAGTAAAAACATTTTCTAAACCATTTTTAGAGGACATGTACATGGATGATATGTATTCCCTGATGGATACGACCTCATATGATATTGAGTTTTTAAAAATAAACACTCAACACTAGTCTTGAATTTCATCATTGACCTCCAAACCTTGTGTATAATATATATGGATTTATTATAATTTTATTACATAAAAATAATTCTATATTACCAATTATAATTTATTTATGTCATCTTTTCACCATTTTATTAAAAATTTGTTTTTTAAATCACTTTTTTGGTGATAATTGCTTGTTCTTCTAAGCATGTTTCATGTAAGCAGTCTTAGGCCATAATCATTGATGTTTCGTATCATCAATTAAAGATTTTAAATAATGGTATAAAAATTATATATAAAAATTATATTTGTTTTTATAACAATTAAATGTATTTATAAATAAAATTTTTAATAAATCATCTATGGAGATGGTAGGTTTTAAGAACACATGACCATTATTTTCATTATATGAATGAGGGAGTGAAAGAAGGGTAAATAATTATTCATATTTCGATAATCATTATTATATAATATATATCATATATATTCATTAAAATAGTCATAATATCAATCCATAAACTATACTGATCACAATTGAAACATATCGCTACGTGGAGACAGTATGTCATACAAACACAAGAGCGAAACTTTCACTTTTTATTTAATGGGAAACATGGTGAAGAATGGTTTTTTTGTATTCATAATTTCATTTTGGAATATTTATTATACATATGTTATTATTTTATGATAAACCATAAAATTTTAGTGAAGGTTATAATGAGTAAAAATGAATGTGATCTGTGGGAGCGATTTCCTCTTCTTCGAAATGGATCCTTTTGATCTCAAAAAAAGGTATTTAGGGTTGGCCTTTTGAGAAGACAAGAACATATATAATTGGTATATTGATAGTGAAATGTTAAATTTTCATGGTAAGGACATGATATAAAGATCTTAATTGGTGTAATGACATGATATAGGTGGTTCTCTTTTATAATTTAGGTGAGGGACTCTTTTGAAATTTTTCAAAAGATTAAATAATAATAAATTTATTTTCTATCAAGATACCACCAAAAGAAAATTTATTCTAATATAAGTGAATATAAGGTTGTAATATCACCAAAAAAATATAATTTATACATGATTCATATTATTTTTAACCTTATAATTTTGACTAACCATAAGATAACTTTTTTTAATTTAAACTGAAATAACAAGTTTTTCAATATTAAAAGTTGTAATTTTTACAAATATGGTGTAAATTGGACCAAAAGTGTCCATTTTATGAAATTTATGTCCAAATTTTAATATATTTCTATTTTTAAATATTTTTATAATTTTTAAATAATTTATAAAAATATTTGTCCAATTAAATATCGTTATAATCAATTATATTTATATTCAATTCATTTAATTTTTGAAATATTAAGAAAACATGTAAAAGTATAAAAATATATATTATTATATCTTGAAAATGTCATGGTAAAACATATAATTCTTTTATCACCTTAAATAAACCAAATTATATTATTTTGGAAAAAATTAATATCATTTATTTAATTTTTCTCATTATTGATTAATTACTGTATTAGCATTCTATATGGATTTAGGTTAAATATTTAGTTACCAAATAATAAAAATAATATACTATGTTGAAGATATATATTTTATATTTCAATATACCATTAATAATTGAACATATCTTCTAGAATAACCCATATTAAAATTGTTAAAGTTATTATAAAGATGAAACATCTACTAAGGATACAATTCATATTTACAGAAAAAGTGAAATATTTACTAAATTTAGACCCAATGAATCCAAATATAGAATCCATTTCTTCAAATGTAAAGGAAATTATGGTTTACTTTTTAATTTTTTATAAATCCAGATGAATGGAATGTAAATGTTTTTTAGAAAAATTCTCTTTTAAATATACAATGTTTTTATAAAAAATTAAACTATTAAATCCACATAAAAACTATAATTGTTATATATTAAATCAAAATTATCTAATTAATATTTAAAACAAAACCAAAATTTAATTTTCCCCTTTAAAACATTAAACTAATATAAAATTTCCAAAATAACTCATTTTTTATTCCTAAAAAAATTAATGTTTTCTAAAAATTTTCAAAAAATTATTTAGAGATAATGTATACATTTTGGATTAAAACATTAAATTAATTGTTTATATAAATATTTTTATAACTTATATAAATTAATATTACCTCATAGATATAAAAAAACTCATTTTTTGAGAAACCATTTCTTGGATGAATAGCATGACTTTACTAAAAATTATGTGATTATTTCTTAAGAATGTACAAATAAATTCATATTGTGTTGGAACCTAATAATTTTTTTCTAAAATTAGTTATTCCTATTAATTCCCTCTAATTTAATTTTATAATAGTAATATAAATATAATATATTAATTGTCACATCCGAACTTTTAAGATAATATTATTTTATGATTTCATCAGATTTTGAAATTTTCTATCGAGCTGCGACCAGGACTATTTTAAATTTTTTCATTTTTTTGAAGAATGAATTCTTCACCTTTGACATTGCCCAGTGCATGACATGGCGTATTCGAAGTTACGTGAATTTTCCCAGGTCACCGTGCGGCCTACATCAAGACAAATAAAAAAAATTGTTTTAATGATGTATTTTTTTAAAATTATAATTATGGTAATTATTATTATTATTATTATTATCACAAAGTTTATTAATATAGGGTTATTATAATTAAGTTATTATTATTAACTTTCTATTAATTTTGATAAGTATATTATGTTTGTTAATATCATATTAAGTTTATTATAATTTTTATTATGATTAATAATAATAATAATAATAATATTGTTTAGTTTATAATGATTATTATCAAGTTATTATTATTATTATTATTGGAGTTTATTAAAATCCTTATTAAGTTTATTATTATTATTATTTATTAAAGTTTTATTTATTTTATTTTGTTTTGTTTTATTTTTTTTATTTCTTATTTATTTCTTCTCTTTTTTTACCCATCTTTTCTTGTTTTTTTCCTTACTGTTTTCCTCCCTGGGGATCGTGCACAGCTCCCCCCCCCCACACCCCTCCTCTCTTCTCCCTACTCGCGACCCTACACCCCTCGCCAACCCTAGCCGACACGCCCCACCTTATCCGGCGAACCCCCCTTCGTGTGCCCTCCCTCCTACGGCCTGCCTTCGGCGAACCACCACCTGTCCACATCCATCGCATAGCCTCCCCTACACGATCGAGCACACCCCGACCAGCGGCCTCGCTCTGTCAAGACACCACCGGCACACCTCCTCCCGTCCAGCAAGCGGCACACACCGCCCAGTCCCTTCCTTGCATCGACTCACGCTGCCCCGCACCCTCCCCCTCGCGCCACTCCTCATAGCTGCATGCCACCTACCCTTCTCAGCAGATTTTTCTGGTGTGGCTCACTTCCGGAACCACTTCATCTTGCCCGACCAACCACCAAAAATTTCATCCACTGGTGTGTTCCATGGAAACAGGTTGTTTTTTTTCTGTAGTAGAGTTGCAGATTGGGTTTTTATGTTTTCACGATCGCTATTTTGGTTTGATTGTGTTGTTATTGGTCCTGATGCTTGAATTAGGGTCATTTTGTGGTTTCTTGTAGTGCGATTGGCATGCGATCAAAGTTTTGAGTCGGAATTAGAGGTTTTGACACTGGTGGTAAGTGTTTCTTCCTAAATTTTTGTTTCAGGGATTAAATTTCTTGTTTAAATAATTTAAGATGTTCTTTAATTAATTTGCTGAGTGCGAATTGTGTTTATTTGGTGAATTCTTTTCACTTGCTTAAATAAATTTGGTGTTCTATGATTTATCTGTTTAGTGAAAAACTAGTATTTAAGAAGCTTAGTATGACTTTGATATTCTATAGAATGTTCGTATATAATAGTGTGTGTTTTTGAGAAAAACTCATTTTTGTGTTATTTGAAGTTAATTTATAAATAGTGAAGTTGGTTATTTGAAATTTTTTGAGTGATGCAAATGATGGTTGGAAAGGTTTTTAGTGTGCATTTGATTTAAAAAAAGGAATTTCGGTGATTTGAGGAGTGTCCTTTGTTTCATTGTTCATGGCTATTTTATGACTTCTGGAATTGATTATTTAAGGACATTAAGGCTGCATATCTAGTTCTGCCTGCGGGTTGGGTGCGTCTGCTTTTGCTGGTAGTGTTTTTATGCGTTGCACATGAAACTTTTCTGTGGAAAAACTCATGCTGAATTTTTTATCATTTTTTACTATGCAGTTCATCTATAATAACATGTGTAGGTTGCAGTTGGTGTTTTGGTGTTGCATCTTGGCGTGTTTGGGTTTTAAAAGGATTTTTTGAATGTTTTTCTTTTGGTCCAAACCCTTGATGCATTATTTTGAAATGTTTTTTATATTGTTCAAGTGTTAAGTTGTTTTATTAAATTATTTGTGTAGTGTGTTGGAACTCGCTATGATGGTTTCAATTTGCAGGTGTCAGGAATTCCTACACATATATGCATAGGGTAAGGCATATATATATATACCCCTCTTTGTACATATTCTCTCATGGCGCATGGAATATGTGCAATGCAGTTAGGGGTGCATATATATATATATATATGTATACATGCATGTGCGTGTATGCGCCTAGTGTCTGTTCGAGTGGCCATCGATAGATATCAATAAGTTTGAGGTAGGTCCCCTATGCCTATGCTTTTATTTTGAAATTCATAATTGCTTGATTGTTTTACAAATGTATTATAGACTATTCTATATACAAATGCTATGGAACATGATTGTGGTTGCTAGAAACTATTATTCCTTTGTTTTGGAAATTGAAATGTATTTCAAACGTCATTGGTCTTAAGTGACTTTTCATGAAAAAATGATTTCTTAAGTGGTTTTGAATTGGTAAAGTGTATTTATAAAGGTGTTTGACCTTTTGGATGGTTGATTGTAAATAGTGTTCCCTTTATGTAATTATGCCTGTTTGGTATCTTAAGAATGTTTTATGAAAAAGAAAAAAACCTCCCTTGAGGCACGCCCCCATGGTATTAAAAAAATGTGTTTTTTAAGTTGAATGTGTTATCATGTGCCTAATTTGATGCTTATGCATTTTGTGGCGTGAAAGAGGGGGAATGTGCTCAAGGAGGGGGAGTGGTGGAGAGATGTTGAATGAGTTCTAGAAAAAGAGAGTGTTATGTATATATATGTTTTCATGATAAAGAAATCTCACCACCACTTGAAATAGAGCACAATGGGAAACCCAGGTATCTATGTGGGTGACCAGGACTAGTACGCTAGATGACACGGAAGAGGTTCGTCCCGATTTGTCTAGCAGGATTGACGCAACAACACTGACTACACATATTAATTGTTGAGAGTTGTGGTCTTCTAATCCACGTTTTCTGAGGGTCATGGCCTTATAAGCAACATTTTCTGAGGGTCGTGGTCTTCTAAGCCACGTTTCACCGAGGTACGAGGTCTCTAGGTTCCCACTTGTTCTAGCTACATATAGAGATTACCGATGGTGCTAATTTGTGACATGCTACTAGCAATGTAACTTTATTTTCAGTTGTTTCATACTTGATGTGTTTTTGTGAAAACCACATTTTAATCCAAATTGGTTTCTTTTCATTTGAAACATTAATGCATGCTTGGAACCTATTTTGAAAATGTAGTGGGAGTGAAATGCTTTACTTGAAAATGAAAAATCATTACATGGATTTGAAATAATGGAAAAAATTATTTTATTATAACTTATTTTTCAAACTGGCATGATTGGATTTCTTACCAAAGGTAGGGGAATAGGACGTGGTTACAATTTGGTATTCTTACTGAGCATTTCGGTGCTCACGCCTACTTTACTTTTCAGTTTCAGGTTTCAGTCGTAGATCGCTTTTAGGGGTGAGTGTAGTTAACGTATCGTGGTGATCCACGGGGACACCTGAGGCATGTCACGTTGCTTTGTTTATTCCTTTTTCTGCTGTCAAGTAGTTTAGTTTATTTTCCTTTATTTATCTTCTTGTCTAGTTTATGTTAATTTATCTTTGTTATGGGTCAAACCAATCCCAACTGGTTTACATTGATGCCCGACACTAGTTGTCAGCCCGTGGGGATCAGGAACACCCCTCGGGCCATGTCGCTGATCGGGTCGGGCACCGGGTCGGATGACGACCCGGCCTGGTTCGTGATAAAATGGTATCATAGGGTGCCCTTGTTAATTTGGGTGTCAAGTAGCTTGGTGATTAGCTATGTCGGGATTCGAGAGGTAGGTTCGGGAAGGACGTCATGAACCATTTCCCATCCTGAGACTTGAGTTGCCAGAGGTAGTATGGGATTTGAGTTTTTCTTTTTCTTGGTCTGTGTGGATAAGGGATGACAAGGGAAGTGATCTGGTGTTACGCGACGAGCCTGCATGGAGTTGCGACCCATGTACAGCCCAAGTGCATGGTTCAAGATACTTCCTGTTGTTGATTCCCTCTCGAAGCATAGTCTACTAAGATATGTTACCGGGTTGGCATAGCCACTATTCCCTTATTTTTTGGAAATTTTGATGTGAGTTAGATTTGACCTTCGTTTTGGTCGGTGTGAGTAGATCTCAAAAATGAAAATGGATAATTGTGAAGGTGTTTTCAAAAGGTAATATGGTCGTTGGAGTGGAAAATGGTTTTTGAAATGTAAAACGTTTTGGAATTTTGAAATGTGTTTCTTTAATGATAAGTGAATTTCTCAAATTGGTTGGAAATTTATGCTTTGTGCTTAATGGTCTATTTTGGAAATGAGAAGTGTCTTGAATTGACCCTTGGTATTCCTATGAGTGATCACATATATTGTGGTGCGCATGTGGCAAGTGGGGAAATTGGTGACGTGAGTGGATGGGTGCTTGAGCTAGCACAGGGATATGTATGTGTGAGACTTCATGGGATACCAAATGGTAGATATTTAATTTGTTTTGTTTTCTGAAAAAAATGGTTTTCAAAAAGGGTTTTTCAAATGTATAGAGAAGTGAGTGAGAAATTGTTTAGCGTTCTATTTTCGTGTTGGGTATTCTTTTTCGTGAGTTCTTATTTTTGAAATATTGAATTTTGGTTGGAATAGTGATTTGAGTTTTAGATTTCGTTTCTGATTGAGTTGAGGAATTTTGATTTATGATGAGTTTTGATTCGGGTTTATGCCTCTTGTTTTTGAGTATTGTAATACCCTTAGATTTTATGAAAAATATTTTTTTTAATTTCATTAATGTCTTGTGTTGTACGCTACACCAAAAGGATCTTGCAAAACACGCATCCGTAACATGGCTTACATTACATGCAATAAAGACCTTCCTCGATAGCTTATGTAGTATGCAATACCGAATTTCACTAAACGAGATATTATTATAATATTATTATGAACAAGCCGTTATGAATAGTAATACCCACTTTTTGAAATTTTATCAATTTTTTCATTCAAAATGGACTTCATTTTTTGATTCGGAATATCGAAATTAGCTTAGGGTGAAATTTTGGTACTTTTCAGATAACTTTCATATTCTGATGAATAGTGAAAATTACTAAATTTTAATTAAAAACAACTTTTTAAATCGAAATAATTAATAGTGATAAGTTATTAATTAGAGTGGTTTTAATTTATATTTAGAATATATTTTTACCATTTAATACAATGTGGGTCATTATATGTAATTTCACATTTAAACCAGACATAAACACGTTTCAATCTTTTGATAGTTATTATCTCTTAAAAACACGCTATTTGTTTTGACTACGGGAATTAATTTTTAAATTAATTAATGCAACTGATATGTTTTGAATTTGTTAAAATAGACATAATTTTTAAATTCATAATATCAAATATAGCTTAGGCCTAATTTTCGGTATTTTTCTGGAAACGTTTATTTTTTGATAAATAGTGAAACCACTAAGTGGTAGTTAAAAAAACTGAATTTTTCATAAAACTTAATTTTACCGCTTCTGTGAGTGGAATTTCGAAAATCCGAGAGACACGGTTAATATCAAGGACTAAAATGTGGTTCAATGTGATGAAAATATTTTCTAGTGAATAGTAACTTTTTACTTTTATTTACCACAGATAAAAGTAAATAGGATAATTAAGGGTAAAAATGATATTATTATTATCCTAAAACATGTCCTAATTCTATTGGATAAGTGTAATTAGACCAAAAACAACCTTAGGAATAAAATATGACAATTTAGGCCCACTTGAATTAGATTAGGACATTTAATATTAATTTATTTAAAGAACGGTTAAAATAGTTAAAATCAATGTTTTATAAGTAAATAATTTTTAATATAGGGTTATATATAAGATAAATTCGACTATAAATATTCCTTAAAAAGAAAAAAATATTTCCTACATAATGGTAGTTTATTTATAATTTTTATACTTTAGATAATGTAATTTATTTATGACACAAAGATGATGCAGTAATTATCTTATTAAAGAAACGTTGACATAATTGATGTTATAAATACCCAAATAAATGTAATTCAAGACTTTTGATGAATTAAACTACTTTTATAGGTTCATATGACATTTTAGTATTGATTTAGTAAACTTTTTGCGAACTAATAATTCTTTTATGATTTTCACAAAAATCAATTACCAAATAGTGTCAAAATTGACATAAAATAGTTTTTAAAACAAATAATATATTATTAATTGTTATTCTATTTCTAAAAATCTAAGGTTCGGCCCAATGACTTAGATACGGTTATATATATTAATAATAAACAACTAACGGTTCGTTTGGCTTGTTATAGTAAGTTTATTATCCTTATAGTGTAAGAAAACAAGAAGACACGGTAAAAGTAAAATAATTTAACTTAAGGTTAAATCTAAATGATATGGTTAAAATAGAAACCTAAACATGTCTAAATTATATAGTATGAGAGGATTTAGACAAAAATAACTCAATTTTGAGCTATTAAGAACCGAATATGACTTTATAATAAAATAATATTTTTAGTTTTTCCAGAGGTTCCCCTCTCCTCCATTATAAAAGGGCACCTCCTCCCTCTCTTACTCACACCACTTTGAGCCTTCATGCTCGGCCAATCCCAGCCAAATTCTCTTCTCCACTTCCATCGAAACATCATAGAGGTTCTGTTCTTCTTCAAAAACCAATTTTAGTTCCCTAATAGGAGGTCTCAAAGAGGCGCTTCAAAGAAGAGGTAATGTCTGTTACCGATTCTTTCAACTTTATTTCTTCTTCCACTTCTTCTTCTTTAGTTTTTTAATTATGAAGTAATAACATTAGCATAACTCATATAATGATATGTTATTATAAGTATGAAACAACCCTATTTCACCATCTATCAATCCTACAGAAAACGAAATCACCACGCACGCATACGTACGGAATACCGTCTCCACGCTGTGGTGAAATTTGTTTTTCCACCAACACCATACATGGATGGGTATAATGGTGTAAAGAATAACTATATATGGTATTTATAACATCATACTCATTCTGATATATTATACCATCCACTCTAATTCTATTCAATAATTATGGGAACAATATCATCGCTCGTGCGTACGTATGTACTACCGTCTCCACGATGTGATGAGATACATTCTCCATGTTAACCATACCTGAATGATCATAAACTTTATATAATGAATAATAATTAAATATATGAAATAATAATTCTACTGGATTTATTTATATATATATATGTATGTCATCTATTTAGTTTAATTCAATTCAATAAGGAAACTAAAACAGCATTAATGCGTTAGTACGGCCTACCGTCTCCAAGAACGGTGTATTTAATTCCTTTTATCGATCTATAATATATATATATATGATGAATATATATTATATATAAATCATGTTTTAAATTCTGGAATTATTTAAATTAGGATATAAGTATTAATATCAAGAATTACAAGTCGAAACACATACGATAAATGAAATCATTTTAACCAAAACGCCGCATTAACATGAAATTTACAAAAGAACGGGTAATGTAAAGTCATAAGTGAAACAAATATGATATAATAACAATGAGTATGATTATTTAATAAGTCAATGAAATTATTTAATTCATTAAACAGGAGGTTCGGATACGTACGAAGCATATCAGACCCAAGGTAAGGGATAATTCTGCAAATGTCATTTTTATCCTAGATTGCTTATTCATAAGTATTTACTGGGGTTATTTCTATCCTCCATGTCCATGCTTTATGAAAGTGTATTCAAGAATTTTTAAATTCCTTTTTACCCATTTTGATTTTTACCCCATGGTATGGAAGGAATCTTTCTTTAATATACCCTACAAGGTATTTTTTGACTTTTCCGACAAAAGTACGAGAATAATGTTTTTTTAACCTATACGACATGAAAGGATTTTTACGGTTTTATAAATCCATATTTTCATGAAGCTTCATCCAAAATATTTCATGACTATTTTTATAAAAATATATTTCTTTTAAAATTTCATGTAATTTTGTGAAAAGAAAACGTTTTTCAAGAAGAAAGGATATCTTCCTCAAGAATTCATTTTAAGTGCTTTATCCAAACCATTTTCCTTCTAAGATGACATTATTTCATATGTTTATGTTTCAAGTATAATGTATCTATGTTTTACATGGTTTCAATTTTCTTATTTTGAAATGATATCCATTTCTTTTATATGGATTATGTGATGATGGAATGATGTTTATGAAACCCATTTTATTCTTTGGGTTATGATGAATGATTTATGTTTTTTGTTGTGGCACAAGTAAGAATGATTTCATTATGAGATGGGTGGGACCTATATCTCCCTCCAATGCATTGGGTAAGGATTTATATCTAATGAGATAGACATGGCTGGAAAGGAAAGTTAAACCGGTTTAGTAATACAGGACTGGAACGAGGAGTGAACTCGATTCAGAAAGGGACTTTGTCTACTAATATGGTCTTGGCAATAATGAATTGGCTACTATGGAAATCAAATCATGTGCTTAATGGTTTCCACGATTACATGTTTTATTACCATGCTATTTTATCATTATTGATGTTCCCTTATGATATATGCCTTACGTACTTCCAAGATTCACGTCTTTGCTAAAGATTATGAGTTTAGATTTTATGTTCAAGTTTTTTGCATTCAAATGTTTATGGATTTTTTTATGTTCTCTATGTTTACCCTTACTGGGCATTTGAGCTCACCCCTTTTATGTTTTATTTTTTCTCGGACAAAAAGAAAGGTTTTAGTTAAGATAAAAAGGGGATGATCTTTATTGGGAGATGTTGAAGATCATTCACCATGATTAGAAGATTTTATTCTGAGTTTCCAAAGACACTAAACCATTACGATCCTTTTGTGACTGTTTTTGTTATGTATTATGTATTCCGAAAAAGTAATGTATTTTCCATGTACATCAATCTTCGGGTCTCTACAGTTGGTATCAGAGAAATTGTTTAGTCAACCTTTGGAAACTAGGATGCGAGAACTTTGGTGAGATCCCTATAGATATTTTTAAGGTATGTCTAGGGATGTACCTAAGGTTAAGTATAAGTATAGGTTATAGCCCTAGAATTATGGTAACGATATTAGATTAAACCTAAGATGTTAGATATTGAAGTTACTTCCCCTTTATTATGATATTTTCCTCTCACACTATTCTTTTTGGGTTTTAGAAAATGGCTGGAAACAAGATGATTCACGATAATGGAGGATATGATGGACAATGGAATGATATTCTTCAAGAGAACCAAATGAAATGGTATTTGGAAGTACAAATATCATTATTATGCTGAACTGGAAATCACATAATATGATCAATAAACTCAAATTTGGTAAGATTCCGGACTCAGCTAATAAGAGAAAGATAGAGTTTTATGATGATCATAGAGGAAAGAATGTTCAATTTCCCCTATGTAAATCATGTGGGAAGAGGCATCAGGGATAATTTTTCAAAGGAACTTGAAGATTCTTTGGGTGTGGAAAAGAATGACATAAAGCCAGCAAGTTCAAAGGAAAAGGTTCATTTAACACCATGGATGAAGATAATGGTATTGCTACGACATCAACAATGGTTAAATGTTTTAAATGTGGAATGTACGGGCATTATGCAAACCAATACCCTAAGGGAATGTATCATGAAGAGAATCAGTATGGTCGTATGGGTAGTATTTATATTGATGATGATGAAGAGACTACAAATGATATGTGAGATGAAATAATTGTTGAAGCTCGGTCAATGGTTTAAAAAGGTTATGGAATGATTACATGTTTATCTAGTGTAATTTTGTTTAAGTAATCTCATGATACTATGGAATAAATATACATCTAAGGATTGTTACAATGTTGTCTATCCTTAAGTTTTGAAAGTGTATGATGAATGATACCAGTAACCATGAAAGGTTATTTAGATATTTTTGGAATGTAGATCATATGCACATAATGAAGGGATAAGGAGAAAATTAAATGTTTGATAGTATTCATGAGCTCATGACTGATATAAGGAGAAGGTTATATCATGGTTTGAGTATATAGAATTTTTGGATTTTGGTATATGTAAAGAGTTAACTTTTGACAACATTCATGTTTTCACTAAGGTTTATTGGGAATTCATTTTTCAAGAGAATACATGATTAAGGTATTCACATGATTGGAATGTGACCAACAAGATATATGGGGGATAAATGATGGTTGGTTGATAAAATTTCAAGTAATCGTTTTCTTTATACTATGGGCTTGGACCGAAGTACTTTAGATAATGATTGGAATGGGTTATGTTGGACATAAGTTAGTATTGTTTAAGGATTGAAATTTTTTCGATATTATTGATGGGATGTTATAGAAATGTAGTTTTAGAAAAAGGACAACATGCAGGATGGGCGACAACCCATCGCGTCGGACAAGGCTGTGGAAATCGAACCCACAACCGAAGTGCGACTGGCCTTTATCGCCTACCACTGGCCTACAGGAAGTCCCTATTTAGTAGAAACTAGTTTTATTATATTAATCAGTATGATATATGAAGTATAAGTCCATTTTAGGAACCATATATGATTAATCTCACTATAGATCGACTTGTGTATATTTAATAACTTTTGCTAACCTTTTGTTTAAGACAGATGGAATGACCCATCATTCTATCACATGATCTGCTAACACTTCACGAATATCAAATTATACTTCATTTATTTAAGAGATGAAGTGGAAATTCTTCAAGGCACAAAAAACAGTGAGATTGTACCAAAATAAAGCAAGTATTTAGTCTAATTCAAATTCATCAACTTTAGGGAAAGGATCTTGAAAACCAAAAATGTTGTCTTAGTGACCTTATATCCGATGAATCAGATGGTACCCTAGATCATAACAAATTTATGGCTTTGTGATTGTTGTCTTTTTCATAGTCATGTCCTCTACCACTCTCCATCAGAACTTGATGGATAGATTTTTCTTCCATATCCATATTTTCACCTATGTTCTCCTACGTGAAAACCCAGTGATGAGTTAATTTGGGTAACTGTTACGTTTCATACATTAGCATAGTTTTGGTATTCCTTTTTAGGATGTGGGTTTCTATTAAAGAAACTTTCGAGTAGTAGACCATTTATAACCCTGACGAATTTTGAGGGAGAAATTTATTTTAAGGGGGGTAGAATGTAACACCCCGAGATTTTATAAAAAAATATTCTTTTTAATTTCATTAATGTATTGTTTTGTACGCTAAACAAAAAGGAGCTTTCACAAAACGCATCTCTGACTTGTCTTGAATTACATGCAATAAAGCCCTTCCTCGATAGCGTGTGTATTACGCATTACCGAGTTTCACTAAACGAGATATTATTATAATATTATTATGAACTAGCCGTTATGAATAGTAATACCCACTTTTTGAAATTTTATAAATTTTATCTTTCTAAATGGACTTCATTTTTTGATTCTGAATATCGAAATTACCTTAGGGTAAAATTTTTGTACTTTTTGGATAACGTTCATATTATGATGAATAGTGAAAATTACTAAATTTTAATTAAAAACAAATTTTTTAATCGAAATAATTAATAGTGATAAATTACTAATTTGAGTGGTTTTAATGTATATTTAGAATATATTTTTACCATTTAATACAATGTTTGTCATTGGATTTAATTTTCTCATTTAAACCAGCCATAAACAAGTGTCAATCTTTTGATAGTTATTATCTCTTAAAAACACGCTATTTGTTTTGACGACGGGAATTAATTTTTAAATTAATTAATGAAACTGATATTTTTTGTATTTGGTAAAATAGACATAATTTTTGAATTCATAATTTCAAATATAGCTTAGGCTTCATTTTTGGTATTTTTCTGGAAACATTAATTTTTTGATGAATAGTGAAAACACTAAGTGGTAGTTAAAAAAACTGAATTTTTCCTAAAACGTAATTTTACCACGTATGTGAGTGGAATTTCGAAAATCTGAGAGACACGGTTAATATCAAGGAATTAAATGTGGTTCAATGAGATGAAAATATTTTTTGGTGAATAGAAACTTTTTACTTTTATTTACCACGGTTAAAAGTAAATAAGATAATTATAGGTAAAAATGAATTATTATTACCCTAAAACATATTGGGTAAGTGTAATTAGACCAAAAAAACCTTAGGAATAAAATATGACCATTTAGGCCCACTTGGATTAGATTAGGACATTTAATATTAATTTATTTAAAGAAGGGTTAAAATAGTTAAAATCAATGTTTAATAAGTATATCATTTTTAATATAGTATTATACATAAGATAAATTAGACTATAAATATTAATTAGAAAGCTAAAAATATTTCCTACATAATGGTATTTTATTTATAATTTTTAAAAGTTAAATAATTTAATTTATTTGGGACACAAAGATAATGCAGTAATTATCTTATTAATTAAATATTGACATAATTGATGTAATAAATCACCAAATAAATATAATTTGAGACTTTTTAAGAATTACACTAATTTAATAGGTTAATATGACATTTTATTATTGATTTAGTTAAATGTTTTTGTACTAATAATTCTGTTATGATTTGCACAAAAATCAATTACCAAATAGTGTCAAAATTGATAAAAAATAGTTTTTAAAACAAATATTATTTAGTTAATTGTTATTCTATTTCTAAAAATATAAGGTTCTACCAAATGACTTAGATACGGTTATATATATTAATAATAAACAACTTGGGGTTCGTTTGGCTGGTTATAGTATGTTTATTAGCCTTATAGTGTAAGAAAACAAGAAGACATGGTAAAAGTAAAATTATTTAACTTAAGGTTAAATCTAAATGATATGGTTAAAATAGAAACCAAAACTTGTCTAAATTCTATTGGATGAGAGGATTGAGACGCATCCACGCCTTAGCTTCTAAATAACTCAATATTTAGCTATTGAAATCCGAATATGACTTTATAATAAAATAATATTTTTTGTTTTTTCAAAGGTGCCCCTCTCATCCCTTATAAAAGGGCACCTCCTTCCTCTCTTCCTCACACCACTTTTAGACTTCACAATCGGCCAAACCCTACCAAATTCTCTTCTCCACTTCCATATAAACATTCTAGAGGTTCTGGTCTTCTTCAAAGACCAATTTTAATGCCCTAAGAGGAGGTCTCAAAGAGGCGCTTCAAATAAGAGGTAATGTCTGTTACCGATTCTTTCAACTTTATTTCTTCTTCCAATTTTTCATCCATAGTTTTTTCATAATGAAATAATAACATCAGTATAACTCATATACTAATATGTTATTATATGTATGAAACAACCCTATTTCACTATCTATCCATCCTACAGAAAACAAAATCATCACACGTGCGTACGTACGGAATACCGTCTCCACGCCATGGTGAAATATGTTTTTCCACCAACACCTTACATGGATGGGTATAATGGTGTAAATAATAACTATATATGTTTATTATAACATCATACTGATTCTGATATATTATACCATCCACTCCAATTCTATTCAATAATTATGGGAACAATATCATCGCTCATGTGTACGTACGGACTACCGTCTCCACGACGCGATGAGATTCATTCTCCATGTTAACCATATATGAATGATCAAAAAGTTTATATAATGATGAATAATGAAATATATGAAATAATAATTATACTGGGTTTATGTATATATATTTTTATGTCATCTATTTAGTTTCATTCAATTCAATAAGGAAATGAAAACAGCGTTCATGCGTACGTACGGCCTACCATCTCCATGAACGGTGTATTTCATTCCATTTATCGATCTATAATATATATATATATGTATATGATGAATATATATTATATATAAATCATTTTTTATATTTTGGAATTATGTAAAACATGATATAAGTATTAATATCAAGAATGACAAGTCGAAACACATACGATAAATGAAATGATTTTACCCAAATCGCCGCTTTAACATGGAATTTACAAAAGAAAGGGTTATATAAAGTCATAAGTGAAACATATATGATATCATAACAATGAATATGATTCTTTAATAAGTCAATGAAATTATTTAAATCATTATACAGTAGGTTCGGATACGTATGAAACATATCAGGCCTAAGGTAAGGGACAATTTTGAAAATCTCATTTTTATTCGATATTGCTTATTCGTAAGTATTTACTGGGGTTATTGCTATCATCCATGTCCATGTTTTATAAAAGTTTATTCATGTATGTTTAAATTAATTTTTACCCATTTTTACTTTTACCCCATGGTATGGAAGGAATCATTCTTTTATTTACCCTACAATGTACTTTTTGACTTTTCCGACAAAAGTACGAGAATAATGTTTTTAACATATACGGCATGAAAAGATTTTTACTGTTTTACAAAGCCTTATTTTAATGAAGCTTCCTCCAAAATATTTCATGACTATTTTCAACAAAATCTATTTCTTTTAAAATTTCATGGCATTTTGTGAAAAAAAATGATTTTCAAAAAGAAAGGATATTTTCCTCAACAATTCATTTCAAGTGCTTTATCAAAACCGTTTTCCATCTAAGATGACATTATTTCATATGTGTATGTTTCAAGTATAATGTCTCTATGATTTACATGGTTTCACTTTTCTTATTATGAAATGATATCCATTTCTTTTATATGGATTATGTGATGATGGAATGATGTTTATGAAAACCATTTTATTCTTTGGGTTATGATGAATGATTTATGTTTATGTTGTGGCACAAGTAAAAATGATTTAATTATGAGATGGGTGGGACCTATATCTACCTCCAATGCATTGGGTAAAGATTTATATCTCATGAGATTGACATGGCTGGAATGGAATGTTAAACCAGTTCAGTAATACAGGACTGGAATGAGGAGTGAACTCGATTCAGAAAGGGACTTTTTCCACTAAGATGGTCTTGGCAGCAATGCCTTTCCTACTATGGAAATCATATCATGTGCTTAATGGTTTCCATAATTACATGTTTTATTCCCATGCTATTTTATCATGATTTATTTTCCCTTATGATATATGCCTTACGTACTTCCGGGATTCATGTCTTTTCTCATGATTATGATGTTTAGATTTTATGTTCATGTTTTTGCATTCAAATGTTTATGGGCTGTTTTATGTTCTCTATGTTTACCCTTAATGGGCTTCTGAGCTCACCCATTTTATGTTTTCTTTTCCCCATGATATAAAGAAAGTTTTTAGGTAAGAAAAAAAGGGGAAGATCTTTATTGGGAGATGCTGAAGATATTTCCCCACGATAAGAAGATTTTATTCCGAGTTTCCAAAGACACTAAACTATTAAGAGCCTTGGGTGTCTGTTTTTGTTATGTATTAAGTATTCCGCAAAATTAATGTATTGTTCATGTAAGTAAAGATTCAAGTCTCTACAAGTATGCTGCCTAGAAAAGTCCCAGAAGTTTCTGGTGAGCCTCTTCTAGTTGTTGGTTCTACCCAGACCCTTAGTGGTGCGGTGGAATTGAATTCTTTTCAGTCATTATATAGCTTCTGTGGTGATCATGATCTATTAAAGGTAGCATCATGAAATCAGTTAAAGTTTCTCTTGTGTGGGGCCTTGTTCATGGGTTCAAGGACCGATTATTTTTGGTGTTCAAGAAGGTTCCCCATCCAGTGAGGAGAGTGAACCGGGGGAACCTATCTCATAATAGTCTTCTGGTAAATTCCATATTCTCTTAGTTGGGCCACCCTCCTATTTGGTTCAAGTGTGGCCGGGTTGAGTACTTTATGTCGCATTTTCATCATCCTATGAAGGCTTGTTGTCGGTGTGGCCGTTTGGGGAACTTGGAGAGGTTCCGCTAGGGCAACGTTAGAAAGAGTCTCGACTGGAGGATGTTAGCTCTTGACTATGGGGCAGCAGATGCCTCAAGACATTAGAGCTCTAGCCACAGGTCTCAGAGCGAAGCCTTTCATGTAGGTAGGAATCATTGGGTGTGGGTTACATTTGTCTAACTTTTGTCTTCGGTGCTAAAATAGGGACGGATTAAATTTCTCTGTTCAAGATTCCTTGTCTTTGAAGATTCTGTTTTGCTGTAAGAGGCACAAAGGACTCTTTTTATTGTGGTGGTTTTTGTTCTTCGAATACCCCACTGTGGTTGTAAAAAGGAATGGCAATCTTTTTTTCTTGTAATTCTAGTAGTTATGCCTCCTCAAATATGAGATATGGAGTTGTCTCTTTATAGCTGTGAGTCTCAAGATGATTATCTCACTCATGTGGCTAGCTCCATTGGTGACCCGTTCTTGTTTTAGGATTTTCTCGTTTTGGAGACATATGCGTCTTGGGAAATAATGAATAGGGGTTTGGTCCACTACTCGGTTTGGGGTCTCTCTCGAGGAACCCATGTGGTGGGGGTTTGGGTTAATCAGAGAGTTCATAGGTTGGTTTGTGCTGGGTTTCTCGTATTGGTCAGTGCTAATTGGCTTAAGCTGGTCCATTCTTAAATGGTGGGGATACCCACCATGAATCTTGTCGTTCCTCCTTTGAGGCTTGGTCTGTCTGGCGGTTCCCTATTGGATTAAGTTAACAGTTCCAGATTTATCCCATGCTAACAGTCTCAATGTTGGTTTTGTTAGTTGGGTACTTGTGTGGTGAGAACCCTCCTCATTTCCTGATGGTTCCTCTCTTTTCAATTTCCCTCAGAGTTGGTCAGGTGTGACCGATAGGGTGAAATGTCATACTGAGTTCGTGATTTCGTTGGCCTCATTCAATTTCAAACTTGAGTTTGATTCCTCGTTTGGCTGGGTGACTTTATGGGGGTAGAAAGTTTTTGTGGTGGGGAGAATTGTCACACACGAACTTTTAAGATAATATTATTTTATGATTTCATCAGATTTAGAAATTTTCTATCGAGTTGCGACCAGGACTATTTTAAATTATGGCATTTTGTTGATGAATTAATGTTTCACCTCTGACATCGCCCGGTGCATGACATGGTGTATTCGAAGCTACGCGACTTTTCCCGGGTCACCGTGCGGCCTGCCTCAAGAAAAATAAATAAAATGAGTTTTAATGATGTATTTTTTAAAAATTATAATTATGTTAATTATTATTATTATTATTATTATTATTATGTTCACCAAGTTTATTAATATAGGGTTGTTATAATTAAGTTATTATTATTAACTTTCTATAAATTTTGTTAAGTATATTATGTTTGTTAATATCATATTAAGTTTATTATAATTTTTATTATGATTAATAATAATAATAATAATAATATTGTTTAGTTTATAATGATTATTATTAAGTTATTATTATTATTATTGTTGGAGATTATTAAAATCCTTATTAAGTTTATTATTATTATTATTTATTAATGTTTTATTTATTTCATTTTATTTTATTTTATTTTTTTATTATCATATTTATTTCATCTCTTTTTTACCTTTCTTTCATTTTTTTTTCATGTTGTTTTCCTCCATGGTCATCGCGCACAGCCCCCCCCCCCCCTCCTCTCTTCTCCCTACTCGCGGCCCTACCCCCTCGCCAAAGCTTGCTGGCGCGCCCCTCCTTCTCCGGCGAACCCCCCTTCGTCCGCCCTCCCTCCCACGGCCTACCTTCGGTGAACCACCACCAGCGCACATCCTTCATGTAGCCTCCCCTTCCCGATCGAGCACACCCCGACCAGCGGCCTCACTCCCTCAAGCCACCACCGGCACACCTCCTCCCATATAGCAAGCGGCACACGCCTCCCGGTCCATTCCTTACGTTGCCTCACACTGCCCCTCACCCTCCCCCTGACGCCACTCCTCATAGCAGCATGCCACCTACCCTTCTCGGCCGATTTTTCTGGTGTGGATCACTTCCGGCACCACTTCATCTTGCTCGACCAAACTCGAATAATTTCTTCCATAGGTGTGTTCTACAGCAATGGGTTGTTTTCTTCCTATATTAAAGTTTCAGATTGGGGTTTTATGTTTTCAGGGTCTCTATTTTGGTTTTATTGTGTTGTTTTTGATCACAATGCTTGAATTAGGGTCAATTTGTGGTTGCTTGTAGTGCGATTGGCACACGATTAACATTTTGCGTCGGAATTTGAGGTTTCGACACCTATGGTAAGTGTTTCCTCCTAATTTTTTGTTTGATGAATTAATTTTCTTAATTAAATAATTTAAGAAGTTCTTTAATTAATTTGTTGAGTGTGAATTGTGTTTATTTGGTGAATTATTTTTACTTGCTTAAATAAATTAGGTGTTCTATGATTTATCTATTTGGTGTGAAACTAGTATTTAAGAATTAGAGTATTCCATTGATATTCTATAGCAAGTTCGTATATAATGGGGTGTGTTTTTTAGAAAAACTCATTTTTGTGTTATTTGACGTTAATTTCTAAATAGTGAAGTTGGTTATTTGAAATTTTGTGAGTGATGAAAATGATGTTTGGAAAGGTTTTTATTGTGCATTTGATTTAAAAAAATGGAATTTGGGTGTTTTGAAGAGTTTCCATTGTTTCATTGTTCATGGATATTTTATGACTTCTAGAATTGATTATTTAAGGACATTAAGGCTGCGAATCTAGTTCTGCCTGAGGGTTGGGTGTGTCTCCTTTTGCTGGTAGTGTTTTTATGCATTGTGTATGAAACCTTTCTATGGAAAACCCCTTGCTGAATTGTTTATCATTTTTTTTACTATGCAGTTCATCTATTATAATGTGTATAGTCTGCATTTGGTTTTTTGGTGTTGCATCTTGGCGCGTTTGGTTTTTAAAACTATGTTTTGAATGTTTTTCTTTTGGTCCAAACTGTTGATGCGTTATTTTGAAATGTTTTGTAGGTTGTTCATGTGTTAAGTTGTTTTATTAAATTATTTTTGTAGTGCATTGGACCTCGCTACGATGGTTTCAAGTTGTGTGTGTCAGGAATGCCTACACGTACATGCATAGGGTAAGGCATATATATATATGCCCCCTTTGTACATATTCCCTCATGGCGCAAGGAATATGTGCAATGCAGTTAGGGGTGCGTATATATATATATGTATAAATTCATGTGCGTGTATGCGCCTAGGGTCAAGATCGAGTAGCCATCGACATATAGCGACAAGTTTGAGGTAGGTCCCCTATGCCTTTGCTTTTAATTTGAAATTCATAATTTCTTGATTGTTTTAAAAATATATTTTACACTATGCTATATACACACGCTATGGAATCTGATTGTGGTTGCTAGAAACTATTATGCCTTTGTTTTGGAAATTGAAATTTATTTCAAACGTCGTTGGTCTTAAGTGACATTCCTTGAAAAATTGATTTCTTAAGTGGTTTTTAATTGGTAATGTGTATTTCTAAATGTGTTTGACCTTTTGGCCGGTTGATTGTAAAATGTGTTCCCTTTATATAATTGTGCCCATTTGGCATCTTATGAATGTTTTATGAAATAGAATAAAATATCCCTTGAGGCACGCCCCCTTGGTTTAAAAAAAATGTTTTTTTAAAGTTGAATGTTTTATCATGTGCCGAATTTGATGCTTATGCATTGTGTGACGTGAAAGAGGGGTAATGCGCTCAAGGAGGGAGAGTGGTGGTGAGATGTTGAATGAGTTTTAGAAAAAGAGAGTGATATGTATATATATTTTCGCTTGATAAAGAAAACTCACCACCACTTGAAATAGAGCACAATGGGAGACCCGGGTATCTAAGTAGGTGACCAAGACTAGTACACTAGATGACATGACAGAGGTTCGTTCCGGTTTTTCTAGCAGGACTGAGACAACAACACTAACTAAAAAAATGAATTTCTGAGGGTCGTGGTCTTCTAATCCACATTTCACCGAGGTACGAGGTCTCTAGGTTACCACTTTTTCTAGATACCTATAGGGATTACCCATGGTGCTCATTTGTGACATGATACTAGAGGTGTAACTTTCTTTTCAGTTGCTTCATACTTTATGTCTTTTTCTGAAAACCATATTTTAATCCAAATTGGTTTCTTTTCATTTGAAATTTTAATTCATGCTTGGAACCTATTTTGAAAATGTAGTGGGAGTGAAATGGTTTACTTGAAAAATAAAAACTCGTCACTTGGATTTGAAAAGAAGGAAAACATTATTTTATTATACCTTTATTTCAAACTGTCATGCTTGGATTTCTTACCAAAGGCAGGGGCATATGACGTGGTTACAATTTTGCATTCCTATTGAGCATTTCGGTGCTCGCGCCTACTTTACTTTTCAGTTGCAGGTTTCAGTCTTGGATCGCTTATAGGGGCGAGTGTAGTTAACGTACCGTGGTGATCCACAGGGTCACCTGAGGTATGTCACGTTTCTTTGTTTATTCGTTTTTCCGCTATCAAGTAGTTTAGTTTATTTTCCTTTATTTATCTTCTGGTCCAGTTTATGTTGATTTTTCTCTGTTATGGGCCAAACCGTTCCCAACTGGTTTACTTTGATGCCCAGTCTAGTTTTCATCCCATTGGGATTGGGAACGCCCCTCGGGCCATGTCACGGACCGGGTCGGGCACCGGGTCGGATGACGACCCAGCCTAGTTTGTGACATTAATAATTTTACGTATTTTCCTTTTATTCATTATTGTATGCAAACTAAGAAATCAAAGAAATAAAATTATATAAAGGGAATTATTTCATAAAAATATCATGGTGTTACATTATTTTCATTCAAGAAGTTATAATTTATTGATAATTTATAATATTTTAATCAATTAAAATTATCTAATATTTGTCCATATTTAATTCCTTCTATGTTAATATATATTTCATACTCTAATGATTAGTATATATGTAAAACATTTCTACATAGAGATAATGTAAAAATATTTAATTAAAATATCCCTACCAAAACCTATAAATCATGTGATTAATATTTTTTCTCATGGGTTATTATTTAATATGATGCATACGAAATTTACTTATTATTATGACTGATGATGAAACACAAACCCTTTTCAAAGAATCGTTTTATATTAAAAACCCTTCCACAATGTTGGGTAATTTTAATATTGGATAATAAACCAAGCTATTTCTCATTTCATTTTAAGAAAATCAACAATCCTTAAACCAAATGAACTTCACACCCATCAATGTTAAAATAGTTAGCGAATTTTGTATCTTTATGGTGTTACTTACAAAGAATTCATAATATCCTTATAAACCAAGAAAACTAGTAATCTAAGTTAAATTGGTCAACCTGGGATATTTCTCAATAACTTACGTATTTGTTAGATTTAAAAGCAAGCACTTTCATATGATTACAAAACCCATTATTAACACTTTCTATAGAGAGACCCCAAATTTTATAAATTTGGAATATATTCTTTCACATGGCCTTTTTCAAAAAATTTAAATGATTTTAATTAAAGTAATTTATAATTTAATATTTTAGAATATATAATATAAATACAACCATTAATTGATCCAGGTTTTCCCTAAAGACTCTATTAAATAGTTCCATCATGAAAACCACATCGATCCAATTTCCAATGGGAAATATTATAAATTCTTATTATCCAAAACATATATGTAATATCGTCATAGATATATCCTCATTTTAACCCATAACTGATGATATCTAAATCAAAGGAAAATATTCATAAAGAATGGTATCCTCTGAGTTGATTGAATAGATCTTCGATACTGGGATTAATATACCTGTTACTAATTGTGATTTTATTAAGCATAATATAAATAAAGCAAAGACACATCAATCCATACATATTTTTGCTAAAGCTGATTGGTATACCCCATGGTGATGAAATAAGGTATATAAAACCCTTGATAAAATATTCTTGAAGTAGATTCTTTAACTCTTATCATTTAATTTTATCTGTTATATAAATAATCATTAATATAGGAATATATCCCAGTTAATGTTCAATTAAAAACTCAACCTCACTCTTTGGGGGAAGAAATAGTAGTTCACTCGGAAACACATCAGTATATTGCTGCCCAATACGTTTGTAATTAATGTTTACTTATCCTTGATCATTTGAGTGAGAATAACCTCATTGTTGTTTAACATAACACATATTATATAATTTTTGTCATCCTTGAGTTAATACATGCAAATAGAATTATTTGGGATTTCAAATGAGTCATCCTCATCCCAATAGTTGATATATGTATTATATTGGGAAAGAAAATACAATGCCAATTTTTTAAAAATATTAATCAATGTTAAGAATAACTAAATATGTATGTAGTATCCTCCAATAAATCTCAATCTGAGAAAGTTTATAAATCATAAACATGGTTGTTGATCGACCATGGGATTTTACCAACAGTTCAATATCCAATATTTGGGTTGGTGAATTTGAATTCTATGAAAAATTATGTTAACTTATAGAATGGTATGAATCAGAATCAAATAATTTATTATCATATTGTGAAAAGCTATTATGTATAGCCTGAATCATTTTGTTATTGTGATCAATATTAGTTGTGGTGATCAGGAATAGATATTTTTTACTTTAATTTGAGAGGTTTGTGGGATTAGTATATTAATTATCCTAAGGGTCATCGTAGTGGTTATCATAATTTATAAATTCATTGACCATGAATTATTATAGTGAAGGTTTATCATCATTTTTTTCTTTTTCCTCAATATTATCATTAATCATTCTCTAGGTCTTGGTTATATAGTTAGGGTCCCGATCTCTTTCTTTACCACTCATTAACACTTAATTCATCTCAATAGACAATTAAATTAGAAATTTTTTTCATATTTATATATATTGTCTACAAAATATGAATTTAGTCCCTATATGTGTCTTATAATTCGTGCTTACATGATACTCTACATTCCCTTTTTTCCCAAAAAAATTGAATGAATCTCATTTCCATCTCTAGAATAAGATAATAATCATATATATTTATAGTTATTGATTTCTCTAATGGATAATTCCCTTAAAATACTAGGATTTATCATTGTAAATTAAAAATATTTTTTTCACTAATTATAAATGGTAAAACTAGAAGAATAACACTTGAGTCTTATAAAATTTAGTTCATATGAACTAATAGATTCACCCTCTTTTTCAATCAATTAAATGAATTCTATATTAATTTTTCTGAAAGTGTTTGATAATATTGCATAGTAGAAAACATTTTCTGGAAAACTTACCATTACAAAAATTTTATATTCTTCATTATTCAGGGTTTTCCAAATAAGACTATACATCTTGTCAGCATAGCCTTCATAATGATAGAATTCCAAAAATGATTCTCATGTTCTGAGAAATATTTAAAATAAAATATAATTTATAGTTTATTAATAAATTACATAGTTACCAATGTTACTATTACCACCTTAAAGATGGTGGAAGTGTAATTGTGCACCGAATCTTTCTTATGTGGTGTACCTAATGACCATTTTATATCACTTTTAAATTGAAATTATATTCCATTTAAATATCCATATTCTCATATCGTGGATATTATTATTGTCTAAGCCGTATACCATTTTACATACTGTATTTATTTTGAATTTTGTTTTGACTGTGGAAATTTTTGATGAATCTGTAACCTCTATTCGATACAAATAATGTAAATACATATTGATCTTGTATTGAATATATTTATAAATAATTCTTGTATATATAGGTGGGTGGGGCCCACTACATCCCCTCAATGAATTGGTTGGTCTCATGAGACAAAACAGTTTGGCGACAGACCCTTTGAATTTGTTCCCAAAAAATCAGATGGGTTTCTACCCATTGAACTAAACCGTTTTTTTGGTATTATGGTTCATGTGCCTGATAAATGACCTCCAATTAATGAGAATTATCTTTATTCATTATTAGTTATAATTACTATCCATGAAGTTTTCACCTTGACAAAATCTATTGATGCAGTTTCATTCTTAGTTTATTAATGGCATTAGTTGTTCATTTATTCAATATTCCATTTTTATTATGTCATATTGATTATGATTCACTTATTATTTTACTCATGCATCCACTATTTTTAACCCTTATTGAGCTTTTGAGTTCACCCCTTTCATTGTTTAACTTCAACAGGTTATGAAGAGGAGGTCATTTATTGAGGTCTTGTGGATGCAGTTTTTGTTTATTCATTATTTATTGTATCTTGTAACCTTATCCAATGTAATTTTTGTTAAATCTATTTATCTAGTTTTTTCATGACTACAAAACTGATCGTTCCTTTTGGATTTTTATTCATTCTAACCATCCCAATATCATAAGTAATGCATCAGCTTTTGTCTAGAGGGGTCAGGGTGTTACAGTTGGTATTAGAGGAAGTTTAGTAGGAAACATGGAAACTAGAGTAGGAAATATATAGTAGGGAACAAATCCCTAAGGTATCATTTGAGGATAAAATTACAAGAACGTCCTGGTATTTTGGTAAGGAATATATTGTGTGGATCTATCAAGAAATAAATCCTTGTATGGATACAAGCAGGTAGAGGCGGATCTGGTATAGATGTATCTATGGGTAAAACCTCAAAACATCTCTTTGATCTAGACTCGAAAGGGAACTGGTACATGACAACGGGCGTTGCTGCACTCTTGGTTACGACACTCCCGCGGGATATGCTTTGGATAATTCATATTTTCATTACAATCCATTACGAAAATGTTTAATGTAAATTTTACCTCAGAGAAGCCATGTTTAAAAGATTATCTATGCATATATTTTAAATATATGTAGAGTTATTTTCTATTTAAGATTCATAAACTAATCTAGTTTATCCCATTATTTAGAAACAGAGTCTAATGGAAGAAGGGGAGTCAATACTTGTGGGAACGGTATGGATCTCCCTACTGAGCAAGTCATCACAGTCAATGTTGGAGCAGATCAGATCATGACTATATAGGGACAACATACTCAAGTTGTATCTAATAACCATTCCACACCTGTGTTGGCTCGTTTCATGCAGCAGAAGCCCCCATCATTCTATGGGACTACTAATCCAATGGTATCTAAGCAGTGGATCAAATCACTTGAAAATATATTCATGCCATTAAGATGCAATGAAAATGAGAAGGCGGTGCTGGCAGTATATTGTCTCAAAGGTGACTCTAACCAATGGTGGTCCCTGATTTAGAACACCATTGAGGAAGAAGAAATAGAATATATGGAGTGGAGGACTTTTAATGAAATATTCTTCGAGAAATATTTCCCTCGTGAGCAACGAACAGAAATGAAGCGGAAATTCCTTAGCTTGAAACAAAGGGAAGAAGACATTGTTGCAGAGTAAGAGGCTACTTTTACATGGCTAGCCAGGTATGCTATAGATTATGTACGTGACTCAACAGACAAGATTGATCATTTATTTGAAGGTCTTAAGACAAGTCTTCGGAGGGCACTGGCTTATTAAACATTTTCATCATATGATGGAATTTTATCAAGTTCCATAAAAATAGAGAGGGAATTTGGTAGATCAAATCTATTCAAAGGAAACCAAGATAAGAAGTGGTACTCTAATAATAAAGAAAAATTAGAAGCACCAAAGAAGATAAATGGAACGAATAGTTTCCCATTATGTGAGAACTATGGAATGAATCATCTCAGGAAATGCTTGAAAGTCATGGGAGTCTTCTATAATTGTGGAGAAAGGGGTCCTAGATCCAATGAATGCAATTGGAAGAAACAATTCAATGTTATTAAATGCAATAATTTTAGTGGTAAGGGACACTATGAAAATGAGTTTCCTAAATGCCAAGGAAACATGACTCAGAAAAGGCCAAGAGAGTATGGGAGAGATTATGCCATTACAACTGCGGAGGTCGATGTTCCAAATGATGTGGTGGCTGGTACTTTATTTGTATCCTCAAACTTAGCCAACACCTTATTCGGTTCTGGATGATCACATTCATTTATATATTCTCATTTTTTCAAGAAAATTAGATATGTCCAATTTGATTTAATAAAGGAGTTGTCAGTCAAAACTCAGGGGGGATGTATCATTGAAACAAAGGCATGTCAACTAGTCCCCCTCCAGTCACCAAAACGTGCTTTAGTTTCTAACCTTGTCATCATACCAATGACTGAATTTGATATAATTCTCGAAATGGATTGGATATCAAATTATGATGCGAATATTTATTGTAAGAAGATGGAAGTCACAAATTTTGAAAATGGTGTTGAATCCCTTGTCTTTAGGGAAGAAACATCGCCACCTGACTCTTATCAAGAACCACCTCCAGTAGCTCTACTAAATACAATACTAATATAGGAAGAATAATCAACATTTATGGGCAAGGAATGAAATATTAAAATTGAAGACGTGCACATATTGCAAGAGTACATTTATGTATTTCTAGAGGATTTAACTGGACATCCTCCAGAGAGGAAAGTTGGGTTCTCTAATGATTTAACTCTTGAAGCAAGACCTATATCAAAGACTCCATATAGAATGGTCACTATAGAATTGGTAGATATAAAGAAAAAACTAGAGGATTCGAGTGAAAAAGTATTTATTAGACCTACTGTTTCTACATGGGGAGCCTTGGTCCTGTTTGTCAAGAAGAAAGATGGATCCATGAGGATATGCATTGATTATAGGGAAATCAATGCTATTACAATAAAGAATAAGTATCCTATGCCTTGGGTTAATGATTTATTTGATCAACTCCATGGAGCCCAATAATTTTTTAAGATTGATATTCGGTTCGAATATCATTAGCTATGTGGGAGGAATGATGATATTCCGAAGATAGCATTTCGAACCAGGTATGTGCATTATGAGTTTACGATGATTCCATTTGGACTGTCTAATGAACCCTTTGTATTCATGGATTTAATGAATAGAGTTTTCAAGGAATATCTTGATAACATTGTTGTGGTGTTCATCGATGATATCCTGGTATACCCAAAAAGCTATGAAGATCATGATAATCACTTGAGGATTATTCTGAAAACATTTAGAAGAAATCAATGATATGTGAAGTTTAGCAAGTGTGAATTCTCTCTTTAGTCAGCTTCTTTTCTAGGCCATATTGTAACACCCGAGACTTTTATGTTATCAAAGGAATCTTTTTCTACACAACACTTACTTGGCTTGCTTTACACGCAATCACGACCTTCCTCGATAGCTTGCGTCGTACGCAATACCGAGTTTCACTAAACAACAATATGCTATTAAAACTAGCCGTTATGAATAGTAATAACCACTTTTTGAAATTTTATAAATTTTATTTTTCAAAATGGACTTCATTTTTGGACTCAGAATATCGAAATTAGCCTAGGGTGAAATTTTGGTATTTTTCTGAAAACTTTCAATTTTTGATGAATAGTGAAACCACTAAGTGGTAGGTTAAAAACTAAATTTTGCATAAAACTTAATTTTACAGCTTATTTGAATGGAATTTCAAAAATCCGACAGACACGGTTGATATCAGTAAGTAAAATGTGTTTCAATGAGATAAAAATAATTTTTTGGTGAATAGTAACTTTTTTCTATTTTTACCGCAGTTAATAGTAAATAGGGTAACTAAGGATAAATATGATATTATTATTACCCTAACACATGTCCTAATTCTATTGTAGAAGTGTAATTCGACCAAAAACAAACTTAGGAATAAAATATGACCATTTAGGCCCACTTGGATTAGATTAGGACATTTATTATTAATTTATTTAAAGAAGGGTTAAAATAGTTAAAATCAAAGTTTAATAAGTAAATAATTTTTAATATGGGATTATACATAAGATAAATTCGACTATAAATATTCATTAGAAAGCTAATACGATTTCCTACATAATGGTATTTTATTTTTAATTTTTAGACATTAAATAATTTAATTTATTAATGACACAATGATGATGCAGTAATTATCTTATTAATGAAATATTGAGATAATTGATGTTATAAACACCAAAATAAATGTAATTTGAGACTTTTTATGAATTACACAAATTTTCAAGGTTACTATGATATATTAGTGTTGATTGAAACAACTTGGTTCGAACATATAATTCTGTTATGACTTTCACAAAAATCATATATCAAATAGTGTCACAATTGACACAAAATAGTTTTTAAATCAAATATTATAGTATTAATAGTTATTTTATTCCTAAAAATCTAAGGTTCGGCCAAATGACTTATATAAGTATATATATATTAATAATAAACAATTTGGGGTTCTTTTGGCATGTTATAGTAAGTTTATTAACCATATAGTGAAAGAAAACAAAAAGACACGGTAAAAGTTAAATTATTTAACTTAGAGTTAAATCTAATTGATAAGGTTAAAATAATACCATAAACTTGTCTAAATCCTATTGGTTGATAGTATTCCGACCCATCCCCACTTTAGCTTCGAAATAAGACCCTTTTGAACCATTATAAACCGATTTTGACTTTAATATAAAATAATATTTTGAGATATTCCTAAGGTGCCCCTCTCCTCCCTTATAAAAGGGCACCTCCTCCCCCTCCTCCTCACACCAATTTGAGCACTCAAGCTCGGCCAACCCCTAACATTTTCTCCTCTCCACTTCCCTAGAATAATCCTAGAGGTCCCGGTCTTCTTCAAAGACCAATCTTAGTTCCCTAAGTGGAGGATTCAAAGAGGCGTTCCAAAGAAGAGGTAATATCCATTACCGATCTTTTCAATTTATTTCTTCTTCAACTTCTTCTTCTTTAGTTGTTTCATGATAAAGTAATAACATAAGTATTACATACATACTGATATGTTATTATAAATATGAAACAACCCTAATTAACCTTCTATCCATCCTACGGAAAAATGAAATCACCGCGCGTGCGTACGTACGGAATACCGTCTCCACGCCGTGGTGTAATCTATTTTCCACCACCACTTTACAAGGATGGGTATAATGGTGTAATTAGTAACTATTTATGATTATTATTAATTGATATTGATACTGAAATAATATATATATATATACTCCAATAAAATTCCACGATCATAGGAATGATATCATCACTCGTGCGTACGTACGGAATACCGTCTCCACGATGTGATGCAACTCGTTCTACATGATCATCATTACATAGTAATTATATAAATTAATTGAATGAATAAATATGATATATGTTACACTAATACCATTCTGGATATAAGGTATCTATAACCTTAAAAGAAGAATAAGAATGTATTCGGAAAAACATGCATAAGAACAAAAGGCAATAAAGACCCGAGTAACAAGTAACAATGAAATATTACTATCAAGAAGCTAAGAATATGACCATATATGATATCATATCAATATGTATGATTCTGGAATAAGTCAATAACATTATTTAAACCATTATACAGGAGCTTCGGACACGTACAAATCAAATTGGACCTAAGGTAAGGGAAATATCACAATCTCATTTTTATCCGAGATTGTTTATTCGTAAGTATTTACTGGGGTGTATTTTATCATCCATATCCATGTTTCCTCAATATGTAATATTATTTCCATCCACCTACAATTGTTTAAAACCTATTTTACCCTTTTTTGAGTTTTTAGTCAAATATATGAAAGGAATCTTTTGTCGTTTTTCGTACGAGGTACATTTTGACTTTTCCGACAAAAGTACGAAAAGAATGTTTTTTTAACTTATACGGAATGAATGGAATTTTTAAAAAATTATTTCCAAGAAACTTATTTTACAAGTTTTCAAGTTTATTTTTAATCAACTTATTTTATTTTAATGTTGTATGACATATTATGAAAGGAAAAATGTTTTTGAAGAAGAAAGGATATTTTCCTCAAGAATGGAGTTCAAGTGTTTTATCAAAATTATTTTCCATCTAAGATAATAAAGGGTTCTGTTTTTATCCCTATTGTAACATTTATTTGATCATGTTGTGATGGAATTATTTTTATGAATTCCTTTATCTAATATGAATTGATTTATAATATCATGATGTTTCAAGAATCCCATTTTTGTTACATGTGTTATGCGATGCTGTATGATTTATGATTATGTGGCACACATAAGAAAGGATTCATTATAAGATGGGTGGGACCTATATCTCCCTCCAATGCATTGGGTATAGATTTTATATCTCATGAGATAGACAAGGCTGGAACAGTAGGTTATACTGGTTCAGTGAAACAGGACTGAAATGAGGGTTACTCGATTCAGAAAGGGACTTTGTCCACTAAGATAGTCTTGGAAATGATTCATGACTAACAAGAAACTATTTTCCATGATTATGTGTGCATGCCACAAAGTTTCAAGTTTTATGTTATGATTATGGGGATCTCATTTTCACTTCTATGATTTATTCCATGTTAAGATATTATGATCTCTTTTGCAGGTTTTGATTTTCAAAAAGATATGATATGATTTTTATTTCCTTTATTTGCCCTTGCTGAGCATTTGAGCTCACCATTTTATGTTTTCTTTTCCCCAGGTCAGGAAGATGGATATTAAATAGAATATGCTAAAAGGGACCCTAGATATGATGAAATAAATGGGAGACACTGTAGAAGATTTATGAACCAGTTGTTTATGTATCCCAGTTTCTAAAGACACTATACCTATACGGTCCTTTGTGGTTTTGTCATATGTTGTAATAAGTGTGCTTCAATTTTGAAGTATTAACAATGTATGTAAAGTATGGGTCATTATAGTTGGTATCAGAGGAAAAGGTATAGTCAACCTTTGGAAACTAGGATGTGATAGTCTTAGTAAGAACCCTAAGGATAAGTCTAAGCATAGAACACAATCTGGGTGTTTTAGAAATGGCCTTGAATAACCTAGGATAAGACCTTAAGCATGAAAATTTTATTCTTGAATTATGTGGTTTTCCTATTATAATTAGTGTTGCTCACACTATTCTTCTTGGTTTTAGTCAATGGCTGGAACCCGAAGGAACCGTGTTAATGCGGAATGCGATGGGAAATGCAAAGATTGTCCCCCTGAGCAACCCAACGATATGGGAGCTGGAATGAAAAATCTTGTAGCCATGCTCACACAACTTTCTCAAGCTATGAATCATGGAGGACTTCCAAATGAGCAAAGGAAGGAGAAACATTCTGTTGAATCCTTCATGAGGATGCGTCCACATTATTTCAGTGGGTCTACTGATCCATTAGTTGCTGAACAATGGATTAGTACTACTGAAAGGATATTTTCAGTTCTTCAATGTTCTGAACATGATAAAGTCATCCTAGCAGTGTATCGTTTAGAAGGAGATTCTGATCAATGGTGGAATCTTATTAAGAATACGAGTCAAAGGGATGAAATTGAGTCTATGGAATGAGATGAGTTCAAGAACTTATTTTTCAATTAGTACTTCCCTCGTATTCTCCGAACAAAGATGGAGAAAGAGTTCCTTGAACTGAAGCAAAGGGATGATGAATCTGTTGGTACCTATGATGCAAATTTTACAAGACTTGCAAGGTACGCTTCTGGTATTATTATCCAACCTGAGAGTAAGATCGATCGATTCTTTAGTGGCTTAAAACCAAGTCTTCGAAGGGAGTTAGACATAAGGGACCTCAATAGCTACGAGGAAATCGTTCGATGTGCTATCAAAGTCGAGATGGAGATTTTAGTAACCCATCAGTCATATGGGTTTGATAATATGAGGAAGATGGAATTCAAAGAAAAATCTAAAGAGCACACGGAAAAGAAGATGAGCTTTTCCTTATGCTCAAAGTGTGGAAAGAAACATAGAGGGAGTTGTCTTAAAGGGACAAGTAAATGTTTTAAATGTGGAAAGGAAGGTCATCGGGCATTTGAATGCCGTGTTAATGGGAAGAATATGTCTAATGACGCAAACAAAGGAAGGGATACACATAATGAACCTACTACAGTTCAATGTTTCAAGTGCAAGGAGGTGGGGCATTATGCCAATCAATGCCCAAATCCAAGGGTTGATGATGATGGTCGACGTCAACAAAATCATAAGGCTAAAGACAAAGGAAAGTCACATGCAATTTCTATCAGCGATGTGGAGTACGATAACGAAGTGGTGAAAGGTACACTTACCATCCACTCTAAAGTAGCAAATGTATTATTTGATTCTGGATCCACGCACTATTTTATTTCTGAAAAAGTTTCTAAGGGTATCACCATACTACCTCAACAATTAGATGTTGAGTTAGCTGTGACAACACCTAATGGCACAACAGTCGCATCAAAAGTTTATAATTCTTCTCCGATCGAAGTTTGTGGGAAAGTGCTTCCTGCAAATCTTGTGATCCTTCCTTTAGTGGAAGTTGATGTGATTATTGGCATGGATTGGCTTTCTCTACATGGAGCACATATCAATTGCCAAAGAAGGGAAGTCACATTTCATATTCCAGATCAATCTACGATCGTATATCAATGCAAGGATGAACATAATCTTCCAGTGGAAATTTCTTCCATCTTATGGGTATTGATTCCACTAAATGAAGGTTATTTATCTCAAATGGTTGGTGAGAAACTCACGATTAAGAATATGCCCATCATACGGGAGTTTGATGATGTCTTTCCGGAGGAATTACCGGGTCTTCCACCAAATCGTGAAGTTGAGTTTTCAATAGAACTCGTACCTGGCGCTTTGCCAATTTCAAAGACACCTTATAGGATGGCCCCAATTGAGTTGAAGGAATTGAAGAAGAAACTCCAAGAGAATCTTGATAAGGGATTCATACGCCCTAGTGCGTCACCTTGGGGAGCACCTGTTATATTTGTTAAGAAGAAAGATAGATCAATGAGACTCTGCATTGATTATCGAGAACTTAACAAGATCACTATCAAGAACAAATATCCTCTCCCACGCATTGATGACTTATTTGACCAACTACGCGGAGCTCAATACTTTTCCAAGATTGATCTTCGTTCAGGGTATCATCAATTAAGGGTCAAAAGGGAGGATATACCAAATACGGCTTTCTGTACAAGGTATGGACACTATGAATTTATAGTGATTCCATTTGGTCTTACTAATGCCCCTGCTATCTTCATGGATCTAATGAATAGAGTCTTTAGAGACTATCTTGATCAATTTGTGGTAGTCTTTATAGACGATATTCTTGTCTATTCAAAGAGCAAGGAAGAGCATGAAGATCACTTGAGAATTATATTGAAGACCCTGAGAAAGGAGAAGCTTTATGCCAAATTTACCAAGTGTGAATTTTGGCTTCAAAAAGTTTTATTTTTGGGTCACATAATCTCAAAAGAGGGGATATATGTGGATCCATCAAAAACAGAGGTTATCGAAAGATGGTCGAGACCAACAACAGTAACTGAGATTCGATGTTTTCTTGGTTTGGCTGGATATTATCGACGTTTTGTAAAAGATTTTTCACGATTATCTAATCCACTCACCAAGTTGACTCAGAAAGGAGTTAAGTTTGTCTGGACAGAGGAATGTGAAGAGAATTTTAAGGAGTTGAAAAGAAGGTTATCCAGTGCACCTGTGCTCAAACTGCCTTGTAGTGGAGAAAGGTTTGTGATCTACAGTGATGCATCCAAGAAGGGATTGGGGTGTGTTCTTATGGAAAATGATATGGTGATAGCTTATGCCTCACGACAGTTGAAAATCCATGAGCAAAATTACCCAACACATGATTTGGAGTTGGCTGCGGTAATCTTTGCATTAATGATTTGGAGGCATTACCTTTATGGTGAAAGGTGTGATATTTATACTGATCATAAAAGTTTAAAGTATATTTTCACACAAAAGGAGTTGAATATGCATCAAAGAAGATGGTTGGAGCCGATTAAGGATTATGACTGCTCAATCCATTACCACCCTGGGAAAGCAAACAAGGTGGCAGATGCATTAAGTCGACAAGACCATGCTAGTTTATCCATGATGAGGATCACAAAAGATCCAATATTTATGGATTTACAAAGTATGGATCTTGGAATTATAATGGAAGGGGAAAAATCTTATCTTTCTCAAATGGATGTTCAACCATCTATACATGTGATGATTAAAGAGGCACAGAAAGAAGATGTAGAGTTACAAAAGAAGGTGAGAAATGATCCTGAATTCAACCTTGATTGTGATGGGATAATAAAGTTCAGGAATCGGGTTTGTGTTCCTCCCATCCCCGAATTAAAGAAGGAGCTGCTGGATGAGGCTCATAGTTCATCATTCTCTATTCATCCTGGAAGCACGAAGATGTATAGAGACCTGAAAGAGTACTTCTGGTGGGATGACATGAAAAGAGATATTGCTGAATATGTCTCTCGATGCTTGTTTTGTCAACAAGTTAAAGCTGAGAGACAAAAGTCTAAGGGGATGTTACAACCATTACCCATACCCGAATGGAAATGGGAAAACATCACTATGGACTTTGTCACAGGACTTCCTAAAACATCCAAAGGAAATAATGCTATTTGGGTCATAGTTGATCGTCTTACAAAGTCTGCACACATCATTGCTATTAGAGAGGATTTCTCTCTAGATCAGCTTGCCAGGATATATGTAAAGGAAGTGGTAAGACTGCATGGAGTACCACTTTCTATTATATCTGATCGGGATCCGAGATTTACCTCGAAGTTCTGGAGAAGTCTTCAGCATACTCTGGATACAGAGTTGAGTTTCAGCACTGCTTATCATCCCCAGACAGACGGTCAGTCTGAAAGAACAATTCAAACCCTAGAAGATATGTTGAGAGCTTTCTCTATGGATTTCAAAGGAGGTTGGGATCAACACCTACGTTTGGTGGAATTTCCTTATAATAATAGCTTTCACTCCAGTATTCAGATGGCTCTTTATGAAGCTCTCTATGGAAAGAAATGCAGGACTCCAACTTGTTGGGATGAAGTTGGGGAAAGAAAGCTATTAGGACCTGATCTCGTTGATGAAATGGCAGAAAAGGTCAGATCTATTCAACAACACATAAGAGCAGCTCAGAGTCGATAGAAAAGTTATTCCGACAATGGAAGAAAAGACCTAGAGTTTGAAGTGGGTGATAAAGTGTTCTTACGAATATCTCCCTGGAAGAGGGTTATGAGATTTGGAAAGAAGGGGAAGTTGAGCCCTAGATATATCGGTCCTTTCGAAATACCGGATCGTGTTGGGAAGGTAGATTACCGATTGGCGAATCCACCGAATCTCTCTCAAGTTCACGATGTGTTCCATGTATCTCTCGTGAGAAAGTACATACCAGATCCTTCACATGTACTCAGCTCAGAAGTTGTACCGCTGGAGCAAGATTTTTCTTATGAAGAACAGCCGATAGAGATTCTGGATCGTAGCGAAAAAGTCCTACGAAACAAGACCACTCGATTGGTGAAAGTTTTATGGAGGAACCACCAACTTGAAGAAGCTACATGGGAGATTGAGGATATGATGAGGGAGAAGTATCCTCATCTGTTTGTTACAAAGTGACGAATTTCGAGGGCGAAATTATTTTTAAGGGGGGTAGAATATAACACCCGAGACTTTTATGTTATCAAAGGAATATTTTTCTACACAACACTTGCTTGGCTTGCTTTACACGCAATCGCGACCTTCCTCGATAGCTTGCGTCGTACACAATACCGAGTTTCACTAAACAACAATATGCTATTAAAACTAGCCATTATGAATAGTAATAACCCATTTTTGAAATTTTATAAATTTTATTTTTCAAAATGGACTTCATTTTTGGACTCAGAATATCGAAATTAGCCTAGGGTAAAATTTTGGTATTTTTCTGAAAACTTTCAATTTTTGATGAATAGTGAAACCACTAAGTGGTAGGTTAAAAACTGAATTTTGCATAAAACATAATTTTACCGTTTCTGTGAATGGAATTTCAAAAATCCGACAGACATGGTTGATATCAGTAAGTAAAATGTGGTTCAATTAGATAAAAATAATTTTTTGGTGAATAATAACTTTTTACTATTTTACCGCAGTTAATAGTAAATAGGGTAACTAAGGGTAAATATGATTTTAATATTACCCTAACACATGTCCTAATTCTATTGGACAAGTGTTATTCGACCAAAAACAAACTTAGGAATAACATATGACCATTTAGGCCCACTTGGATTAGATTAGGACATTTATTATTAATTTATTTAAAGAAGGGTTAAAATAGTTAAAATCAAAGTTTAATAAGTAAATCATTTTTAATATGGGGTTATACATAAGATAAATTCGACTATAAATATTCATTAGAAATATAAAATGATTTCCTACATAATGGTATTTTATTTTTAATTTTTAGACATTAAATAATTTAATTTATTTATGACACAATGATGATGCAGTAATTATCTTATTAATGAAATATTGACATAATTGATGTTATAAACACCAAAATAAATGTAATTTGAGACTTTTTATGAATTACACAAATTTTCTAGGTTACTATGATATATTATTGTTGATTTAATCAACTTGGTTCGAACATATAATTCTGTTATGACTTTCACAAAAATCATATATCAAATAGTGTCAAAATTGACACAAAATAGTTTTTAAATCAAATATTATATTATTAATTGTTATTTTATTCCTAAAAATCTAAGGTTCGGCCAAATGACTTAGATAAGGATTTATATATTAATAATAAACAATTTGGGGTTCGTTTGGCATGTTATAGTATGTTTATTAACCATATAGTGAAAGACAAAAAAAGACACGGTAAAAGTTAAATTATTTAACTTAGAGTTAAATCTAATTGATAAGGTTAAAATAATACCCTAAACGTGTCTAAATCCTATTGGTTGATAGGATTTAGACCCATCCCCACTTTAGCTTCGAAATAAGACCCTTTGGAACCATTATAAACCGATTTTGACTTTAATATAAAATAATATTTTGAGATATTCCTAAGGTGCCCCTATCCTCCCTTATAAAAGGGCACCTCCTCCCCCTCCTCCTCACACCAATTTGAGCACTCAAGCTCGGCCAACCCCTGCCATTTTCTCCTATCCACTTCCCTAGAATAATCCTAGAGGTCCTGGTCTTCTTCAAAGACCAATCTTAGTTCCCTAAGTGGAGGATTCAAAGAGGCGTTCCAAAGAAGAGGTAATATCCATTACCGATCTTTTCAATTTATTTCTTCTTCAACTTCTTCTTCTTTAGTTGTTTCATGATAAAGTAATAACATCAGTATTACTTACATACTGATATGTTATTATAAATATGAAACAACCCTAATTCACCTTCTATCCATCCTACGGAAAAATGAAATCATCGCGCGTGCGTACTTACGGAATACCGTCTCCACGCCGTGGTGTAATCTATTTTCCACCACCACTTTACAAGGATGGGTATAATGGTGTAATGAGTAACTATTTATGATTATTATTAAGTGATATTGATACTGAAATAATATATATATACTCCAATAAAATTCCACGATCATAGGAATGATATCATCACTCGTGCGTACGTACGGAATACCGTCTCCACGATGTGATGCGACTCGTTCTACATGATCAACATTACATAGTAATTATATAAATGAATTGAATGAATCAATATGATATATGTAACACTAATAACATTCTGTATATAAGGTATCTATAACCTTAAAAGAAGAATAAGAATGTATTCGGCAAAACATGCATAAGAACAAAAGGCAATAAAGACCCGAGTAACAAGTAACAATGAAATATTACTATCATGAAGCTAAGAATATGACCATATATGATATCATATCAATATGTATGATTCTGGAATAAGTCAATAACATTATTTAAACCATTATACAGGAGCTTCGGACACGTACAAAGCAAATTGGACCTAAGGTAAGGGAAAAATCACAATCTCATTTTTATCCGAGATTGTTTATTCGTAAGTATTTACTGGGGTGTATTTTATCATCCATATCCATGTTTCCTCAATATGTAATATTATTTCCATCCACCTACAATTGTTTAAAACCTATTTTACCCTTTTGTGAGTTTTTAGTCAAATATATGAAAGGAATCTTTTGTAGTTTTTCGTACGAGGTACATTTTTACTTTTCCGACAAAAGTACGAAAAGAATTTTTTTTTAACTTATACGGAATGAATGGATTTTTTATAAAATTATTTCCAAGAAACTTACTTTACAAGTTTTCAAGTTTATTTTTAATCAACTTATTTTATTTTAAAGTTTTATGACATATTATGAAAGGAAAAATGTTTTTGAAGAAGAAAGGATATTTTCCTCAAGAATGGAGTTCAAGTGTTTTATCAAAATTATTTTCCATCTAAGATAATAAAGGGTTATGTTTTTATCCCTATTATTACATTGATTTGATCATGTTGTGATGGAATTACTTTTATGAATTACTTTATCTTATATGAATTGATTTATGATATCATGATGTTTCAAGAATCCCATTTTTGTTACATGTGTTATGCGATGATGTATGATTTATGATTATGTGGCACACATAAGAAAGGATTCATTATAAGATGGGTGGGACCTATATCTCACTCCAATTCATTGGGTAAAGATTTTATATCTCATGAGATAGACAGGGCTGGAACGGTAGGTTATACCGGTTCAGTGAAACAGGACTGAAACGAGGGTTACTCGATTCAGAAAGGGACTTTGTCCACTAAGATAGTCTTGGCAATGAGTCATGACTAACAAGAAATGATTTTCCATGATTATGTGTGCATGCCACAATGTTTCAAGTTTTATGTTATGATTATGGGGATCTCATTTTCACTTCTATGATTTATTCCATGTTAAGATATTATGATCTCTTTTGCAGGTTTTTATTTTCAAAAAGATATGATATGATTTTTATTTCCTTTATTTGCCCTTGCTGAGCATTTGAGCTCACCCTTTTATGTTTTCTTTTCCCCAGGTTAGGAAGATGGATATTAAATAGAATATTATAAAAGGGACCCTAGATATGATGAAATAAATGGGAGACACTGTAGAAGATTTATGAACCAATTGTTTATGTTTCCCAGTTTCTAAAGACACTATACCTATACGGTCCTTTGTGGTTTTGTCATATGTTGTAATAAGTGTGCTTCAATTTTGAAGTATTAAAAATGTATGTAAATTATGGGTCGTTATACATATTGCCTCTAAGTATGGAATCCTAGTTGATCTTATGAAGACAAAGTCAATCCAATATTAGCCCACACCAACAAACATAACTGAGATACACAGTTTTATTTTCGTAGAAGGTTACTATCACCGTTTCGTTCAGAATTTTGCCCGACGGGAAAACCCGCTAAACAAGATCACATGTAATGGAGTTAAGTTTGGGTGGAAAAAGGAGTTTTAAGAATGCTTTGAAGAATTGAAAAGATGATTGGTCAATGCTCCAATTTTGACTCTTCCATCTAGAAGTGATGGATTTTTTATATACAACGATGCATCAAAGAATGGTTTGGGTTGCGTCTTTATGAAAAACAATAATGTTATTGCTTATGCATCAATATATTTGAAGAGTAATGAGAAAAATTATCCAAATCATGATCTTGAGTTAGCTTCTGTAATATTTCCTTTGAAGATATGGAGAGATTATCTCTATGGTGAAAAATGTGAGATTAATACTGATCACAAGAGTTTGAAGTATAGTTTCTCACAGAAAGAACTCAACATGAGGAAAATGAGATGGCTTAAACTACTCAAGCATTATGATTGAAAAATACACTAATACTCGAGGACGGAAAATAAGGTGGGAGATGCTTTGAGCAGAAATGATCATGGAGTTTAGAACAAGATGAGAGTTGAAAGGGATCCTGTTTTCATGGATATAGTAATGATGGATATGGGGATAACCATGGAAGGTGAAACATCAATGATTTTTCAAATGGTTTCCAAACCATCTTTACTATAACTGATAAAAAGTTCTCAAGGTGATGATGAGCAGTTTAAAAATAAGATTAAAGCTGTGAATGATTTTAGAATTAGTGACTTCGTATATGAAGATTGAATTTTGAAATTTGGGAAGAGACTTTGTGTTCCCGATATACCTGATCTAAAAATAAAATTGTTGGATGATGCTCATAGTTCCAATTTCTCGATACACCCTAGTAGCACTAAGATGTATAGAGCTTTGAAGGACCATTTTTGGTGGGACAACATGAAGAGGGAGATTGCTGATTTTATGTCAAGATGTATGGGTTGTCAACAAGTGAAAGCTAGACAGAAATAGCCTGGAGTAGTATTGCAACCTCTTCCCATACCTGAGTTGAAATGGGATAATAACACGGTGTACTTTTTCATGAGAATACCAAATACTCATAGAAGGAACAATGCAATATGGGTCATTGTTGATCACTTTACCAAGTCATCACATTTTCTTGCTATAAGAGAAGATCTACCACTTGAACGTCTAGCAAGAATATGTATTAATGATGTTTTGAGACTTCATGGAGTACACATATCGATTGTTTCATATCGTGATCCACATTTGACATCAAGATTCTAGAAAAGTCTTCAGAAGTCCCTAGATATTGATCTTCATTTGAGCACTGCCTACCACCCACAAACTGATGGAAAATCAGAACAGACTATTCAAACATTGGAAGACATGTTGAGGTATTTTTAAGTTGATTTTCAAGGCATGTGGGATAAATATTTACCTCTCGTGGAATTTTTCTATAGCAATAGCTTCCAAAAAAGTATTCATATGGCACCCTATGAGGCATTATATGGGAGGATATGTCGTACACCAACTTGATGGGATGAAATTTCTGAAAGAATGCGTGTGGACCCAGAACTTGTTGAAGAAACAACAGAAAATGTGAAGGTTATCTAGAACCATATCAAAATAGCTCAATGTAGGCAAAAGATCTATGCAGTTAAACGAAGGAATGATTTGGAGTTTCAAAAATGAGATCATGTTTTCCTGATGGTGTCTCCATGGAATGGAATTATACATTTGGTAAGAAGGGAATGTTATGTCCTAGGTATATCAGACCTTTTGAAATTCTGGACCGAATTGGAGTCGTATCTTACCGTTTGGCAAAGCCGCCTAGTCTCTCCAAGGTTCACAATGTGTTCCATGTGTCAATGTTAAAAAATTACATGCTAGACCCAACAAATGTACTCACTTATGAAGAATTAGAACTTGATACAGAACTATCTTATTGTGAAGAGCATATCAATATTCTTGATACTAGAGAACAAGTATTGAAAAATCAGACAACTCGTCTGGTGAAGGTTCTATGGAGAAACCATAAGATGGAGGAAGAAACATGGGAGCCTGAGGAGATTATGTTAAAGACATACCCAAATCTTTTTAGGTAATATTTTTTGAATTTTTAGGATGAAATTTTTGTAAGGATGGAATAATGTAGCACCCCAAACATTTTTTTATTAAAACATGTACCACCCCAAACATTTTATGGTATGTTTCTCTTAAATACACTGTATTCTTTATGTAGCCTATATTTCATGAATCACTAAGCCCTTATGGAACAAAATATGGTTACTTATAGGAGGTAGCCGTAACATATCCACTAAACTTGAATTTACCAGCTCTGTGATTTAAATTTTTAAAAACTGATATACCCGGTTGTGTTCAAGATGATACTTAAGGTCTGATAGAATTAACATACTTTTTGGGGAATAGTAACCTACCCGTATGAATAGTAACCTACCCTTATAGATAGTAACATACCCTTGTAAATAGTAATATGACTCCTATGAATGTTATCTATACCCTTGAGTGTTTAAAAGGATTTAGACACCCTAAAGATGAAGATTAATATTCGAAGTGCTTATAAATTTCAATTAAATAATGATTTAATTAAATATTTAATTAATCATATTTAGAAAATTATTTTTGGAGAATGGAATTAATTTTTGGATTATACACGTCAAAAAATGGTTAGGGTGATTTTTTGGGATTTTTATGAAATATTTGAATTTTTGATGAATAGTAAAATCTGATATTTCACAATAAATGCTAAATAATGTATAAATTGAGTCATTGATTTTGATCTGATGATGTAAGCCCAATTGGTTTGAATTCACATTCATATATTACTATTATTGGTCATGGAATACTCACTGCTGGTTTTGTTGAAAGGAAGTAATAAGATAATGAGTTTTATATTAAGAAATCCCCTCTCTCCTCCACTATAAAACCCCCCTCTCACCCCCTTCCATTCACTCCTCTCAAGCCTTGTTCCTTCTCCAAATTCTGTACAAATACCTTCCCAACATCCTCCCCCACGTCCAAAAAGATTTTTTCTCATAAAAAGACCAAAACCTCTCACTTTAAGAGGTTCTCAAAGAATGAATTCTCAAGAGGAAAATTCCTCTTTCAAATCCCTTCTTTTCTTTTAAGTTCTTTTATTTTGTTTCTTTTCTCACATCACTTCACCAAAATAGTATGATAAATCCAGTAAAATACATGTACTAGAATTTTTTCATGATACTGATAAATATTCCATTATATTCCACCCTTTCCCCATTTTTATGTGAAAGAAATGAAAGCACCGTTTGAGAAGTGCTAATTTAGAATATTCAAGGACCACAGTTTATTGATTTCTATTATAATCATTAATTCTGGTCAGGAAACCATTTGTGTTATGGTTTAACCACATTATTATGTGAGATATCCTATTTTAGTTCTGTAATAATTTTTTACAAATGGTATTATGTTATAAATCCAAACATGTTCATCGTAATCAAACCCATCGATTAACCAAAACGGTTATCACTAAGGTTATATATACATATAAAGATTCAACTTCAATCTAAGTAACCCAAATTAAATTTAAAACCATTTAATCTCCTAGATGTTCACTAATAGTTTATAACTTCATTTCTAGACAACCACATCGATCTCATATATTTATTCGAACATGAATATAAGTGAACCAATCATTTAAAACCAAGTAAACAAACGAGCCCAAACAATGAAATTGAACCTTATAACCAATCAAAAATTCCTAGAATGAACTAAAAAGGATTATAATAAATAATTCACATATAAAAGAGATTATGGACTTATGAATTAATAATCCTAATTTTTTTATTTAGGTATTTAATAACAAGTCATGAACACCTTCAAGCGTAAGGTAAGAGATCCATTCTCTCACTTTTATTCAAGAATCCGCCCTATCTTGTGTAATTTTGTTTTTAATTTTATAATTATGGGGTATGTTCTATAACCTCTACCATACATTCCTTTTGAAATATAAATAATTATACTCCTTTGCCTCTCATTAATACCTTTCAAAAACACTCGTTACCATGCCAAAATGTTTTTAAGAGGTTTTCTCATCTCACCTTCAATTATGGGGAATTTTCATTGTTCACCTATTATTTCATATGTGTGGTACAGTTGTACAACCATTTGAGAACTTTTATCATGGTTATAATTATATACATTGTATTCTATGACTCATTTGGTTGTTATTAACTCTTTGTCATACGACTCAATTGAATACAACACGGTAACAAGCTTTGTCGCAATTTTCACTTCTTTGTGACTTGCTTAGTAATTGTGCACCTACACATTCTTATTTGGTGTACCTAATTCCCATTTGATATCAATTTTCAATTGAATGTATATTCCATTTAAATATCCATATTCTCATATAATGGATATTATTATTTTCTAAGCCCTATACCATTTTACAAACGATATTTATTTTTAATGTTGTTTTGATTGTGGAAATGTTGATTAATCTATAACCTCTATTCTCTATGGATAATGTAAATACATATTGCTATTTTATTGAATATATTTATAATAAATTCATGGATGTAGAGGTGGGTGGGGCCCAGTACAGCCCCTCGATCCATCGGTATGTCTCATGAGACAAAACAGTTTGGCGACAGACCCTTCGAGTTTGTTTCCAAAAAATCAGACGGTTTCTACCCATAGAACTAAACCATTTTTATAGTATTATGGTTCATGTTCTAGATAACTGATTTCCAATTAATAAGCATTATCATTATTCATTATCAATTATAATTACTATCCATGAGGTTTTCACTATGAAAAAATATATGCATGCAGTTTCATTCTCAGTTTATTAATGGCATTATTTGTTCATTTATTCAGTATTCCATTTTGATTATATCAGATTGATTATGATTCACTTATTATTTTACTCATGTTTCCGCTATTTTTAACCCTTATAGACTGTCTGATCTCACCCCTTTCATTGTTTACCTTTAATGTGTTATGAAGAGGAGGACATTTATTGAGTGCTTGTGGATGCAGTTTTTGTTTTTTCATCATGTATTGTATATTTTAATCTTATACAATGTAATTTGGGTTAAATATATGTATCTAGTTTCTTCAAGACTACTATACTGATCGTTCCTTCGAGATTTTATTCCTTCTAACCATTCCAATATCACAAGTAATGCATTGTCTCCTGTCTAGAGGGGTCGGGGTGTTACATTATGAATTATATTTAAGGTAAAATAAGTATAATATATTAATATTTATTCCCCTTAATTAATTTGTAATATTATTTTTATTCTATTTTAGTATAAGTTTATTTTTTTGATTAAAATGGGTAAAGGGTTTTTTTAAAATTGTTTTAAAATGAACAATTCTTCAATAGATTTATTCATTAATAAAACATAATGATGAATTATTTAAATTAATTAGTATATTATAAATCAACTAATATTAATATAAAATCATGAATAAATGATTAATAGTCATTTATTTAATATAAAATCATCAATTTATTGAAAAATAAACTTCTTGAAATCTAATTTTTTTCACTACTATACATTTTATATTAAATAAAATTCTTCCAATACTATTAATTTAATTCATTAAAATTTTTTATAAATTTTTAAATATAATAATTTATATTATCTATTAAAAGATAATTATTATTTTCCCTCTATTAATAGTCATGTAGTTAATATTAATTATCGCAGTTTTGGTAAAAATGGACTTATAAGAGGTTAAAATAAAATGATAAGTGTTATAAAAAACTATTAACTATTATAAAATTTATTGGTTGAAATATTTTTGGACATATTTTTTATTAGGATTGATAATGATCCATTTTGGATCCTTGTGTCTTTTGAAAATATGGGTACACATTTTTCTTTTGACAAATTACAAGTGTGCAACTCATCTCACTTATGAAATGCAACCCCATATCCTATCCTCATAAAACATTCAAATACCTTTTGATTTTCCAAGAATAAATGAATTATATTTTTTACTTATATATAAATGACTAGGATCCTTTATTTGTATAAGAAATCCAACCTAAGAGTTATTTTGGTTCTTAAGTAAGGATGTTTCCTAAGGAATAGGATTCATGATTAACCGTACTTTTTTATTTTATTCGTTTTACCAACTCCATAAAATATTCCTCAATTAAGATAATATGATAAGAAAAATTATCTCTTATATGATGAGATTTTATTTTGTAAGTTTAATTACATAAATACATATCTTATTCCATAAAATGGGACACAAAAACATCATTGATCTGTATTGCGGAATATCACCTCATAGACTGATGTCATTCATTTTCCATCATCACCTCTCACAGATAGAAATTATTATTGATTAAAATCATATATATTATACTTTCAGAAAAATATAATTTTTATGCTATGATATCACATAAACCTTTTTAAATTTCAATCTGTGGGGGTAGAATAATGTCACTTGTTTATACAGTAGACAACTTCCTCATGAAGTGATGTGATTCATTTTTGAATAACACTTCACATATATGGTAATAAGTATATATTTAAGTAATATATGTGATATAAAAGAAAACATTATTATATTAATTACATATTTATTATTCTGAAAATTTAATATATCATTTTTTTCTTACACAAAAAAATGATAACATTGTTTGTGTGTTAGTGAAGACAACCACCTCCACAAAGAAATGTAACTATTTGATCATCATTAAATAAAATTTAAGATATATATAAGTATATATAAGATATACATTTTTTTGATATTATCATAATTATTTAATGATATCATATTAATAACTTTATTTTCATCATAATCATTGAAAATAAAAATGTTACTAATGCATATGTACGACCTACTATCTTCATGGGCATAACATAGTTCATTTTTTGTAACCATCTTTCATCATTGGTATTAAAGTATAATTTATCTACAAATACTATAATTATTTCATTATTGTTTTTTTAAAATTTTAAAATATGAATTTGTTAACCATAATCATCCTACCAAAATCATTTTGGATATATCATCCAAATAGCAACCAAACATATGGCCCGACGAAAATTATTTAATTAATTTTATATATCATTGTAATAAGTGAAAGAAATAAATAGTAAAAAACATAATAAATGTTTTTATAAAATTTATTAATTATCATTATATTATTGTTGAGGATGATAAAGAATATACATGATGAGTAAGATTCATGGTAATGCACTTTATCAATGTGTCATTTATTTGAGTAATATATTAATGTTAGGAACCTGTATTATTTTATGAGGTGTATATATGACACCATAGACATGTTATATCCTGAATTATTCTATTCAATTTCTATTTTTTTTAAAAATCTCTTATTATTTCATGTGGATTATGATTGATGTTTTTTCCAAAGTGTTATGGGACTTTGCTTTTAAAAATTCTCATTTATGTTTGTTAAAAATTTTATTGATTCGATATACATTTTTTAGTAATTAATTTATGTATTTAATTATATGGAAATGATAGTTTAATAATAAAAATTTTATATATTTCATTCAATTTTTTTGAGAAATGAATATTTTAATGGGATGTTTAAATTTACTTACCTATGTAAAAAAGAATTTTATTTTTTACATGTACATTGACAAAAACATTTCTGACCTCTGTAACCATCATTTGATGTTTGAATTTATGGAAAATCACTCTTGTTGTGTTCAAAGAAAAACTCCCTTTCACCTTTTCTGGGTAATTTATGTTTTAAAGATAGGTTTTTAAAAGAAAGTGTGTTTTTTATATCAAATATTTTTTCAAATGTGTTTAGAAGATTTTTTCAAGGGTTTAAATGAAAAGATTCATGCATAAAATGTTTTTTTCATGATATCTATAAGAACCTAGTTTCTTCTATAAAAAATTTGTAATATTCTTGATGTTATTACAGAGCAGTGCCTTCAGATGGTGTGCAATTCTAAGCCCCGGTGTGGCCGGAATTAAATTTTCAGTGCGTTCACACTGGGCATGCCAAATAAATGGGATAACTCCTAAAAGGTGATCTAGATCAAAAATCTGAGTGAATGGATGGGTCCAAAATGCGGTTTTTACCTTAGGAACAACATAAAACATGTCAGCACGGGACGTTGGGACCCCTCGCCCGTTAACGGAATGTTAAACGAATAATTAAAATAATTAATTTATTTATTTAATGGTTAAACTCAGGTGTCTCTTAAATGGTGGCTCATATTGGAAAACTGAGGGCACCGTTCAGTCCAGAGCATGTCGTTTACCCTAGGAGGTGTGTAATTTTCGCGAGCGCGGGTCTCCTGTGAAATATACCGCCATGGTCGTTTTTGTAATTTCGAGGCCTCGGTCGTTGAGTTCTATAACTTTTGAATGGGGCCTCGGATTAAAATTTTGAGACCGCTGTTGTGCTCGTGAGGTGGTGTTTACCCTAGGCACGCTCTAACTTTAACTGCGTCAGGGGTTTTGGATGCGGGAGTTTTCTGGGGTCGAGTTTTTAATTAAGGAGTTTAATTACTTAACTCTTCTCCCAATCCCCCATCCACATTCCTCCCCCTGGAGAAACCCCTCACCCTCAACCGCATCTCATCATCATCCTCCTCCTCCCACATAATCTAGCTAGAAGTGGAAATGACGGGGTGCGGATAGACGACAAAGCTCCAAGCTATGCCCAACAATGTAGGCGGTCATTATTTTCTATTTTTGAATCCTGAACCCCTCTTTGAACTCCAATTATAGTGTCTAAATTCTGTTTGATCTTAGAAAAAATCCCATTTATGCATAGTAAATTTCTTGAGCTTTCCATCTCTTATTTCGGTTTGTAAATATGAGTTCCGAGGAGCTCTAAAATGTCCGCTGAAGAATGCGGGTTTTGGAGGTCGTTTGGTGTTTTCCGGTAGTCTGGCCGGTCCAGAAGGTGGTGGTCCGGCGGGCGGGCACAGCTATGTTCCAGGCGGAGGTGGTATCCAGCAGCAGGGCAGCATGGGCATTCAGCATTAGGGCGAGGCGGAGCTGGCCACGCGAGGCGGCGCCTCCAGGCAGCCAGGCCGAGCCGCCGGGGCGCGACGATCGCGGGGTTGCGGCGCGCGACCCCCACGCATTGATAAGGACCCCATCCCATGGGTCTTAACATGGGACAACCAGCTCACGGCCGGTCTTAGCATGGACCGAAGGTCCACGGTCGGTCTGAGCATCGACCGCAGGTCCACTACCAGCCTGCGCGGCTAAGCCTCGAGCCTGCTTTGTGAGTCGGGCCGGCTGGTCCAGGACGGGCGGACCGGCCTATCCTAGCCGGTCTGTCCATAGGGGATTCGTCCCCCCTCTTCGGACACCCGTAATTTTCATTACGAGAGTCTGTTTTGGGTGCCGTCTATGGCAGTGCCTTCCTGGCATTGAGAAGAACTTGTTGAAATGGTTTCAGAAGTTTTTACTTCCAGAAACGAGGGGCCTCAGAGAAGCGACTCACCTTTAAGTAGTTTGACGTTTTTCAGGGGGTTCATGTTTTGAGCAGCACAGACACATACGATGTCCATTTTGAGCACTGTCATCGGTGTTGGGACCCTGGCACTGAGACAGAGCTTTCCAGGGTGGTTTCAGGCGTTGAAGCTAGTGTTGAGGTTTGTGACCCACGACCCGTCTTTTAGGCTGTGATCAGCGTTTTGAAACTTTTTCATTGGACGTCCATTTGGGGTGTGCAAGAAGTATTTTTTGAGTGTTATTCCGAAGGAATTTAAATGGTGCAATCTTCCCGCTTTAATTCAGCATGCTGATGCGGGCCCCATGAGGTCTATTTTGAGAGTTTGTGGTGATTTCCAGCATTATCACCGGGTGTCCATTTTGGACAAGTGAATATTCCATCTTGTGTACTTTTTTGAGAGGATCACAATGGTGAAATCCGTTCGTTGTACTTCGGGATTGGGATGCAGGTCCCACGAAGCACCTCTCATGTGCGGTGTGGCAGAATGCATCTTTGTTTCCAGATATCTGTTCCACACAAGTGAGCAGTCCTTTTGACATGTTTTCCTGAGGGGGTCGCAATGGTGCGATGTGCCAGACTATTTTTGGGGACAAGGATCGGGACCACGGGACGCCATTCAGGCGTAAAGCGGTGTGGATGACTTTTCCGTCAGATATCTGTTTGAGGCGAGTATGTACTCTATCTCGTCTATTTTTCTGCGAGGATTACAACGGTGTAATCTGTTCATGCGAGCAGTGCCTCTTACATGATCTTATTAAATTTGGAAGCATGAATGGTGCTTCGGTGGCGGTTCTTGATGTGTTCGGAAGTGAACCATTAGCGTGAGATCACATGCACTCCCATGTGAGTGATGTAAATACTTGAAGAGATGTAGTTGGCCGTGCCTGGGCCAATGAGGTGGAAAGTTTGGGTTATTACGTTTACTCCCTTCGCATTGACGTTGGGTGTCGGTTGCACGATATCCTTTGGGCGGGAAAAGTGGTATATTGTGGGATTATATGAGAACTATTGGAGGTATGTGTGGTTGTTTGTACCTGAGAATGTTTGTGATCTTGGTTGGATTTGACTTGGGACCACACGTCCTATGTGCCCCATGTGCATGTCGTGTTCTTCTTTGTGTACCCTTGAACTTTCATGACGTAGAGGGTCCCTCTGTTCTCGTTTGTTTGACCAGTCGGGTAGAGTTTTCACCGGTCTTGTTCATGATGTTTTCAACCTATAGGGTTGAGTGGTTTCTCCTGGTTCTGTTCTCGATGGTTTGGAAGGAAAAGTTGCTTCGTGTTCCATGGTACAGTTCTTGTGGGTTCAGTGTCACCAACAGATTACGTGGGAACTGATCCTCTACTTAGGAGGTTGTTTCCAGTAGGAATGTCCATAGTAGTTCTAATTTTACCCTCCAGTAGAGAATGGGTAGTGGGTTGCTCATTGTATTCTTCTAGGTCTACCCTCTAGCAGATACTGGGCAGTTGGTCGCCTATCGACGTCTTCTAGGTCTACCCTTTAGCAGAGACTTGGCAGTGGGTCGCCTTTCGACTTCTTCCAGGTCTACCCTCTAGTAGAGACTGGGCAGTGGGTCGCCAGTCGACTTCTTCTAGGTCTACCATCCAGCAGAGACAAGGTAGTGGGTCTCCTATTGACGTATTCCGGGTCCACCCGCAAGCAAGTCTAGGCAGTGGGTCGCCTGTTGACCTCATAGGGTCTACCCTCGAGTAGAGACTGGGCAGTGGGTCACCCGACGACCTCTTAGGGCCTACCCTCTAACAGAGACTGGGCAGTGGGTCACCCGATGACCTCTTAGGGTCTACCCTCCAGCAGAGACTGGTCAGTGGGTCACCCGACTACCTCTTAGGGTCTACCCTCCTTTAGAGACTGGGAAATGTGTCACCTGACGACTTCTTTCAGAATTAGACCTTTCTACTTGGCTAGTCTGTGGCTTTTCTCTATGATTACCAGAGCGTGACCCTTGGTTGTATGGGTCAGGGATGTGACGACCTTGACCTTGAGAAGACCTCTCGACTGGGGGGTCAGTGACGAGGTGTGGTTTGTCTTTCCCCATAACTCTCAAGTATGAGGGGAAATTTCCCCTATGAGATGTGTCCTTGTGACGCGACCTAAAACCTTGTGGGTAATTCAGTGCCGCCCAAAGCGGATAGTGTCGAGGTGCGGTGATTTTATCCCCTTGACTTGCAGTTCAAGGCAGACGTGCGGGATGCTGGTCATCGATGGTGTTTACTTCTGATACTGTTGTCTACTCACTTTCTTGGGCTGAGCTACGGGATGGATATCCCCTTACAATTTTGTTCGGGATTCTTGATTGAGAATATGGTTATGTATATACCTCGTTCCATTACCCACTTCTTGGTCCTGGTTACTCTCCCTCCAGGATAGTCAATGGTGTGTGGGGTATTCCATGTGCTTTCCATATCTAGCATCTCATGGTTGGACAAGAAAACTCTCCCGCTATAGGTAGCAAAGACTCGATGAGATGTTCATCTTCTCACCGTTTCTAACTCCTTGTGTCTGGATGAGTATACCTCCATTCTCTTGTTGGGGTGAGTTGGACACTCTACTGTTACTCTTTACTGCACTCTCGGTTGTACTCCTTTACTTTTTTCTATTCAATCTACTGCTCACCCTTCAGTTACTCCTTTTTTGCTCCCTCGAGCCTTCGGGGTATCCTACTGAGTATTTTTATAATCACCCCTACTTGGGAATTTCCCACACTTGGTGTGCCCCTACAGACGACGGACAGGATGGTTTTGACTTCAGCAAGGGTTAGGAGATCGAGAACTTGGACTGCGTACAGTGGTCGGAGTCAGGTTTTGGGTGGGGGACCCTTCTAGCTGTTTTTCTTTTGTTTACCTGTTACCGGGTTGTGGAAACTTTTCTGGTTGGGCGCGTGTTTTCCCTTTCACTTTTCATTTTACCTTCAACTGTTACTTTGTACTATTTAGAGGTCGATTCAGTCTTGTGGTTGTTTGTAGTGGTTGGTAGTCTACATTGCTTTTATTTTCATTTAATTTGAACTTTTTCATTGAGTGTGTTGCGTTTGTGAGTAAAGGTACTTTGGAAAAGTCCTCCCTGAGTTGTTTAGCATTCGGCGCTGCTCTACATCCCCTGTCCTATGGAGGCGGGCTTGGGGCAGTTGCGGCTCGATCCGGGTAGGGTCGGGTCATGACAAAGTGGTATCAAAGGTGTTTTGTTCCTTGGGACATTGTGTGGACGTCCCTAAAAAGGAATTGGTTGGGATTTAGGGACACATTGTTAATGTGTATCGAAAGTGTCTCTCAGGCCAGGGAGTCCAGTGATAGTGCAGCGGTCGACATATCCATTCACCAGGACCTTAATAACCCTCTTGTCGACTCAGCATGTTGAGACACTTGTTTCAAGGAAAATTGGTTGTGTATCACATAGGATTGAGTCTTTGAATGTTCTTGTTGAGTTAGCTCCCAATTTTTGAGACTGTTATTTACATATATGCTAATCTGATCACGGAACTCCTCGATAATATTTAGGATGTCTCTGCGAAGAGAGCAAGCCAGGATACCAGCTTTGGTTTGTGACGATCACCCTATGAGCTGCGAGGCCTTAGTCCAGGACCCATCATGTGATTCCCTTTCTCCGAGTGGGCTGGTAGAAGCACCCCCACCTGTTGAGCAGTAGAAAACTTCAGTAGAGCAGCAGACATCTTCAGTAGAGCAGACTGAGCTTGCACAAAGGTTTAACGCACTCCGCGAGTTCCAATGGTAGAGACCACTGAGGTTCAGTGGTGAGCCAAACCCTTAGGAAGTAGATGTTTGGCCTGGGACAGTGGTTCTCCTTTTCAGGATTGTGCAGACGCTGGATGATCTTATGGTGGCTTTGGCTGCCAACCTTTTCCGTGGAGCAGCTTGGTGTTGGTGGAGTCTGGTGACTCAGTTTCACGATTAGTCGTCGCTTTCGTGGGACAACTTTAAGTTGTTGTTTCATGAGGAGTTTTTCCCTCTTTCTTATGCTCCGTTCGGATTCAAGGGCTCCTGTAGTTTCAACAAGAATGGATGACGGTGTCCGAGTACGTGGCTAGTTTTGCAGATCGTGCACGCTTTTACCCAGAATTGGTCCCTGACAGAAACATCTGAGCGTGAAAGTTTGAGCAGGGTCTCGGCTGGGAGATTCTTTCTATCATAGTACCCTTGGTAATTTGCACATATTTTGGGGTGCTAGAGAAGTCTCTACTGACAAGGAGCTTCCTGTCACGTTCTATGGTTGGTGGTGGCAGCAGGCACGATGGAGTCGAGACGTCTGTCGCAGCTAGCAGGTGTCGGCAAGCAAATCCACGACGCAGGTGGATTTCTGACAACCGAACTCATGGGCGTGGTCGTACACCACAATGGAATTGGAGGGCACCAGTACATCCCAGAGAGAGTCATTGTTATGCTTGCGATGGGCGAGGTCACCTGGTGCAAGACTGCCCGACCAGGCGTGCTGAGAATATCGGGTAGGCTGCAAGTGCACCACAACGGTAGAGCCAGCGTTGTGATCGGAGTAGCGCTGAGAGAGGTGGTGGTAAAAGAGGAGCGGGAGGAGTTGGAAGTGGAGGATGACCTTAAGAGGTCTTTCCATCACCACCATGCATTCCATGTCAGGCTCTAGGAGCTGACAGTTGGGACCACGAATATCCATGAGCTTTGGATTTCTATGATTCTGCAAAGCATGAGGTGATAAGAGGTACACTCTAGAGCTCTTCTACTTCTTGCAGTAGAATTGTTAGACTCTATGCGTGAAATTCGTTTTCACTGTGCTCCTTGTTTGAGTTTTTATAGGGGTGGTGCGGGGCATCGGTTTAACCCTGTGTTGGTAAGCTAAAAAAGAATGGGATCTTTTTCCGTTAGTCGATGGTGTTGACTCCTTCGCTTCCGAGCTTGTAAGAGGGTCCTAGTTGTGGGACATAGACTATGAAATCTTACGTGACCATATTTCCTTGGGTGTTTCACCATATGGACATTCTGAAGGAGGGAATGACAAGGCCTTGTTTTAGGTGCAGGCGGTGATTTCAGTCGCAACGTGAAACTTAGGGGTTCAGTCGGGGAGGTGAGTTACCCCTGAGGACCTTCGGGCCGCTTGAGACTGTGCAAAGGGATGGCGAGGTTCCCTACCGCCTTGCCCTAACCCCAAAGTCTAGAGTGGGTGCACGACGTATCCCACATGACTTACCCAAGAAGAAGTGTGAAATCTCCTATACACGTCATTGACAAGGGAATACCTCGCGTGAACAGATCAAACACTTTGGTCTGTGTGCGCTGACGTGAGACTCTGCAAGAGATCTTCTTGGTACGGGAGAGCTAGGTGTGGGATTAGTACCCTGATTTTTTCCCTAGTTTTTCTTTTCAGGAAGAAAATTTTGAAGGAGAAAATGATGTAAGAACCCAGTTTTTTCTATAAAAGGAATTTGAATATTCTTTATGTTATTCGAGAGCAACTCCTTTAGACGGTGTGTGGTTCCGTGCCCCGGTGTTGCTGAAATTATATTTTCAGTGCGTGCACACTGGGCATGCCAAATAAATTGTATAACTCTAAAATGGTATTCCGGATCAGAAATATGAGTGTACGGATGGGTCTAAAATGGGGTTTTTTCCCTTGTAACGACATAAAACATGTCGGCACGGGACGTTGGGACCCCTCGGCCGTTAACGGAACGTTAAACTAATAATTAAAATAATTATTTTATTCATTTAATGGTTAAACTCATGTGTCTCTTAAACGATGGCTCAGATTGTAAAACTGAGGGCTCCGTTGAGTTCAGACCATGTTGTTTACCCTACTAGGGGTGTAATTTTTGTGGGTGCGGGTCTCCTATGAAAAATGCCGCCAGGGGGATTTTCGTAATTTAGGGGCCTCAGTCGTACAGTTCTATAAATTTTGAATGGGGCCTCAGATTTAAATATTGAGACTGTCGTTCCGTTCAGGAGGTGGTGTTTATCCTAGGTGTGGTCTAACTTTAACCGCGTCAGGGGTTTTAGATGCGGGTGTTTTCGGGGGACGAGTTTTTTATTAAGGAATTTAATTACTTAAACTCTTCTCCCTCTCCCCCATCATCATTCCTTCCCCAGGAGAAACCCCTCACCCTCAACCTCCACTCATCCTCCTCCTCTTCCTCCCTCCCAAGCAAGGTGGAAGTGGCAACAGTGGGGTTCAGATCGACGACAAGGCTCTAGGCTTTGACCAACAATGTAGGCAGTCTTTGTTTTATGTTTTTGAATCCTAAACACATCTTTGAAACCCAAATATAGTGTTTAAATGATTTTTGATCTTAAAACAAAGCCCATTTATACGTAGTACCTTTTTTGAGCTATCCATCACCTATTTCGGTTTGTAAATCCATGTTCCGAGGAGCGTGCAAACGTCCGCCGAAGATTGCGGGTTTTGGAGGTCGTTTGGTGTTTTCCGGCGGTCTGGCCGGTCCAGTGGGTCCAACACGGTGGTCCGGAGAGCGGGCGCAGCGACGCGGCTGTGGTCCAGGTGGAGGCGTCATCCGGCAGCAGGGCGGCGCGGGCGTTCAATAGCAGGGTGAGGTGGAGCTGGCCGCGCGAGGCGGCGGCTCCAAGCGGCGAGGCTGAGCCGCCGGGGCGCGACGACCACGGGGTCGCGGCACGAGACCCCCGCGCGGGGACAAAGACCCACATCCTGCGGGTCTTCACCTAAGACGACCATCTAACGGAAAGTCTGACCGTGGACCACAGGTCCACGGACAGTCCGCGCGGCTAAGCCGCGGGCCGGGCGGACCGGCCGGTCCAGGCCGGTCCAGCCCGAGGGGATTCGTCCCCACCCCCTCTTTGGACACCCATAATTTTCATTACGGGAGTCCGTTTTGTGTGCCGTCTGTGGGAGTGCCTTCCTGGAGTTGAGATGAACTTTTTGAGATGGTTTTGTGAGTTTTTAATTCCCAAATCAAGGGGCCTCGGAGGCGTGACTCACCATTATGTACTTTGAGGTTTTTTCATGGGTTCATGTTTTGAGCAGCGCAGACACATCTGACGTCCGTTTTCAGCATTGCCAGTGGCGTTGGGATACTGGCACCAAGGCGGATCTTTCTAGGGTGGTTTAAAGCATTGATGCTGGAGTTAAGTCATGGGACCCACGACACGTCTTTTAATATGTGAGTAGCATTTCGAACCGTTTTCATTGGATGTCTGTTCAGGGCGTGCGAGAAGTTGTTTTGGGGTGTCTTTCTGAGGGCATTGCAATGGTGCAATACGCCCTCTTTAATTTAGCATGTTGATGCGGGCCCCATGAGGGCCATTTTGGGAGTTGGTGGTGATTACCAGCTTTATCACCAGGTATCTGTTGTGGACAAGTGAAAAGTTCATCTTGTGTACTTTTTCGAGAGGATCACAACGATGCGATCCTTTCATTGTACTTCGGGACCGGGATGCGGGTCCCACGAAGCACCACTCGGGTGCGGAGCGGCGGAATGCATATTTTTCTCCGGATATCTGTTTCACTCAATTGAGAAGTCCTCTTGACATGTTTTTGACATGTTTTCCTGAGGGGATCTCAACGGTGCGATGCACCAGACTGTTATGTCCTCGGAAGGGGTAGGCCCTTCTCCTCCGCCCCCTGGGCCCGGCTCGTTCAAGGAGGCTCTTTGCAGTTCGGTGCGCGATGTTCTTCCTCCCTGCTTCCCGGACGTTAGCGTCCCGGATCCGAAGATTTCTCGCGATGTTGGTGGTCTCTCCCTGGTGTTCCCTGCATCTGCCTTTGTCGAGGCGGAGGCTTGCTTAAAGTGGACGCTTGTGGCCCGTTTTGGATCTGCGAAGCCCTCCTTAGCGGCCTTCAAACGCGTTGTTCTCTCTTGGGGAATCCTCTCTGCAGTTCAGATCTCGGATTTTCACAGGAAGTCCTTCTTCCTTGTTATGTCCTCGGAAGCGGATTTTTTACAAGTGTGGTGTAGGGCTCCTCGTGTTTTTGGCCGATGGAGTTTCAGTTTGTCTCGCTGGTCTTGGGATGTGCACAGGGGCAAGGAAAATCCGATGGCTGTGGTATGGATCCATCTTCCCAGACTCCCTCTTCCTTTCCAGAATGGGGGGTTCCTCAGAGCGATTGGAGATGCTCTTGGGGGGTTTCTGTGCTCTGATGTCAGATCTTCTAGTGGTGAGGATTTCTCTGTGGCTCGTTTATGTGTGGAAATGGACACTTCTACCCTCCCACCAGACAAGATAGCGCTATGTATTCAGGATGGAACCTGTTGGAACCAGGAGATCCTCTACCCTGTATTTCCCCGGTTTTGTTCCCATTGCTTGTTGCAGGGCCATTCTATTCAGGTGTGTCGAAAACAGCGACAAGGAGAATGGCGTCGGCCTTCTAAGAATTCGCCCCTTAGGAACAAGGTGTTGGATCGGCCTCGCAACCCCCCTCCTGAGGTCCTGCAGAGGAATTCCTTGGTTTCTGTTGGTGGCCCAATGCAGGATCCTTCTCCCAGTGGTCTGGATACAGCTCTGTCCTCGGGCGCTGATCATGAGGGTGCTGCGGTTTTCTGTAAGGATCTAGTTCCCTTTATTCCTAAAGATGTTCTTTCCCCTCAGGATGGTATGTGCTTGGTCCTTCCCGGTCTCTTCTCAAAGCTGATGCTTAGTATGTTCTTGGAGGAGTGTCTGCAGGGGTTAAGTCCCTACCTTTCAGGTCTTTTAGCGCTGTCGCCCCTCCTCTCTGTATCGCCCAGCGGTTTTCCTGCAACTTCAGTGGATCTTTCGGTGGTGGATCAGTTTCTTAGTAATGGTCTCTCTGAGGTCTCCCCCAAAGGCCTTGGTCAGAAGTTGCAGTTGGCAGATCAAGCTTCTTCTCCCCCCGCTCCAGAGGAGTCTCCCCTGCATGATCCCAAGGTTCGAGATAGGTCCAAATCTTGCCCAGTTGGTCCTGGATCCTTGGAAGGTATGAAAGTGTTTAACCATGAGGGAGTTTGTACTCGCTCATAAGCAAGGAGTCGCAAGGAGAGACCACTCTCCTATTTCAAGATGGATACTAGTTCTGGGGCCAAGGCCAGAGCTCATTCCTTCCAATGACCCCTATCATAATCTGGAATGCCCGCGGTCTCGGTGCCCGGGTTAAAACTGATTTCATTGCCTCTGTAATGAGAGAACATAAGGCTTAAATTGTTGCCATTATTGAACACAAGCAGAACCCAACTAGAATTCAGGAGTTCACATGGAAGATCAAGATGCATGGCTGCTTGCAAGATGATACAACTAACAAACATATCTTGATTTTTTGGAACAAGAACACCTCTGTTGAGATGGTGCATGCTGGGGATCAATTTATCACCACTAAGGTGTGTACAGGCGATATCAGCTTCTTCATGACCTTTGATTATGGGAGCTGTGACCCTCTTCAAAGGGCTAAGCTATGGAGTGAGCTTAATGTTTTTCTCCCGGGAAACTTACCTTGGTTTGTTGGAGGGGACTTCAATATTGTTGCCAATCCAGAGGAGAGGAAAGGGCGAGGACCTTTTCAGAGAACTGCCAGTAGAGAGTTCACAGAGTTCATGGCTGGGAAAGGTCTTATGGACCTGGGATACTTAGGTGACTGTTTTACCCGGTGTAACAACCAAAGGGGTTCGCATCGTTCATGGAGCTGCCTGGATAGGTGTTTGGCCAACTTGGAAGCCATTTCTAAATTCTCTAACACTAAGGTGCATCATTTGGTCTGTGGAATCTCTGATCACTCCCCCCTTTTGGTTTTAATTTCGGATGGGCAGGATTATCGGGAGAGGTTTCATTTTCTCCAACAGTGGGTTAGCAAACCAGGTTATCAGGAGCTCGTTGGTCGTCTTTGGAACTCTCCGGGACAAGGTAGCTTATGGATTTTTATTCATAATAAACTGAGGCGTCTCAATAATCTTCTCCAGTCATGGGAAAAAGATATCCCTCGGGCCGACAGTGATATTGATGGTGTTGTGCAGGAGGTTGAAAGTCTTGAAGCGCGGTTATAAGAAGTGTGGGATGACCACACCTTTGAGGAACTTGCTAACAGGAAGGAAATTCTTGCTAAAATGCTCTTGTCCCAGGAACGACAGGCCATGGATACTGCAAGAATTAAATGGCTCATAGAGGGTGATAAAAACACTGCGTTTTTTCATGCATGTATCAAAGAGAGAAAGAGACCTATTATGCCCAATATTCTTTTGGAAGATGGATCTTATACGGATGACAGGGATGTTGTGGGAGGTATGGATTACTCCTATTTCAAGGACTTGTCGGCTGGTTCCAATACTCGTATGCCCAATGGTTACTCAGGAAGGGACAATGGGTTTTTTGAGATTATTGATAATTGTGTCTCTGACCAGGAAAATGAGAGGTTGAGTTCAATTCCGGATGAAAAGGAGATCTACACAGCCATGATGAACCTTCACCCGGATAGTGCCCCGGGACCAGATGGTTTTCCGGGCTCCTTCTATAGAGGCTCGTGGGCTGTCGTTAAGGAGGATATCATTTCAGCTATTCAAAACTTTTTTAGGGGAGGTAGCTTGCCGCGGGTTGCTTGCGCCACCACTATGGTCCTTATTCCTAAAAACAGGAGCCCTTCCTCGATCATGCATTACAGACCAGTGAGCATGTGCAACTTCCCTTATAAAGTCCTCGCGAGTGTCATTAATGCAAGGCTGTCTATTCATCTTCCACAGTGGATTTCCATGGAGCATCATGGTTTTGTGAGGGGTCGGTCTATCCAAGGGGCCATCGCCCTTGCACATGATATGATAAGGGATATTAACTTTAAAACCCGGGGATCAAATGTTGCTCTAAAATTATATATGAATAAAGCCTATGATCGTGTGGAGTGGGGCTTCATCAATAAGTTTCTGGCTAACATGGGCTTTTCTCCCTGGAATATTGACCTTCTTTTTAGATGTTTCAGCTCTCCGTGGATGGCAGTTTCATTCTTGGGGAAGTCCTATGGCTTCTTCAAGTCCATTTGTGGCCTCCGTCAAGGGGACCCTTTGTCCCCCAGCATTTTCATCCTCACTCAGGAGGTCTTGAGCAAGCTCATCTATAGGAGCATCAATAATGGAGATATTTTGGCATACCGGAGGCGTATGAGGAATATGCCCATTTCTCACCTTATGTTTGCAGATGATACTCTTGTGTTTATTAATGCTGGAAAAAAGTCTATCGATGGGTTGAACAGGAATATGGAGGAATACTGCCACTGGAGTGGACAACTTATCAATAAAGAGAAAAGCTTCTTCTTTATCTCCAACAAATGTTCTTCCAGTCGGATTTCAGATATTCAAAACAATCTTGCCATGAAAAGAGGCTGCTTTCCCATGCAATATCTTGGGGCTCCTATTTCCCCTAGCATACTTCGGATTCGGGACTTCGATTTCCTTATCAATAAGATCGCGGACCGCATCCACAACTGGAAAAAAAGGTACTTATCTTTTGGTGGCTGTATTGCTCTCATTAATAGTGTGTTGTTGGCTACTCCAGTTCATGCTCTATCTGCGGTCATGCCTCCGAAAGGTGTCATTAACAGCATTGATAGACTTCTTGCTGGGTTCATTTGGGATCCTCTGGCCGAAAGGAAAAGACACTGGGCAGCCTGGAGAAGAGTGGCTCGGCCTGCTAAGGAAGGTGGTATTAATGTTCGAAGTTTGGATTACACCCTTAGAAACATGCAGGCTAAACTAGCTTGGGAAGTTGTGGATCAGAGTACACTTTGGGGGAAAACTATGCACCCTCTGTTTTTCCAGCAGTCCTCGGTGGCGGGACGAGGCTCTTCTCTGTGGCCCAATATGCTGCTCCTCATTTATGAACTTATGGGTCACTCGCAATGGATTATCGGAAGGGGCGAGATTTCTTTCTGGCACAACATCTGGGCGGGGAAGGTGCTTGGCTTCCCTGGATGTCCAGCTCCCACTATCACGTTTAGGGAAGCAAGTGCACACCCGACTTTCATTAAAGCGGTGTTGGACGAGGAACAACAGGACCTCTTCAACCTCATTGTTTTATCGCAGGATCCAGACAGATGTGTGTTCTCTCCTTCCACAACGGGGATCTTTTCTGCACGTGATTTACGTCGCACGCGGGGAACGTCTGATGCTCAGGATACTTGGAATGAAGTTCTGTGGCCCAAGGTGGCTCCCTCGAAATTTTGTTTCCTGTTATGGAGAATCAGGAACCGCGCCATTCCCACAGACGAAAACATCAAAAAATGTGGAATCCCTCTTGTTTCTCGGTGCGCATGCTGTACAGTTTACAAAGAGGAAACGGCGGAGCACCTCTTTTTCTCTGGGGATTGGGCGAATGCTGTTTGGAGTTTCTATGGGGACTTTACTGGAATTTGTGATCCTAGCCTGGTGGAACTTCCGTTCTTTGACAAGTGGTTTCATGGGTCGGGAGCCAGAGGGCCGGAAAAAACAGCTCGCGCTTTGATTCTCCTTGCTGGGTGTTGGTCCATATGGCAAGCCAGGAATAAGCTCAGACATGAGGGGCTACGGTCTACGGGTAAGTCTCTCATCATCAGGTCGAAAAATATTCTCATTGATATAGCTCATCTTCTATCTAACTGGCGGGATGCTCCATCCTTCAGCTGGATGTTTTCCAGTCCTCATGTTGTCCAGCAGAGAGATGGTTTTGACAGAGGTCGCTGGGTTAGATGGAGTCCCCCTATCAGAGGTTTTAAACTCAATGTTGACGGGTCCTGCCCTATGGGAGTTCTGCATGGGGGTGGGGTTGTCCGGGATTCACGAGGATCGGTCCTCATAGACTTCTCCTCCCGGTTAGGACGTGGCTCCTCTCTTCAAGCTGAAGCCAAGGCCATGCTCACAGGTATCAGCCTTTGCCACCAGAAGGGATTAGATTTAGCTGAAGTTGAAACAGATTCAAAAATTCTGCATGATGCTTTGAAGGATATATGCTCTACTCCATGGTCTATCATCTATATTATCAGAAAGTGCAAAGGTATTCTCTCTAATGATACCAAAATCATCCACACCTGGCGTGAGGGTAACCAAGTGGCAGATCATCTTGCTTCTATGGAAGTCCTTGGTCCCGATCCGATTTGTCTGCATGACATTTCCACTTTGAAGCCTGAAGGTGTTTACTTGATCAAAGGGGATGCCCTTGGCTGGCATCATTTTAGACCTCCTTAGGCTGCTCTGTTTGTATCTCTTTGTTGTATGGTTTCTACTTAATAAAAAAATTAACTTAACATAGACTTTTACGTGAGCTTATTAAATGTGGAAGCATTAAGGGTGCTCCGGTGGCAGTTCTTGCTGTGTTCAGAAGCGAACCCTTATCGTGAGATCGCATGCACTCCCATGTGAGCGATGTAAATGCTTGAAGAGATGCAGTAGGTCATTCTTAGTCCGATGAGCTAGCAATTTGGAGTTGTTACATTTACGCCCTTCGTGTTGACATTGGGTTCCATGTGCATGATAGCCTTTAGGCTGGAAACGTGGTATACTCTTGGAGTATACGGGAATGCTTGGAGGTACGTGTGGTTATTTGTACCTGAGATTTTTTGTGACCTTGGTTGGAGTTGACTTGGGTACACATGTCCTGTGGGCCCCATTTCTGTTCCGTGTTATTCTTTGTGTACCCTTGACCTCTTGTGACATAGAGGGTCCCTCTGTTCTCGTTTGTTTGAATAGTCAGGTTGAGTTTCCCCCGGTCCTGTTCAAGATGGTTTCATCCAGCATGGTTGATTGGTTTCCCCTGGTTCTGTTCTCGATGGTTTGGCCGGAAGAGTTGCTTCATGTTCCTTGGTAGAGTTCTTGTGGATTCGGTGTGACCAAGACATTATGCGGGGACCGATCCTCTACTTAGGTAGTTGTTTCCGGTAGGGATGGCCACAACAGTTCCGAGATTACCCTCCGACAGAGACTGGGTAGTGGGTTTCTCATTTTGTTCTTCTAAGTCTACCCTCCACTAGAGACTGGGCAGTGGGTCGCCTATCGACATCTTCCAGGTCTACCCTCCAGTAGAGACTGGGCAGTGGGTCGCCTGTCGACTTCTTCCAAGTCGACCCTCCAGCAGAGACTCGGCAGTGGGTCGCCTGTCTGCTTCTTCTAGGTCTACCCTCCAGCAGAGACTGGGCAGTGGGTCGCCTATTGATATATTCCAGGTCTACCCTCCAGTAGGGCCGGGCAGTGGGTCACCTGTCAACCACTTAGGCTCTACCCTCTAGCAGAGACTGCGCAGTGGGTCACCCGACAACCTCTTAGGGTCTACCCTCAAGCAGAGACTGGGAAGTGGTTCACTCGATGACCTCATAGGGTCTACGCTTCAGCAGAGACTAGGCAGTGGGTCACTGGACGACCTCTTAGGGTCTACCCTCTAGTAGAGACTGGGAAGTGGGTCTCCCAATGAATTCTTTCATAATTAGACCATTCTACTAGGATACTCTTCATCATTTCTCTTTGATTACTATAGCGGGGCCCTTGGTTTTATGGTTCAAGGATGTGACAACTTTGACCTTAAGAAGACCTCTCGACTGCGGGGAAGTGACGAGGTGTGGTTTGGCATTCCCTTAAACTCTCAAGTACGAGGGTCACTTTCCCCACCGAGACGCGTCCTTGTGACACTAACTAAAACCATGCGGGTGAGTTAGTGCCTCCCAAAGAGGATAGTGTTGAGGTGTGGTGATTTAAGCCACTTAACATGTTGTTCTGGTCAGATGTGTGGGATGCTGGGCATCGATGGTGTTTACTTCTAGGACTGTTGGATACTCACATTCTTGGGCAGATCTACGGTATGGAGATCCCCTTAAAAATTTGTTCGGGATTCTTGATTGAGAATATTTTTATGTATATACATTGTTCCAATACCCACTTCTTGGGTCTGGTTACTCTCCCTCAAGGAGAGGCGAAGACGCGTGGGGTATGTCATGTGCTTTCCGTGTTTAGATTCTCGTGGTTGGACGAGAATACTCTCCTTCTATAGGTATCAGAGTCTCGAAGAGAAGTTCATATTATCACTATTTCCATCTCCTTGTTTCTGGATGATTCTACCTCATTTCTCTTGTTGGGTTGAGCTAGACACTCTACGGTTACTCTTTACCGCACTCTCGGTTGTACTCCTTTACTTGTCCCTGTTCGATCTACTGCTCACCCTTTAGTACCTCCTTTATTTCTCCCTCGAGCCTTCGGGGTATCCTACTAAGTATTTTATACTCACCCCTGCATGGGATTTGCCCGCACATGGTGTTCCTTTGCAGACGACATACAGGTTGGTCGTGACTTCAGCAGAGCATAGGAGATTTGGAGCTTGGATCATGTACGGTGGTCAGAGTTGGGTTCCAGGTGGGGGACCCTTCCAGCTATTTATCTTTTATTTACCTGTTCTCAGGTTTTGGCGCCTTTTCTGGTTGCGCTCATGTTTTCCTTTTTTCATTTTAGTTTACCTTCAGCTTTTACTTTGTACTGTTTAGAGGTTGATTCACTCTTGTGGTTGTTTATAGCTGTTAATAATTTACTTTACTTTTCTTTTCTTTTACTCTACACTTTTGAATTTAGTTTGTTGTGTGTGTGTGTACAGGTACTTAGGCAAAGGCCTCCCTGAGTTGTTTAGCCTTCGGCATTGGTCGCCAGCCCTTGGCCTATGGAGTAGGGCTTGGGATAGTTGCGGCTTAAGCCGAGTAGGGTTGGGTCGTGACAATATGGTCCTTGGAAATTATTTATAATCAGTGGACATAGATAATTCAAGGTTATCTTGTTATATTTTATAGGTTGTGTACATATATAAAGATCTCAAATTCATTAGGCCATGATCATGTCCTCCACATAAATATATTGGAATTTGGGAATATGATTATTTCAATTTTCAAGGGTTCTATGAAATAATGTATTAATGAACATACATGACATTTCTATGGTTTCTATACATTATTCATTGTAATAATTTTATTTGAAATGTAATGTGATGATCTTTTTAAAAAAATGATGATTCGATTTTAAAGTAAAAAATTTGATTCTTAAAACTAATGTTTCTGAAGATTTCTTGTTTTTTACTTGAATAATAGAATTCTTCGTTCGTATGTCAATTAATAACATTTTTTCTCAATAAAATATAAAATGTACTCAATAGGATTTTAGGATTCTTGAGTGGTAGGAAAAAGTCAAAATGGATTTCATGATTATTTTTCAGGAAAACAAATCACATTTTAATTTTAAAAGTTTTATATGGGGGAAATGGATACTGATCAGAAGTGTCCACTTTGTATTATATAGTTTTTTTATTATTGAGTTATGTAATAATTATCTAAAACTATAATACTAAAAATATCAAAAAATTGAATTAATGTGAATTCTTAATAAAATCTCAAGACTAAGTTATGTTTGTGGTCAGGTCCTTATAGTTGGTATTAATTAAATGTTATAGAAAACTTTTTCAGTTATGATAATGTTAACAGAATTACCTTTAATTATTTTAATTTATTGTTATGTTGAAATGATATTCAATTTCATGATTACTAGGTTCTATAACATAATCTATGTCAATTCATATTAGTTTTTTTCATAGGAAAAAAGTTAGCTGTTAAAGGAAGGAAGTAAGAGGAAGATATCCTTCATAATTAGCATTAGGGAGTGGTAGGAATTGTACATAAGAAATTGTTTTTAGTGATAGTACAATTGAATCAGACTATAAATTTTTGTGGAGTCCGTAATAAGGGAAAATAATATTCCCTAGATAAACATGTAAATAGTTGATCAATTTATGATAAAAAACCCTCTAGCTTTCGGTGGAAACACAAATCTGATAGTATCAGAAATATGAATCTATTATGTGGATATTATATTTGACATCAAGGGATGTTCATAACACAAAAAAGTAACTCTATCCATTTATTTATTTGATAGAGAAGATGATAAATTGTGGTTCATAGTTATGAATAATATAAATAATTATGGTCTTCATGCCATAGGAAGGGAAATATTTAAAGATCATCTACATGATAAAAATGTCCATGATATAAATAGACTATAGATGAAGGAAAATATCCTAGAATTTAGGAAAAAAGTTGACGATTATGTTGTGGAATATAAATTTAATTTTACAAGACATTCCAGGCATATAAAGGATTTTATTCGGGTCCTTAATAGTAAAATTAATACATTTTTCTCAATATCGTAATCATTTTTATGGAGATAATTGGAAGAACTAGATTTTTAATTATATGAGAAGGTAATTAAATGTGCGGATAATATTTATATAATGTTTTATGAAACTTATGTTCCTCATGATGATGAATATAACAAAGTTTTTTGTTGGAAATTAATAGAGAAACATTCATCTCATAAATCTTGAGGGATGAATGTAAAGCATCTATATTTTCTTATGTGTGGTAAAAATTACCTTCAAGGATGTACTATAACATCAGGGAAGAGTTACTGATATAGAATATTTATTCATATGGCCCATGATTTCAAGGGAAACGATTCAAATAATGTTATAATGGGTTAATAGACAGCCATACAATTGTGGGACATTTTATATGTAATGAATTGTGTCACTTTGTTAATGTTTTCTTGAAGTTAGCAGATCAGACTAGAAATCAGCAAGATTATAAGTTGAATGTTGTGGTAAAAAATTCTAATACTATAGTTGATGATGGGTTATAAAATAAAGTGGTGATTGGAATGTTACATGTGTACTTAAAATATATTAATACCTTGTTTGATTCTATATATTTACATTATTTAATTTCAATGAAATGTTAATCTAAAATTGGAATATCACAACCTAAAAAGAATATATAACTTTTGGGTAAAACTCTTAGTGAATGTTTTAATAAAATATTTTGATCGGGACATTCCAATTTTTATTACTGGGCTGGTCTTCCTAGTAAATCATGTTAAAAAACCAATAGATGGTTTTGATATCATTTTTGGTATATATTTTCATTCATACTATCATGATGAGATAGAATGAAGATCTATAATGTTATATTTGAGGATTTCATGCATTTGATAACATACCAAGATGATAAGAAAATGGATAGAGATGGTAATAAAATTTACATAACTCATATTATATAAAAAGGATAAAATATTACAAAAAATGATGTTTACTAGAGAAAAAATACATTGAAGCATTGTCAAATATTTTTCTAGTGTTATTCCAAATCAGGAGGTGGAGTTTATTGGTGAATTAGTACATAATGATATGAATATTTATAAAACGCCTTATCAAATAGTTTAAGTAGAACATTAATAATTGAAAAATAAATTTTAGGACTTTTAGATAATGTTTTATTTGACCTAAAACTTCCGCATAGGATGATCCAGTTTTGTTTTGAAAAATAATGATGTTTCAATGAATCATTGCATTGATTATCAAGCAATGAATAACATCAATCCTAATAATAAATATCTTTTTCCCCACATCAAATTGTTTTCTTGATTAGGACCTGGGACCATAGTTTTTTTAAGGATTTATCTCAGGTTTGAGTACCATAAGTTGAAGGTGAAGTGTGATTACATTCTAAAGAAAATGTTACAGACTTGATAGATTCATTATTAGTTTTTATTTATTCCTTTAGGATTGTATAATGATTCTAATGTATTTAAAGAAATTGTAAACATAGTTTTCCAGGATTTCATGGATATTTTTTTAGTTATATTCATTAATGGTATTTTGTTATATTAAAAAATTTATGCGGAAAATTAAATATGCCTATGGATTGATTTGTAAACCATAATGTATATGAAACTATACAGAAAATTTAGTAATTGTGATTTTTTATCAATAATTTTCCTTCCTTGGAAACATTTTTTCAAAAGATGGTTTAAGTATTGACCATGCCAAATAAAATTGTTGAGGATTTTCCATGAGAAATAAACGTCATATATATTCATGGTTTTAATGGATTATCAGGTTATTACAGACTATTGGTTTAAATTATTTCTTATTTTCTATCCTATTAACTAAGATAACCCTAAAATAGAGCTAAATTAATCTAGAAAAAAAATTAAATGAATTTTTTCTATAGTTATTAAACATATTGTCGAATCCTCCATTTTTAATCCTTACCTATAAAGATGATTAATATTTTATCTAGAATGTTTCTTTTTTAAAGATATATAGTTTCATAATCATGAAAAATGATCAAGAATGTTTTTATGACTCGTGTCAATAGAGATATCATGTGTTAAATTAACCTATTCATGATCTGTAATTAGTATTTTGTCTTCTTATTTAAAAATATGGAGTCATAATATTTATAGAGTAGTATTTGATACATATTCTGGTCATAAATTCTTGATTCTATAATAATTTATATAGAGTTAAACATTAGACAAATATGATGGATTGAACTGATGAAGGATTATAATTGCATGATTAATTATCATCTTGGAAAGGCAAAAAAAGAAAAAAAAAATCTTTGAGACAAATAAATAATGATATATTAACCATGTTATGTTTAGAAAATGACCCTCAAATTAATGAATTGATGACTTTTGTTCTAATATTGTGGATTCTAGAGAATCCCAAATTTTGTTCCTACTTTTCATACAATCACTATTGTTAGAAAAAAAATAAGCATACTAATAAGTAGAATAATGATTTTTATGAAGATGTAGATTCTATTATGAAGGGAATGTTTCCTGATTTTAATTTTGATAATCATGTTGTTATCATATTTAGAAAAATAGTATGAGAGTCTTTTGATTCCCAGTTGAAGAAAGATCTATTGAGTGAAGCTCATAGTTCACTATTTTTTATTCATCCTAGAAGAAATACCATGTATAGAGACCTTCCAAAGTATTATTGGAGGGATTCTATGAAAATAGGTATTTATGAATTTAACATGAGGTGTTTGACTTGTCCGAAGGTTAAAGAAAAATAAAAATTCTCAGAGGGAATGGTTTATCCTTTTCCAGTTCTAGGGTGAAAATAGAGAAATATATCATTGTATTTTTTTTGTAAAATGTCCAATGACATCATAAGGTAATAATGTGATTTGGGGTTTTTTTATCAATTAAAAAAAAATTACACATTTCCATAACATTCAATATAATGTTTATTTAGATCACCATTATCAATGTTTCTAATAGAGATAGTAAGGTAATGTGAATTTCCTCTCTCTGTTATATCATACTATGATCCCGTATTCGAATCCAATTTTTGGATTGGATTAAAGATGCTTTTTATACTAAATTGAGTTTCATTATAGGTTTCATCATGAATATATTTTTAGTATGAGTGAAATATTCTGACCATAAAATATATATATATCATTTTTTCAAGTTATTGAAGGTTTAGTTGTGATTGACATTATTTTTTGGTTGAATTTTATTATAATTACATTTTTCATTCTCATACACAGATAGATCCTTTTCACGAATTATAGGAAAATTAGTGTTAAAATCAAGATTATTCAGTTTATGTTTTACTAAGGATATTTATCAGACCAAATTTAGTGGAGGAAATTACCTATAAATATTTTTTCATTTTGAAATATATAAGGATGATGTAGATATGGAAAAATATTTATATAGATAACCAGAGAAAACATTTTTCTTTCATTGTAGGTTGTAATGTTTATTTAATTTATCAACATCAAAAATTGTAATGAATTCTGTTCAAGATTGATGTAAAGTCCACAATTTATATGACCATATGAGATATTGGATAATCTTGTATCAATTTTCTAATGAGTGTATTATGCTTTGATTTTATCTAAGGTACATTAGTTATTTCATGTTTCTATGTTAATAAAATATGTGTTAGATTCAACTCTTGTTTTTACCTCGATTTTCTCAGTTTGAAGATAATATTTCATATATAGAACAAATAGTTCAAATTCCTGACCCTAGAGTGAAAATGTTATGGAATAGGGTAATTCACTATGTTAATTTTTAATTGATAAACTATAGGTTTGAGAAAGCAACATGAGAATCTAAAAATGATATGAGGGAAAAATATACTCGCTTGTTTAATAAGAAAATAAAATTTAAAGGTTTCAATTTTCAGAATGGGTTTAATAATGTCAAAACTTATTCAGTGATATAATAAATAATTTTCATATTTATTAATAGGAATTAGATAATTAAATTCATTATAAAAATATGAATCCTCTATTAAATCAAAAAGGAAATAGTTTTAACAAAACTCTTTCCTTATATGGGTTTTATTTACAATATAAATTTATAATTTATTTTTAATTAATTTTAAAAAATTAAATTCATCTTATAAATCATGATATAAAATTTAACATGGGTTATATGTTTAGGATATTTTAGAAACTAATGACTATTTGATGAATAGTGAATATATCTTTTTTTATAAAATTAACATTTCTATTCAAGAAATTGAGTTTTTAAAAAGTCCTATTTTGTTTTGAATATGATTTTAAGTAAATTAAGTATTATTTATTTATATTTAACCCTTTAAATTTCATTTAAATTAAACTTATTTTATATTTTTTATAATATTTTGTTTTGTTAAAAACTGTGTTTCCTAAAATTGTTTTAAAGTGCATAATGGTTATCTATTTTAATCAATAAAGATAACCCATAATGAGGAATTATTTATATGATATTAATATATTATATATAAATAAATATTATTTAATATTTATTCCATGATGTTTGCTAGTGGGAGAGTTAATATAAAATCATTATTTTCTTGAAAATACACTTCTTGAAGAACTAACATTTCATTGTGTCTGTCGGTTTTATCTTAAATATAATTTTCAAATTATATGAATTGATTTTGCTAACATTTATTCCAAATTTTGATTCATAATTTTTTATATTATCTAATGTGTTAAAAATAGTGATTTTCCATTATTAACAATGAAAATTGTAAAAATTAATTATCAGGGCTAAGCTAAATACAGATTTTCTAGGGGTTAAACTAAATAAATAATGGTTGAAATGAAATGAAAACATGTATAAAATCTATTTTATGGAATTATTTATACGTTATAACCTCCAAGGATCATTAATTGTTTATTTTTGATCATTTTTTCATTTTAAAAGCTTGAGTAAACCTTTTTATTTTTAAAAATTAAAAATGTTCCACTCACCTTGCTTATAAAAGGTCAACCACTATCCTCTCATATTAACATGTTAAAATTAATTTTCCCAATAAATACCAAATAAAATGTTCCTTACTAACATCCCCATGATTTAGTTCAATTATTAGGATTTAAATATATGGTCAGAAATATTTTGGTTCTTACTTATGGAGGTTGTCTAAAGAAAATTTATCATTCTCAACTGAGTGTTTTTATATTATTTATCCTTCCACATACATAAAATATTATTCAATTATGATTATATAATAACAAAAATTTATAAAATATATTTATATATTATTATGTTAATGGGATAACCAAATTTTGTCTCCTCTTTTGTCAAATTAGATAAGAAATCGTCATCTGTGTGTTTGGTGGACTACTAACTCGTAAATCAATGTCATTTTTTTCCATCATCACCTATAAAATATTTATAATGATGTATATAAAGTGTATATAAGATATATTTAACATATTTATACTTATATAGTTATTATATCACATATAAATACTATTTAATCATTCTTTTTTTAAAACGATAACACCACTCGTGTGTATGGAGAACTATCACCTCACGAAGACATGTGATTCGTTATTCACTAGCACTTTATATGGAATTTAATAAGAATAATATTTATGAATATATGTGAAATAAATGATATATTTATTATATTCATTACAATATTTATCATTATTAATAATAAATCTATAATTTTTCATTTCATATAGAAAAATATAATATTATTCATGTATACGTGCAGACTACCACCACCATGATGCTTTGTGAAGATGTTATCATAAATAAATTAAATTGATTATATATATAAGTACATTTAAATAAATAATATAGAATTTTTTATTTCATATTCATTTTTGAAAGATAAAATATTATTTACCTTATTTCCATAATGATTTTAAAAAAATGGAAATGCTACTTATTCGTGTGTACAACATATCATCTCCATTGTCAAAATATATATCATTTTTCTTAAAAATAAATATTTATTAGTTTAAAAAATATAATTAATATGTAACTATGATAAGTATTAATTTATTAATATTCATTACATGTTGAAAAAAAAAGAACACTTTGACCATAGTCAACCTATCAAATTCATTTTCATCACATACCTCAAATGTCAAGAAAACTTAAATTGTAAACATAATTTATTAAATAATTAAATATTATATGGTAATAAGATAAATTAAAATATTTAATAAACATAAAAAATATTATAAATAATGTAAATACTTAATATAAGATTATTATTCAGCACGATAAATAATTTACATGACAGGTTCTACTCAGTGTAAGGGACTCCATCCCAATTTCTATTCTTTAAAGAAAATTTTGATGTCATGGAAATATAATCATTTATGAGGTGCATATAAAAGCCCTTTGAAATTTAATAACATGAATTTATATATTATCATGATATTTTTTTTTAATATCACTATATCATGTTTATTTTAATTGAAATGTTTTTATAAGGGGATTTATTTTTAAAAAACATTATTAAATATCACATAAAATACTTTTTCATCCATGTCAATTGTTTTTAAATGATTTTATGAATGTCATTATATAGATATCAGAGTTTCATAAAAGAAATTTTTATTATATTTTCAATGTTTTTTTAAAATGAATCTATTTATGGAATGTCAGACATTATTTAAAAATGAAAAAAGAAAACTTGTATTTTAACATAGATAGTGACCATGACAATTCTCAAAGATGAAACTGTTGTTTGAAATTTTGATTCATTTAAAATAATTCATGTTTTCATCATTGAAAAACTATATTTTCTATGTTTTGGGTAATTTATGTTTTTAAAATGGTTTTTGAAAATAAAATACTATTTTGATATCTAAATGTATTTTTTAAAGGGGTTTAAAAAGAGTTTTCAAGGCTTTTAGGATTAAACTCCTAGAGCATAGAAGGATTTTTCATGAAACATTCCATATAATTTTCTTATTATGAGTGTTCCCAAATATCCCCTCATGATCTCATTATTTCTTATTTTATGTGTGTGCCCATAAAGAACTCTAATCTCTTGGGTAATGATTATGTTTTTTGGAGAAATATATTGGAAGCTAGATATATGGTTATTATAATTTTAAGGTTTCTATAAGGGTTTTATGAAATGATGTCCCAAGAAGCCTACATGAATTTTCAAGGATTGATAATGATTTTCCATGGAAATTATTTTATTTCTAAGTTAATATAATGAACATTTTAAAATAATGATGATTCCCTTATCAGGTAAAATAATCTACAATTTTAAGAGACAATTTCTCACAAGACAAAAAAATTTCATGGTTTTATGTCTCTTAATGAGCATGTTATGGTCATCCCACATTTTAAAAAATCATAGGTTTTATGGATGGGTAATTAAAATGAAGAATTTTGGTAAATTCTTATGAATATTTATCATGAAATGAAATTATATTTTAATTTAAAATTTTTTATATGGTGGGAAAAATAGTCATTAATCATAAGTTTTCACTTTGTGTTATATCGTTCTGTTATATATGATTTATATCCTAATTATATAAAACAACACTCCTAAAATGATCTTTAAAAAGAAATGTTCTGAATAATTGAAAAAAACACAATATTAAGTTCTGTTTATGGTCGGATCCTTAAACTAGATGTTAAATTGGACATTTTAGCGATAAACCAGATCACGGTTGATTTAATATCTTAAACTCCCTCATTGAGGTTATTAAACCTATGTATAAATGTTCTAGATCATGTATCCACTTTCATTATCTATACATGGATGTATTATATTGTACAAGCACACAATATTTACATTAAAAAAACATTATGATTCTATCATATACATAGACGCGCATAATCATATTTAACATGGGGTTTCAGATATGCTCACTAAACTAATCTTCAAAAATAACTAATCCCTATTATGATACAAAGTAGGTAGACCTGGATAAATATTACTTAAATAACACATTAATATTATTATTTATATAATACATATTACAAACATTTTAAAAACCCAATGACTTATAGGTTTAGTGGTTTGGAGATTTGTGACATTAAAAACCTATTTTACAAAACATGAAAATATTTCTACATAATCCTTATCTAAAATGAACCTTTCTAGAAATCTCAGATGATATAATCATATTCATAACATGTGTAATATAATCGTATTAATTGTTGATCTCAAACACTCAGTAAGATAAAACCATTTCATAACTTGAATGAGAACATGAGTGTTTCATAAATATCATATAACTGTATAAAATAATAATAAAACATGTTCATGAAACATAAAATAATAAAATATAATTAAGTAATCATAAAATATATAACATGAATTAAAACCTATATTAATAAGCATATAACTTGTTAGCATGACGTAAAAGTAATTAATACATTAAAATTACGTTGTAATCATGATAATATATAATAGCATGTTAATGAAATACATCATGATAATTTTGAATAATGTGATACACAACATGGAAATGAGGTGAAACCATAAAATAAAAAATCATGTATTAGGAATCCTATTATGCTGATGAATATGCAAACAAATCATTATTTTCATGCCTAAAAATGTGAGAAAACCCATCAAACCTGCACTTCTATGAAAACTCTCATTATGTCCATGTATATCTATATTATGATACATAATCATAAATCAATTAATTATGGGTGATATAAAACCCCACTGATCATTTTCCAAACAAATTTGTGACAGTTTAAAAAATTATTAAAATAAATAAAACAACCCATAATTAATAATGGGTTTCGTTATCATTTAAAAGAAAATATTTCTAATTTTAAAATATACCCATGGAAATAAAATGGGTTTTATAAAACAACCCCATATAATAATTTAAATTTTCATAAATTATCTTACGAAAAAAATTGATGCATAAAAATTCTAAATAGTAGTGCTACATAAAATAAATCGATCGGCATCAAGAATATGATCACCCAAAAACAAAAACATGTTAATGGAAGAATGATGGGTAAAATAAGATTCATATCTTCATTTTAGATATCACAATTTGAATAAAAATATTAAAACTAATATGAAATCACAAATTAATTTTCTGGAAAGCATTTCGAAATCACCGATATAAAAGTTGGCGTTATAGGTATCCTTTCAAAAAGGTGTTTTTTTCCTAAAAACAAGTTATTATAAAAAAAATTATGAAAGTGGATTTGACTTAAAAATTATTTGTACATATAAATAAAAATATTAAATAATTAAAAACTGAAATCCTTAGAATACAAATTTCATTAAGAAATAATTTTACAGGAAGAAAACAGTTTTGTTTGCCATGTCTCTTACACTAAGCATTGTTCTGAATTTATCTACATTAATGTAAATTATAAAAAATATAAACATAATAATTACCTATTTTATATCCATACAAATAAAGAATATCCATTTATAATATTCATTAATAAAAACTCTCTTCATGTGTTATATTTTTTTAATTTTTGTTTTCAAAATTGGGTGTTAATAATCTTGACAATTTTGAACTAGGTTAGTAAACGTGAAGTAAATTGTCCTTTTTATCAAAATTATAAGGATTTATAAACCATTATTGGGATTTTAATTTATTTATTATAAATAATAATGACTCTATAATTCCATTACAAGGGGGTTTTAGTCACGTTTTTTGAATATTAAAGAAGAGATAAACTAGTTTTCTGTTATTTACAAATATCAACAGATTACCATATATTGAACATTACTATTTGAACTATAAAAAACACACCAATTAAATATATTAAATATATATATAATATTTATTGACTTAAAATAAAATAAAAACATTATTTAAATGTTATATAAAAAATATAAACATGATTATTCATTGATGTGATTGTCTTCACAATGCATGATTTATGTTTTCATTTTTCTTAATAAAAAAGGGGAGGGTGGGTAATGATTTTACCGTAATTATCATAACATACTGCTAAAATATTTCTAATGATTTTTTCATTTTATTATTGTGAAAAGGTGTTTTATGAAGAATAAAATTACATAATTAAACAAATAACGAAATATATGTTAGGAACATAAACCACACAACTTGTATTATCTCCGTTGTGAAGATGACTAAACATTTGATGATTAGTCATTTGAGAAAACAATAACATACATATGATGTTTATATGTTTGGATAATATATTTGTGTTGTGTTTTCATAAAACATGATTTGTTTTAGAGTGAGGGGAATTCAAGAGAGTTGTGACCCTTTTGTAAGTTAAAAGATTGGTTTTTTTTAAAATATACAAAACATTTAAATTTTTGGATGTCAAAATGAATGTAAGTAGTTCCCAAATTAAAAATAATAGAGTGGATAATAAATAATTTTGATCCAATCCTCCACCAATAAATTTCAAACGTTTTTTAGATATGTTAGTCCATTTACTACTGAGTTTAGTCATTTATAGAAGATTAGTTTTTACCTTGTTGCCTTGTTTTTAACTAGGTAAATTATCCATCATGTCTTAAAATAAAATATTGCACATTATATAAATTTTGCATAATTCTTTAAAAATTTTCCAAAATTTTTTATTCAAATTTTAAAATTAATTAAAATTAATTTTTAAATACAAAAATTTGTAATGTATTAAAAAAATTGGAAAAATATACGTTAAATGTTAAAAAGTAAAATAGGGGTTTTTAGTTTAAAACCAATATTTTCAAAATTAAAAAATCCCTTAAAAATACATAGTTTTTTAAGAAAAATGATTAATAAATTTCTAATTCAAACTCATGTACTGATAATTTCATAAAGAATTCTTATTTTCAAAAACATTATATCTCACTGTTCACTTAAATCGATCATTATTAAAACAAAAAAATACTATAAGGCATTATGACTAGTATACATCTAAATATTAAGTTAGTTTTTTTAAAATTCACATCATAAAATTTATAAATTCATTTTTAAATAAAAATATAAAATATAAAGGAAATATATTTTTATAGGAAAATGGATTTTGCTATATTATCTATTAATCTCCCTATTTCAAATAAATTTCTAAATTAACTAGTGTTATTAAAATATTCTTGTAAAATATATTATTATTGAAATGAAGTAAATTTATGTAAAGTGATTTTGTTTGTTTTTTTCCATCACTATTTTAGTCGATATTTAAAGTGAACATTATTTTTATTGTATATATATATATATATATTTGGGTTACCATTATTTAAAGATACTAATAATAATACAACATTACATCATTCTATACTTTTTGTCTTTTTATTTTGTGTGGATCAATCAATGAAACATGTTATTTATATAAAGATGAAAAACATGGGTTGTTATAAAGAAAAAAAATCTACGATTTTGTTTAAAGAAAGAGATAGAAGGTGATAAATAGTAAGATATTTATACAACATATGATATACTAATATGTAAGAACTTAGTTATTCTTTGATTTAAGAATCTATATTTTTCTATAAATTCTAAGTTTAATTTCGAAAAATATCTTCTAATGTGGATGCCCATTGCGGTTATTGAGGGATTGGCGGTGTCTGGGGCTGGTTTGGAGCCCGAGACCCATGTTTTGTAGTGTTCATGGTCTGGCACACGGTTAGTAGAAACCATATAGATCAGGACACACAATTAGTACTAACTATGAGAGTCTAGATAGTAGGGGTCTCTTTGCATCACTGTTTAAGTAAATCATGTGACTGGATGCGCACAACCATGTAGTTAGTTCCGCAGTTTTTTCCAAAATTGAGAATGGATTTTTGTAGGGTTTGCACATGGTTAATAAACTAGGTAGGTTAACCCTATGGATTCCCCTTAGCCTATAGGAAACTGTCCATGATATCCTCAGAGTTTGAAAAACCATGTTGGTAAACCCTACGACCCTTAATTATAAAAATTTTAAAATTTTTAATTGAATTAAATATTCTTTTTAAACCAAAAATTTCGTTTTATCTCCCACGCCGAGTAGGGGTCCCCTTTTAGAGATCTCACCATTGGATAAACATGGATCTCAGATCCCTTATCAATTTGGACTCTGATTAATGCATGGTTTGTCTCCTTGGATTTGTAATAGTAAGGCCTTAATTCCTTTTTATCAGTTGTCCATTCTTCTAGGAATCATTTTTGTCATTTGAATTTAGGATCATACACCCTAATTTCTCAGTCTTCATCAATTATTCAAATTTCATCCAATATGGGTTGAAGCAAAGCCTAATTCTGGGAATGTTGTCTAGCACAGACCTAAGTTAGGTGGTCACATTCATTTTTCATAAAATCAAGTTGTTTATATATATCGGGGTGTCACGTTCCCAATTTCCGGGCATCGCCTAAATTGAATTTGAATCTAATAAATGATAGGTATTCCCTATATAGTTAAAGAGGGGTAATCGTCTCTATTATAGATTGTATAATTTGACTAAACCACCCCTTCGAGTGATGGGTATTAAAATGGAACAATGATGGCTTTTAGCCTTGGATGCCTATCAAGCCTGCCCTTTACCACATGTTATGCAACGTCAAAAGGTGAATTGGTTTGTGAACTAAATTTAAATGTTACTAATTGTGAATTTAATTAATTAAGTTTGTAGGATTGATGATTTTTTCTTTGACCTAGGTATGACAATGCTTCATTAATCTGATTTTCCTTTTTTATCTTTTCCCATGTGAGTTAAATAGATGTTATTCCATGAATTGGTTTATTTGTCTTGAATTTCCTTAAAAATTTATTTTCTTATGTGATTTATATGATAATTAATCCATGTCATAGTTTGATAGGATTGTTAGGATTTTTTATTGAAAATTTACATGTGATTATTTGAACCACCTTTAAATTGTTATCCCGTGTATGGTTTGTTGAGACCATGATATTTAATGGATTGATTAATCATGGGAAGCTCGTTATCATGTTAATCCAACATGACTAAATCAATGGCCAAGCCATATATGTCATCCTTTACTTGAGTCCCCATTTTGAGGTGAGTTATATTTAATGCCATTGGTGTTGATCTTAGAATGTTTAATGAATTGTTTAAAAGAAATTGAATTGGCTAAATGATTAATAGGAAACGGTGGTACATGGATTCAGATTGTAATTCTGTGGATATAATATTTTTCCAATTGACCTATACACCTTGGGTGATATGTGGATTCACATTATAATACCATAGACCAACTCATTTCCTTAAACCGTGATTAATCCACAAGCGATACATGGATCCAAGTGAGGGATGCCCGGAATGGACTCATTATTTCTAGAATTATATGTCGTGTGATATGTGGATTCTTATGGGAATTCATTGGAAATACTCAAAGGTAATTCAATATCATTTCCAAGGTTGATACGTAGGCTCCCATGGTGGACAACATAGTACAGACTCATTAGTAAAGGACTTTATACCTCACCTAGAGAAATACATGGTTCTTGAGAGGTTCTCTTGGGATGACTTATAGGGTATTGGTAGATTTTTTACCTGGAGTGATACTTGAATTCCAATAGTGGAATGTCAATAGAGGGCCCAAGTTATGAATTTTATTATAAATGAAAAGACATATGACATGTCACCAAGCCAGAGAACAAGCATGGAGTTGATCTTGACATGGATTGTTTAGATGGACCATTGAAGCATATGTTATGCTTCTAGTTAGAAAGGGGGATGTCAAGATTGAGATGGATCTCAAGACTTAAAATTTAAATTTAATTTAATTTTTAAAAGAATATGATCCATAATAAATTAATTTAAATGAAAACTACTGCATGTTGGATGTTTACTTTTGAGTAATGTTTTTCTTACTGATTTTTTTTTATTACACAATACATATTGCATATATTTTCACTGAACGATTTTTAGAAACCATGGGTGGTTTCCTATTGGGATATAGTCTCACACACTATTGGTGTAACGATTTGCACCCAAACATATTATTTGATAGTAGGTTATGATAAGGGCATGTTCCCTCCTATATGTACTTTAATATTTACAAACTAAAATAAGAGTAGAGGGTGAAAATGAGGCTTGATATTCTACTAGGATTTTTTGGCCTTTTTTACATTGAGGAAATTTATTATATATGAATATTCTGTAAATATTTTGGCTATTTTATTAGAAAAATGTAACATGTAATATCATCTTGTATAGATTATGACAACTAGCTTTTTTCTTACTACCATTACTCTACTATTTATTTTTGTTTCATGGTTCAAAACTTCCTCTATTGAAATTTAATTATTTTTTCATTGTGTTACGCACTAAAAATTTGGGAATAGTATCTGCACTTACACACCTAGTCCCTCCCATCTAGTTAGCAGCCATAGGTATTTGGCGAGATGTGGTTGAGGCCTTGTGGCCAACCAGGTATGGAGAACCTTTGGGTGGTATCTAGAATAGAGACATTACAATGTGGTGTCATGTGATTTATTTTCTAGTTTGACATAATATTTTATGAAAATAGATATAGGATAAGAAGAAGATGTAATTTGGTAATATTTTGTGCATGAGAGTAGCTACCCCGCATACAAGAAAAGGCCAAATTTCATCGAATAGATTTTTTATTTTCATGATTTTCACATTACTGTTTATTTTATTCCATTATTGGGTGACACACTTGATATGTGATTTTACTATTGATATAATCATGGGTTCTATGTTTATTTTGACAGGATGAGATTAGGATATTCTATCTCATTAAACATATAGGAACTTGCTAGATATCACATGGCCCACATTATAACATTCCATTTAGGATGCATTACTCAATGCATACTGTTGTGATATGTGTTATGATATATATATACTGTTGTGATATTTTTTTTGTAGTGGATAGAAGATTGATTCCATATTTTTCTTCCTAGGTGTATGTTCCCTTATGGTCTGGGAAATGACGCCCTAGTAAAAAATCATTTGTGTTGGTGATTTTGATATGTATGGATTGAATGGGAACCATGTTTGGGGTTTATGAGGTGTTGTGGTCACTCATGGATTTGGAATTGGTGAACCAGTTTTTTAAACCCCTTGAACAATTGAATTATGGAAATGAAATATGAAATGAATGTGAATTATTGTGAAAATGAAATGGAAAATTTAAATTATAATGAAATAACTTGACCAACCCGACCATTGTAGTAAACATTTGGTTGTGTATCTTATTGGATAGACTCTTAGGCCTAACCAATGGGGTAGTTAGTGGGGTGAGTTATTATAAATGAAGGATTTTGTAAGTCCTAATTAAATATATACACTTTTGGGATGAAAACCATGATAATGACCTAGAACTGATATGTGTAATTGACATTGTATATCTATTCCACTATTAAAACCTCATGTTATAATATAGGAGAGTTTTGATGATCACACTCCAGAGGTGGTAGGCCATGGGAAACAATTATACCCTTCGATCATGACTATTATGACACCAGGTGTTATATTGGAAGTAGGTGCTGGGACATAATTCCATGAAAGATTTATGTGATTCATGTTGACTTTTTAGGGAGCAACACAACCTTCCCTAACTATGGAAGAGATAATGCATGAGTTTTAGATATAGAAACCATCCACATTTTTAGGGTTCTTAGACCATAGGATATAGATTCATAGATTCTATCCAAGCTATATACCATTAAGAACATATAGGAATCTCCTAAGATAAGGTAGAATCTCGATACAAACATGCTGCTTGATTCCACCGAGAGATATTGGGATATTATCACCCAAATAGAACATCATCAAGAGATGTCCTGGAAGAATTTTCATACGGACTTCTAGTACTATTTCTGTCCTAATATATTTGGTGTCAGTAGGACCTAGGAGTTCTTACCTTTGGAGTAGGGTACGCTCTCAGTTTTAGAATACACAGCATGTTTTACTGAGCTCCAAAGATTTGTAACCATTATAATGACTCATTAGTTATCAATAGCTACGAGATTCAAGGATGGTCACATATACTAGAGACAATTTCATGAAAATTTATACTAATTGACTAATACATTTGGTATAATGAACCATGTTTTGATCATATAGTGTATTTTAAGGGAATTTGGAGGTGTGAGCCATGGAGGCTCGACACCAGGATCTAGAAATAAATTGTTTGGTAGTAGTAATCATTGTATGGAGCTTCAATATGGTGATACTAGCAATAAGAATAGATCTTCAGGTAGTTAGATGAGGTGCAACCCGTAAAGTAAGCTGGGTCATACAAGGCCATAGTGTATGAAGGACCTAGTCGAGTTCTAATTTTGTGGAAATATGGTACATCGACAACACTTATGTAGAATGTTTACTCTATATTCCATTGAAATAGGGTTTGAGCCTACTACACATTTAGTAGTAGGTTCAGTTGCTTCACTTCAAGTAGGGATCTAGGGTAAAATAGGTTGATCATGCCTTGGTGGTGTCTATGGCAATGGTATCCAAACCTTTGTTCATAGCGACAACAGAGTGGATCAAATCAGAATAGATTGGTTGTGTCACAGGGCTACGTCACATGCTAGGCTTATGCAGTGCAACAGACCCATCTAGAGTTGGATCCCAGGCCTTCTACTATTAGTGGTACTTTTTTACTATACTTTTTTTTATCATATGTAGTCTATGATACAAGTGATTCAAATAGATTTATATTTGTTCCTATTGTGGAAATACATGGCCACTATATGTATACATATGATGAAATTAAGATTCTAGAAACTCTGTCAGGGATCGGGACGATATGTGTGCATTTGGGTAGGGAGTGTCCCATTGATGTTGGTCGGTTTCACTTCATATGGTATCCATAAATCCTCAAGATGATAGGCTTTGATATCATTCTCAGGATGGAATGTTTTGTTCCTTTTCATGCTTTATTTGATTTCTATCAATGTAGGGAGAGATATAGATCACCACAGGTTGGAGAGATCATTCATAAGGGTGAATTGGATTTCCAAGAAATCTATATTGGACCCAAGAATTTTGTGATATATGAGATGAAATCTTATATTGAATGTTTACGTATAGATGATGAGGGGACATGTCAGACTAATTCCCCTCCATAGGTTTGTCTTTCCATGGATGTATTCTTGGATAACTTCTTAGGTTTTCATCTAGTGAGAAAGGTAGATTTCTCCAAAGAACTAGTTCCAAGATATTCATCACTGTACATTCATCATTATAGGATGGATACGATGGAGTTTCAAGAGCATAAAAGGCCTCTAGAGGATTTTGAGAGAAACAGTTTCATATGAACAAGTACTTCTCCTTGGGGTTCTCCAATCCTTTTTCTAAAAAACATATACGGTAACCTTAATCTATGTTTGTATTACTAGAAGTTGAACTAATTTATGGTTAAGAACTAGTATCCTTGTCCAAGGATAGATGATCCCTTCAACCAACTCTGAGGAGCTCCAGTATTCTCAATGATTGATATGAAATATGGTTACCATCAGGTGCATGTTACACCATCAAACATACATCACATAGTCATCTATATCATGTATGGTCAATATGTGTATTTGGTTATATTTATAGGCCTCACGAACATTCCATTAGTGTTCATGGAATTTATGAATTTAGTGTTCCATCCTTACATGGATTTATTTGTGGTGGTTTTCATGGATGATATCTTGGTGTATTCTCATAATCGGTACAACCATGCGAACCATATTGAGATAATTTTGAATAAACTGATAGATAATTAGTTATAATTGAATCCCACAAAGTTATACATCTGAATGGATTAGATTCACTTCCTAGGTCACATCATCTTGGATATAGGAGAGTGATTGGGACTAGAAAAGGTGGGAGCAATAGTTTACTCAGAACTTCTATATAAAGTTTTTTAAAAATTGTGTTTCTTGAGGTAACCTGTTACTACATGTATTAAAAATATCAATTCAATAGATTAATAGATTCATTAAAGGGATCGACTAAGAAGGGTGTGAAGTCTGTATGGTCGGATTCATGTGAGATATCCTTTTAGGATATAAAAGGGAGTATGACATTAGAACTAGTCCTTATATTTCCATACCAAGAAAGGAGCTAAACATTGTACTGTGAAGCATTAGGTATGAGGTAGGGAGAATTGTTGATACAAGGAGATAGATTCATAGCATATTGTTATCGATAGTTGAGGCTACATGAGAGGAACTACCAGACACATGATCATGAGCTACATGCAGTAGTTCATGCATTGAGTGTTAGAGACATTACCAATTGGGATATCATTTTGTGGTTTAAAAAGACCACAAGACCCTCAATTATAATTTTTCATAGTCGGATATGAACCTGAGGTTGTGATGGTTGGTTGAAAACCTTCAGTATTTCAACTTCGAGCAAGCCTAAATTCCTGGTAAAGGAAAATACATGGTCGATGCACTAAGAAAGAGGACACATATATAGGTAGTGAAATATTCTAGTAGAGAGTGGAAGATTGTGACTTTGTTCTCTGAGATTCACTTGGAAGTCAACAATAATCAGGGGTAGAAATTAATTTCATCCTTAGTTGTGACCTCTCCATTACTATATAGAGTGAGGATGATGCAACTATTGGATTCTTAAGGCATTTTTATATGGGATAGTGTGGTAGGAGGAGTATAGAAACCCAACCTTCTCTTACATTAATATTACATCATTTAATGATAAACAACAAAATAGTATTCCACATATAGGATCCAAAGGTTTAGTGTCTTGGGGAAACTTGGACCATACAATAGAATTACAACATCATGCATAGACATTTATGTAATTTCTTCTTCTCTAGATTTTTATTTTAAACTTTTACTCTCCTTATTACATGTAACCACCTCAGGATATACATCAAAATGGTTGATCTCAAAGACCAATAATATGATAGATAGGAAAAATATAGCATGGGGTGAGCATAATCATAACATTGTAAAATATCATGAACCTGAGAGGATTATAAATACAATACTTGAAATGTGGAAATGTATAAAAATGAAACATCATGTCTTAGTGGTTAAATACCACACATACTTGTGAACCACGTTAGAATATTGTTCAAACATCATTTCACATTTACGCATGAGATTCATCACTTTACCCAATGCATTGGAGAGGTGTATAATACTGGGCTCACACGTCACATTGAAACATTCATATTGCGCTATATAATTCTGGGTGCACCTGTCACATAATAACATTATCATCATCATGCTTTCCACGTAGAACACACATAAAAAATTTACATAAATAAACCATGAAATGGAATGGGTTTCATCTCATAATAACACATTCATATGCTTTGTTTCCCAAAATAAAGAGGGAATAGCATACATGTTACAAGAACCGTCCACTTTGAGTGAGAAGTAAAAGGGGTGTTCGTAAAAGAGGAGTTCTTTTAGAAAACACTATTTTTGACATTGAAACCAGTTAAAAGAAATTTATATCATAGAAAATTAAACACAATGACTAAAAATTATCTTTATGGAGTAACCATATGAAAAAATGGAGTGAAATAGGGAGAACCCGAAGGAAGAAAATTGGGTTCGAGAATTTCCCCTTACCTTGTATCTGAATGCTTTTTTCTCTTTAATGTCCTGTATAATGACATTATATTCATTAATTAGAAATTCCTGAACCTTTTATACATTAATAGGGTTAATTATGGTTTCATTGTGTCATTTTATGTTCATTTGGAAGACTTGTAGTGTTTAAGAACATTGTTTGGGGATGTTCGTTTTTATGGTTTTCTTGAGTGATTCACATGTATTTTTAAATTGATGTTTGGGTAGAACATGGGTAAACATACAGAAATGATATTAAATATTATTAATCATATTACATGAGTTTTAATTATCATTTAAAAAATCATATTATATCTATGTGTATGAATCATTAGATGAGAATTAAATTATGATTGTTTGGGTTAATTTGGGCAGTTTTTCGATCACAATGAACATGTTTTAATTTATCACTTAGTAATATGTTCATAAGTCAGTTCCAGAACATTAAATAGGACATAATACATATAAAATATTCCGTTTCAAGAATAAAAATGGTTTCATTACAAGATCTGAAGTTAGAAATGGAAGAAGAAAGCATGTCGTTTTTGAAGGTGATAAATTAACACTTCACGAAAAATGTTCTCTTTAATAAAATGAAAGAAATAGGAAAATGGATTTGGATGATATTTTAATCATAAAACCTCAGTATATGTATTATAATTGAGTTAAAATACCATTTTGATGAAGATATATGGGGAGAGATCAAGAAATGAACTTGAAATTGAAAGGAAAATAAAGGAGAAGGGGGAGAGAAATTACCTCTTAAATCATCCTCTCGAGATCCTCCTTAATGATGCAAGGATTGGTCTTTTTATGAGACCAGAAGCTCTTGGAAGTGGAGGAGGGGCTAGGGAAGGTTTTTGGGAATATTTTAGAGAATTCTTCACTCTTGAGAGGTGTGAGGAAATGAGGGTTTGAAGGGTGGCTTTTATAGTGAAGGGGAGAGGGGTTTTCTTAATATAAAATACATTAGTTTATTAATTTCCCATATTACATGGAATAGTGAGTATTTTACGACCAAGAATAGTAAATAAGTCTTGTTATTTCTATAATTTGGTGCTTACATCACTAGAGATGTCAGGAATAGTGGGTTTTAATTATAATGTATTTATATGGTGAATTAATGTATTTTACTATTCACCAAATATTCAAGTATCTCAGAAAAATCCCAAAATTTAACCCCAACCATTTTTCGATGTGTAGAATCTAAAAATGAATTCCATTTTTCAAAAATAATTTTCAAAATAATACTTATTTAATATTGAATTAAAATCACAATGTACATAAAAAAATAATTTTTAAAATTAAATTTTATTTTATAGTGCTTTTAAAAATTACGTAAGGTCTTATAAAATTATCCAAAAACTATAAGACATCGATTTTATAATTAATTAATATCTTTTAAGATAGTACATTTTCTATTAAATTAATTAATTAATTAAAATTAATAATTTATGACTTATAAAATACCAAAATGTTTCTTAAGGTTGAATTGTCACTTTCTAAGATGTCTAAATTTTATTTAATTATTCATGGGTAAGGTTAACATTGTGTTGGATGATTTACTATTAGTAAGGTTAATATTAATATTCACAAGGGTAGGTTACTATTCACAAGGGTACATTACTATTCACCAAAAATTATTTTTGTTTTACTAGACTCCAAAAACCATCTTGAAAAAAACTGTGTATCTCAGATTTTAAAAATTCGAAACGCAGTAGTGAAAAAAATATGATTAAAGGTCACTTATCACATAGTAGTTCATTGTGTTTTGTATTAATGTTATTTTATGACATAATTATAAGAAGGGAATTTCTGTTGAAAAACTTTGGGTTTTTATATTCTTTCCCCCTTAATAAATTTCTCCTATGAAATTTTACATTACCCAAAAAGGTGAGGGTACTTCTCCTTCATTGCCTCTTATGGTTCCCAAGTTGCTTCCTTGAACTTATGGTTCCTACACAAAACATTGAAAATATGGGTTGCCTTGTTGTGCAGAACCTTATCTCTTTGATCCACAATCTTTACTGTCTTCTCCTCATAAGAGAGATCATCTTCCAGCGGCACCACCTCTGAGTTTAATACATGTGAGGGGTCTGGTATGTACATCCTCAGTAGTGATACATGAAACACTTCATGAACTTGATCCATATTTGGTGGAAGGGAAAGACTATTGGCCACAGTTCTTATGTGGTCAAGTATCTCAAAAGGGCCAATATACCTTGGACTTTGCTTCCCTTTCTTCCTGAATCTCATGACTCTCCTCCATGGAGATATTCGAAGGAAGACATTATCTCCAATGTCGAACTCCAACTCCCTTCGACGGTTGTCACCATAGCTTTTTTGCCGACTTTGAGCATCATTAATGTGTTTCTGGATGACTTGAACCATCTCTATCATCTTTTTAAAAAGATCAGGTCCAAGTAGATTTCTTTCTCAAACTTCATCCCAACCGGTTGAAGTTCTACATCACTTTCCATAAAGAGCTTCATACGGAGCCATCTGAATACTCGAGTGGAATCTATTGTTGTATGAGAACTCAACTAATGGGAGATGTTGATCCCATCCACCTTTGAATTTTAGATAGTAGGATCTTAGCATATCTTCAAGAGTCTAAATAATTATTTTAGACTGGCCATCAGTTTGGGGGTGATAGGCAGTGTTGAAATTTAATTCAGTACTGAAAGAATGTTAAAGGCTCCTCCAAAATTTAGATGTGAACCTTGGATCATGGTCAGAGACAATTGAGAGTGTAACACCGTGCAGTCTCACCACTTCTTTCACATATATCTTTGCATGTTTTTCAAGTAAGAGATCTTCCCGAATAGCGATAAAATGTGAATTCTTAGTGAGTCGATAAACCACAACCCATATTGCATTATTTCCCTTCGACGTCTTCAGGAGACCCATGACAAAGTCAATGGTAACATTTTCCCATTTCCATGTGGGCATAGGAAATGGCTACATCATGCCTTTGGACTTTTGTTGCTCAGCTTTAACATGATGACATACCAAGCACCTTGATATATATTTTGAAATCTCCTTCTTTATGTTATCCCACCAGATGTGTTCTCGTAGATCATGGTACATCTTGGTACTCACAAGATGGATAGATAATGTTGAGCTATGTGAATTGTCCAATAGCTCCTTCTTTTTCCCAGGAAATGAAGGCACACAAAGCCACGTTCCAAACTGAATCACACCATCACCATCGATATGGAACTCTGGAAGCTTCCCTTCCTTTACTGCATTCAACCTCTTTTTTATCTCCACATCATCCCTTTGTGCTTCCTTAATCTTCTCTTGGATGGATGTTTGTGCAATCATTTGGGCAAGGTAGGATGTATCCCCTACCCTTATAATTTCCAAATCCATTCTTTTTATATCTAGGAAGATAGGGTCTTTCTCAATCCGCAACATGGATAGAGTAGCTGGTTCTTTTCTACTTAGAGCATCAGCTACCTCGTTCACCTTTCTAGGGTGATAGTGAATGGAGAAATCATAATCCTTGATTATCTCTAAACATCTCCTTTGACGCATGTTGAGATACTTTTGTGTGAATATATACTTTAGGCTCTCGTGGTTGGTGTATATGTCTCACTCCTCATCATAAAGGTATTGCCGCCAGATTTTCAAGGAAAAAAGATTGGATTCTAGCTCTAGATCATGCATCAGGTAGTTCTACTCATGGATCTTCAACTTTCGCGAGGCATAGGCTATCACATTGTCATTTTTCATGAGTACACAACTGAATCCTTTCTTTGAAGCATCACTATATATCACAAAACATTCTCCACTTTGCGGTAGTGTGAGTACAGGTGCAGTGATCAGCCTTCTCATTAGCTCCTTGAAGCTTACTTCACATTATTCTATCCAGACATACTTTACCTCATTCCTTATTAACTAAGTTTTTGGTCTTGACAATCATGAGATGTTTCTCACAAAAAGTTTCTAGTACTCACCTAATCCAAGAATACTATGGATTTCTATGACCCTTGAAGGCCTGGACCATTCTTCAACCGCCTTTGTTTTTGAAGGATCCACATAAATTCCCTCACTTGTGATCACATGTCCTAAGAACATGACATGATTCATCCAAAAGTCACACTTACTGAAATTAGTGTAAAACTTCTCCTTTCTCAATTCCTCCAACACAAGTCTTATATATTCTTCATGTTCCTCATTTCTCTTGGAGTAGATGAGAATATCATCGATAACCACTACCACAAATTTTTCGAGGTAATGTCTAAAGACTCTATTCATCTAATCCATGAAAATTGCAGGGGCATTACTATGTCTGAAGGGCATCACCAAAAACTCATAGTGCTCATACCTTGTTCGGAAGGAGGACTTCTGAATATCTTCCTTCTTCACCATTACTTGATGATATCCAGAATGAAGATTCACCTTTGAGAAGTATTGAGCACCTTTTAACTGATTGAAAAAGTCTTCAATCCTTGGGAGGGGATACTTTTTCTTTATGGTGATCTTGTTGAGTTCTCGATAATCGATGCACAGCCACATTGTTCCATCCTTCTTCTACAAAAAGAGAACCGGTGCACCCCAATGTGATGCACTAGGGTGTATGAACCCTTTGTCTAGATGCTCTTGCAGCTTTTTATTTAACTCCTCCAATTCGATAGGAGCCATCCTATAGGGACACTTTGAGATAGGAGTAGCTCTAGGTATGGGTTCAATTTATAAATCTACCTCACGATCCGGGGGAATTCCGGGTAACTCTTAGGGAAATACATCATTGTATTCCCTCGCCATGGGCATTTCCTCAAGGTTGGAACTTTCCTTCGACTCAGCCATTTGGGAAAAGTATGCTTCTTCATAGGGAATCAACACCCACACAATTGAAGGATTTTTCAATGGAGATTCATGATATTCCATTAATTTTTAAAGGAGCATGGGATGGTTTGGAATATGAAAAGATATTTCCTTTTCCTGATATTTGATATGTGCTCTATATAACGAGAGCCAATCCATTCCCACTATAGCATCGAATTCCACCAAAGAAAGTATTATGAGATTTTTCGGAATAATCTTCCCACATACACCAAAAAGAGGAGAGTTAAACACTTGGGTTGAAATGATTCCACCACCTGGGGTTTTTACAGATATCCCTACTTCAAGGATTCGTGGCTTCGATTCTATTGTTCTAGAAAACTTGCAAGATATAAATGAATTCGTAGAACAAGAATAAAATAAGAATTTTTTGCCATTGTTGAGTGAATAGGAAGCATACCTTTTATGACTTCATTATCATGATCCACCTACATAGTAGTGATGGTATAAGCCATACCTTGTTCCTTTGGAATTGGTGGCTGCTGATGCTGATTACCCTCGAGAACTTGAGGTTTAGTTCATTGTTTTTCACCTTTCCCAATCTCCCTACAGTTTTAGCATTGAACCGTGAGAGGTTCTCTCCTTTCATCAGCTACATTCCCCTTCCTTTTAGTGTCTTTTCGACACTCTTGAGAATGGTTTCATTCTTTCCCACACTTTAAGCACTTCCCTGTCCCTTTCAGGTAGTTCCCATGGTGCAACTTCCCACATTTTTGTCATGTGGGTCGTTGAGTTTTCTTCCCACCTTTATCATTAGATCCACCAGCTTGAAACTCCATTTTTCTTTTCTTATCACCATAGCCATGAGACTAATCTCTAAAATCCATCTACACTTTGAGGGAACATCGAACAACTTCTTCATAACTCCCAAAGTCTCTAATTGCAAGAGCCTTTCAAAGTTGTGGTTTTAATACACTAAAGAATCTATCAACATTATTGTCATTGTTGATAACACAACCCCAAAACTACCTTGCAAGCCTTGTGAAATTATCTTAATAGGTTGTGACAAATTCTATGTTTTTCATGAGCTCTATTAATTCTCTCTCTGTCTTCGTTCGAATAGTTCGTGGCATGTACTTATTAAGAAACATTATCTTAAAGTCTTCCCATTCCATCTCTTCAATTTAATCCCTTGGCTTGGTGTTCTTAATCAAATCCCACCATTGATTAGCTTCTCCATCTAGATGATAAATGGCTAGGGTCACCTTCTAAATCTCAGAACAGTGAAGAACAGAAAAAATCTTATCCATGGAGTTGACCCACTATTCTGCAACTAGTGGATCGGAAGATCCACTAAACGTCAGTGGTCATTGCCACATAAAACATTTGATAGCCAGTTGCTCCCTCTTTGGTGAAGGAGGATGTTCCCCATTATTATGGGGAATTTTAATATCCTGAGATAATTGGGTAATAATTTCCGTGAAGTTTTGAACTCCACCTCCCAAATCATTGGGTATTTCATTTGGGCAATCATTGCATCAACCCTCGCATGAGTTGTTGGCCTGATTTCTCCTGGTTCCCACGATTTTTTAAAATATAAAAGGGTTAGAACAAAACATAAGTAAGAATGTCATGAATAATGTATTAATTTAAAAAAATTATAACAAAAACATAACATACGGTATCTATATGTAAATATTCTTGTGTGCATATTTGTACTTGGTCTCATGTTATAGGTTTCCCCTAGGGTTCACTAATCCGAATTCCCAAATTAACTAATCCTTCACTCCGATACCAAATATAGCGACCCAGTATTTTCCTAAATTAATATTACATAATTTTAAAGATAAACAACATAGTAGTATTACACATATAGGATCCAAAAGTTTAGGGTATTGGGAAAACTAGGACCATACCTTAGAATTACAACAGTAAGAATAAACATTTATTTAATTTCTTCTTCTCTAGATTTTTATTAGCACTTTTCATATCTTTATTACATGTAGCCACCTGAATATATACATCAAAAAGGATGAGCTAGAAGCCTATTAATATTATATATAAAAACAATATAGCATGGGGTGAGCATAATCATAACATGGGAAAAAAATCATGAACTTGAGAGGAGCATAAATAAAAGACTTGAAATGTGGAAATGTATAAAAATGAAACATAATTTCTTAGGGGTTAACTACCACACATACTTGTGAAACAAGATATAATATTTTTCACATATCATCTCACATTTACTCATGAGATTCATCACTTTACACATTCCATTGGAGGGCTGTAAAATTCCGGGCGCACCCGTCACATTGAAACATTCATATTGGGCTATATAATTCCAGGCGCATCCTTCACATCATAACATTATCATCATCATTATTGAAACATAGAACACATATCAAAAATGTAAATAACTAACCCATGTAATGTAATGGGTTTCATCTCATAATATCACATTCATAAGTTTTGGTTTCCTAAAATAAAGAGGGAATAACATACATGTTACAAGAACCGTCCACTTTGAGTGAGAAGTAAAAGGGGTGTTCTTAAAAGAGGAGTTCTATTGGAAAACACTTTGTTTGACATAAAAACTAGGGAAAAATAATTATAACCCAAAAACGTAAATACAATTATGAACAAATGATCTTTAAGGAGTAACCATATCAAAAATTGAGTGAAAGAGGGAGAACCCAAAGGATGAAAATTGGGTTCGAGAATTTTCCCTTACCTACTATCTGAATGATTCCTTCTCTTTAATATACTGTATAATGACATTATATTCATTAATTAGAAATTAATTAACCTTTTATACATTAATATGGTATATTCTGGTTTCATTATGTCATTTTATGTTCCTTTATATGACTTATAGCATTTAAAAACATTGTTCGAAGATGTTTTTTTCTGGTTTTCTTGAGTGATTCACTTGTATTCTTAAATTTATGTTTGGGTAGAACATGGGTAAACATAAAGAACTGATAATACAAATTATTAATCATATTACAGGAGTTTGAATGATTTTATAATGAATCATATTATATCCATGTGGATGAATCATTATATGAGAATTAAATGATGATTGTTTCGGTTAATTTGGGTGGTTTTTCGATCACAACGAACTTGTATTAATTTATAAATTAGTAATATGTTCATAAGTCTGTTGAAAAACTATAAATAGAACATAATACATATGAAATATCATTTTTCAACCGTAAAAATGGTTTCATGTCTAGATATAAAGGTAGAAATGGAAGAAGAAAGCATGTCATTCGTGAAGGTGATAAATTAACACTTCACGAACAATGTTCTCTTTAATAAAATAAAGGGAAGAGGAAAAGGGGGTTGGATGATATTTTCATCATAAAATTTCAATATATGTATAATAATGGAGGTAAAATACCATTTGGATGAAGATAGATGGGTAGAGATCAAGAAATGAACTTGCACTTGAAATGAAAACAAAGGAGAAGAGGGAGAGAAATTACCTCTTAAATCCTCTTCTTGAGATCCTCTTAAAGGAAGCTAGGCTGGGTATTTTGATGAGACCCGCAGCTCTTGGAAATGGGGGAGGGGATATGGAAGGTTTTTGGGCAGATTTAAGTGAAGCATTGGAGCTTGAGATGTGTGAGAAAATGAGGGTGTGAAGGGTGGCTTTTATAGTGGAGGGGAGAGGGGTTTCTTTAATATAAAATTCATTAGTTTAATAATTTCCCCTAAGACAAGGAATAGTGAATATTCCATGACCAAGAATAGTAAATAAGGAATGTGAGTTCGAGATTTCGGTGCTTAGATCACTTGTGATTTCGGGAATAGTGGGTTTTAATTATAATGTATTTGTACAGTGAAATAATATATTTTACTATTCACCAAAAATTCAAGTATCTTAGAAAAATACCAAAATTTTACCACAACCATTTTTTGACATGTAGAATCCAAATATGAATTCCATTTTTCAAAAAAAATTCTAATTTTTATTTATTTAATATTGAATTAAAATCTTAATTTACATAAAAACAGTTTTTAAAATTAAAACCGATTTTATAGTGCTTTCAAAAATTACGTAAGGTCTTACAAATTTATCTAAAAACTATAAGACATTGATTTAATAATTAATGAACACATTTTAAGATAATAAATTTTCTTTTAAATTAATTAGATAATTAAAACTAATAATTTACTATAAATAAAATAACAGAACGTTTACTATGGTTGAATTTTCACTTTCTAAGATGTCTAAATTTTATTTAATTATTCATGGGTAAGGTTACTCTTTTGTGGAATGATTTACTATTCATAAGGGTCATATTACTATTCATAAGTGTAGGTTACTATTCACAAGGGTAAGTTACTATTCACTGAAAATTATTTTTGATTTATTAGACTCCAAAAAGCATATTTAACACAACCGTGTATGTCAGACTTTCAAAATTACAAACACAATAGTGACTAACTTATGTTTAAAAGTCACTTATCACTTAGTAGTTCTTGGTGTTGTGTATTCATTTTATTTTATGATATATTTATAAGAATGGAATTTCCATTTAAAAACATTATGTCGTTATAAGGAGAACCTCATATTGGTTGGACTATATGTGAGGATGAGATCATATGAGTACATGGTCATGTGTGCATCTCTGCAAACATGTGCAAGGAGATGATATATGATTTTAATGATTCAGTTTAGGCACTACATCTTTGTGTAAACAAGATGTATCGAGATATAAATCATCAGTATTGTTTTTCAATCATGAAAATATATGTGGCTAGTTTTTTCATGCGGTGTTCCTCCTGTCAGCAGGTGAAGACAGAACAATAGTGACTGGATAGACTTTTACAGAAGCTATCCACTCAAAAGTAGAAGTGGAATGAATTTGTGATAGATTCTGTGACTATTTTACCGAGGCCTCATCAAGGTAATGATGTTGTATAGGTTGTTTTCGATAGACTCACAAATGATTTATATTTCATACTGATCAAGGAAATATTTAGTGTTGATGTGGTTGTGAGTTTCTTCATCCATGTTATTGTATGAAATCATGGGGAGATGCATATTATTGTTTTAGATAGGGATGCCCATTTTACCTCTGTATTATGGTAAGGGATATAGATGGAGTCGAGTATAATGGTGATTTTGATCATGATATACCATCCATAGACATATGTCCTGTTCGAGCACATGATTTATGTGCTTGAGGACATGTTGCGAGCATGATTTCTAGATTTTAGGGGTTCATTGGAGAGGAATATACCCCTGATTGAATTTTCATACAATAATATCTTCTAGGATACTCTTTATATGATTAAATATGAGGATTTTATGGTGTTCCAAGATGACCATCCTTGTTTTGGCTTGACGTAGGGGAGGAATCAAGGTTGAGACCTCAACTTTTTCAGGAGACTACAGAGTAGGTGTAGTTGATTTGAATGTCGACGACTAATGCATAGTCTCATCAGAAGATATAAGCTTATTGTGTAACACCCCAAGTTTTTCTAAAAATAAATAGAAATGCATGGAACTTTGTTTTAAGTAGTTGTTTTTAACTATCCCTTAAAACATACTTTTTCCACTTCTATGTTTTGAATTTCAAGAAACTGTCATCTGCAATTGTGTTCAGTATGTTATTTGGAGTCTACTAAATCCAACATGTTTTTTTGGGTGAATTGTATCATTCCCTTATGAATAGTAATATGAATCGTAATATGACCCTAATGAATAGTTATTTTTATTGTTATTTTATTTTCATAAGACTTCAATATAATAACATCTGAGTTAATTTTTCATCATGATATAGAAGTTGTTTTAGAATTAGAGTTGTTAATTTTTGAAATAATATTTTTTTATGTAAAAATTAAATTAATAATATTTAAAAATTTATTTTCAAAAAATGGGATTCATTTTTGAATTCTACATGTTGATAAATGGTTGGGGTAAATTATTCTAGTTTTTCAAAAATTCTTTAATTTTCAGTGAATAGTGAAATACGATAAAATACCGTATAATCAAATTATCATAAAAATACACTATTTATAACATAATAAGTGATGCAAGGACACTTGGTTTGAACTAACATGCCATTATTAATATTTTAGGTCACATGAACTATGAATATTCATAATCTTGTGCAAAAATATTATAATAATGATTAAAATAATGAAAAATACCCCCTCTCCTCCACTATAAATACCACCCTCAATCCCCACTTCTTCCAACACCTCTAAAGAATTGATTCATGCCAATGTTCTGCCAAATACTCCTCCCAAGTCTCTTCACCACATCATAAAGCAACTGGTCTCACCAAAATACCACAATTAAATCCCTTAAGAAGGATCTCAAGGAGAAGAGATCAAGAGGTAAGCATCCTCTTTTATTTTATTTATTTTCATTCATTTTATGTTATTATCTTCCTATCCCTTTGAATAATGTTAGTATATTTCATTCCATATCCCCCCTAACTTTCCAAATTATGTATGAGTTATGATATATTCCCTTTACCTCATTAAAATATTTTTTATGAAATTTTAAGAGACGCTGTTATGCTGCCAAATTTTCATGAGAATTTTCTCATGTTTTCTTTTATTTCATGATTCATTTTTCTTATTTCCCTACCACCTATTATCCAATAGGCATGAAGTCTCTATAATCATTTATATTCTGTATTTTCTCATGTTCATGTAAAATTTATCATCATTCTTCTCCTCCTCCCCCAATTATTTAAGGAATTAAAACATTGTCTGTGATGTGTCGAATTACCGACATCACGGACGATGTGATTTCAGTTTTCATTTAGTATTTCAAGTATGGTCATGAAAACAATTTTATGGTTGAACCAGGTTATAATATATGTATTATGTCTCATCCTTGGTTCTGGAATTCATTTTTACTCGTGTTTTTAATTTATAAAACGAAATGAGGACGTTTTTATCAAAGAACCACTAAAATGATCTAAACGAACATCATTAATGTTTTAAATTATGAATAATCATCATGTAATAATTAAAAATTAAAAATTGTATAATTTATGTAACTGGATATATTTAAATACTAATCCATTCCAATTCTGGAGTTTCACTTCCAATCGACAAGAATGTCCACCATGAACCAATCATATAAATCAAGTAAGGTACTCTGCCAAAAACAGTGCAAGGAACAAAATACTAACAATTAAAGGGTGAAATGATGATATTAATTGATAATATAATATGTTATAAACATGAAAATGTTTCTGTAAAATACTAATAACACACTTTTAGTAATTATATCGGATGTTTAAACAATTCTAAAGTAAGACAAACCGAAGGTAAGGGAATTCTTAACCCGATTTCCATTCTTTGGGTTAACCTTCTGCTTCATTATTTATGTGATATTTAAATTGTTTGTGAGATGGGTACTATTTATATTATGTTTTATTATGTTAATTTACAGTATATATACATAATCCATTCACTCAATTTAGTCTCTCTTCAATTGAAGAATATTTATAAGGGGATTTTCATTAAAAATCCTCTTTTAAAATATTGTTTTACAAAACTCAAAAGTAATTTCTTTATGCTATTATTCATGTTGTAAGGTTATGTTTTGGTTCTTGGGAATTGTTTATGAAAAATTTTGGGACCTATATTTCCCTCCAATTCATTGGGTATGAGTAATTTTTAGGTAAGATGTATGGTTAATCCAAGTGTAACTACGTTGGTTACACAATGTAAGGTATCCGTGAGGGTTACAAATTATAAGGTAGCCAATAATGGTTACAATATTAAGTAAGTAATGCCCCAAGATACCTCTATGATTATATTTATTTTATGATGTTTTGTGTGGATCTTTTTTAAATTTCATGTTAAATAATGTAGGTATATATGGGTGACAAGAATTTCTTTTGAAAATGGTTTCATACGTTACGAGTATTCATGGACTAATGTGATTCATCCTTATTTTTCATCCCTTACTGAGATATTTTTCTCGCACCATGTTTTAAAATGATTTTCACAAGTTAATGGATGTGTAAGGCAAGGAAGGAAGCCATGTTAAATGTTTAATAATTGTCAAGGTGTGTTTTTTTAAGTATTAATGTTTTATATTTTGAAAAAAATGTAAACTATTTTTATGGTATTAACTCTGTAATAATGTGTAATGTTATGAATGTATTGACCTAATTCTCTAAAGCTACAAACTTGAAAAGATCCTCAATTTAAAAAGGAAGTGTTTTTTTGACTAAATTCAAGTTTATGTATGTAATAAGGCAGGGTCCATATAGTTTGTATCAGAGGATGGTTTAGATAACTTTAGGGGTTAGTGTGATGTTAATAGAATACCATAAATGATTTTCACTCTATGTCTAATTTGAAATGTTTTAGCATTTAAAGATTACCATTTTGCTTCATCTAAGATATGTTTTTTCAGAATGGTTGTACGCAGAAGGAACGAGGATGCTGACGAGGAAAGGCGTTGATAGAATGAAATCCTTCCGGAGCTATATCCAGGAATGGTAGGGATGGGAACCAAGCAGTTTGTGACAGTAATGACACAACTATAGCAGGAAATAAATGGTGGTGTCATCCATGCAAGAGAAAAAATAGAGGTACCACAACAGAACAGGACAGTTGTGGAACATTTTATGATGCAACAACCTCCTACATTCAATGGATCTTCTGACCCACTAGCAGCTGAAGGATAGATCAAAGACCTTGAAAAGATATTCTATGTTATGGGATGTTTAGACAAACAAAAGTTAAGTCTTTCAATTTATCATTTTTAAGGTGAAGATGATCAGTGCTTGTCAATGGTAAGGAATATCAGGGGTAGAGAGGATTTTTATTCCATAGGGTGGAATTAATTTAAATGTCGTTTCCTTGAAAAATATTTGCCTAAGGTGGTGAGTCTTAAAATGGAGAAGAAATTCCTTGAATTTAAACAGAAGGAGGAAGATTCGGTGGCTGTGTATGAAGAAAACTGCATCCAACTGGAGAGGTATGCTCCAAATCATATTATGGATCTTGATAGACAAATCAGCCGCTTTTACTCAGGACTAAAGCCAATGTATCGAAGGGCGTTGGCCTCCCGTGAATTCAAAAATTATGAGAAACTTTTCTGATATTCTAAGAGAGCAGAGATGGAGATTTTTTATGTTCTCGTGCATTTCAGAAACAAAGAGAAGGATAGGTACATCTGGAAAGCAATGGGTAAGAATCAATCAAAGAAATCTGATGGTAAGAAAATCCAATTTCCAGTTTCTGAAAAGTTTGGTAAGAAGAACCCTAGAGAATGTCTTGGAAAAACTGGGAAGTGTTTTAAATGTGGTGTGTTGGGACATATATCCCAAGATTGAAATGAAAATGACCCTAGGAATAATCATGATAAGCATACTATAAGGTGATTTAAATGTGGTGAAATGGGTCATTATGCAAATGCCTATCCAAAGAGAGATTTGAATGATGAAAAAAGCCAGACTACAAACATAAAGGTGTAGTGAGATCCATTGTGACTACGTCAGCAGATGTCAGGCAATCTAATGTAGTTGTGTCAGGTACATTGTTTGTTTACATAGATTTTTCTAAAGTATTTTTTGATATAAGGTCTACACATTCCTTCATCTCTGAGATATTTTCGGGTAAATTGGAAATATCACCTCAAAAATGAGACCTGAACGTTTTGTTAAAACACAATGGGAAATGTTATAGCAAAGTGGAATTATAAGAATATTTATATTGTGGTCTTTGGAAATGATTTTCCTGCAAAACATGATGTTTTACCCCTAGTCATGTTTGATGTTATTCTGGGGATGGATTGGATTTCTAATTATTATTCTAAGATTAACTATAGAGCTAAGGATGTTTTTTTCAGAAAGATTTTCAGTTTGTATACAAGAATGAACCCATACAATTGATAACATATCAGGAATATGAAAAACTATTGGAAGATGGAAATGAAAGTTATCTTGATCATATTTTTGAAAACAAGGGAACTATTTAAATTAATGATGTGCCAGTGATAAATGAATAACTTGATGTTTTTTCTGATGAGTTAACTGGTGTCATACCTGATCGAGATGTTGAATTCCCAATTTACTTAGTTCTTGATGCTAATCCAATTTCCAAACCCCCTTATCGTATGGTTCCAATAGAACTTCTTGAATTGAAAAATTAGTTGCAAGATTTTCTTTACAAGGGCTTCATTCATCCTATAACATCACCAAGGAGAGCCCATGTTTTGTTTGTTAAAAAGAAAGATAGTTCCCTAAGACTTTGCATTGATTAAGGAGCTTTGAATATCATCACTATTAAAAACAAGTATCCTTTACCTCATATAGATGCCTTGTTTGATCAGATCCCGGGAGCTCAGTACTTTTCCAAGATTGACTAAAAATTTGGATACCATCAGCTGAAGGTGAAGGAGGATGACATCCTAAAAACAGCCTTTCATACTATATATGGGAATTATGACTTTTTTGTTATGTCGTTTGTATTAACTAATGCTCTGGCTATATTAATGAATCTTATTAATATATTTTTTCATGTATTCTTGTATAAGTTTGTGGTTGTATTTATTGATGACATTCATGTATTTTCTAAAAATAAATAGGAGCATGAAAAACATATAAGGGTTGTTTTACAAACCTTAAAAGAAAAGAAACTATATGGAAAGTTCAAAAAGTATGATTTTTGGTTGCAACAAATTACTTTCCTTGGACACATTATAAATAAGGATGGAATAATAGTTAATCCCACCAAAACCAAAGTAGTTGATGAATGGATGAGACCCACAAATGGTAAAAAGATTTGTAGTTTTTTTGGGTTGGTAGGTTATTACAGACAGTTTATTAAGAACTTTGAATGGTTATCTAGCCTGATAACTATGTAAACATGGAAAGGGGTTTAATTTGTTTTGACAGAGGAATGTGATGTTTGTTTTCAAAAACTGAAGAAGAGATTGGTGAATGCTCCAGTTTTGGCCTTACCTTCCTGAAATGGTGAGTTTTTAATCTATAGTGATGCTTTTTTGAAGGGACATTGTTGTGTTTTGATGCCGAATGATCAGGTAATTGCCTATTCTTCGAGACAACTTAAACCTCAAGAGATAAGTTATCCAACAAATGATTTGGAATTAGCATCTGTGGTTTTTTCTTGAAAATTTTTGAGTCATAATCTATATTGAACCAAATGCCAAATATATACCGAGCATAAATGTTTAAAGTATATATTCACTCAGAATGAATTAAACATGAGGAAGAGAAGATGGATTGAACTGATAAAAGATTATGATTGCACAATTAGTTACATCCTGGAAAAGGAAACAAAGGGGCGGATGCCTTAAGTCCTAAACATCATTCATCATTAACCATGTTACGTTTGTAACATGATCCTTTGATTAATGATTTGATGAATTTTGGCATAGAAGTTGTTGGTGTAGGGCATACCGCTGTTTTCTTTCAGGTTTCAGTGCAGTATTCATTGTCAAACAGAATAAAGCAAGCATAGAAGGAAGACCGTGAGCTACAGAAAAATGTATAATTGGTTAAAAAGTGTAGGTTTCCATAATTTAACCTTGACAAAGATTGTGTTTTATGATTTTTAAAATGTTTGTGTGTGCCTAGTGATTCTCAGTTGTAGAACTATTTTTTGTGAGAAGCTCATAGTTCTCCATTTTCTGTTAATCCTCGTAGTACTAAGATGTACATAGACCTTCAATAGTATTATTGGTGGGATGGAATGAAAATAGATATTGCTAATTTTACCGTGAAATGTTTGAAGGGTCTACATGTTAAACCAGAGAGGCAGTTACCAAAGGGAATGTTTGCGCCTTTTGTATAGCCAGAGTGAAAATGGTAGAATGTATCCATGGACATTTTTGTGGGACTACCAAAGAATTATTGAGGTAACAATGCAATTTGGGTTTTTTTTTGAATAGCTAACAAAGTCTGCACATTTTATTTATATTCGAGATACAATAAATTTGGATCAACTTTCTTTATTTTACCTCAAGGATATTGTAAGGTTACATGGAGTTCCACTTTCCATTGTATCTGATCGAGATCCCAGGATCACTTCTATCTTTTGGAAGGGACGTCAGAAGTCGTTGGGAATAGAGTTAAATTCATTACATATTTTCAACCTCAATCAGAAGGGCAGTCAGAACGAATGATTAAAACTTTGGACGATATGCTTCTATCTTGTTTAGTGGAATAACAGGGATGTTGGGATCATCATCTTTCAGTAGTTTAGTTTTCTTATAATAATAATTTTAATTCTAGTATTCAGATGGAAAAATTTGACGCCTTGTATAGAACGGGGTGTCAGAATCCAGCGTTTTGGGATGATTTCAGTGAATGAAAGTTGATGGGGCCATAATTAATTGATGAAGTGGCTGAGAAAGTGAGGATGATCCAGCAACACATGAGGATAGCTCAGAGAAGGCAGAAATGTTATGCAGATAAAATAAGGAAAGACTTATATTTTGAGGTAGGTGGCCATGTTTTCCTTAAAATATCTTCTTTGAAAGGTGTGAGGATATTCGATAAGAAATGTATGTCAAGTCCACGGTTCATCAGTCCTCTTGAAATCATGGACAAATTTGGAACAGTTGCATACCGTGTAGCTTTGCCTCTAATCTGGTCTTAGGTACACAATGTTTTTCATGTTTGGATGTTGAAAATGTATGTTCCAGATTCATCACATGTCCTGATCACAGAAGCATTTTAGTTGGAAGAGAACCTATCTTATGATGAGAAACCAGTTCAGATTCTAGATTGATGGGAACAGGTATTGTGTAATAAGGTAATCCACTAGGTAAAGGTTTTGTGCAGAAACCACATGGTTGAAGAAGAAACATGGGAGTCTGAAAATGGTAGGAGGGAAAAGTACCCTTATTTTTTTAATAAGTAAATAAAATTGCGAGGGTGAAATTTCAAAAATGTCGGGATAATGTAACACCCCACGTTTTTATAAAAATAAAAGAGAAAATAATGAAACTTTGTTTTAAGAAGATATTTTTAATTATCTTTTAAAACATACATTTTCCACTTCTATGTTTTTGAATTTCAAGAAACTGTCATCTACAATTGTGTTCAGTATATTATTTGGAGTCTATTGGAATGAACTTGTTTTTTGGTGAATAGTAACATACCTTTATGAATATTAATGTCACCCTAATGAATAGTGAATTTTATTATTATTTTATTTTCATAAGGCTTTAGATAATAACATCTGGGTTAATTTTATATCGTGAAATAAAAGTTGTTTTAGAATTAGAGTTGTTAATTTTTGAATTAAGAATGATTTTATTTGAAAATTAAATTAATAATATTTATAAATTTATATTCAAAAAATGGACTTCATTTTTGAATTTTACACGTCAATAAATAGTTAGGGTAAATTTTTGGGATTTTTCTGAAATTCATTAATTTTCGGCGAGTAGTGAAATACAATAAAATACCGTAGAATAAAATTATCAGTAAAATACACTATTTATGACATCATAAGTGATTCAAGGCCACATGTATTGAAATCACATGCCATTATTACTATTTTAGGTCACATGAACTAAGACTATTCAAAAGCGTGGGAAAAAAATATTATAATAATGATTAAAATAATGAAAAATACCCCCTCTCCTCCACTATAAATACCACCCTCATCCTTTCCTCTTCCCACACATCTCATGCCTTGAGCCATGCCTATGTTCTACCCAATACTCCTCCAAAGGCTCTTCTCCACGTCCTTGTGCTGCTATTCTAACCAAAAGACCAAAACCAAATCCCTTAAAAGGGATCTCCAGGAGAAGAGATCAAGAGGTAAACATCCTCTTTTATTTTCTTTCTTTTCTTTCATTTTATGTTATTATCTTGATTTCCCTTTGGATTATGTTGGGATATTTCATTACATATATTACATTAATGTACAAATTATGTATTAGTGATGAGATATTTCCTTTCTATCATCAAACTATTTTTTTATGAAATTTTAAGAGATGTCGTTAGGTTGTCGAATTTTTTTTAGAATTTTCTCATGTTTTATTTTATTTCATGATTCCTTTTTCTTCTGTTGTCGCCCCCTCTTATCCAAGAGGCATGAAATCTCTAGAAAATTATATATTCAATTTTTTTCATGATCATGGAATATTCATAATTATTCTTCTCCTCCACTCCCACATATTCAAGTAATTAAAACATTGTCGGTGATGTATTGAACTACGGACATCGTGGGCGATGTGATTTCAATTTTCATTAAATATGTCATGTCTGGTAATGAAACAATTTTTATGGTTGAAAAGGGTTATAATATATGTATTATGTCTCATCCTTGGTTTTGGAATTCGTTTGTACTCATGGTATTAATTTATAAAATGAAATTATGTCATTTTTATCAAAGAACCACTAAAATGATCTAAAAAAACATAATTATTATTCTAACAAATGAATCATCCTAATGTAAGAATTAGAAATGATAAATTGAATAATTTATATTACTTGATATATGTAAATAATACTATATTATAATTTTTTAGTTTCACTTCCAATCAACAAGAATTTCCACCACGAACCAATCATAGAAATCATGTTGGGAACTCACCCAAAAACAATGCAATGAGGAAAATACTAACAATTAATGGGTGAAATGATGATATTAAATGATAATATAAGATGTTATAAACAATATAATTTTTCTTTAAAATACTAATAACACTCTTTTAACAATTATACAAAAATTTAAAACAAGTTTTGTGTAAGAAAAACCCGAGGTAAGGGAATTCTTAACCCGATTTCCATTCATTGGGTTAACATTGTGCTTCATTATTTAGGTGAAATTTAAATTGTTTTTCTGATGTTTTATAGTTCTATTATGTTTTATTATGTTTATTTATAGTATATATACATACTAAATTCAACTTATTATGTCTTTCATCAATTGAAAAATATTTATAAGGGGCCTTTCATTAAAAATCCTCTTTTAAAATTTTGTTTTACAAAATTCAAAAGTAATTTCTTTGTGATATTATTCATGTTGTGTTTTTATGATTTGGTTCTTGGACATTGTTTATGATGAAGGGTAGGATCTATAAATCCCTCAAATTCATTGGGTATGAGTAATTTTGAGGTTCTCTATATGGTTACTCCAAGTGTAACTGCGATGGTTATACATAGTAAGGTAGTCGTGATGGTTACAAATTATCAGGTAGCAAAAAATTGTTATAAGATTATGTAATTAATTCCCCAAGATACGTATATGATTATATTTATGTTCTCATGTTTTGTGTAGAACTTGTGTAAATCTTATTTTACACAAATTAGGTATATATGGGTGATAAGAATGCATTTTGAAATTGTTTTGATACGTTACGTGTATTCATGGACTAATGTGCTCATTCCTTATTTTTCATCCCTTACTGATATTTTCTGCTCATCCCAAGTTTTTAATTGATTTTCAAAGGTTAATGGATGTGTAAGACAAGGAATGAAGCCATGTTAAATATTGAAGAATTATCAAGGAGTGCTGTTTTAGGTTTTATTGTTTTATATTTTGAAAAAAATGGAAACTGTTTTTTTGGTATTCACTCTGTAATAATGTGTAATGTTATGAATATATTGTTCTAATTCTCTAAATCTATAAACACGAAAAGATCCTAAATGTAAAAGGAAGTGTTTTCTTGACTAAATTCATGTTTATGTATGTAATAAAGTAGGGTCCTTATAGATTTTCATATAAAAATTCTAGTGTTTGAGGTTGTATATAAGGTTTTTCATCTTATTTCACTATGTTTGGGATATAAGAGTATCAAAAGATAATGAAATAATTCACCGTGTTATGTTGGGGTGTTTGTTATCCATGAGAGAGTGGGTCCAGTTGCCTATAAGTGTTAGTTAAATCAGAGGTATCAGGCTCTGAAGGATGTCTTCATTATTTCTTATCTTTGAAAATATTATTCAGAACCATATCATGCTTTTCATATTTAGGATGTTGAGTTATAAGAAGATTCATTATTTGGGGAGGATCCTATACATATTGTGGATCATATCATGACGGTTCTATGATGTTAGTTTGTTCCTTTACTACGAATTCTTTGGAAACAAGTTCGATTTTAGGATGATACCTAGGAGAGGGGGGCTGATATATAACTGCAGAGCGAGACTTGTTCTCTGATCATCCTTCTAAACATTTTGAAGGGAAATTCGATGATGAATTTATTTTAGGGGGAAGACTGTAAGAACTCAGTTATTCATTCAGTTATATATCTCTTGTATTCTATCAATTTTTTAGTAAATTTATTTAATATGTACTAATGTAGATGGTCGTTGGTGTCATAGAGGGTTGGGGTGTATGGGGATCATTTGGGATCTGTAATACATATTTTGGGATATTTTTGGCCCATAGCATGGTTAGTAATAATCGTGCGGGTAAGGACACAAGGTTATTATAATCAATTTGAGGCTGGACAATGGGGCTCTCCAAGATGCACAATTTTAGTATACCTTAACAGTAGAGGAAGACAGTCATGTTTCCAGTTCAGTAGTTTTTTAGAACATAAAAATTGATATTACAAGGGTTTTTATATGGTTAGTAAACTGTATAGGTAAACCGTTTAGGGGCCCATTTTCCTACAAGAAACTATTCCTAGTTTCCGTACTGTGTGAAAAATTGTACGGGTAAACCGTACACCCCTATAATTTTAATTATTCTAATTATTTTAATTGAATTAAAAATTATTTTTAAACCTAAAATTATGTTCTATATCCCACACATAATAGGGGTCCCCTTGAGAGCTCTCACCATTGGTTAAACTGGGATTTTATATCCCTACTATTTACATACTTCGATTTAAGCATGGTTTATCTCCTCGGATCTGTGATGGTAAGGTCGTAATTTCTATTTAGTAAGTCATAATTCTTCTAGGAATCAGTTGTGTTATAATGATTTAGGCACAAATTCCCTAATTTCTCTTTCTTCATCCATTATTCATATTTCTTCCAATTTGAGTTGAATAAGAGCCTAATACTAGAAAATATATATAGCACGAACCTAAGGTAGGTGGTCACATGCCTTTAACATAGAATTGAGCTGTTTATATATGTTGGGGTGTTGCACTCCCAATTTAATGGTGTCACCTAAATTATATTAATATCCTTGAATCGATAGGTATTTTCTATTCAGTTAAATATGTTAACCATTCTTGTTATTGGTTTTATACCTCGAATAAACCTCCTCTTTAGGTAATGGTTATTAAAGTGGACCTTTGATGGATTTTAGTCTTGGATTTGTATGAGGAATATCCATTTACACATGTTATGGGATGTAAAAATTTGAATTAGGTTATGAACTAAATTTCAATGTAACGAATTTTAAATTTAATTAATTAAGGTAATGGGATGGATAATATTCCCATTGACCCATTTATGCCAAAGATAGATTAAGATTATTTTCCATGTCTTTACATTACGATGTGAGTTAAATAGATGTTATTCCATGGATTGGTTTAATTTTCATGAATTTCCTTCAATGTTGATTTTTATATGTGAGTTATATGATAATTACTCCATATAATAGCTTGATTGGATTGTTAGTCTTGTTATATTGAAAATGTACATGCCTGTATTTGAATGGACATTGAATGGATATCACGGACTACTACAAAAAAAAAGACTTTAACAGAACTAGAAATTACCTTTATCATTGCTTCAATAGCACTGATGATTTGAGATACGTTAAAAGCCCATGACTTTTATCAGCACTAATAAAAGGACTGAAAATGTATCATTTATCAGTTCTTTATAATACACCGCTAAAAGATTTATTTATCAGTGTTGTTGAAGAGATGATAAATTAGTTCATTATCAATGATTTTAAAAGCACTGATAAAAAAATAAATACTACAGTATATTATAACACCACAGTATAGAACCACTAATGTGTGTTGTTACAGCACATCGTTACACCAGAAGCACCATAAACACAAGAAACACACCCGATATATCAACAAATATAAGTCCAAATACATATTATAAATGAATGAAAATTTACAATATAAATACCATACAAAAATTATATTATAGACGTTTCAAGAATTATTTTATACAATTACATAAATAGAAATTATTTCATACATTCAAAAAATTCTCAACTATCAATGTTACCATAATTTTCATTAACATTATTTATGGACCATCCAACACTGCATGAGAATCTTTGAACATAACAAACCAACACGAACAATTAAATACACATGTGTAGTAAAATAATTATTATGTGAATAATAATATGAAGAAACAAATTAAACATAAATATGAAACAGTAAATTATTTATATGGACAATAATTTTACTATACAAACATCAAGATTACCTCTGTGATTGAGAATAGGTAGTTTCATTTCTCTTCAAGAAAAGAATGTAGAGGTATCTATAATAAATGTGATAAATGCATCACTTCCTAGGTGAAAATATTTTATGGGAGAAAAAAATGAATATTGGATAGAGCATCCCAAATCGAAGAAAATAAACTACCCATATAAGAAAACAATTATTTTTTGATTAATACTAAAATGAAATTAATTAAACATAAATATGAAAAAATACATTAATTCTATGGAAAATGATTTTATTGTGTAAACATCATGATTTCCACTATCATTGAGCAGAGGCAGCATCGTTTCTCTCCAATAAAATAAGTGGATGTTTCATGAACATAAGTGATAAATTCACCACTTCATGGGTGAAATGATTTTAAGGGAGAGGAAGCATTAAAATTGGATAGATCCCCACACCCCGAAAAAAATAATCCACATGTATAAGAAACTAATTATTATTTGAGTAATACTAAAAATAAATGAATTAAACATAAATATGAAACAATAAATTAATTCTATAGAAAATGGTTTTTCTGCGAAAACATAATGATTCCCTAACATAGTATAATCCAGTTACCTAGTTACCCAAGATTCACTTTTATTTTTCCAAACCAAGTTTCACATTATCATGTCACTAATACAACACACTTACAAAGACAAGTCTTTCTAAACAGTGTACAAATAGTGTGCCAACACATTCACACCCAAACACTATTTGAAAAGATATAAATTCCAAATAATTTAAAAAACATTCCTCACACTGATTATGTATGATAATAATTCATTTAAAATGTTTTATAAAATAACCCTCGGAGGCAATGCATGGCTATAGATCAATACACCCAAATTCACATGAAAATACTACTTTTAAAATCAAACTCACCACATAACTGCGTAAAATATAATTAGCAACACTTATATAATTTAATAAACCTATTAACTAATATATAGAATACATAAAATTAAAAAAAATATAGTTTACCCTACTTCTCACACAATTCCATAGAAATTTCCTTTTTTACAAATTTCAACACAAACCCGAAATCATTTTCAGAACATGTCTTCCATCCTTTAAAACAAATTAAAATTAACATTAAAAAAACATGGTACAACATGTTAAACATGAAAATATATGTCAATTTTATTAAGAACCTACTTCCCAACCTATCAATATTTATGCACCACTGAAAAAATGGTTTTCACCATTCAAACCACCCATAAAACTGTTCCATAAAACACTACACTAAAACACACACATACACAACATATCCATCTTCAATTACAAAACCCAAACCCAAAAAAAGAATGTGAGCCCCTTTGAAAACAAATTTTTCATCACTCACACCATTTAATAAACCATTTCCACATCTAAAATATCATTTACAAACAAAATATTCATTATTTAAACACTTCACAACATATACTCCAAAGCACACAAAAAGACTAACATGCTCAAAATGGTTCATTCCACATAATAAAAAATTTCAACACAAAAAAACTATAATCACCCCCAAAAAACCATTTCACTCTACTCAAAAAATTAATTGAACACTTTCATTGATTTATCACAATAAGGCTTACATAGAAACATAAAAATTTATCTTTATAAAATTTATCTTTAACACAAATTAATGTAAAATAATTTCAAAAACATGTTCTCACAACCAAAATATACTATTGAGTAAGAAAAAATGAACCAAGTGAGCAAATTAAATTATCTAAAATTGTTATGGCATGGAACCACCTACCTCTGGCGGAGAAATTGCATGAAATTGATGCGAAACCCAACCCGCATCGCAACCGCAATGATAAAATCATATTTAGGAAGATATGTTCATTAATCTAGAGCACAGGTCATTGAAAATAGTTGTGTAGTGTGATTAAAGCTTTAATTCACTGAGGAGGATTGCTGGATGCAGGTGGCTTTGGTGGAAATCATCTAATATCACGATTAGTTTGCTAATGGTTAGGTTTTTTTTAAATTGATCGAGACAGTTTTATCAACTCTTATAAATAATTGTTGATAAATAAAACTTTCATCAATGCTCTTTTAGCATTGATAAACCCAAAATTTACCAGTGCTAAAATTAGAGCACCCATAAATCATAATTTTATCAACTCTTTATTTTGTGCTGATAAATCCACATCTTTATCAGCACTTTTTCCACGCTGATAAGGATTCTTTTATCAACGCTTATTAACGAAGTGATGTAAAATGATTTATAATTATAAATATAAATAAAATAATTGTCAATATTTATAAATACATAATAAATATATATAAATATCATTATAGTAAATATATTCCTTGTTAAATACATTTATTATAATTTTATAATTTTTCATATCAAATTATTGAAATATTTATAAAAAATATTATTTACATCATTATATATATTTATATAATTATAAGTATATAACGAACAAATAAATATAAATATATATATAGTGAATTTACTACTTTTTAAGTAAATTTCTTATAAATTTAAAAATTAATTAAATTTTAAATATTGTTTATATATAATTATATAAATAGTTTTTAAAAAAATTATTTATTTATAATTATAAATATAAAATTGTATAAATATAGTGACTTTACATTTAAAAATATATTTATTTATAATTATTTTTTTACAACTATATTATTAACATTATTAATGAATACCTCTTTTTAAGAGGATGAATATCTATTAAATTGGGTAAAATTGAATAAATAAGGAATAAATACACTTTAACAATATTGAAATAATGGATAAATTTGTTGTCTATGCATTGTATATATAAATTCATTAATACATATACATAAAATCAATATAACACACATTTGATCTATTTTAATTTGAAAAATCAAATTACATTCAATTATAGGTCGAGTACTCTAAATTATAGTCAATATTTTTACTTCATTCTAATTTTTATTTATAAACCATTATTAAATAAACATATGGCTATTTAATTTAAAGATTATAATTTATTCAATATATATGTCATATTAATATACACTATGATATAACTATATATGTAATACATAAAATTTGATAACTTTAATTATCATAATTATCTAATTAAAAAATGTTTTATAATTAATAATATATAATCAATCTGTTCATTTTTATCAATAATTAATTTTTTAATAAAATTTGTAATATTTTTTTAAATAAACACATTTTTTATCACTTATTTATTTCATTATTTCATTTTACTTATATAAATATTTATCAATACTAAAAATAAAGCATTGATAAAGGATACCATATATCAATACTAAAATTAAAGTACTGAAAAAGTTTTCCCTGTATCAGTGAAAAAAATAAAGTGTTGATGAAGGGTAACCTTTATCATCACAAAAAATTACTCACTAAAAAATACCTTTATCAACACTAAAAAATGCTCATAAAGGTTTTCATTAATCAGCACTAAAAAAGATGCACTGATAAAAGGTATACTTTTTCAGCGGTCAATAAAGCACTGATAAATATGCCATTTATATGAATTTTGTTACAGAACTGATAATTACTAGCACTGTTAAAGGGGGATTTTTAATAGTGACATGAGAGTTTGGTTGAAACCATACTATGTAATGGATTTTTTAATAATGGTAATATCGTTATCATGTTATGACCACACAAGTAAATGAAAGGTTAAGCCTTAGAGGTTGTTCTTTGCTTGAGTCACCCATTTGAGGTGAGTTATATTCAATGCCTTTGGTTTTGACCATAGAAATAATAATGATTTGTTTAAATTAAATGGAATTGGTTAAATGATTTATTGGAAAGTGTGATACAAGTATTTATATTGGAATTTCAAGGATGAAAATTGTTTCATATTAACTAATATATCGTTAGTGATATGTGGATTCACATTAGAATTCCATAGACATACTTATTTCCTTGAACCTTGAGTAAGCGATGGGTGATACATGGATCCAAGTGAGGGATACCATGGATGGACGGACTGATGATACACTTATATTCCAAGTGATACATGGATTCTTATGATTATTCCATGTATATACACAAAGGGAATTGATTATTATTTCCATGGGTGATACTCAGGATCTCGTGGTGGACCACCGAGGATAGACTCGCTTATCATGGACTTTATACCTCACCATGAGTGATACCAGGTTCCATAGAGGTTCTCTAGGGATGAGATTGCAGGTTGTTGTTTGATATTTCACCTAAAGTGATACATGAATTTAAACTGATGAATTTCAAGGAAAGTCTCAGTTTCTGAATTGAATTATAAATGAGATAATTATGATGCATATCTAATCAAAAGAACATGATTGGATTTGGTATTGAGTAGGATTGTTTAGATTGAATTTAGTGGAATATGTTTTCATATTAATTACATGTGTATTTTATCCTTAATCCGGATATCAAGACTTATAAATTAAAAGTAATTAAATTTTTAAATGAATATTAACTACATTAAGGGAATGTAAATTAAAAATTGTGCATGTATTAAGTTTTCTTTTGAGTACATCTTTTCTTACTACTTTTCTTTTTTCACACTTCCTGTTGTATATATTTTTTCAAATTAATTGGAATAAAACAAGGGTGGTTGCCTATTGGGATTTGGTCTCACACCCTGTTTGGGTAGCTTTTTAAACATGAATAGATTATATGATTATAGGTGTCGATAAGGTCCAGATACCTCCTACAAGTATATGATTCACTGCTTAGAAGTAGGATACCATGGGCCCAAGCTGAGGCTTGGGATGCTACATGGATTTTTTTGTCCTTTTTTACTTTTGGGACAAGTATTTTATATGGCTATTGTGTACCTATTTGGCTATTATCTTAGAAACATGTGACATGTAACATAATCATGTGTACGATATGACAACATTAATGGATATTAATATTTTTCTTTTATTTTTTATTATTTTTCATGGTATACAGCTTCTGTTGTTGAACTGTTATTATTTATCCACTATGTTACACTCTGATAATAAGGGAATAGTCTCCCCACTGACATACATAGACCCTCATTTCTAATCGGAAACTTCTAGTGTTTTGGGAGATATTCTTGAGGATATATGGCCAACCAAATACATAGCACAATTGAGTGGCATCTAGAACTAGTATGTTCCACTATGTTATTTATAGAATAAGCTGATAATATCCATATATCCATTGGAATAAAATTAAGAATATAAAAGTTGGTTAATATGTTTGACACACACATCTCTTGGAGTAAAGTGAATCTAATGATCAATTCATGGAAGGTGTTAGGGAGAACCATATGATTAACTATCCATATGTAGTATAAAATTTATATCAGGGTATGAAAATAAAATTTTTGAGAGATATATTCATTTGGTTGGAGTGAAGATTTTGAACTAGTCGTGAGTGGGATACTATAATATTTAGGGAAATGATATTTCAGAATATTTTCAACCATGTTTTTTAGGAGAAAAATTGTAATTTTACTTAGAGTTTTATGTTATATAAATAAATAATTACAACTTGACCCAAACTGGAATGAATTATTCTTTTAATAATGAAACATTAAAATTATAATGTGGTATTCTTTATTGTATCTTCTTTATAATAGTAAATGGGGGGTTATAATATTTTGTGTATTTGGATCATAAATTGAAATGGAGGTTGGTTAAAATCACTATATATCTAAAAAGATAATGGATCCCTAATTCAACCCATTCTATTATCATTGATATCACAAGAAATATGAACTATATGTGGTATTTTAGATATCCAAGTTCCCCTTTTAGAAATTGAACCATTATTAAAAAAAATCAATATTCCTTAGTGAATTAAGTAATGAATGATTTCAAATGAAAATAAAAAATCAAATTAGAAAGTGTTGTCTACAAAATCAGTAAATATTGTTTCCTTTGGTATAAATAGATATTGTTTGTTATGATATAAGAAGAAAAATACTATTTGTATAGTTGAATACCTATACACCAAATTAGAGATATATATAATATATTTTCCAATTAATGTATTCACTTATATTTTTATTTATATCATCAAAAATCATAATGAAAATAAAAATTTTGATGAAGAGACTATAGATATAGTGATGGTTGAATCCATGAATTTATAAGTCTAAAAACAACACTGAACTTGTTGATACTGAATGTTATTAGTGTTCCATTACAATAAAAATATGTTCATTAGAGAATAATAAGTGAAAATAAATCATTATTTGAATTTAGTGTTTGAATAAATATTTTGGGAAGTTAAACATTCATTTTAAACTCCATATAAAACATCAATTAATGTAAAATATTCACAATTGTTGTTTCGGAAAAAAAATTTGTAAGATAAATTAGAATATCTTAACAAGAAAAAAAAATACAAGATTATTAGACTGAGAAAATAATGAAATATTGGGAAGTAATTTTTGGGATAATTAAGGAATAAAATAATTTCATTATGAATTGTCTTCCCAAATATGAATGAAATTATAAAATTATGGAATCTAAAAACATTAGGACTTTAGAGACACTTGAAAAAGGAGACTATTTCTTAAAAACTTCTAAATATATTATTATCCCCATAAAGACTTATTTTAATGATACGAAATTTATGATACCATTTGGGGAAGCTTATCCTTCATCCTATCAAATAAATGTAACCTTTTATTAAGAATCATTCTCACAAAAAATATATTTCATCTATTTATATAGATTAAAACCTAAAATATTAAAAAACTAGATACCAAGAAATCAATAAATAATAAATTTTCAACAAATGTGGATTTGGGAATATACTATAGAAAGAATACCAAAAAGAAACTAAAAATAGTAAAGATACAATTGAAAATTTTCAAGTCAAAATGGTTATCCAAAATATAACTAAAGAGAAAATTAGGAAGTTCATTGTTTATTACTATTGTTTTTATAGTGACTAAATATAAAAAATAATAAATTTTACATCTTTTCCATAATTTATAGATTAAAAATCTCATTAAAAACTAATAATACAAATAATAGAAGGAATAATTTCATAGGATACCTATTAAAATGAAATTTATTCCATAAAACACTGGAACATTTATCTACAAATGAAGTCTCTTATACACTCTTATAGAGTCCTCCAATGTAAAATGTTTATATATATATATATTCATAACCGGGGTAGTGAAACCTTATAAATGTTAAAACTCAATTTCTTTCTACTAGTAAGTATGGGGGATAATAATAAATAATAATAAGTGATAATAGGAATATTATATTCTTATAAAAATGTAAGCATGGAACATTAAACAAAAATATATAATTCATTCCAAAAAAATAGAATTGGTATAAAAAATATAATATAGTATAATGAAATGAAATCATAAGATCATGGAATCAAATAATATATAGAAATAATTGAAAAGACGATATCATTAATATAATTAAATTTCAATCCAAATATCATGATTATAATTTTGAAAATTTACTTGGTGGATTACTTTCACTCCCTATTCTGATAAACATAGTGGGAAATATCCAATATTTTATTACGTTTTCTCACTAATTACATATATATCAAATCATGATATATAGTTATTTATCTAATTAATTATAGGGTTATATAATTATCAAAAAACTAATCACATAATCAAAACCATACATATTAATTCCACATGAGGAAAATAAACCAAATTAAAATCATAGTCCTGATAATACCCATGAGAAGGAATTTGGTATCACAGTTCTGATTCAAGGAAGAATTGAAGTCTAAATCATAAGTATTACAAGGATAAGAAATAATTAAATCTTTTAAAACCTCAATAATTTGAAGAAAGACATAGTTATTTATCAACGAGTTCCCATACAAAATATTTATGAGCTTGATTTTGTAGAATAAAAATAAAAACAAACCATTTGGGTAAAGCATTAAAAATAATGATATATTTATTGAAATAAAAAATAATATTATTTACCTAAAACTATTATTTTACCCATAGTGTTATAAATAAATTAATTTTATATTTTAGAACCTCTTTAGCATTTGAATGAAAGTTATGGGGTGTTTATTTATATGTGAATAGAAATAGGAATGTTCTCATAAATATGATTTACATTGAAGTTAGACATTAAAATAGACCTAAAACATGTATAACCCTAGAAATTAAAAGGGTATTGATCTAGTTTTATATGTAATTGATATATATAAATATAAATATTGAATATTATTATGATATTAATATAGAAAAACGTGACAAAAATAAATATATAATGAAATTGAAAAGTAACATGGGTGTTGGAGAATATCTTTTAACATCGTGTCTGAAAGCCCTATGAACATTCATTTAACATCTAGCATAATTAAATAAAATTCATAAATATATACCCAAGAATCTTATTTAACAATATTTAATTTTATATGGTCAATTTATTATATTTTTTGGTTTTTCTTATAGATTTTGATTAGTTTGGTGACTTTGGGTCGTTCAATTTATTTCTTCATAAATCATTAACATTGATGGATATGGCCTAATGGGTTATAAAATAACTTCATGACCTTGATAATTTTAGGGTTTTTGGTCCTTTATTATTCCATTATAATAATATGTATTGTTTAAATGGATATCCCAATGTAGATCGCAAAGAGAATGATATCTTGATCTGTATCTTTAAGGTGGTTAGAGTTTCTACATTCGTTTCTCATTTATCACACATATTGAAAGCCTGATTTTATTTTTTATTATTATTAATGTTTTATAAAATATTATTTTTATATATTAAATATTTTTTAAAATTCATATTTGTTAGGTGGTTGAAAAAAACAAGTCATTTCTTTGAGGATGTATTCTACACGTACATATGCATGGATGAAACATTAATTTTCTATGGAATCAAATGGGATAGAAAATGAAATAATTATCATTTTATAATAATATTAATTTTTTAAATAAAATATTAGTAAATAATTATACTTTTTTAAACTACCTTTTTTGAATATTGAATAGGTCGTTCTTGGAGTTGGTTGTCCGTACAGAAAAATGACGGCGTTTCAATTTTATAAAGGATTTTTTATGAAATTGTATAGTGTATATATTAACCATATAAAAAAAACATAATATTAAAAATACATGTGTTGACATACCATCATTATAGAGTAAACATGATGGGTTTAAAAGAGGAAGATAATAAGATAGTTTGTGTGATGATTATGACCTCTCCTTTCGAAGTGCTCCCTTGGGTAGCTCTATAGGTGACCTTATCTAGGTATTTAAGTGAGAAATTTGATTTAATGTCTTGGAGATGGTGTTTAGTTATGACTAGGTAATAATATTATGTTTCCCAAATATTTTTAATGGGTGGAGAAATGGAGAGGATTTTTTTTCCTTTTATTGTTGAAAAAATGGAACATTTTTTGAAAATCAATATTTATCAAAAATATCACTCCATTATTCAAGGAAAATATAACCAACCATTTCAGTTAAAATATTATTAAATATTAAAAGTTTTATCCTCCCTCCACTATCTAATAATAAACATTTATTTCACATGTATTAACCTTTTTTGATAAATGAATCTAATTTTACCCTAATTTACCCTCATAGTGATAACTATTCATTCACCCTTAAAAACTAAAATTAAAAATAAAAATCAAAAATAAAACTATTTAATAATATTAATATACGGATTTTAAATATTTTTGTAATTTTATAAAATAAAATTTCCATCATTCATAGAATAAAAATTTAGTATCTTCTTATATAATGTTTAAAAACCATTTAAAAAAAATGAAAATTTGTCGATAAATTATATTTAGGATTATGATTATAAAACATTATGATTTATATGCCATAATTTGGATTATTAAAAAAAATTTGTCTGTGTAAATTAAATAAATCAAAAATTGAATTTACCAAAAACTTAAAAAAATATTATGATTAAAATATTGATATTTATAAAGTTAAACATAGGAATAATAAATATAAAAAAAATATCATTAAAGTTTACATATAATTATTTTAATGAATATTTTATTAATAAAATCGTTTAATATAATTATACCTCTCTATTATATATTGATAAATAAATAAATTTCACAGTTTGGGAAAAAATATTATTCTTTCACTATTCATCTATATATCAATTATTTTAGAAAAATATCAGAAATTAATCCTAATATTAATTTCACTTTATGAATCCAAAAATAGATGTAATTTTTTATTCAAAAAATATAATTTATAAAAAATAATTTTTTAAAAATATTAATAATGTCTATAAAAATTTTTTAGAAAGAAAATTTATATTAAAAATTTTAAATATGGGTTTATAAACTAAAGAAAACATTTTTTAGTTCAAATTAATACATTATATAGACATTTAGTCTTTTCAAAATGTATCAATAATTTAATATTCATATTTATATATTAATTGTGTCATAAAAGTCATCTTATTTATAAAAAAACATTTTTCATTATTTGCTTGAAAATAAATATTTTTTCTAAAAAAACCAAAAAAATCATCTAGAAAAATATTGAAATTTTAAATAAAAAATTTATGTTTATTATATGAAATTAAATTAAGAAAATTATAAATTTTCTCTTTTAATTAAGATTATAAAATACAATGACAACATATTCTAATAGTAAAAAAACATTTTATAGTATGAGTTGTTTTTTCATAACTTATATAAAACACTAATAAAGTTGTGAATCCTCAATAAATATTATATTTTATTAAAATAATAATTTCATACTAAAATAAATATATTTCTTTAATAAAATGTACATTGTATACATTGATAGATTGTTTAAAACACTAATAAATTTTTTAGATTTTTATTATATCAAATTTATATATATATCAATACTAATATATTTAATTATTTAGTATATTATAATCAAAAATACTAATTAAATTAATATATTTTAATTGGATAAACATTTTATAGTTTCTTTTTAGTTTTGAATTTATTGTAGATAATCCTATAAACCATATTCAACTTAATTTTTGGAAAATATATATTAAAATCATGGTTTCCTAAATTATACCCCATTAAATAAATTATGTACTCATAATTTTAAATCCCATATGATTGTATTGATTTCCTTATGTTGCTTCTAATTATCCAAAAAATGATTTTTCATCATTGGCCAATTTATGAAATGAAGTGAGATTTCCCTATACACAGTTTGATATGATCCTATTGTAAACAGAGTTTGCACATTCCTAATTGAATCTTAAAATATAAAGAATAGATAAATATATAGTGCTTAGAATTCATTAACCCTTGGTTGAATTTTCATATACCATGGATATACTAATTACAATACTAAGAAAACTATATTTAAAACTTAACTTAGAGGAGGTTAAATCTTAAAAAACATAATATATTGATTAATCATTAGTGAAAAATCACCCTCTACCTGAGAAATAGTCGTTTTATTCAAATTTCCTTGTTCCCATGATCTAAGATATTGTTAGTGTTGTTTTTTGGAAATAACCCATGGATTGGTGCATTTGGTTATATAGTGAACAAATTCTTCAAATATAAAACATCGAAGCTTTAGTGGATCCTTATAAAAAAAGTTATCATCCTTCATTGTATCCTTTTTTCCATTGACATTATATCGATTGATGCCATCCATTACCATAATTACATAATATTCCAATCCAATTGAAGAAATTACAATGGTTATTTTTCCTACATTGTAGATATATTGGATATTTAATATACTTTTCCTCAACAATTTTCATCACCCAAGTTCCCACAATACACAATCCTAATCTTCTTTTGTCGGAAAATGATTCCAAGAATTATCATATGGTTAATAATATTTCACGATAGTTGTTTTGGAAAAATCACTTTATATTTTTATACATCACCCTTTCAAATTGGTATATCATTAAGTTAATCATAACATATTCTCTCACACCCAACATTTACTCGGTTTCTTCTAGTTCAATCAATAACTAAAACCAAAAATTGGATAACATAAGTGAGGGAAATTTTTCACCATATGATAAGTTTCATGGACAAAAAAGTAAATTTAACTTGAATATTTATAAATTTATATTACCATGATTTTATCCTATAATTTGGTTAGTTCAAGTTATATCATGATTTTATTAATATATGTAATTCATATATTTATATATATCATTCTTAGATCAGCTTATGTCATCCTCTTTTCAAACTATATAATTCATGATTCATTAGAGTATACCCTATGTTGGGTTTTGTTATTCTTCTCAACCTAGTCCTTCAATTTAATAGTCAAATCAATCATATAAAGTGTTTTGTAATGTGGTTGTGATCAAGAAAATCATGTTACATGTGATTGTAAAAATAGGTGTGTTGTTAGGTCTGTTTATCATTCTGCAGTTGAATATTGAGTGAATACCCAACATTATCTTTTCATAGAGATTACCCCTAGGTGAATCTATACAATATCATACATCCACTATTAGTATCTAGGCCTCTATTTCCTTTTTAGGAAAACCAACAATAAAAAACATTACTAAAAAATATGATTTTATCCTATACTTATAATTCTCCCTTAGACTTTTCCTTAGTTCCTTAACTAAATTAATCTTATAACATTCAATAAAAGTTACTAAAATATTCCTACACAATAAATAAACCCTTATTTGATATAAAATATAGTGTCAAAATTTAAAAATATCTTAATTTTAATCATTTTTATAATTTTGACAATATCTTTCATGTAAAAATATCAAGGTCCCTATAATTTATGGTTTAGTGAATTTTGGGGACTAGTTACATATTTATTTTATTCCATAACACTCAGGAAACTTTCTCCAAAATATAACTCTTCTACACCCCCATATTGAAATACCATTAGTTATACACATAATCATAACCTATGTAAATGAATCATTAGAAAAAGTTGAGATGAAAGGATTAGTAAGGGTAATAATATTTGATAAAAATTAATATTCAAAAGTGAGCACAACATAATAATATGGTTATGTGAATGTAAGGATCCTAATGATAAAATATAAAATTCAAACCCCATTAAATAAGTAAGATGACATTATGCATGATAATATGGAATAAAAAAATTAAAAAAATAAGTTCATCTAATCGTGGAATATATGGAAAAATATAATCCATGACATTCCAAACTTAATTCTACAGTCACTCAATAGTCATTAATCATTAAGTGGAAAATTTTCCATTAGGTAATGGGTCCACTCCCCATTCTCATAAACATAGAGGAAAAAGTCCCAAGATGTATTAGTATCACTCACTAAAACCTTATATAAAATCTAATGAGATATAAATACTTACCAAATGAATTAGATGGTTAAATAATTATGAAACCATTCATCTAAAAATAAAAATCATACATATATGTGACACATGAGAAAAATAAACCATGCATAAACCATAATAATTATAAAACCCATGAGAGGGATGTCGGTTTCATATTTCATATTCAATATATAATAAAGGATAAATCATAATGATTCACAGGTGAATAATAAATTCAATCATTTTAAGCATCCCTAATTTAAAAATATTGATATGTATTGAACTTGGGGATCTAATGTATAAAATTCCTGATAAGGATTTATAAGATGAAAGAAATAAATGAACCCTATTGTGATTCTTTATAAAATAGGTTTTCATCGATTTATAAAAGGAATTGGTATTATTTAAAATGAAAAAAATTGATCCAAGTGGCTTATAGAGAATATTATAATGGGTTTTATAATAAATTCATGGTTTATAAAAAATTTATGGTTTTTATTCTTAACATGATACATGAAATAGAAAAGTTCCATTTATCCGAGTACAATTAGAAGATATAATTTTATTTGGAACTAAAATAACATATATAATAAGTAATTAAAATGATATATTATAAGGTGTATATATAATAGTAATATATTCAAAAATAAAATATATTTATGAGAACAATATTTCATAAAATAGTGAAAAAGTATGCTAACTTGTATCTATAATATAACGAGGGTGGTCTGAAAGATCCCTTAACTTCATGTCAAAAATATCAATATAAATGCACATAATATCATGAATATGTAAATTTAGTTCATTATATATATTCGAACAATACATGTTCATATAAATATAATTTTCTAAATTATATTTCATATCTTGTGTTTTTTATTTATAATATATTTTATGATTAAGTTAGTTACTCTAGTACGTTCAGTTATTATATGTGTAACACATTATGTTTTTTACAATGGTAAAAGGTATTTTAAAATAAAATCTTGTACTCTTGAATTTTTTTGTTTTATTTCATTTATTACTACATTATAACAATACTTATATAGTTTCAAAGGTTACCTCAGAATAGACTCAAATTATGAAAGGCTACTTGTTAAGTTTATTTATAAGCTTTAAAGTTTCTATGACCATTTCTTATAGATTATATGTATAAAATGTCCAATTATATTTATCTATAATATTAATAGTTTCAATTATATTTTTATTAAATATGAAATTCATTTTTAGTGTTATTAATTTTTTGTAGTTAGATAAATAAAGCAACTATTTTCATGATGGTGGTAGTCTATACAAACGATCATACTACACTTTTCCTTTCTTTGGAATATTAGGGATATAAAATTAAATAATATTCATTTAATAATAATAATAATTTTTTAAATATCATATTAAATAATTCAATATCCTTCTTAACCTACCATTTATAGCGGTGAAGGAAAATTGAACTAGTTGTTCCTAGTGGTGGTAATCTGCACAATACCATATGGTGTTTTTTATTTTATTTTTATTATTTTATAAGATTAAAAAAATATATAACATTATTTTAAAAAACTCTATCATATTAAAAATTAAGATTTTATCATACAATCAAGGATATATTGGTCATTCTAGGTATATATATAAAAAAACTAGACATTTTTTATAGAGTTTATTACCTCTAACTTAGAATTTAACCCTTATTCCACTTTTTGAGTCAAACTAATTTTGTCTTCTTGTGTGACAAAGGCTTAAAGATGTATATATGTTTTTGGGGACCATGTATTTTAGTCATTTCTTAATATTCTTGTAATATTTACATAAATGTGGATGAAGTGGCATCCATTCGTAATTGGAGAATCAAGAACTTCTGTAAAAAAAACATTATTTGAAAGTAATATCTATCCAATATTCAAGGTAAAATGCTCAAAAAATTGGATAACAATGGTGTGTGGAAAGATCTAAGGTCGGTCATCTTTAAAATAAAACAACAAAACATGTTATTCACTTGTTATATCCATTTCCACCATGTTAATCTACCTTAACACTAATTCACCCATACTGTGGTAACTCTACAATTATCATTGGAAAATAATTTTAATAGATAAAAATAAAAATAAAAATATATCATAATTTGAAAATTAGGATTTCAAATATTTAAATAATTTTATAAATTTAAATTTAGACGAGTTATAGAAATAAAATTTAGTGTTACCATAGATAACATGTAAAAATACTTATTAGAAAAGTACATTTTAGGAGTAAAATATAAGCATGGAAAATTATTATTAGAGTTTAATATTTTCAATAAGTAAATTATTTTATTAAAAATAATTATGTTTTCTTTAAAATCAATAAATAAAAAATTACCACTATATTACATGAAATTTTATTATCATTAATATATTACTTTAAAAAAAGAAAAAACATTGGTTTTATAAATTTAAAACTACATATTTAAAATAATATAATGATTAAATAAATACATATTAGATAAATTAATTGGTTTTATAATATTATATGTATTACTTATAGACTAAGAGAGTAATCAAATTTACTATTTTGGTCAAAAATATTATTTTTCACCATTCATCAAAAAAAGTATTTTAGAAAAATTTGAAAATAATTATACAAATATTATTTTTACATAATGAATATAAAAATTAAGTCAATTTATTATCTTCAACTTATCTAAGTCATAAAAAAATTAAATTCTATATGTATAAGTTATATTTTTATTAAAAATATATATAATTTCTATTCTAAAAATGTCAAACACGGGTTTTAAAATTAAAACGCACAATATTTATTTCATAAAAAAAATTTAAAATACATACATCATGGTGATATAATGGGAAAAATAATATCCCATCATGGATTATAATTTTTTAAAATCAAACAAATTAACAAGACGAAGTTATTTTACCCCTTGATGTTTAGTTGTTATCACTCATGTTTTCTATATTTGGTTATCCCATGTACACTTATAGTTGACTAAATAAAGGTTCCAGGACAAGTTATGTGTGGTTTCATCCTACCCTCTACATGTGATTCAAAATTTAATATAAAATACTAATGTAGGGAGGAATTATTTTTGTTACTAAATTTCCATTTTCATGAATAATATAGAGAAAATAAGTGATATTACACAGTTATAAAACCATTTAATTTATTTTCAATAAGGTGGTTAAAAAAAATGATCTCACAAGAACATATATTGGATTAAGTAAATATTTTATATCTCCAAAAAATTCAATTTGGGATATTTATGTTACCATGATTGAAATTGTATTAGTTTCCAATAAGTAGGGATGTGTCTATGAGGTGGAAGATTCCAATTTTTTTGGTGTTTGATAATAGATTAGAGATCTAGAATCTTTTTTAAATATGAGAAATAAATGTTTCACAACATTTACATTATAATATAATATTCACCTACATATAAATCATAGTAATTGTTACATGACTCATTATTGTAAGTTGTTTAAGTATTCTTATAAATTACTGGAAGACATCAAATGAATGATTTTGGCAGTTCATAAGAATTTAAAAATTATTCAAAAAATGGATTATATTATAAGTTTGACAATAGCCTCTCATGGTTAAATAAACACAACTGAGGATGTCATGTATAGGAAGAATATGATTTGGTGTAGATATACACATAAATGGGCGGTTCTTTGGAAGATAACAAACATAAAGGGTAAAACAATGGACCCCTGATAGGGGTCAGTTCAAAGGTATTTCATTGACAACCTTTTCCTTATTTAGATTTATTATGAAGATTAACTATAAATATTTTTTATGTGATTTTATATTTCCATAGAAGTTAACCATTACTTATAAGTTCATATTAAATAGTATGATTTCATTGCATGTCGTTATCTACATAACACTAAAGTAGTTTTAATTATAGAGCTTCACACGAAGAATATGGAAAATTATAAGTAGATTTACATGATCCAATAGAATATATATAGGCAATCTAAGAATATTAAAATATGATTGTGTAGGATTCTATGAAGATTATCCATGGCCCATGTACACATTATTTATTACATTATTCATAGTACATGTATAAAAAGTTACGAAATATTATATGAATAATAAGGGAAAACATATAAAAAATAAAGAATACATATAGGGTTTGTTGAAATTAAAATTCATAGAGTCCTTAAAGAAGCATGTAATTTACATGAAAAAAAGAATTTTGGGTATATCTTATAGTATCACAGGGAAAAATTTACTATGAATAAAAATGGAATAGTTGATTTTTTAGTTATACATAAGACTTCCATTATTTACATTCAATGAAGTATGTATGGTACATATAGAATACTTTATAGGGATCATTGGATACCAATTTATAGTGTAACAAACCCTATAAAAAAATAATGTATTATCCATTTTATTTTTATTTATTGAAATTTTTCTACCATGATATTACCACATAATGAAATATAAATGAAAACACAACCATGGTTTACATTGATCATGTTATGTTTTTTATATGTAGAACATTCAGTCAAATTCAAGAGAAATATTTTTTTTAGAGTTGATTTTAAGAAATTTTAATAACAAAAATAGAACAAAAAGTTATATTCAAAGGTGATGGAAAAGAATGACCTTGTATAGATTCAAGTTTTTATTAATATTCATTAATAATATAAATATCATGTTTCATTTATTAGATTTATAATATTCAATATATGAAATCTTTTTCAAAATTATTTTATTATTAAATAAGTAGTAAATTGTGAAAATTGTGTTCCAGACTAAGGGATAACCTGATATTGAAAAAAATATCAGAATATTGGTGCATTGGGTTAGGATAATATGATTGTATTTAAAAAACCTTGTATTTAGATTATATAGGAGAAAACCAACACTTATTCTCTTGTATTAAGAATATTGGGATAATAAGTGATATGAAATGTAATGAATTTGGTTTGTTCAATTTTTTTCTTTATATATATATATTAATATATCTATATATCTATATATATTTTCAAAGAGTCTATATTTCTTTGTGTGTCACAAGACCCCAAAATTATAGAATTAAAAATATAAATATATATTAAATCATTTGAAAACATATATTTAGAGTAAATGTATTTCCCGATAATTTTTTCCTATGATATAAAATCTGAGATGACTTTTGATTCTCAGATCCAGGGGTTACCCAAGGCATGATAAAAACATGGTCATCATTATTCTTCCATTGAAAAGAAAGCTTTGGCATACAAGATATGTATTTTAATAATTTAGTTAATTTAATTAATTAATATGAATAAAATACCACTCCTTTTTTCCTCCCAAAACATTTTAGGATAATGAGATAGGGTTTATCACTTACATGATGGAGGAATTTAGAGGAAGGGAATATGGGGTTCTGTTAGACATAGTCTATGATTCTGATTGATATAGGATCAAGCCGAAATCTATTATGGTTAAGTTTTTGGACCAAATGTTTTATTCCATTAACCACAGGTTAGTAATATTCATTGATTTTTTACTCTGAAACCCTATATAATTGTTTTAAATGTTTTTAATACAATTGTATTAATTCTATGAATCCCCTGTGGGTTGATAGTTTTTTTATAGAAAAAAATGTGTTTCTGAGGGTTCGTAGGGATTTACCATTCAAGAATCCTGATCACACAATATACAGTTTTAGTGAACAATACATATGTTATTCTAATTATATGAATAATGATTTTTTCAAATTACATGTCTTATTCTAACACTATGTGTTTTCACTAAGACTACATGCCATGATGTGGTATATTTCCTTATAGATGAGTATTTGGGAAGAAGTATTTACACACTATGTACTATAATTACATTCCATATAGTGGGACATGTCCATCCAGCCATGTACATGGGAAGATACCCTATTTTAGGTGGGGTGCAAGTCCATATAGTAGTATATGGCTAGCCTTAGGAGTATATGGGCATGGAAATGTAAATGGATAGGGTAAGGGTTCCCGAAAAGTACATGGTATATGGGCAAAGGAAAAACTATATAGGAACATGTTGGATGATAGGGGAATACCCTAGAAAGAAAAGACACATCGTGTACTATATTTACATTCCATGTATGCCCACATGGATAGCCAATCCATGAACTAGTGAAGACATAAATACCGAGGATTCTAGTTTTGGTCAAACACAATGTGACCACACGTACATGTCATGTATGTTTCTATGAGAATTCAAAAATGTGTATCTCCATCTTAGGGACTCATAATTAGGCCTTCAAGTTGTATATCCTGATATTTTCCAAGTAGGTTGTATTGGTGGATTTATATTTTGAATAAAAGGTACTCCACAAGTTTTGATAATCATGATGTTTCATTCAATTATTCTTACACAACAGTAGTGATTGATTTATCCACAAGAGATTTGTTGGGGTCGGTAATCATTTATAATACTAGGGCATGAGTCCCCTAATCTCCTTTAAAAGTATGAGTAGGAACTCCCCTATACTACATGAGTAGTGGTTCATCTATCTATGGTGATCAACTCGGTCATCCTCTACCTCTGGAGGGGAACAGGTCCTCCAAAAGAGTTAGTACTCCCTTAGTTGTGGAGTGATGTAGCGAGAGGCAAGAACATATACTCATATTATTGTGTGGTTTTATTTGGTTCTAGACATCAAAGATGTCCTTTTGAGTTATAGGACCACTTATCATTCTTTTATGGGATATTTTGGTGGGGATCCCCTATAAATAATGCTTGGGTGTCTTTATGATAATTGCAGTTGGGTTTCTATATACCCACATTTTTTATGGTTGTGTTGACTATTGAATCATTATCCCCCCATTTTCCATGGGGAACCTATTGGGTATTTATGATTCACACACTCATGGATTTACAAAAACATGTTTTATCTTTTTTAGATGATAGGAATACTATATCTGATTTTGATGCACCTAGTTTTTATGGAGTATAAAAGCTCATGGAACAGACTGTATTTATTGGTTTTTCGTGGATATTGAAATCTCAGATTTCATAAGTCCTTCTATTTTTTCAATTGGTTTCATGTTAGACCCTCTTTTTGTTGGGAATTTATTTTTTCCCTTTACATCATTTTTATTATGATTTTTCAGTTTTATGATTTTCTAGAGGTTTTTTCATGCATTGTTTAAAATCTGGATTTCTAGTCATTCAATATTTCTCCACATTGTGGAATTGAACTAGTTGTTTTAATTAATATAGGTACTTAGGATATGGATTCCCATTTAAATATCTCTTATATATAACAACTCACCATCCCCTAGCATATAGAGTCTGGATTAGAGTGTCTCACTCGGTTTACTGTTGGTCAGGAAAGCCCTACTTGGTGGATCATGATAGAGTAGTATCAATGGTGACCTTTCCCCTGGGTTGGTGTTTGGAGGTGGAAATAGTGTGAGGATTGGAATAAAAATTTAAATAAATTTTGTATGAGTGTATTGAGTTTTTCTCTCATGACATGAGACTCAATGTTGGTGTGTTGGCAAATATATCCATACAACAGGGCTCTGAATACATTAATAATGACTCAATATACCGATGAATTGGTTGCATGGAACCAATAATACAAGCATCCTATATGATAGGTTTTTTTTTTAAAATCACGTCCACATTTAGTCGAATCTTGATATATGCTCATATTATCATGGTAATTCATGATATCATCCATGATTACTTTGTGAATATAGATATGAAGTATTCCCATATAGGATTTTGACAATGATCCATTGAGCAGTGAGGCCCTGGTTTAGGGAACCACTCATGAGGTGTTTTATATAGGAGGGTATATATTATTTACACCCAATATTGAAGAGTATGTGAATCTAGCCCTATTTTTTGGGGCATATGATCAGATGGAAGTTATACTACAGATAGAAACAAAAAGATAAAAATATCATAAATGTAGGCTTAGTGTGTCATGCATGTTTAGAAAACATACACAGATGAGGTTTCATGGTGATCCAGATGATTATGAATTAACGAAATATTTGAATATGTTGGTCTATGTTTTATATTTTTTATGGACCTCAATCTTTCATATGGTTTCACTTGTATCTAGTCATCATTATGGAGTAGAATGATAATGGCGGACCATAAGAACCTAGACTCATTATGATGTAACAGTATAATATTTTAGCTTCTTATATCTATTAAATAATAATTATTCCCTTCGAACGTGAATTCTACATAGATTAAAGAGATTATAGAGAAAAATTATGCTGATAAGTAATTTTTTAGTATTCCATGAGGTTATCTATCCCCATTCGTTACTCTCTCGATATGGTGTTAGGTGGATATATTCAAGAATAGATGCTTGATTTGTTCCATCATAATGAATTGTGTGCTAGCATGATATCCCGTTGAACACCAACTAATAAAAGGGTTCTGGATTTGTATTTGTACACAAATTCACTTTAATAGAGGGATTTTAGAAAGCTAGAGCTAGTAGTTGGCATCATGGTTCTTATTCGTCTACCACAACTTGAATTTATCAGTCAAAAGGGTTTTAGTGTAGTAGTTTTCTTCATTCCCAATCACAAACACACAAATCCACAATAGTGGGGTCATTTAGAGGATATATTTTTCATAGAGGAGGTGATATAATGATTTTTTTAGTAGAGGTTATGTGGGACATTATTTCTTGACCTGATGTGTAGGGGTGGTAGAAAGGCTATGGATAGACCATGGTGGTAGAGTTAGGGTCATGAATACCATTCTCCAAAGAGTTGTCCGGTCTACCCCAAATGAGGCATTGGTGATAGAGGGGAAGGTGGATATTTGGAAGTGGGAGATACATGTGGGGGTATTTTTATGACCTACTTCAACCACAAACACTTGGTGACCAACACTAGTCTCATAGGGCCAGGGGTCAGGGCCCTGTGAAATTTTAGGCCATTGAGATATTTGATGAGGCTGCTCATGAGATGATTGTGCGTACAATGTATGCTTTTTCCACTAGTTCTATGGTACTTATAGAAACCTGTTTGCGTTATTCCATTATATCCATACATATTTTACAAGAGGCACATCATCCATGTGATTATTTATCTATATGTTTATTACTGTTGGTTCCTATAGGGAGTAGTCCTTTTATATCACATATCTGCTATCAGTACGAGATAACAATCATTATTAAGAGTTTCCATTGGGAACATTTGGTTATTATGATGAAAACTTATGATGTCATATTGTGTATCCAATGGCTTCCCAAGGTGCATACATAGATTAACTATGATGACAAGGGACATAGATTCTTTCATGTATATGGAATGAGATTCTCCATTAAGGTTGTTATGGATCTTATATTTTACCAACTAGGGATTCTGAGTAGGAAGATACAACCCAACACCCATTAGTTGTTGATTTGATCCCTCGGTAAAAATAACCCTTCAATAATATTAATTCCTACGATGTTTGGAAGATTATTTTATCATATTTACCTAATATATCACAGGACATCCTATAATATCGGTGAGATAATTTTGCATTGACTTTCACACTGGGACTGCACTGATTTATTTTTTGGCATATCATATGGTGCCCTTGTTAACTAAGAGGTGAGGGTGATGTTATAATACCATCAAGATAATGTTTTTATTAGGCCTAGTGTGTCCCCCCTTAGTGTCCCAAATTCTATTAATTGGAAATATGGGAGGTATTGTAAGCTTTGTTATTGAATATAATCACCTAAATAACATAATTATCAAGAATAAGATCCACTTTTCTAGGATTGTTGGGACTCTTTGACCAGTTCAATGTTGTGAATTAGTTCTTCAATGATTAATATTAGGTCCATCTACGACTAATTGAGGTTTCAGATGGATGGTATTCCAATGACTCTATTTTGATGTCTCTATAGACACTACGAGTTCCTATTGATTCATTTTGGTATGACCAATTCCCAAACTAGATTCATTGACATTTTAAAAAGATTATCAATCAATAGTTTCACTGATTCATAGTTTTCATTATCAATGAAATTATCATATACTATACATCATAGGAGGATATGAAGATCATTTGAGGATGGTCCAAGAATTACCTTAGGAGAACGAAAATTATTGTATTCACTCTAAGTGGATTTTTTGGATTGATAAGGTTTATATTCAAGGGAATTCTGTTTTTGATCATAGTATATAAATAGATCAAATGAAGATTGATGCAGTTATTGCTTTGGAGCCAAATATGTTCATGTCAGAGTTGTGGAAATGTTTTGTTTATAAACATACTAATGAAGGTTTATAGATGTTCTTTTTATGTTAGATATACCTTATACTACATTGAAGTGGAAATGATGTAAATCTAAATGCACTGATTAGTGTTAGGGGTCTTTTGAGGAGTTGGGGTCAAGGTTAACCAGTGCTATCATTTTGACACTACCAGAGGAGTTCACTAAGTATATGAGTTTTGGGATTCCGCTAGAGTTAGGTTTAGTAGTGAATTTGTAAAAAAAAATAAGGAAGTATGTACATAAGATTTGAGGAATCAGAGACACCATGATCATAATTATACATCCCACGACATATATTAGGAATTTGTATTATTTTCTATAAAGATATAGTGGTAGTGTCTTTTGATTGATAATTTTTTATTTTCTCAGACCACCAAAGAGTCATGCATATGTTTACCTAGAGATATGTCAACCTAAGACATAATTTTTATTATAGTTCCAACATGATTATGACCTAAAATATACTCTATAACCTAGGGAAGGGAAATTTGGTGGTAAATTCCCTTTAAATGAAATTCCATTCATTCTTAGTGGAGGAGGCGAGTGAGCATTGGGATTTGTTATATATGTCCTTTGTGGAGGAATGAGGTCCATCATATCCTTATTCTATGGTGGCTACTCCATCACATAATCAATTTTTTGGAGAGTATCATATGGTATAAATAAACTATAAAGTTCTATCTGGCCAGATATCCTCAAAAGAGAAACGTGTTGGTTTTTATAGTGGATTTCATGTCATACTTTTCCATATTCAGAAAATGATTTTAGACACATTGTGTGTGGGGTGTTGAAGGAGTTTCATACATATCCATGGGATATACATCATGGTGTTGGGTTGATTTACAATGACATTTAGAGGAAATTTTGGTGGGATATCATGATGAAAATTAGCACTGAGTTTCTCTTGGTGTCTCACAAGTCAATAGGTTAAGGAGGAATAATAGGTTCTATTAGGGTTCACTCAACCCATTGAGATAAATTAATTGAATTGGGATGGAATATCCATATTTTTTTTAAATAGTTTTCAATGGATATAAGATTCCATGATACTATCTATGCGATTATTTAATGATTAACTATGTTAGAACACTTTTTTTCATCCACGAGTATAATTTTGTTAAGGGTATGGGTAGGTTGTATGTGTTTGAGATCCTCTAGATTCTTGTGGTTCAAAAATATTCCCCAAACATGCATCTTGATTCATGTCACACATTTGGAGGTTATTGCAAGAGGTTTTCGGGGCCCCGTTACTATTGAGCATTGTTTCTCACCCTGGATAGATTGGCAGATTGACTATATTATCCAAGTGTTGGACGATATGTCGTGAGACTCCGTTTTGGACAATGACTAGATATTGGAGGTTCACTTTCCCTTGGATTATTTTTCACTTAATAATAAAAATCACCCTACTATAAACACATAAACCTTCAATGATTTATATAGGAGAGCCTCTGAGTCACTATTTTGCTAGACTGAGATTGGTGATGCATCTTATGTTGGAACAGATCTTATAAAGGAAATTATTGAGGGCTTTTAGGTTATAAATGACAGTAGAAGGAAAAATAATAGAAAATTTAAATATTATGTAGATCAACGTCCTTCGATTTTATAGATGGATCAGGGTGACCATGTTTCATAGAGAGTCACCCAATTACATGGATTTTGGATATTTGGTTGGGGATGGAATATATCCCCAAGGATCATGATATCCTTCTACATACTACATAGGGTTTTAAGGTTTCTTATTGCTTATCCTTCCCTCATATGCCTAACCTAGTGCATGATGACTTCAATGTGTCACTACTGAAGAGATACATGAAAACCCATAACAAGTTATTCACTGGGAAGAGATGAACAACAAGGGTGGATCCACCTTCACATAGTACCTAGGGAAGATCAAGGATTAGCAGGAGATGATACTAAGTGGATGGAACATCACTTTGGTTCACGTTTTATGGTATCATATGAATGAGAAGGAGTGCTCATGGGAGTGTGAGTGTCTAATATAGATATAATACCCCATCCTTTTCATGTAGTGTGTGTTTTTCGGGGTGAAAATATTTAAAGGAGGGGGGAATGTAATGAATCTAGTTTATCCTATTTATTTCATTAAATATATATATATATATATATATATTTATATTTACAATGATTCAGAACAATCATTGTATGTCTATGGACAGTAAAATTAATATATTAAAAATCTAAATATATATTGAATCACTTGCATTCATCATTTTAGAATAATTTTTTATCTGATTTATTGGGAGAAAATATGGTAAATTTTATATCATAATTATTTCCAAGATGTGGGTTATACACTAGGTGTGACAAAATACTAGTCAGCATTAGACATTTGTTAAAGGATACCATTGGAAGACATGATAATTAATAAAATAATTTGGGTTATTTAAGTAATGAAGAAAATAAAATATTCCTTACCATTTTTTCTTCTTATAAAGTGTAGGAATAATTGAGTTGTTTTCTCCATTGTGAGATGTAAAAACTAAGATAAAGCGTAGAAGAGGTGATGTTGTAATTGGACCTTGGAAGTGATTGAGATCATATTGAGTTAAAATAGATTTTGTGCGTGGTTTAGACCCAAAGAATCATCTTTTTCACAATGAGGTATAAAGATTACTTGTATTATAAGATTTGATCCCCATAAATGTGTTTTTTAAGGGTTTAAAACAATATTATTACTACTATAGACACCTTGATTGTGATTTTGTGTGTAATTAGGAAAAGATGTGTGTTTTGAATGTTTTTCATTGATTTCCCATTCGCAAATCTTAATCACATGCTGTTTCATTTCAAAGAATCCATCATACATTCTTAAAATTTTTATGATGAATAAATTGTTGGGAATACAAGTTGTTTACTTGAGATACACACCATGAACTCACACTACATGTCATGTAGAAATACATGGTCATGTGGTTATGTAGTTGGGAAGATGGATTTACTTGTCATGTAAAATAAGTACACGTAACGTACTGGGATATGGGCTTGCATTGAAGTACATGGGAGACGCCCCATATAAAGGGGGGAACTTCATATTGTTGTACATTCCTAGAAAACAGGTAAACATGTGCATGGATAAATTCTCAGACAGAATGGTATTCCTGGACATAAAAATGTACATGGGAATGGGCCAAATTATATGGGCATGGGCTGAAAGACATGAGCAGACCCCAAGATTCCATGACCCACCATTTATTCTACGTACACATCGTGTATAAAAAGAATCCAATACAATCCACATACAGGTGAGTAAAATATCATGTGTCTAGGGGAGGTCATATGTAATGTGACCCTATGTAAAGGTCATATACTTTTTAGGGAGACTTCCACCTTGTCAGTCTACATCCTCAAGAATTAGATTTGGCCCTATGAGTGGACTATCCAAATAATTTTTCCATTTTTAATGAGATAGTGTACTTCCTTTCATGATTTGAGATATAGAATGTGGATTGAAAAGAATTAATCATATTTAAATGAGACATTGCTGATGGCACTGTTATGGTTGTTCATTAGAGAGATTTTAGGGTTGGCACATAGCTATCACACCCGGGCATTGGCCCCCATTATCCTTACAAGTGTATATTAGATATTCTACTATACTATGAAGTGTTCCATCCCTCAATTTACATTGTGTAACTCTTCCTTATTCAACCATTAGTGTAGTTGGGGTCCTCCATCTGAGTTAGTGATCCTTCTAATGTGGAGCACAGTAGAGGGGAGGAGGCCTCACCAATTGTATTCTTGTGATATTTTGTGTGGTGTTGGAGAAAATATATAGACCGTTATAGTTGATGGTACACTCATAATTCTTAGTTTGACTATGGATATGCATATATAATTTATCTATCAGTTAGTATTATTTTTGAGAATGTTTTTTGGGGTCCTCTTTACCCTCTTTCTTTATTGGTAGAGCTTACTATTGTATCATTTTCTTTATATATTTCCAGTATGTTGGACTCCTACTGTGTATGTTTATACTAACCCATGTCTGTTAATTTCATACACATCTTTTATTATAAAAATTATTGGAAAATAAATAATGATATATTTGGGCCTTGTTTATGTGAAGCATATTAGATCTTGGAAATGACCATGTTTGGAGGTTAAACTTTGAGATTATTACACAGTCCATATTTTTTTCTATAGTCTTCCCAGGGGATTTCAAGTTGGGACTTCTTTTCTGCTTGGACAAATATTTTTCCCCTATAAATTTATAGATGTTTCATACATGTTTAACACTCTATAAATTTTGTCATTTATTATGTCTCTACACTGTTTCAGGGAGATGATTGTGTGAATAATTATAAGTACATATGATTATTCCTTCCCATTCCAGTATAATATACTCAATACTTACCACAATCCCATAGCCTATCAGATTTAGTATTTGGGTGTCTCACTTAGCTTACCACCAGTCATGTGGGACCTACTGAGTCATGTTGGAAAAAAATCTCTTTATGTTGCCTATGATATTTTCATATCATGAATAAAAGAATGTGAGCTATCCTAAATATCCTATAAAATATTGATACACACATATTTAATAAAATAATCATCAAATAATATAAGGTCTATATAGTCACTTAAAATGATATTGTAACAACATCATAATATTTATTGAATTATTATAATATTTCATAAAAACTATGATTACTTTAAAAGTACTTTATAGTAGTCAATAATAAATTATTAAAATTACATTCATCCTCAATGTATATGAAACTAAATCAATATTTCCAAAATATAATATACTCATGCACCATTTTTTCATTATTGTAATCAATGGGATTTTTTTTGATATCATAATATTTATTCTCACCACTAAATGTGTATTTTATCTAGACATTGAACCTGTTTTTGTCTATTTTAAAATAATATATTTACAAAAAAAAAATAATAACATCAACCAATATATTCTCAAATAATTTCATGATTTATTGTATATGATTATTGATAGTAACATAAAAAAATCATTATTTATTCCAAATTATATCATCTCATCAATCATGAAATATAATAGTTATTATCATGAATATTTCAAACCCTATATTCAAAGAAAAAAACATCGCATTCTTCAATATCCAAATGAATAGAAAACATCATCATCATCATAAATATAATTTAATTAATAATATTATTGAAATAAATGATAAAAATTTTAATATGAATCTCGTCAATAAATATCTGCACTTCAATATTCCCATTTAAATTTTTTGTCAATATTGAACTCCACAATAATGTTAATATAACTCTTCCCCATCATATTGATAAAAAAACAACATATGCATATTTTATACTCATTATTGAAATCATTAGTGTATGGTATGGTATCCTAATATCAATGAATTATCTTCCTCCCATATTCATATTTTATTCCATCGTTATCTATATTGTTAATATGATCATTCAATTAAATATTAGGGAGGGATGGGATACAATTTCTATACTAATGTTAAAATAGAAAATAAAGTATTTTCCCCATATAATGACATGGTTTATAAAATAGGATTTATAAATTTAGACAACATAGATAGCCATTTATAATCTACAATGTGATATAAACAATGATTTATATTGATTGGGCAGTATAACCAATGTGTGAAGAAATTTGATGAACATGTACTAAAATTCATAAAAAAACATAAACATCCAACTATATTTTTTTCACTATTTTATTTAATAATAACATCCCCAATCTAACAAAAATAATTATATTCCAAAATAAATTATTATACCCTGAACTTATGTTTTATAAGAGAATTACATAATTATAAATTTAACCATAAAAATAAAATACTCATTCAAACATCACTTTAAACATTTTCCCATAAGGTATCATCTCTAAAAATCATTATTAAATATGGTTTTATAATTATAAATAAGATCTAATAAATTTGATACAAGATGATTTTTGATATCAATTTTATATTTGACAATTTATATGATGAAAATCAAAGCCTTGAAAACAATTGAAGTTGCACAAGATTTATTTTCTTTTAACTATATAATAATCAAAAAAATAATTCAACATTACCTTAATATTCTTCATTTGTAATTACAATCATAATGTAACACAAATTGAAAGTTATATGAATAAGGTGAATTTTAATCATCTCAATAATGTTAGAAATATGATTTATACATGTATATTAACAAAACAATTCTATTGTTAAAGCATTAGAATGTTAACAACACTTCATAATTTTATGACCCTATAATTTCCAAAGATATTTTTATTTTCAATGATTCGATTCACATTAATTATCTTTCATCTTACATGGAACAACATTCTTTTTCATAAAAACTACAAAACCATCATTCACCACATATTTTTCTATATATTAATTTATTTCAAAATTATGATGTACATATATTAATGTTATCTATTAAAGTATTCGATAAATTAAACATGTGTGAGGAAACCATAATTATATAAACACCTATGATATGATGATTTTTTAGTTCTTTACCATTAGACATCAATAGATCATTTTGTCTAGGAAGCCATTTGATGAAATTATCATTTGAATAGACCAAAATGTTTTACCTTCTACACATATCTTCAAAAAGTTTCTATTTACACTTCTTGGGAAACCATTTATACACTTTATCATGGATATAAACCACCATACCAATCACAATATGTATTTCAGGGATTATTTCAATAGTTTTTTATTTTATATTACTCCCATATACCTCTATATTCATGGATAGTTCAAAATGCTCAGTTATGAAGCCTTTACTATCATAATATATTCATTTATTCATTTTTAGGATGTCCTCATACACAATAATATTTTATTTCATTAGGTAATTTGATTAAATATCTACTTCTATTTACTCTTAAAAGGAGAATTTACCTCTATTCTCACATGAAATTTTTTTATGGTCTTGTCTATATATTACTATATGAGTTAGGAATGTTCGGTAGATACTATCACTCTTTATTTCAGTGCCAATATTTTTGTATAACTCATAGATGTTTTCAAATAATTTAAATATTTTCATGATAGAATATTAATTCATTTTTTTAATATACTTCTTTTAAATAGTTATTCATTTACATCCATAGTTTATCCCTATAAATATAGTCCTTATATTATTTTTATATTCTTAAATATTATTACAATACTCTATTTACATAATCCAAAACCTCTAAATACAAAAATAGTTACTAATAAATCTCTATATTTTTTTAACAGAAATCTTGAATATCATTACAACTTCTTGTTTTCTAACATAATTATTTTAATTTTTAACATTGTTTGGGTAGATTATCTTCTTGGAAATATTTACATGCACACTTTATGATGAAGTGGGTATTCATCATTTTTTTGTTAAATTTTTTATTAATTTTAATTCTAATATTACACTTGTTATAAAAAATCTATGAAAATATCATAAACAAGGATATTTTAAACCATTTCCCTATATATGGTTGTTGATATATATTTTGAGGAATTTTAAACATATATTTTTATTATTCATCTCATGTTATTTCTAGATTTTGTAACATTACATCATACTCAATGTACTTCAAATTTCTAATGAAATTATTATATTCATTTCATTTTCCCTATCATAACATTTTATTTTCATCTTAAGAAATTTTTCATCACAAATATCTCTTAAATAGTTTGATACCATATAAATTTAGTTTAAAATAATAATAATCACGATATATTTCTTAACATGAAACACTAACATTTAGGCGAATTGAAATATATGAAAAAAAATATTATGATTTTAAAATGTCAAAAATATGACCTAATCATAGAATTGGAATGTATGACTATTATTAACTTCATTTAAATTTTATTTAATGTTCCTACTCAATAATAATATAAATTTTAATTATTAGGAAATACGATCTAATTTTTAGTGAAGACAATTAATACTTCAAAAAAGGAATTTTATTTCAAAAAAAATTACTACATTTTTATGAAGAGAATTTAATTAATTTATGAAAAATTAAGGCATTTTATTTTAGAGAATTTTAAAAATAAAATCATACAATAAAATTTTATGTGTGGTAATATTTGTGTATTTAATTTTGAAATTATTTATGATTTAGTGAGTTGTGAAAAATACTCATATTTAATATACTTTTATATAATTTCATTAAATAAAATTACTAAAATTCCTCCGTTATATTTTTTATTTGTTCATAATGTCACTTTTAATACATTTAATATATAGAAATTAATTTAATTCAATTTTCATCAGAAATATTCAACATTTTTATATTTCCTAATTTTTATGCATAAAAATGCATTTTCTTAAAAATATTTTTTTTAGAATTTTACGCATTAATATTAAAATTAATTTCATACACATTTAGAGATTGAATTATGAAAACAAATTAACATATTTATTACTAGGAGTTTTAAATTTTGTAAATTGGTATCTTTAAATTTTGGTCATTTTGAATTTTAATCGTGGTAAATATTTATCAACTCATTATGGGTAAATGGGTAGAAGAAGGTTGAAATTATAAAAACAATGCCTCAAAATCAACTCAAAACCTACCATTATTTTATTCTGTGAGAATTATTCATCCATATACATCCTAAATTCTAGTATATGTAATTTCGTTTTAATTTTCCTTTTAATATTGTCATTTATATTATTTTATGAAATGATAATTCCAAAATGTCACTCTCTTACTTTTAATTTCTCATATGTCTTAACTTAGTTATAAGAATATTTTATTAATGAATATATCTATTTTTTATTATTGCTTTATTTTTATGATATTTTCTATTTAATTTCTTAATGTAGGTATAATTATGTTTAATGATTACAAAACACTGACATATTTCCTGTGCATGTAGTAGAAAAATCAATGTAAATGATTTAAAAACCATCAAAATTAAAAGAAAATAAATTCATGATGGTGTCTCGTGAATTATATTTTTAATTAAAATGTGTTAATTATATTTTAATAGTTTATATAAAAAATCCACACCATTCTTGATTAATTTAATATGATAATTGGTGAGTAGTCTTTATAATGACTATGATGCTATTTTGTATTACATAATATATTATTATATGATTTAAGAATCATGAAAATCATGAAATTAGAAAATATTGATGATAAATGGATGAAACATTTATCACATTACAATTTTAGAGTAATTTTTAACTTAAATGTAAATTTATTACGCATAATTATTTACAAATGTGTTATAGTGGTTATCGATAAAAATGATTAATATGGGATTAAAATAAATATATATGGATTAAAATAACGTAAAAAATATATTAATCCCATTGAATGATTTTAATTCAACCATATATCATATTAAATTTGAAAATAATCTAATTTAGAATAAAATCTCACTTAATGTGACTTTATAATATTTTAATATTTTGATAAATGGTTAGAGTTCCACTTCTAACTTTTATAAAAGGAATAATGTCCCATATTTTCCTTACATTACATAGATCCCAATATATTTACCAAAACTATAGAATTTTTATAATAAACATACCAATATATTATTTAGTGGTTTTATTATTATTAAAATTTCATTCCAATATTTATTAAGAAGGAATCTAATGGATTTCCACTAATAAAGATGTAATCATCTTTCTCGACATCTTTAACTTTTTTTATTCTTATACAGCCTTTAAATATATGTTTTTCATATTAAAAAATAATTTATTTATAATAAATATAATTAAATTTAATTATGATTATGGGACTTTCATTATCTGCATAGTCTTCAAAAAATGAGAAATGATGGTATTCCTCTTCTGTGCATTTGGACAACCGACACCAAGAAGGGATATTATTCATTTTTAATAACCATAATTCATATATGGCATTAATTATAGATTTATTTTAAATAAAATATATTTATAAAAATATTATAATTATAAAATTATAAAATTTCATCCACCTCCATACCTTTCCATCCAATGGAAAATTATAATTTTAATCAAGTGTACCTGTGGGCAACCACCTCTACAAAGTGATGGGATTTTATTCATTTTCATTTATAATAAATGCTAACAAGTTGAAATTTAATAATTATTTATGTTATATATGTTCTAATAATTATTATATAAAGGAAATTTATTATTTTCCTTCCTTTTGTTCCAACCATAAAAAAATTGAATCTTCACACATGTGTGTGTACAAATTACTATCTCCGAAATATGATGTAATTCATTTATAATCACTTATTTTTACTAAAAAAAATTTAAAATTTGATATTATGAATAAATATGATAAATATATCCTGATCAATATTCTAAATAATATAATACCACATTCAATTTTTCATTACTAGAACCATCAAACAAAATCATCAATGTAAAACCTACAATCCTTCAAAAAATTATTCATTTTAATTAAATTAATTAATTAAAGAAAATTTGAAAAAATAAGTGATAGATTAATAGTAAATTATGTATGAATCTTTTTTGTAATATATTTATAATTAATATATATTTGTTATATATGATATTTGAATGTGTATGAAGGAATGTAGACCTTAAGTTAAGGGAATTTCTCATCTCACTTTTAAATTCACAGGACACATGTAATTTTCACCACATAGTTATTTTGCGTGGGGTATATAATTTCCATGAAGGAATTTAATATTATTCTCTTTAAAATAATGATATTGTAAAATCCAAATATTTTCTACCTTTAATGAGATTTGGACTTGGTAATTTCTAAATTGGTAATCATTTATCATCTCAAATTGAATTCTTTGGGATGTATGTTATGTTATGAACAAATAATTTTTTATAAAGTGTATATACATCTCACATGATGTTTTATATCATAAATATTATTATGATTGTGATATTTTAAATTCGATTTTAATCGAATCATTAATGTTTCTTGTGATCAAAATGATACCAATGTAGTTTTGGATTTCAAAAACATTTTAATCTAGATTTTTCATACTTAAATTTCTATTGAATAAATTATATAATAGCTTTCTGATAAACCCTATTAATTTTTCATCACTAATATTGGTTTTTTTAATTTTAATTTTTTGATATAATTTTACACACTTTCGTATAAGTTTTTTTATAAAATATTTTTAATAAAAGTTATCCTAATATATCCTCTTGTGGTAAAGAAAAACATTTTCTTCCATTTCCATGTTTTCCAGAATTTTTTGGAATATTAAATTTTTATTTAATAAATTCATTTTTACCCATGTTTTAATAGTTAATATTTTTATAAAAAATAATATTCTTTTCATTTTCTAAAATTTTTTTACCAAAGGCATCAAAATAATATTTTATTTAACGATTACATTATCAATAAAAAAAATTTAATGACATGATGGATTAGGTATTTTATGTTTTAGATGCACTTTTTCGATGTTCATTTAAAATAAAATAGTTTTCTTAATAGTTTAGATATATTTAGGTTTTAAATATGTGATTTCAAAATGATAAGGATATTTTTTCTCAAGAAAGTTTCAAGTGATATTTTATAGAAATTATTCATCTATGAAAACATCATTTGATATTAATATTGTTATACTGGGTATCTGATCTAATGATAACAGATTTATAAATTATATAGATGATTTATGAATATAATGTTGACATGTTTACAATACGGATTTCTTTTCCTCAATTTCTGTATTGATGATATGATGATTGTTTTATGATCTTGAGGTATTTCTATGATCAGAATATGATTATGTGATATTTTGGCCTGTTATATTCTTCTATATATTATTGAAATGTTATATATATATATATATCATTAGATGATGATGATAGGAGTGTACTTGATTATGAATACCTTTTCCTTATATTGATGCCTGAGTATGATCACTTTTTATCTATGATTATAGGAATATTCAAAAACATTATTGAAAATATATTTTTCTACATTTTGATGTGTGTGTAACATGATTTTCTATCTACGATCACAAGAAAATGTTTTGAAATGAGTGTGAGTATATGTTTTCACATTATTATGATTTATTATTCATATAATACCAAAGGTAAATGTTGTGTATTTTATATGATGGTAACATCTCTGAAAACCTTGTTGATCCTAATTCTGAATGTTGATTGATTTCGAAGATTATGTGTTCATGTTTTATAAGACTGAATATTTTACATAGAGAACATGCATATTGATATATTATCATACCCTTATGGTCATATATTTCTCTGATGAATAACATATCCAATGATTACCCTTACTATATATTCAAGATCACCCATTATTATGTTTTGACTTCTCGATGTTTTAATTATAGGTTCTATGTGTCTTGATTTTATAAGGGTATATTATACCACTAATTATGATTTAGATGGTGAATATTATAATTATATAATATTATTAGGTATCATGGGTTTAAAGAAACTAATACTTTACTGTCCTGCATAATTTATTTTCATAAAATGTGTAGAATATTCTTCTAAAATGATGTAATATTTTTGAAAATTATTCTCATGTCATAGAAGTTCGAATTAGTGTAGTATTTAGTTAGTTAATGGGTATTACTATTATAATTCTTTGGGGAAATCCCTTGGGATATTTCTATGTATAGTATAACATCATATTTTTTTCTAAGGAGTAAATTATGAGGTTTTACTATAAAATACATCCCTTTCTAGGTACTAAAACATTGATGAGGTTTTGGAATAAATACACTAAGTGGTAGAAAACCCAAATGTGGTGAATTGGGTATTTGGTTGATCATCACCATTAATTTATGTGTGGACCTATAACATCACACCTATCTAGAATCTCTTGGTGAATATTCATAGGTTAATTATCATTTGATTTATGAAACATTACAAATTATTTTAGAAGATGATAGATATAGATGGTTGAGGATGAACCTAAGGTGTAAAATATAAAAGGTATGTGTCATTATTTAGAAATAATATTAATTTTTTATAAATATTATATTCCTTTTCTCTTTTATTATTATTTATCAAAATTATTTTTTTGTTATTTTTTAAATTAAACTGGAAATAATCACTTTAAAATATAAGGTGATGAATATTGAATAATTGTATTCTTGAAATACGGAATGAAATTAGAGATGTAGTAAGAATATTTTTTATTATTCTTAATAAAATATCTCATATATGATTAAAAAACTAATGGTGCGTGATATAATTCGAACACCTAATAAGAGAAAATGGTGTTACATGTGTGTTCAATTGATGAAGATCATAAAAGAAATGTGGTTCAGCTTAATACATGTTTATAATGTGGGAATAATTAGCCAAAAAATTGTATTAATGGGATGGGAATATTTTTAAAAATTATAAATGAAGGAAATAGAGAAATTAATTTCTATTGAATTTAATATATTATATGTGGGAATCATGGTAATTATTATATTCATGGATTTAAATTAAGGGTTTACTCATATACCAAGTATGGGAATAAATTATTCCAATATATGAAGTGGAATTATTGAGTTGTTTATGTATTGGGATTTTATAATTTTGTTTAAAAAGTTTTTTATCAATTTTATTTTGTTTTTGAGTTTTAATGAACATCAATATATTTTTCTACAGTAACATTTCTCTATTGATTTTCAGGCATATGTTGAATAATACTGATAACCAAAAAATGATATTTAATGTTACTGTGATATCTTATACAAAAATCATAATTGAGTGACAGATACACTTAATGAGTTCCTAATTTTGAGATAATAATTTTTAGTTTAGCTAAATAAATGATTTAAATTGATAAATTAGATTGGATAGTGTTGGTGAAACTTCAAATTAATTATTTATTTATATAAAAAATTAATTAATGATAAATTATCTTGTATTTTTTCATTTATAGAATTTATTTTATAGTATAGATTTCATTAAATGAATAATGATAGAGGTAATTTTAAGAAGAATATATAATGTTATTAATGTTTTATTTTGATTCAGTTTATTAGAATGTTTTTGGGGGAATATATGTCAAAAATATTTGTGTGTTTTTTATGTGAAATTATTTTGAAATATTTTTTTGCTAAAAAATAGTAATATTATTCTTTGAAAAAAAATGATCAAATCATTCCTATTACTGGGATTTTGAAAAGAGTTGGGAAATTTTTTTATAATTATTTAGGTAAAAAATATGTGGACTATTTTAATTTGAACATTGGTTGTTATTGTTATGGTTTTATATATTCATATATTATTTCATTATATGGATATTTTACTATATTTTATAACTTCTACTCACCATTTTTTAAAAAATATCTTGAGAGAAGAGGAATTAATTTTCATTATTCTATGGATTTTACTATCAATTAAAAGTTAATTTTCATTTTTTTAGGCATGAAACATCCATATTTATTTTTCATTTCATGCTGTATGAAATGAAGTAGAAATTGATCAAATCACACCTAAAGGATGAAGTATTTTTATGAAATGAAATAATATCAAGTAAGTGTATATTTTCATTTTTATGGTCTTGATAGTGAAATAATACATCAAAATTATTAATATTAAATTTTAAAAATATACATTTACCTGAATTTATGATTAATTGATGGTATTTTCACCCCTCACAGATTAATGATTTTTTGGACTTTAAAATTCTCATAACCATGTTCTCTATAACTCTCTATTAAAAATTTTACATTAGTTTTATCATCCATGAATATATTTTAACTTCCTAAAAAAATGTTATACTAGTCAAGGAACCATATAATGTCTTATTTTTTGTAACCAATATATTTCACTCATTCTTTTTTCAATGGCTATTTTATTATCCCTCTATATGATGTTGGTTTTTAAAAAATGAATTTTCAAATTTTAAACCATTAAAAATAGAGATAAAATTAGGATAAAATTTTTTCTTTTAAGTTCGTTATAATATAACATCATAAAAATTTAATTTAAATTAATAATCATATCTACATATTTCTTACCATACAACAAGAAACAAAAATTGAATTGGGATATATTACAAAAAATACTATTCTTTTAAAACATGGCTATTATAACCTAACTATTGATTTGGAGGGTAAGAATATAAGAAAAATATATATTAAATTTATGTATAATGTTTCATATAAATATAAATTCATTGAAAATTATTTATAAATAATCATATTTTTTATTGAACACATATTATTCATAAAAATGTAATTTGTACAATGAAATGAGCTTTACCGCATTTTTACATTAAAATTAAAAGTATTTTCTAAAATAGTTATTAATTAATATTATATAAGTGTAATTATTTTTAAACATTCATATAAATATTATATTAAGGAAAAATTTGTTATTTTTTCTCAAATAATTGATTTTTCAGTGAATAGTGAAATAATATTGATTTTTCAAATACTGTCAGTTATTTTAAAAAATTAAAGTTATTTAAAAGGATAATTATATTTTTAATTTTTAATTAAATATAATGTTATTAAATTTACTTATAAAAATATAATAATTCCATTTTTATCATAAATATTCATGATATTGATATTTGATTATTTTTATGCAGAAAATTACATTCGTCTAAAAACTATTTTTTATGGATTTTTATGAATTACTGAAAAAACTAACTTCAAACCCATATTGATATTTATTAAATAAATATTGATACCAAATATGGAATTAGGATGTTCATATTTGGTAAATTGGACCCTTTATTCCCATTATCAATAGAAATCGTGATTTATATTTGTCACCCCACTATTGGTAAAATGGAAAAAGTAGTGCTAAAAATTTGAAACAAGGTCACAAAATTAACCAAAAAATTGTTTTTTTTTCATTATATTAATTTGGAAATATACATTTTATAATTTAATAAATTTTATTTTATTTCTAGTTTCCTTTGATAATTAAATCCTTTTATATTAAGTAACGAAAATTCTAAAAATGTAACTCTTACATTTAATTTCTCATATTTGTTCACACAGGGATAAGAGTATATAATGAATGAATAAAATTATTTGAATTTATCAATAATAATTTATTTTATGATGTTAATTTATTTTTTTTGTAATTAATTGTAAAACTACTTTAAATTCATACACAACGTTCACACAGTGCATTTTCATTCACTAGAAAAATCAAAGTAATTGATTTTTAGAACATATAAAGCGATATATTTGGATGAAATATAGTTTAACGATAATTTTATAATCAATTTTAATTATTAATATATGTTTAATGATTTCACCTTATAATTATATACCTTTCCTGATATCATTGAATTCAAAATATGTGAATTGTTGTTGAAATACCTTTAATGATTTTTTATATTCAATAATATGTTATTATATTGTTTAAAATATATAAATATATTTAAATAGAACAAGGGGTATTTCATGTGGTATAAAATTTTACCTATTTCACCTTAGTGAAATAATAGTTACCTATTTGTAAATTTTATACTCTAAATGATTGAAAAATGGGTCATTATGTTTAAAAAACAAGGGTTTATTAGGGTTATGCTAATGATATTACGTTTGAAATAACATAAAATCTGGACCAAATACCATTTTAAGATTTAATATTAATCTTATTTAATCATTATTTATAAATTAATACAAATCCAAATCAATTTTCTATGAATTTTATTTTATAATATTTTAATATTTTGAAAAAAATACAAGAGTGACTCTTCCCCTTATAAAAGGACACATTCCTCTAGTTTCATTACAAAAAATTGATCGATATAGAATGAAAAATAATTAAAATTTCTACTATCAACATACATGTTCATGATATATATTTTTTATTATTCTTAAAATACAATTACAAGGTTCCTTAATAAGGGATATAAAGGAGGTTTATCGAATAATTGCTATTTGTCTAACCCGGTCTCTTTCAATTTACTTCATCTTCTGCCTAATTCAAATCTAAGGAATTTATTAAAAAAATAAATTCAGTATACCCAAAAAAATATATTTATATTAATATTATTGGACAATCATAATATACCCTCCTCTCAAAAAATGGGAAATGAGAGCATCAATCGGTCATACCTATGGACTACTGCCTCCACATAGCAATATGATTAGTTTTCCACTTCCAAAATTCATGGAAATTTATATTATTGTATTTAACTATTAATTATGATATTTATTACATAATTATAATTTTATAATTATATTATTTTCTCTAACTTCTTATCTTAATATAGATTTGGAAAAAATAACACTACTTTTACATTCGTGTGGACCACCACCACCTCGAAGTGATTTGATATGTTATTTGTTTTCAATTTACATTGGTAGTAATAGAGAAATATTTAATTATTATATATGATAGATATGATATAATAATGATTCTATAAATTTTAATAATTATTTAAATGTATTTCGTTCCATCCATATAAAGGGGAAGCATCACTCGTGTGTACATACAAATTATCTTCTCTATGAAGTGATGTAATTCATTTTTCATCACCTATTTATTTTAATACTTATCAAAGTGTATCGAATGAATAAATATGATAATTATTTTAAATTATATATTATTTATAAGTCAAATTCATAAAAATGTGCATTTACTAAAAATATCATACCAAAACATGCATGGAAAACGAACGAGTTTTCATCAAAATGTTAATTTCAATGAAGAAATTATTAATAAATGGATAATTATAAATTATGAAGGAATGATGATATTTTATTAATACATTAAAATGGCTATATAATATTATTATAATAATTATATATTAATTATATATTATATTTTAATGTGTGTAAATAATGAAGGAACATGAGGAAATGGGATTTCTCGTCTAATAATTTTTTTAGTGAGACATATTTCCTATTCACTATTTTTTTATTTATGTAGTGTATATACAGACCATGAATTAATTTAATGATAATTATCTTGAATATAAAGGTGATTTGAAACTCTTTATATTATTCTTTATTTTTTGAGGTTTTATATTTGGATATTCCCAATGTGGTAATAGTATTTCATCTCATATTGTCTTTAGTGAAACATGTGTTATGCTATACACATATCTTATTTTAGGAGGTGTTTATGATTCCCATTTGAACAAATATATCATAAATATCTTTATGAACATGACTTTTATTATTATTGTTGTTATTTGAACTTATGATTCAATATTTTCCAAAGTACTAAGGGAATAATGTTTTAATACCAATTAAATTATGTTTTTGATGCTCGTATTTCGATTGAAGAAACTATAATATCCTTAACTGATAACCACTAAAATTTTTACTTACCCACACATTATTTCAGAAATTATTTTTTTAGTACCATTTCCCACTTTTATAACAATAAATTGTTTGGGAAATTGTTTTCATTGAAAGATGTCCTTATTTTTACTCTTCTTTTTTGAAGATATTATTCATCCATATCCATGTTTTCTAAAAAATTTCATGAATATTCATGACTATTTAATATTATTAAATGATTTTTAAAATAATTTTTAACTATGTTTTAATTTTTACCAAAATTATTAAAAATAATCCTCTTGTCATGTTCATAAAATTTTATTTTTTTACCAAAGGTTTGAAAAAAAATGTTTGTTTTAAGGATTATTGCATGTACGGGATTTTTTGTTATAATGAATTCATTTTGCAATGAGTAATCAATTAAATGTTTTCATGGTTATTTTTAAATAAATTTTTACCCATTATAGTTTGGAAATATTTGGTTTTTAAATATGATATTTTAAAATAGAAACATGTTTTCTAGATGAAATATTCCGGTGTTCTTTTAAAAAATCATTAATGAGAACATCCATTGATGATAATTATGATATAATTAGGATATGATCCAATGATACCACCCTTTTTATTTATCTATATGGTAAAATATTATAATGTAGTGATTTTTAAGAAAATAATTTATTTTCAACAGTTTATATTATGATGATATGATGAATATTTTATTGTCTTGTAGAATATATATGAATGGATTATGATTATGTGATGTTTGGGTCCATCATAGCCCACCAATTCATTGTTTAATGTAATTATGATATATCAAGATATTATGATGATAATATTCGACATAATATCCATTATCTAGGAACATATATTTATTCATGAGTATGATATCTAACTAGTTATTCTCATATTAATATGTGTGGCCATAATTTTTAATTGATTTGTTCCCATTATAATCCATGGGTATGGTCTCTTTCTAGATATTATCGAAATTTTATTGATGGACCTCATTTCTTGTATAATTATTCACAAGATTAGGATTTATTATGATTATTATTATACATGGATGTGTTATGAATCCTGAATTATTAATACTACATTTAATCCATTACTGATTATGCTTCTAGATATGGATTGATTACGAAGTTGAATATTTATTCTTTTCTATGTATGAATACTTTTTGTTGAGAAAATTCATTTAAATTTTTATTATACCCTTATGATCATCCAATGTATTAATTATTATGATCTCTCATTTTTACCCTTATTAATAATTTAAATTCACCCTTTATTATGATTTACCTTCCCATGTTTGGATATAATGTTATAATTTTGATGATTCTATAAGGATACATTAAATAAGGAAATATAATTAATAATAAGTATATTATAATTAAATAAGTGGTTTGTTTATCTAGTCCCCAATGACACTAAACCTTTACACTCCTTTTGAATGTAGTATTGTGATGTGTATTGAATATTAATCTAAATTGATGTAATATTTATGTAACATGTTCTCTATTTGAGTCATGTTTGGAAGTAAATATTGTAGATATTTTATTTTCTCGATTTTACAAAATATATTAAATTAATTGAAATTTAAAAAGATTTTATTTCAAATTCATTTATTATAAAAATAAAAAATAATTTAAAAACATTCAACAATGAGATCATTGACGATTCCCATCAATTAGATAAATTTAATCACAAATAATTGAAACTTATTCATCCTTAGGTCGCAATAGTTTTTTATGTCCATTAGAAAATCTCTCTATTTTAACCAATATATATTCCATTACATCATATTCCATCTCTATCTATTAAAGTATACACATTGTCCCTTAAAATATTCAATTATTATAGTAATAATGTAAAAAGAAACTTTCATTAAAAAATAATTTATTTTAGAATAAAAATAATTTAGTGGCTTATTAAGAAAATATGCATCATAAAAAAAATTATTGATTAATCATTAGTTGAATTATATTCATAGTATTTATAATATAAATTACCACTTTTTAATTACTCATTAAAATTTGGAGATTTCATAAGCTTATTTTCTCTGAATTATTCAAATCTATCAATGTCTTGGTTGAAACCTATAGGTGTTATTTTATTAGTATAGATTATAAATTTCTATATGAGGTGATTCAAAACTATCCTTATAAATAACATGAACCTATTAACATGGATACTGTGGTTAATTTATTATATTGAAATAAATAAAATATATTTCATCCCAAAGGACCAATTAGTCTATTAATATTGATAATATGGATACATAATTAAATTCCACATACATTTGAAAACAAAAAATACAACAAGGTATTTTTTTTAGGTCATCTTTAGTCCCTATATCATATCACTACATATCAATAAAAAATTATTTCTAGACATCATGGGGAATAAAAACATAAGAAATTTTGAGATAAAATTCATAGTAAGGGTATGCATAGAGCATATGATTTCATAAATAAATAGAGAATAATCCATACATAGATGAAAATAACTAAACAAACATTCCATTTAATCAATAAAATGAGAATTAAATGAAGATAGAGATAAAATAAATGTAAAAATATCATGGATAATAATAATAACTATATTCTCTGTTATTTAAATACATAGTTATTTGATTTCATGATCTTTGAAAATATGATACCTCTACCTCCAAGACCATTCACAAGATTGCTTAAAACAATGGAAAACCCCCAATTTAATTTGCCCAATTGATATGTCTCGTGAGGCCTATCGATGCATACATGGGATAAATAATTATAGGGAAAACCCATCACTTCCTGTCCAGAAAATTCTCTATATATCAAACAATTGATTTAATAATGAATAATATTCCTCACTATAAAATATTCTTATTGAGTAAATAGTATATATTTATCAATATTTTCCAGGTTAATACAATAACCTCAGTATTCACCAAAGTAAATAGTTTATAAAATACTCTTATAGAGGTTACAAAGAATATTGATATTTTAGAGAAATGTAATCTCCAAGGAAAAATATTCTCAATGGGGTAGTATATACACTGCCTAAAAAAATTAGTGTATAATTTCAAATAAGTCTCAATGGAGTGTAAATTGAGATGAAATCCCTTACTGTGATCATAACATTAAACTCTGAATTAATCAATAAATTTATTATTTGTATCAAATTAAAATCCATATAAAATAATTTTATGTAAAATATAATATATTCATAATTCATTTCATATATATTCTAAAATATCAAAGGCAATGAAAAGAACATGTAACCTAGTAAAATGAAATTGAGTTTTGAAAATTGTTACAAATTGGTATGTTTCCAATAAAATCAAATTGGATGAAATAAATAAATTTAAAACCTAAAATACCATTAAGTATTAATGATTCATGATATTACATTTTAAAGGTTTGTTATATAAACTATAAAATTTTGTTGGTTTTTAAGATTACAATATGCTTATTTGAAATGAAATTGAGAACAAAATTCATTACCTTTCATTTCATTTTGGTTAAGAAATTCCATAACCTCTTGTATAATTATTTTAATCAAATTATTAATAAATAATATATTCATGATATTTTTTATAATATCATATATTCTCTCCTTATTACATCTTACTTCCCATTGGTTCACAATCATTTATTATTATTGTTTTTTTTCGGTTGTAATTGTCTTGTTTTTTCATTATTTTTTTCATAAAAGATGTTTTTTAAGGGATATATTTAAATCATATATATTATGATATTTATGTTATAAATTTCATATTTACATATTGGATATATCTTAGAACCATTCTCTAATGTTGATCATGGATAATTATTCCATTCCCTTCACAGAGACTATAAGTCCTGCATATAAACAAAAGGGAAATTTCATTATATTAATGGGTGAATTGGTAAGGAAAATTATGAAATATTAATTTTAAATAATTAATATAATTTCATATTTATCACATATTTTTATTATTTCCTTCATTTTGACTATCTATGGGAGTCGGTGATGGAAAAAATCACATTGTTTTATGAGGTGTTAATCTGACGTACACATAAGAAATGGTATTGGATTCCATTTTTTGGAGAAGGAGTTTGATAAATACTATTATATAAACATAAAAACATATCAGTATATATGAGATAATGGGGTTATTAAATTGTAATTTTAATAAAAAAAATTATTGTGGGAACAAATAATAAAAAGAAATAGATTCATTAATACAATTAGTTTCTCTTCGATAAACCAACTTCAAATATCTTCTTTTGAACACCAGGTTTGGTATTTATAGAAGAATATAAGATATAGAGACTGAAAAAGGGTTTATGGGATATATAGTTTTCTTTATTTTTGATTCATATGGCTTGAGATATGTAAAAAACTGATGGGAGGGAGTTCTGTTTTCTAATTGAGGAGGGGTATCATTCTTGTAAATACCCAAAAAAAATTCAATAATGGGAAGTCAATATCACCCATAGTGCCCCCAAAATAGATTAATAATTGATTATATGGAATTTAAGATCATGAAACTACCCCACCACCTAAAAATAAACATGTTTTAAACATGTTATTTTCATATCCTATATATTTACTTTAACTATTCTTGTTTTTTTTTCAAAATAACAAGTTTTTTAAGCAAGTTAATTTGTACGTTAACAATAAAATAACATGATAAATATTATATAATTTGTACACATTAATTATAAAAATTATATCCTATATGTAATTTTATAATTATTTTATTTTAGACAATTGATTTTAACATAAGTGCATGTAATCACCAGGACTCATTTTAACCTTAATAGTGTTAATTACATTATTACAATTTATACTAATGATTATGAAAAAATAGTTATTTAAACTTATTATCTAATATTAAATATGTTAATTCCATATATTTAATCCATTTTAACAAATTTAACAAACATATTTTGTTATATTCATTTTATTATAAACCCACAAAATATATCCAAAAACTGTTTTTTAGATATGTATTTTTCAAGATTAATATTATCTTATAATAACTATAAGATAGTAAATAATAATAAAATTAATTATAATTCATATATATATATATATTATAAATAAATTTGACTTAAATAATTACCCATTATGGGTTTTTTTAAATGACCAAACATTATACGCTTCAAAATAGTTTTCCTGAAAAAGATATATTAAAGAAAAAAAATGAACTTATAATAAACAAATTAGAAAGATGATTTAAATGTTTCGATAAAATTAAACACAACTCATTAATACATATTTTAAATTAATATAATATTAAATTAATTAAGTGACTTTAAAATAACTTCATTAATTAAAATTAATGATAGTTTTTCATAAAATCGTTATTTTCCACTATTACCTAAAAAATAAATAATTTATAAAACATTCGATAATTTAACCATACTTTCATATTGGTATTGTTATTTAAAATATTATTTCTATTTTATAACATTAAAATTATAAAATATATATGAATTAATTATAATATGTTGACGTAAAAATATATAAAAATTTGTTTTCAACAAAAATGTTGTTTTTTATAGAAGAAAATATCATTATTAAAGTTTTTGTTTTTATTCATTAAAATTTTATCAATATATTTATATATTCTAGAACTTTTATAAATTTTATACATTATTTTATCATATTATTAACCAAAAATTCAACTATAATAAATCATTTTCCAATTTTATTTATTTTTCTTTTAACTTTTTGTTTCCCTCTACTTTTGGGTGCATTTAGGGTCTCCTAATGATGAATGGAATTTTTAAGGGAAAATGAATTCATTTTATAAGTTGGGATTTTTCATTAATGGAGTATAGAAAAAAATTAATGATTTGGTAGGGTTCTTCTTATGTTGGGAGAATATCGGTGTTGGTTTATGTTTGTTTGCAGAATCTGTAATTTTCTAAAGTCAACTAGGAGATTACAAAATGTCTAATTATTACACATTATGTATCAATTTTGGGTAAGATTTTCTAAAATGGTAAATGTCATTAATGTTTTACACACTACACATTAGGTTACCATCATGTATTAGAAAAAACCATGGTTTCAATCGAGGTGGCATGGTTTTCATCATTTTTTGGTTTTTAGGATTATGTTATGTGGAAATGGGGATTCCAATCATGTTGATAATTGAATTAGGGATCTTTAGGTTGATTCACAATTTATTGGCCCTTAATTCAACCAAAACCTATTCTCTCTTGAACTTGGATCTCCCTTAGATGGTTTTAGAGTACTTTTCTCTTTCTAGATTACTTCGTTCAATGATTGATCTCTATTGTGGTTGCAGTTTGTTTCTCCAGGTGAGTAATCATTCTGATTATTCATTTTTTTGTCAGGGTAGCACCATTTTGTTATGATATTGTATTTTCTTATATATGATGATAATTTTCTTGATCCATCTTAGATCTGTTGTATGATCGTATTCTGAGGTATGGTCCTTTCTGGCTTTCGATAAGATTGATGTTTATTTTTTGTGTTTTTTCAAGGTTTTAATCTTTCTGCCATTTGATTTGTTTTTGGGATGTGATTCCTGGGCGTGGGAATCAATTTTAGGTCCCCCATCATTGACCATGTGTTCCTTTTTGGTTGGTACATTCTGATGTGGGCATGTGTGAAATATGTTTGAGGGGAGAGGATCTATATCTAGATTATGTTGGGAGAACAATTTTTCACTGGTTTAATAAAATATTTTATAAAATTAAATATATTTATTGACTAATTAATTTTTTTATGGAAATGGGGTTTTTTTTTAAAGTGGGCTTTCCCCTTTTGGTAAAAGAAAACACATTTATTGAATTGTGTAATGGATTTATTAAATGGTTTTCAATGAGTGGTTTTTAATGAAATATATTGGATAGAAAAGCACATTGGAAGTCGTTGATACATAGGTGGATGGTTTAGTAATATCTATTTTATGTTTATTGAGAATTTCACTCATATGGTGTTCCCATACTCCCCATGCCCATATATATTGGGATTTGTTAGACCTAGATGTGGTTCAATTTTTGGGTTATTCCAATGATCTCTAGATTCTATGTTTATAACTAGTTATTTTATTCTTGTGTTTTCTATGTTTAGGTATGATTTTTCAAGGTATAAAAACCTATAGTGATCCATGGCATGATTTTACCTATGATTTTGGATTGTGCTATTTTATCATGAAGTACCTTGGATTTGATATTATAAGTGATGCATGATTTTATTTGATTTTACTTCATTGATGTATATATAATTATTATAATATTTTATAACTATATTAATAGGAAATATGGAACATGTGAAATTAAATGGTTTTCTATTTTCTTAATATAATAACTATTTATCTATTTATAATGAATTGTTTTCATTAAATTTGAGAATGTTCAGATTTTTGTAGGAGACTTGTAATGGAACACAATGGTGGGATCCTACTGAGCCTATTAGCTCACTCCCTACGCACCCCCTTGGTAGTGCATACACCTTTTTTTATATTTTATGTAAGGAAACAAAAGATGATAATGTTTATAAGAGAGGTTTCTATCAACTGAGTCTAGATAGCTAGAGGTTAGAGGGTGATAGATTTCTCATTCTATCATATGGAGTAGATTTTTTATCTGTGGTTATTATTATTGTCTATTGGATATTTTTTACCTAATTTTGAGTTGTATTAGTTTTGTTTCTTCATTTTTATTACATATATTCTTTCTTCTTCAATCATATTAGTATATATATGTCATTTTTTCTACTTCAGATTGGTAGAAAATTTTCCATCTTTTATTATAATGCTCGTATTCTAGTCTCCACCCTTGGATATTGGGAACTCCCTTTAGGTTTGCGGAAATTTTGGTTGGGTACTAGTTTGAGAGGGTATCCAGGTTAGTTTTATCATAGTTACATATCAGATGTGGTTTTTCTACAGGATTCATTTTTTTGGGACACCTTGTAGATTGGATATAGGATTGCTTGGACTTGAGATGTAGGTTGTAGTGAGTACATATCTAGATATGGTCATTATATGACTCAAGATACCATGATATGTTGGGATTTCTATCTTCTTTTTTTAAGTTATTGATCATAATCATAGTTTTTTATTATGGTTTTCTAGGTTTGAAATATGATTATTGTATTATCTGACCATTTCTTCTATTTAAGAGTGCATTGGTATGCCTATGTGATTTATTCCATGGGTTCCTCATGAGTGTGTAGTAGAATATCCTTATTGGAATCAGTCTATAGATTATAATCTTATCAAGGCTATCATGCACGTTTTTTGTGTTGTCGGGCAAAATGTACTGAAAGTTCATAATTCAATGGTTAAGCTAAAAAAATGAGATATATGTGAAATGGATCAATCACAATAATTTTTTAATGAGAATACATCGTCATTTATGGTTATGTATAAACCGGAAGAGGCGGAGGACTATCTTGATAAGGTTAATCAGATATTTGATTTCATGGATACACCTGAGAGTATCATGGTGATGTGTGTGGAATTCAGACCTGAGGGTCGATGTAAGAGAGGGAAGTATTCCATGGTACATGAATATAGGACCAAGATATTTGATTGGAAGGGTTTAATTACTCTCTTCTTCCAATAGATTTTTACAAGTCTCTATTGATGTATAAGTCTTTAGTGTTCCTCTATTTGCGGCTGGGAGAGTGTTTTGTGTCATCGTACACAAATATGTTTGTAGACCTGGTTATTTTTTCTTCATACGTAGTAAATATTGACCAGATAAAGGCTCAGAAATACTTACATGGATATTTAATGGATATCATATCGTAGGTGTTTATACTAAAGCATCCATCCTACTCATAGATTTTAGGTAGGGAAATCATAAAAGATATGAATATAACAGGAAAGGTTTGATATATTGGACCTTCTATTCCAGCCGCAAGAATATTCAGTGGTGTTTAGGGAAATAGGATGTGGCAAGATCATGAAAGAAGTGATGGAGGTGGTTCTCAATAGTAGGCCTCCACTAAAAAAATTTCTATCTAGAAGAGTACCCTAGAATTCTATTATTGTGAAAAGTCTAGCCACACATGGAATTCATGTTCTGTACCTGCAATGATTTGCAATGGTTATAGGAAATATTTTAATTTGAATCATTTTTTTTTCAGGATATGATTATACCTCATTGTGGTCAGGGATCATATAATAAAAATTCCTCTACAATGTAGTCATATTATTCAAAGACTACATGGATTTATCCCCTAACCTCGCGAGTGAATAACCTTTTGAAAAGAGATATGTTTTTAGTGGTGGTAGACACAATTCCTATAATAGTGATAGGTACCAGCATTATTTCCAAAACCATAGTTGTTGCATTATTTGATACTATTACCTCCCAATAATTTATATCTTTTTCTTATATTATAAAACTTCCAACATATATCCTTAGATTTATTATGGAGATAGGGACACATATTGGGAAGAGGAAAGAGAAGGGGTCTCATTGTACTTCTTGTTCGATGTCGATAACTAATGCAGAGTTAGTCTTTGATTTCCTCTTTCTTTATTTGGTTATATTTAACATTATTATTTTCATGGATTAGATTTTTTATCATTACTCTGAGGTGGATTGTTATCCCCGGTATGTCTTATTTGTTATGGACTAATGGAACTTATAGGTGTTTCAGGGAGAGTGGGATTTCAGTTATGATCATCAAGGAGATTCTTCCAAAGATTAGTGGATTTTTTTCTACTATAGTAGTTGAGAACTTTGAAGTTTATTTTATTTGTGAACATATCACTTTTTCTAAAAAAAATCCTCAATTTTTCCAAAATGGTTTCTCCTTTATTTTTTCGGATTGTAAAGTAGAGATTATCATTGATATATTGTTGAGTATATAGAATATTTTTATTCCTTATTATCATTTATCTCTAATAGAGCTGAAGGATCACATGATTCAGTTAGATGACCTGATGAAGAAAGGTTTTTTCTTCCCTAATGTTTTACATTGGGCATCCCATGTACCCTTTTCTAAGAATATAGATAGTTCACAAAAAAATTGTGTACTATAGGATGTTAAACCATTTAACTATTAACAATAAGTCTTATTTTCCTCATGTGGATTGTTTTTTTATTATTTAGATGGGAAATTTTTTTAAGGATGATCAATATTTGTTTAGTTTATAATAATATTATATTTTGCGATTCTAGTATAATAATCACATCTTTCAAAAGTTGTTATGGCCCTTATGAATATATTTTAATGTCATTTGATCAAAATAATTATCCTATATTTTTTAATGGATTTAATGAAGATATTCTATGAGTATATCAACTCTTTTTTAGTAGTGTTTGTAGATGAAATTTTTGTATATTCGATATCTAAGAACGGAAACATGTACTATTTGACTTAGGTTCTACAAATTATGAAGACTCACCATTTTTATAGAAATATTTCGAAATGAAATTCTAGATTCAATAACTAAAGTTATTGGGACACATGAAATTTATTAAAATTTATTATTAGTTTATCTTCATAATTAGAATTTGTAATTTTCATGGAAAGAGACACATAATATCTTTGTGATTCTGTGCTTCCATGGTCTTATTGGGCATTTTCGATGGTTTATTATGGATTTATAAAATGTGTAAACACCATTAAAAACTAATACAAGTTATGGGGTGAAATTTATATGTGTTGAAAAGGTTTGATTTGATTTCAATGACTTGAAATGAATTCTGACCTCGACTGATAATTAGATCATTCACGAGACTAATAAGTGGTATATGGTTCTTTCTAATGTGTTTAGTCCTGGTTTTGGTTTCATACATATCCATGATAATGTTTTGATAGCCTAAAACCCTCACCAGCTTTGAACACATGAGAATAATTTCCCAATTTATGATTTAGAGCTTTTTGTGCTTATAAATTCTATTAAGTGTTGGTGATATTATATTTTTTGGGATTGGATCATGTTGTTTTCAAACCATATGAGTCCAATATATATAGTTCATTATAAATAAAAAAATATCAAACAAATGTGGTGTGTGGAAATCATTTTAGATGTTTGATATTAACATTTCCAACAATAGGGGGAAGAGGAATGTTATTGAAAATTTTCGTAATAGGAATCTTTGATCAAAATATATTTTCGAATCAACGGAGTAGTGTAACAATATGGGTATCTTTATGAATTTTATCTTGGATTATATGAAAAATGTTTCAGGTATGGTTATGGAATATGTTAAGTTATCATCATATCTCCTTGAGTCCATTCCTCTGATTCAGCAGTAGAATGATGAGTTTAGAGGAATTCACGAAATCCAATATGGTGGGGAGACCATTTCATGTTGGTATATATCTTCATATGTTGTTCTAAATTTTGGGGATTGGTTTTTCATAATAGAATATATGAGGATATCAGTTTTTTTATATCATAGATCTTCACGGTTCATTCATCTGATAAAAATAAATATGTATAGTGAGATTGGGCGATGATTTATGTGGGTATGTATGAATTTTGAAATTGAAGATTATGTGTCCCATTGTTAAACCTTTCAAAAGATAATAGAAGAGAATATAATACCTTTTATATTTCTCCAACCTTTTTTGGTGCTAGTTTGGAATTGGAATGTGGTTTCCATGGTATTTTATGGATTACAACACAATCACCAAGAGAGGATTTCAGTCAATGTGATGATTAATTAGTTGAAAAAGTAAGCTCACGTTATTCTGATCTAGGACACAAAAATATTTCATGTTATTGGTATGTTATATATATATATATATATATAAGATCATGAGGATACATAGGGTTACTTCATAAATTATATTAGAAAGTGATCTCAAGTTTACTTTGAGGTTCTGCACGAGTCTCCAATAGTTTATGTGGACTCATGTCAAGCTGAGAACAATAAATAATCCCCAAATATATGTCTAAGAGGAGCATTCTATTTAGATAGTGGTGAACGTGCATTGTCCTTGCATCTTTGATATTGGTTCATCATGGTATATCTATCTAGATTTTGTTAAGTTATATTGAAAAATAGATAATAGTTATCAGTCAAAAATGGATCCCTACAAAGATATGTAAAGCTACCCATCTGAATCACATCTTTATTAGGAGGAGCTGGGTGATGAATATTTTTTGGGACTAAGTCACATTTAGAGGATGTCAATGAGGAGTTAGGATGTATGTCATTGTCTACATACAAAGATGAGACAAAAAAGTCATATGTAGATAATTGGTATTTTTCATTGGAGTTTTCTATTTGTGACTTGGTTTTCTTATATGTATCTCCTCACTTGGGTCACCATCAGCTTTAAAAATGAGTAAAATTGTCTCTCATATATTTTTAATCATTTTAGGGTAGTGAGAATCCGTGGAAGATTTCATATCAGTTGGTATTTCTAAATTTTTATGTCTATTCATGATGTTTTCAAGATATCATAACATGGTAAATACAACTAAAACCCCTCTCACATTTTATGTTTGGAAGAGATTTATTTGGAGAAAGAATTTTCAATTTTAGGGAATCTAGTATAAGTCATTTACTCTAAAAAGAATCTATGTCTTGGGAATATCATTACATTTGTCAAATTTTAATGGAGAAACTGATCATATTGACACGATACTTGGGATCATTGGTCATTGATCTGGGAGAAGTAGACTCAACTATTTTCCAGACATAATTCTTATACATGACTTCTTTAGGATGGTTTGTCTTATGGTGCATATTTTTATAAATACTGTTACCCACATTAATTTGTTTATATTATCTCTTCTCATTCCCCTCTTATTTTGGTTGGGTTTTAGGACTCCTAATAATATATATTGTCTTATGAGGAAAATACCCAAATGTTTAGGGATGTATGTTTGTTTGAATTAATGGATTCATAATATAAATGTGTTAATATATTTTAATGGTTCTCACTGAATTCATAAAATAATGGTGTTGGTTTTCTTTATATAGAATCTGGTGTTTTCGTCTCTCATATGGGAGAATACACATTAGGTAATGGTTTCACACTATGTATTGGTTTTTAAGAAGATATCTTGAACCAGAACAATGTGAGAATATTTTACATGATGTTTTTCATGTTCAAGTCCTATAATAGAAAATGTAAAGATTTAAATACAATTCAATGTGTTTTTTGGTGTTTTAAGTTTTTATGGATTTGATGGCATTAAAAGGAGATTCCAAAAGTGTAATTGTTGAGAGTTTGACAATATAGGGGGGGTGTATTGGTGATTGACCATTCCTTCAACCACATCCTCTTATCTATCAACCTAGGAGATCTCTCAAATAATTTATGATACCAGATCTCCTTTCATATCACTTCGCTTAGCAATTGATCTCCATTATGGTAGTGGTCTACTTCTATGGGTCAGTAATCTTTATGGTTATTCATTTTCATTGATTATAGTAGAACTGTCCTGTTACAATATTGGATTCATTGATCTGTGATGATAATATTCTTTATCCTTTCTATATTTGTTGCATTATCTTCTTCCATGGTCGATACTTTATTGGTTACAATGTATAAGGTGTATGTTTTTTTAGATTTTTCATGTTTTAAAATATAATCCGACTTATTATTTTTTGGGATATGATTCTATGTCATGGAAATCAATATTCAGGCCTCTTTTGTTGACATTATGTTTCAGTCTGATTGGAGTATCCCATTCTAAGCAAGTTTAAAAAAAATTAGTGGAAGTTGGTTCAATCTCTAGCCTATGTTGGATGAACGATATTGCTCAAGTTTTGTTAATTTTTTATAAAATGAAATGTAATGATTTATTGATTGATTGATTTGTGTGTGTAGAAAGATTTTTTTGATAAAATATTATTTCCACCTTTTTTTGGTAATCTAAAAACAATTTTCAAATCATTGTGAAATTTATGTATAGAATGATTTTCAGATAAATGGATTGGAAATAGAGAACATGGGAATCCTCGGTTACTTAGGTGGAATAAAGTGTAACAGGACTCATTCATTTCTTGGTGGGTTCACTCATTGGGTGTTCTTATGTTCACTAATCTTGTTGGTCTAGGGAATTGTTAGACCCATTGAGGGGTTCGCTTTAAGGGGTATTCATCTACTCTATGGATATTAATCATATATCTAGAGACATGATGTGTGTGATTGTATATGTTTCTGGTACGATTATCAAAGTTATCCTGACCTATAATGATATGTTGCATAATGAGACTTATGCATTTGGATTATAAATTTTTAGCTTGTATTTCCTTCGATTTAATATGATATTTGATACATTCTATTCATTTATTTGACTACATTGATGTATATGAAATAATTTTAAATTGTTACAACTATTTTCTTAGGAAATGTGGAAAATATGAAATTAAATGTTTTTATATTCTTTTTGTATAAAAATAATTTAATTGGTTATCCTACCATGTTTTCTTTAATGGTGATCAAGTTCATATTATTTTATAGAGACATGTCATTGAACACCTATATGAGATCATACTGAGCATGGGATCTCCCACCCTGGTGACCCCCTTGGTAATGTTTACACGTTTGTATATATTTAGATGCAGGTAAAATCAATGAGTTTCACTATAATAGGGTGGTGTATATCAACTACTTTTTGGTAGGTAGTGCTAAGATGGTGGGAGTTTTCCCATGATATTCAAGGAGTATATATTTTTGGTTTTTTGGTTAGTTATTGGACTTGTATCTAAGTGATTTTTTAGCTACTTTTAATGTGTATCACTTGTATTGTTTCCTTTTTATCATGTCATATATTCAGGTTTCTTTAGTTGTGTATGTATATATATTTCATTTATCCTCCTTTAGGTTGGGATTAATCATTACATTTGTTTGATTTTGATGCTCAGGTTCACGTCATCATCCCATGGGAATATGGAATTCCTTTCATGTATATTGAATTTTAGTTTAGTTACTAGTCTGACTTGGTATCGATATTGGGGTTTTCACCTCAACAACTAAATTATAATATTCATATTAAATTATTATATTTGGCAGGTCGTTAAACTCTATGTTTCATTTCATAAATACGATTGAACGTAATATTATTTTAATATCATTGGGATTAATGTACCTTGATCTATCAAAGAGATTATATTTATTTAAAATAAATATATTATAAACTCATGGGGTGTATAATTCTCACCACCATCAATAAATAACATCCTCTCAATTATAATTTGTTCTTGGATGTTAAGGGTTTTATTTTCTAAAATACCTAAGTTGAAAATAAGCATCATAAAAATGGTTAACAAAACATTATATTGATAATAGTGACAATAAAGTTTGATGTTCGACTAGAATAACCCATAACATGGTTTATGTGTAGGATAAAATTGGTGTGAAGTGAAAATATTGAAATATAATAAATTCATAAATAATTATGGAGGGTTATGTAGATAATTTATAATGAGGAAGTGACTGATCAAAAGAAATTTAGAAACCAAAAAACCATAATTATGTGATGAATTAGAGGACCATTGAGTCGACGTGTATTAAGGTAATATGATAAATTTATTTTTTAAAACATAATTTTCCCGGAGTTAATGAATTGTCATACTATCATGATAGAGAACACCAGAAAATAAACACACCTGATATCATTCACATAAAATTTCATCTTTTTCTTATTCTTTGATCAATTTCAACTTCATTCCTTAGTCTATGAAATCAATATCAAATGTGAATTTGTTTATTCTTGATGAACAAAATTTAATTTTTAATGGGTCTTTGAAACCCTTAATGAAAAATAATTATTTCTAATTCTCTTTACATATTAACCAAAATTGAAATGGTTACCATAATGATAGATAATAACGAAAAATTATAATTCTGCATATGGAGAAATACTATATTTCAAATAAAAATTTATGCCAAAGGATCTTATTTGATTATTATAAAAATAATTAGCCTTAATTTCTTATTCACCTCAATATTCTAATTAATAATTTATTTTTTCACTGAAAATGTGATCTAATATATTTTAAATTACATAATAAAAGAATTTATTTCATTTTTACAAAATAATCATTTACGTTATTCTTAATGTTTTTATATAGAATAACCTAATAAAACATCTCCAAAAATAACATTAGTTACCAAAATTTCATAATGATTTTATCTAATAACATGTTTTCCAAAATTAAATTAAAATTTAAACACCAATATATTTATGTAAAAATAATTATATACAAACAAATACATCGCATATTCCAGTTATAGGATCAGCATGGGTTTTACCCAGTAATTGTGGGATCAGGCCCCACGACCTTTCTCAATGCGATGAATTTTTCACTCGATATTAAAGCTCTCGTTTCTAAAACCATATTAATATTACATTTTATTATAAATAAATTTATTTGATTATTTTTTTAAGAAATCAAAAATTTATATTAAAAGTTTATAAAATTTTAAAAAATAATTATTTTGAATTACATTTTATACATATAACATATTAAGAAAATGAATAAAATATTTAAACTTAATATAATTTAAATATATGAAATAAATTAAATTGTGAAAATATAAATAAAAAAATTTTATTTTCAGAATAATTAATTTTTAAATCAATATAACATATCTTATTTTCAAAATATGAGTATTGGTAAAATTCCCTTAAAAAAATAATTCAGAATTCATATAAATTAATTTACATCTAAAATTATGGATAAAATTTAATATAAAATAATGACCCAAATATTATTTTAAAATCATGATAATTATGATAATCAAAATTTATAAGATATAAATGTACATTTATATATCTAAAATTAACATTAATAATTTTTTATGAATATATTAATATAAATATCAAAATACAATGAAATAAAAAAAATTGAAAATTGAAAAAATAGAAAAATGAAAAAATGAATAAAAAACGTAGAAATGAGGAAAATAATAAAGAATAATTTCTATCATGTCCCATTTTCATAGGGGATTTTATGAAACCGCCAAATCCAAAGTAGAAGAGGTGAGGCCTTCTCCCTCTGGATGTCGAGCGAATTCATGTGATGGATCAAGCTTGGATCAAACACTGGAGAAGGTTTTGAATCAATTTTAGTGGAAAAAAGAGGAGGTAGAAATCATGGATATAGGGTTAGAGTCAGTTTCGAATGACGATTGGATTTTGAAGGCTAAATATGAAGCCGATGAGGGTTTCAAACATGGATTGTCTTCAACATATTTTTTAATTTGGAGATCTATTTTGGGTATGCATTTTGGTATCTGGATCTTGATATAGATCTTATCCCTTATCATTTTTGGTGTATTAATTCCCCACTTTTGTAATATTCTTAGATCTTTCTCCCTCTGTGGATGATTTCGGTCCTTATCTACCATTGTTTTTGGAATTTTTTTTCTTCTACCCAATATTTATTTTTAATTAGTTTATTTAATTAACATAATATTTTCAATGATTTCGATCAAATTTATTTTATTTAATTGATTTTGATAACATTTAAAAATTAAATATTATCTTCTTTTCATCATTTCCTTTAAATTTATTCACTGGTCAAAATGAACATACACTATTATTTAATTTTCATCATAGGGATATTTAATGTCTACACTAATATTTCATTTGAATATTGATAAGAGATTGAATAGAAGTAGTATTATTTATTGATATGGAAATTTTTCCTACCCCTATTCACTAATTTGTGAAGATTGTTAGATCTGATTAATAACACAAATATATTAAATTTATCTAATTTTTTAAATTTCTTCAATAAAAATATTTTATATCTCGGATAGAAATTTTTTGAATGAATTTAATATTTAATCACTCATAATTTTTATTTTATATATGTGTTTGTGTGTGTGAAGTGAGGCTAGAAAGGTAGTTTGATGTGGTAGTTTGGAATGGAATACAAAAAGGAGGGGTCCAGGCCCTTTTTCCCTTTATTTTATATAATTTTCCATTTAGTATAATCCCAATACATGTTTGAGATAATTGAGAGTGAGGGAATTTGAAAGTGATTCAGAATGAATAAACCAAATAGGATAAGAAGAAATATTCTTCAATTTTTGGTAAGGTATAAGTTTTTTCCAAATTAAAATATTATAATTTATGTTTCATATTTATTTTTGATAGAGATATTTTATTTATTTATTTCCAATTCATTATTTTATAAGAAGAATATATTTTTAATAATTACTCTGTGGTGTTTAGTTTTATACAAACATTTTAGAACGGTAGCTTCTATTATAATTTATAAAATCTCTGGTTTATATTATAGAAGGGGATTTAATTTTAACAAAAATAATTTAATGAGTTTACGTTTTTTAAAATTATTATTTTATGTAATAAAACTATATATTTTATGTTCAAAGGTTTATATTTTTTAAAAACTGTTAGGATTTTGTTTTTTTAAATTTATTTTACAAAATATAATTATTTTTTCCTGATAGAATTAATATTTTTTATAAAAATTATGCAATAATAATAATAGTATTATTACTATTATTAAACATATTATTTTCTTAATCATAATTTTAAAATTGTTATTTTTAGAAAAAAAATCATGTCAGTACTATTTGTTAAACCATATTATCATTTCTTATGAATTGAATTTATGGATGTTTAATTTTCACATCAATATGTACAGGAATTAATTATTTCAATACCATTATATGCATTGAAAAAAATATATATTTTTATATATTATTAGGATGTGAGTTTAATATCAGACTTTAAAATTACTAAATTCAATGATTTCAAAAAAATTTAAAAGTGTTTTTTAAAAACATAGTTATGAAAATGAATAGAGGAATTATAATTGTTTCCTTCTATAAAAATAATTCAATTAATTTTAGAATGTGTTTTGATGGGTTGTGATTGTGAAAGGTGGATCTTTAAAATGTTTTCATAAAATTGTTATCCGGAAAATTGGGTATCATGTATGAGAATGAGGAATGGGGATTGAACACTTAGAATCATAGGAAATTGTATTACTAGTTATATTTATTGTTCCCACATGGTTTTTATAGGTTTTATCGAGTATCACTACAATATTTCATGACAATAAAATTTTGAAATGATTTTTTTGGATAAATTCAATTGTTTTAAAAAGATATATTTTTTAAATACATTTTCAAAATTGAACGTTTATTTTAAATGTTTTTCAAAAGTTTATATATATATATATATCAAATATATATATCTGAATTTGACATAAAATGATTAAAATATTTTAGTGTAAAAATATATAAAACTATGTTCCACTAGTTTTAAAACCCCTTGTTAGGAAATATAATGCAAATTACATATTTTAAAAGAATATTTCTATAGGTATTTTATACATTCTGAGATGAATGACTTCACATTTTTTACATAGAACATGCAAGGTGAAATATTTATTTTTATACAACTGTAAATAAGTTATATGTCTTTTCTATTTTTCTAGAACCTAAACTTGAAATGGTCTTCAATTGTACAAAGAAAATTTTATCATTCATTCATATTTTATAAGAAAATATACATCATATTTATCTATAAAATCTGGAAGCACTGGTTTGTGGCGTTAAACATGGTATTAGTGGAATTGTCTAGAAAATTATGGATATATTTATTCTCATTTGAGTAAAAAATCTTATGTGATATAATTTTCTTTGAAACTTATAGATAATTACGTTCCCCTAGAAGCCCTTTAATTCTAATTATGAACATAGAAATTTATATTTTTTTCAAGTATGATGAGGGAATTTTTGGGGGAAATTTTATTTTGGGGGGAAAGTATAACATCAAAAAAAATATAAGATTCTTTTTCTTTGTATGAATATTTTATTAAATTAAAAAAATTATAATAAAAAGAATTGGTTAATTTTTATAATTGAATATTTAAAATTATATAATAATATTTTAAATTATATCATCGTTTATGGTTTTATGAAATTTATAGTTTCAATATCTTATGTTATTAAATTTTTAAATAAATTATTATTTTAAAGAAATATATTATTTATTTATTTAATTTTTATATTTAAAATTACTACTTTTATAAATGTGTAATTTTTTTAAAAAAATTAATAGTTTATTATAAATAAATTTATTTGATTTCTTTGCATAAGAAATCAAAATATTATTTAAAAGGATTATAAAATTATTATAAACAATTATTTTGAATTACATTTTATACATATAATATTTTTGGAAAATAAAGAAAATAATTAAACTCAATATAACATAAATATATGAAATAAATTACCATATGAAAATATCTGTAAATAAAATTTTATTATTTATAATGTTAAATAATTAAATTAGTAAAATATATATTATTTTTAAAGGGTGAATAATAGTAAAATTTATTAAAAAAATAAGTAACTAATAAGTCATATAAATTTATTTACATTCTTAATTATGAATTAAAGGAAATAAGAAATAATGAACATAATAATATATGAAAATTAATAAAATTATGAATTATAAGATAGAAATGTATATTTATGTATATAATATTAACATTAATATATTTTTATGAATATATGAACTTAATTATTAAATAAACAATGAAAAAAATAATGAAATTGAGAATTGAAAGAAGAAAAATTGAATAAAGAATAAAAAAAGAAGAAATAAGTATTAGAAGGGGGAATACGTGGGATCAGTTTTTGTTTTCAATGGAGATGTTGAGTTTGATTCGAAGCCAAAGCATAAGATGAGAGACCTTCTACCTTGGAATGTCGAGTGAATACAGATGAGGGATCATGCTCAGATCAACAGTATGAGAAGTTTTTGAATCAATTAAGGTGGCCAAAATAGGTGGAACCTAGTGTGGATCTAGGGTTAGATTAAGTTACAAATGTTTTTGGGCTTTCGAAGTCTAGATCTGAGGTAGATCAGGGTTTCAAATGAAAATCACCGTCTTCCAATTTTCAATTTATAGACCAGTTCAATGTTGATGTTCTGTCTCTGAATCTGATTGAATATCTTATCCCTTATCATATTTGAAGTATTAATTTCCCTTATTTTTATTCATCATTGATTTCTCTCCTTTAATTGAGGATTAAAGTACCTATCAACCATTTTCTATATTTTTTTCTTTAATATATATGTTTTTTAATTCCTTTATTTAATTTAAATCACATTTTTCAATGATTACAGTTGAATTTATTCTTTTTAAATGATTTAAAGGTCATTTAAATATTTAAGATTATTTTTTTATCATTTCCTTCAAATTTCATCACCAGTAAAAATAGAAAGAGTCCATTTTTTATTTTACTTCATAAGAGAATTGAATGTCTTCCCAATTTTTCATTTCAATATGAATGGGATATAGAAGTAATAGAATTTATTCCAGTGAAATATTTTACATTGCCTAGACTTCAATAGGAGCTGATGTTCTTATTTGAATAACAGATGCAAAATATTTAATTTGTCCTCTTCTGTAAATTTCATAAATAAAAAATACCTATCACTGGTGATGATTTTTTGAATCAAATGAATATTTAATTATTCAAAATGTTGAGTGCATATATATGTGTGTGAGTTGATCCTGATGAAGTAGTCTAATGAGTTGTTTTGTAATGAAAGAATGAGAGGATGAGTCTGAGTCGTGGTATCCATTATTTTCTATGATTTTCCATTAAGAATAAATCCACTTCAGTTAAGAGATAATTGAAAGTGAGGGAATTTTAAAGTGAGTTTGAATTTATGTATCCTAAACAATGATATGAGGATGAAATATTTTTCAATTTTTGATAAGTGGATTATTTTTTTTCAAATTAAAAATATATGTTTTATGTTTCTTATTTATATATAACAGATATATTTTATTTATTTATTTTCAATTAGTTATTTAGTAAGAAGAATAATGTTTTAAAAATTCATCGACTATTTTTATTAAAAAATAATATCGAACTGATGTTTTTGTTATAGTTTATAAAATCTATATAATATATTACAGTGATAAAATTTATTTTAAATAAAATATTTCTATGAAATTCAGATTTTAAAAATTATTATATTAAGTTATTGAACTTTTTATTTTATGATAAATTGGTTATATTTTTCAATAAAAATTATAATTTTGTTTTTTAAAATTTATGTTACAAAAATGAATTATTTTTTCAAGATTGAAATTAATTTTTTTATATAAACTATGTCAAAGAATAATAATGGTATTATTAATATTATTAAAAAATATTATTTTCTAATAATAATTTTATGGATTTTATTTTAAAATAAAAATTTATGTTAAAACCATATTATAATTTTCTATGAATCTAAATTATGGATGATGAATTTTCGTATCAATGTAGCCATGAATTATGAATATAATTAACATTATATTCATTGAATAAAATATATATTTTTAATTTAATTATAGGTAACTTTTTATTTCAGAAATTGAAATTTCTAAATTCATGGATCTCTCAAAATTTGAAGGGGTTTTTTAAAAATCTAGTACTTGAAAAAAATCAAGGAAGAATAGTTATTTCCCTCTTTGAAAACAATTCATGTATTATTTAAAAATTATTGATGGGTTGTGATTGATAATTGAGGATCTTCAAAATGTTTTCTTAAAAAATTTATCTGAAAATTGGGTATCAACCAGGAGAATGTGGAATGGGGAGTGAACCCATGACCTCACGGGATATTTTTTGACCAGTCATATTTCTTATAGACACATGGCTTTTAGAAGGTCTATTTAGTTTCATTATAATCCATGATAATAATAATATTTTAAAATGTTGTTCCTAAATAATTCTACTTATTTTTCAATGAAATATTTTTAAATGAATTTTCAAATTTTAGGTATCTTCAAACTGTTTTGAAATGTATTTATATATTTATATCATATATATATATATATATGATATACCATTTTAAAAAAAATTAAATTAAATTTATAAATGTATTTTCAACTGGTCTAAAAATCCCTAATTAGAAAATTTTATACTCATTCAATATTTAAAAATATATTTTCATAGGTATTTTATAATTTCCATGATGTACAACTTCTAATTTTGGAGTTAGAATACACAATGAGAAATAATTATTTTATTTTCTTTTTGTAAAAAACAAATTAAATTGTAAGCTATGGTCAAATTAATTAAAACATAGACTAGATAATATCTTCAAAAATATTATGCACTGAGTGTTTTTCATTTATATGTTATAAGAAAAATTCACTTCATTTTTATGTACTAAATTTAGATGTGCGGGTTCGGTGCAATACATTAACCACAAAGGATATATATAAATATAATTTTTTCACAAAATCAAAAATATGTATTACCTATTATTATATTAAATTGAATGGTCATATTAAACTTATTGGATTTCAATGACCTTAATCGTTTTTTCCAAAAATATAAAACAATTATTTCTCAAAGAAAATTTCACCAAATATAAAAACTTATTCTTCACATATATAGACATTACATCATTTTTTGGAATACTTAAAACATTACACAAAAAGATTCCCAAAGGCAATATTATTTTAGTGCATTTGGAAACGTGGAAACATAAAAACAAGTACATGACTAAGTAACATTATCCCCCACTTGGTTATCCAATCCTTGAACCCTTCATAGACATATCATAATAAAATATATCATCATAACTTGGGGAAGGAAACATAAAAAAAGGGTGATCTCAGATGCTCAGTAAGGGTAAACAACTGACATATGTAAGTATAAACATGAGCATAAGGGTATGAGAGTGTGATAATAACATTATAATATCATAACATGCATATCAAAGACCATAAACATGAATTATGGTACAAAGGGTAGTAGTTCGTAAGGAAATATTCATATGTAAATAAATAACTTAAGCCATGGAAGGATAACATATGAGTAAGACATGGAACTGTGGTATACACATAAACATGTACTACAATTCCCTATGAGTCACGAAGCATTTCTAAAACATATCATAACACTTCATGGGGACTACACATACTGGGTGTGACACTCCACCATACTTATTCATAGTGATTTCATTGAAAGGGGTCAGAATTTATCATATTCCCATACCGGATCGTGTTTCCAAAACTTCTCATAATGAATCGGGTTTTCCCATCTTCCCATAGTGGATGTGGTATCTCCATCTTCCATTGTTGATCTAACTCGTCGACTTGATTCCCATCATTATATTGTTAGATAAAAATCCTTAACCAATACATTAAAAGGATATATAGACCACACCCATCTTATAATGAAATTATACATATGTGTGACACTATATCATAAATATTTATCATATCATAACCCAGGAAATAAAATATTTGTCGCAAACATTTTATAATATTATAACCTATGGAAACGAACCATGTTTCATAATCATTTCATTAAAATCATAACCCATGAAAATAAGTGAATTTCATGGAAATATAACCATAAAAAAGAATAGGGTTTCTCAGACATGTATCCTGTGAAAGAAAAATGCGTTTTATAAACACCATTCTATCAAAACATAAGCCATTAAGATAGATAATATGAATGGAACCTTTGGTTAATTTCCCAAGAAATCGATGAGCAGCACCAATGGATTCCATCTTAAATGGAATGTAATTTAGAAATATATTTTAACGACATTTCTTGACGAAATTATACCTTCTTCTTTGAAATAATATTTTCAAAACATAAAACCTTATGAAAAAAATTCATTGGAAATAAACATCATAACATATAAAGAAATCATTACATATTTTTGAAAATAATTTTTTGAAAAAAAGTGGAAAACTTATAAAGAGTTCTTGAAAACATTTTGAAAACCATTTCTTTGAAAACAATTCCAAAACATATAAATGACTATTTGAAAACAAAAAATAATTTTAACAAATCCCTAAATATGATCTTAAAATATTATATTGAAAAACATTTGTTAAATCATTTTTTAAAATATTAATTTTAATTCCATGGAAAGTGTCTCAATGACGAAAAAATTAGACAAAACTACATTATTGATTTTGTATCTTTTGAAACACAAATCCCATGAAAGAGAGATAATAAAATAGATATATAAATAAACATATATTTAAGTAAAACAATAATATAATAAATTCTCGGGTATTATATACACTACACAAAATAAATGAGTGGTGAATAAGGCATAAATATCATAAAAAGAAATGACAGACTAGAAATCACTTTACAATAAGTCTTGAATTTATTCATTCACATTAAAAATTCATAAATACTAAATATAAGATTATTTTAAATATATTACATAACTATATTATTATATTTAATACCCTATATTTTTTTATTTTGACTTTATATTACCCGTTTATTAACAACTCAATGTTAATGTTACGTTTCTGTTAATGTCTTCTTTGTTTTTTTAAATGTTTTGGATTTTTTATTAATACTATTTCATAGATCATGATTTAATTTTATTCATGAATATAAAATATCATATAAGTATAATATATATTCAGAATATATGTATTTATAATATCTATATCATATATAGATATTATATGGAATGCCAAGTTAATGGAGATGGTAGTTCATACATGCACATAACATTATTTCTGTTTTATTATGGTATTAAATTAAACAAATTAAAAGATATATATAAATATATAATAATTCCATTATAAATATTATTTTATATATATTATATACATTTACTAAACCAATATTTAATAAATTCCATATAGATTGTGAACGAATAACATCGTTTTGAGGAGGATGTAGTTCACACCTCCCAAAATGATATTATTGTATTTATAAAAAATGGAAATAATAAAGTTTTGTGTCATATAATAATTTAGTATGAATAAAAAACATTAATATAATATATATAATATAAAAATTTCGTTTCGATCATAACGCCCAGACATGGGTGGTGTTAAAGAAAAAATGATGAACATCATTTCATAATCCAGAAGTTTTCCATACACAAGAACGGTAAGTTTGTTACCAGTTAGATGTAAGTGTGACTACATGTATGTATAACAGTTATAATAACAACATCTCAGTAAGAGGTAACTATATAATCTTGGAATAAAAAGAATTTATGTGGTGGAAAATGAAAATAAAACAATGGAGCTTGATGATGTTACTTCTTCATTAAGTAACTCCTCTTGGTTTTCCCAAAATAGCTTTATTTATTATTTTTACTCCCAATGGGACTCTTCTAGGGTGAGGATAAGGATGTTTGTAGAAGTTTTTTGGTAGATTATTAATGATCCAATGTGTATTTATATTTGTGAGGAATGGGAAAAGTGAATACCTTTTTATAGTGGTGGATGAGTGACATTCATGTAAATACCAAAAGGTAAGTAGTAATGGTAGGTATTCTTTATATAATGTGATTAAAAATTGATAAATAAGATATCAATGTGAATTTATGGTCTATGAAATCTCCACCGCACAAAAATAAGTGCATTCTTATAATTTTTTTCCTTAGTCTTTAAGTTTCCCAATATTTTTTCTTTTGCCTTTTCATTAAGGTAAATTCTTTACCAAACTATGTAATTTTAAAATTAAAAATAAATTTAATATTGATTTATTATAAAATATATTACCACATGATTATAATTATTGTATATTATTTAAAAAAACTCATGTGTGTTGGAAAATAATTCTAAAACATGCGCATATAACGTACAAAAACACTACTTTATCTCGAATTGTGATAATAATTTTTTTTACTATTTAATGGTCAATATGTTCTTTATAAATTTTTATTTCCTCCATTAATAGACCATATTTTATATTTATTAGTACTTAAAAATCACTTTTCATAATTCAGTATAGTTATTACTTTTAAATATTTTGAAAAAGTATAATTTAATTTAAAATAACATTAATTTCAACTTTAAAATTATGTAATTAATTTAAATATAGAAATATCAAAAAATTATTTTAATAATAATATAATTAATTACTATAGGTTTATAATTATTTATTAATATAAAAAAATAATTTATCATAAAAATTTTTTAAAATTACTTTACTTTTAATGTTAATACATCATATATTTTATTAAATTATTAACTAAATAGTCAATGCATTAGCGTTTGTTAAGCATTTAATGTAATTAATAAATTTAAAAAATTAATGATAAATGAATCTGATAAAAATTAATAATATATATTTCAAAATGATATGGATAACTTAAAAAAAGTTTGTTTTTCCATATCTCAAAGTTTTATAAATGTTAAACTTAAGGAATGTTCTTTTTTTACTTTTTTTCATTTCATAACTTATGAAATGGAGAACTTTTATTGAATAGAATCTCAATAACTCATTAAATGAGAACCATAAATGGATATAGTCGATATATAAGATGAAATTTATTTTTTAAAACTATGTCTGTCTTTTACGTTCTAATTTTTAGGGTATAGTCCTTCGTTAAACTAATTTCTCTCTTAATCAATGTAATTAGTTATAATCACTTTCAGTAATATTTTCAGTAAAAAATAATTTCATATTTTTATTCATTATATATTATGATTATTCTAAATAATCAAACCATTTTTTTAAAATTCCAATCACATAAATATCAGAAATTCATTTAAAATCAATCCCACAGATGAGAAGACAAAGAAAGACTTTAAATTAACAATGTAAAAATATATGAAATGTTATTTATCTATTTTTAATGTAAAATATAACTATTTAAAATTTAAAACCATACTAAAAATTAATTTAACAATATAAATAAATTAAATGAAATAGTAATTTTCATATAAAATTCTGTGTTATTAACAATTCATCAAAAAAATGAAACATCATAGAAAAATTCCAAAAATTAACCCTAATCTAATATTTATGTTCCAATTTCAAAAATGATTTTTTTCATATAGTAATTATAAATGTTTTATAAATCATATTTAAAATGGATTCTCAATTAAGAGGTGGTAAAATTACATTTTATATAAATTCATATTTGTATTCCTAAAATTTGAATTATTCCTACCTTGTAAGTGTAAAATAAATAGTATAAGTATAAAAATATTTATTCTGCATATAATATATAAATTTTATTTAAAAAAATAAAGAAAATATTATTTTTTTAATTTATTGAGATAAAATAATGTATGTACATTTAATAATAGTTTTCTTAGAAAAGTAATTTTTTTATTTTCAAATAGTTCATGCATTAACTTATGAAAATTGATAACCAAATGATTATTTTTACATACATATATGAATTATATTTTCATAATTTAGTTATTATTATTTTTAACATTCATTCCAATAGCTAGGTGTAAGTTATTATAATATTTTAATAAAAATATTAATAGTATATTGTAGTTCGGTAAAAGTTTGGCCTTGCATGTAATGCAAGCTATTGAAGGGAATCAGTATTGGTTGTAATATAATATAAACACATAGTTGCATATACCAAAAGATAATCTATGTGTTTCAAGTAGTAAACCCAAGAAAAATAAAATACATTAAAATTAAAATAGTATATTAAATGTTTCATGAAATAATGATTTTCAAAAAGATTAAATGAATTCGAAAAAATATCACAAAATCTTAGGGTGTTACATTCTACACCCCCTTAAAATTAATTTCACCCTCAAAATTAGTTTGAGATATAAATTTTTTAATACTTTACAGTTCCTTTCAAACAAACCCACATCGTAACAATGAATACTAAAACATCCTTTAAAATGATATTTTGAAAAAATGATGGTAACCCAAAGTTAACCATCACTATGTTTTAATATGGAATTACATTGGTAGAAAGTAAAACCATGGACAAGGAATATAAACCTTACCATCTTCTTCTGATGGAGAGTGATAGAGAATAAGGTCAGGAGAAATTTAACAATCACAAATACATAAATATGTGATGATCAAAGGGGTAATTTGATTCATTTGAAAAGAAGGTACAATGATATATATTTTCTTTTTGAGACCCTTTACCTAGAGTAAAATAATTTTGAGGATAATAGATACTTACTTTATTCAGAACAATCTCACCCTTTTGTGCCTTGATCAATTTTCCCCACACTAATTTCTCCAAAAATGCAAGTTAATTTTTCATTCTGGAAAAACTAAGAGATCCTGATATCAATGATAATTCATCCCATCTTTCATTAGTGACCACCAACACAACATTTTTATAACATGTTATCTAATATAAATAAATCCTCATGTTGTGAGACAATACATTAATCTCAAAACATTACTCTTATGTTAAACTTAATCTTTCCATAAATACTAAACCTTAAAAACCATATCAAAGTTGAAAATACCAATCTTTAGAAATAATAAATGTAGATTATATTAACATTGATCCCATATATATCATAAAGTATCTCTTTATTGTCACATTCCAAACATTTGAATACCCTAATAATTTATTCTCATGATCATGTTAATAGTTTGAATTACTATAAATACTTTTCGAATGCATGTACTCTTCAATATTCCAAATATTATTTTATATAATCCATGAATCCAAGATATTTAAACTTAATCCATGGTAAGATAGACCACATTGTAAAAAAATCCATTATTAGTTTTCTGGTAATCCATATCATCTAATGCCCCTATTTATATTCAAATTTTATTTTATCAAAACATCATTATCTTAACATTGGGAACATTTTAGTGGGCATCTTTCACTTAATAATGTGTTTCCCATGACTATTAATTTTCCATTAAATCACTTTTCAAGTCCTTCATAACAATTCAATGTATTCCCATAAATCCTTAGTGAAAACCCTAAAGTGAAGAGTCCTTACAAATTTCACATCTCCTAGTTCTTCAACCCAATTACATAAACACGTAAATTACTCCATTTCAACCATAATCTTATTTAAGGATACCTCATCCTATTATATAATACCTATTTCCTATTATATTTCACATGTATTCTTGTCATCATCAACAATATAACCATTAATCATACCATCTTTATAATTCTCTTCTTTAGCATTCCATGTGAGAAATCTAATTTTATAATTTCCATTTATTCCCCAATTAAAACATTTTACCATCGATGATGTATTAGGGAGGATAATATTCCAATCCATTGAGTTAGCTAATCTATTCATTTTCCCTTTGTAGTTATTTTTTGCGTCCATATTTTCCACAGTTAAAACATATTCATGTTCCTAAAATTAATTCACATGGGTGCTTCTTCCAACATTCTCATCATATAGGAAATTGGGTCTTATTTACTCCATGGTCCCTATTACCCAAAATCTCGGTGAACTCTATCCAACTTTTCTGGGGTGAGTCCAAGAGTTGGTAAAGGTACAAGTTTTTAATCATGTTCTATGAAAACTAATTATGAATGATTAAAATATACTTCACTATAATGACTGTCACATTTTACTTCTCATTTTAAGTTTCTCTCTTAGAATTATCATTAACCCAGTTCCATATGGTTCCTCCCATGTACTTAAACAAAATGCATTAAATTAGAAACAATTTTCGTAGTGAGGAATGAAATATTTAAAAAATAACTTATAGGATTTATAAATTATGACACATTATTTAATCTATGACACCATAGGTTTATCCTAGGTTATTCATAGGCAAATTATTTTTAAAGATTTCATGATGTTCTGTGAATAGTTTTTGAATTCCCAAAGCATATCCCCTAGGAGTGACAAATCAGGTAGACAGTAAGGCTTGTTTTCATGTTCTATGTTATGCTCGATTAAAAACTGATTATCCTTGTCATAGTTATCACTCTTAAAAAAAAATTTCCATAAACATACCCAGATTTTTTTATCCAAAAATGTATGTATTTCTTATAAACCATTCGATCTATCATCTACCAAAATTCCCAGAAATTTTCCTTCACTTTTTTTAATCCTTAGACTTATCCTTATACATTTCATTATAGTTCTGACCAAGGTTTTCTCATCCTATTTTCCAAATGATAACTAAACTATTTCACTAAAGTTAACTATAACAACCAATTCTTATTTTATATATAAATTAATTTATTTTTTGCGGTATTCCTAAAACATTACACAATTAGATTCCAAAAGTTTATATTAGGTTTGTGCCTTTGGAAACATGGAAATATAAACACTGGTACTTGAGTGAGCTATATTATCACCCACTAGGTTCTCTAAGACTAGAACTCCTATTTGAAATATCATACATAAAATATTTCTTCATGAAATGGGGAAGGAAACATAAAAAGGGGTTGTATTAGATAATCAGTATGGGTTTTCAAAGTGTTTTCAATGAAATGGAATGAATAGTGTGAACGAATTACATTTTGTTTGAGGAGGCGGTAGTCCACACTACCCCAAATGAAATTATTGAATTTACATAAAATAGAATGCATGAATTTATGTGTTATATAACAATTAAATAATCCTAAATTAATAATAAATATCATATATATCTTTTAAAATTATTTTTTATAGCATAATGTCCAACCATGATAGGTGTTAAAAGAAAAATGAACTACATCATTTTTGTGAGATGATTGTTTTCTGTACAAAAGAAGGGTAAGTATGTTACCCCTTAAATGGATGTGTGTGTAATTGTATGTAAAACCTGTCGGATAAAAACATATTCTTATTTTTATTATAATTAGGCTATTATATAAGTATGTAATAAGAAAAATGTAGGTGGTGGATAATGAAATTAAAATAAAAGATCTTGAGGAAGGATGTTACCTATTCTTCCATAGAGTCCTCTTAGTTTGAACAAAAGAGCTTCCTTGGTTGGATTTATTCTCAAAGTTATGAATCTAGTGTCTAGGGAATAATGTTTTGAGACTATTTGGTTAGATTTTTTAATAGAAAAATTTTCTTGAGAGGTGTGAGTAACGTGAAGAGTAAATACATTTTTATAGTAGAGGAAGAGTGAAATTCCTATAAATACATAAAGGTAAGCACTAATGGGAGGTATCTATTTTGTTATGTGGTTTAATATATAAAAATGTATTAATGTTAATTTATAGTCTAACAAAATCTCTACCATAAAAAATAATCTTCATTTTTATAATTTTTATCCTTACTCTTTATGTTTTCTTATATTTTTTATTTTTTTCATTTATGTTCGTATACTTCCAACCTATTTAATTTAAACATTATGTCTAAATGAAGGCATAAATTATTAGAAATTATGAGCCCAAAAAATTCTAAATTTGATATCAAATTTACAAAACAAAAAATACTATATGTGTTGGAGATTGTTTTTAAAACAATCAAATTTAATGCACCAAAACACTACATTTAACTCGAACCTTGCTAACAATGTTTTTTCTATTTAATGGTCTATATGATCCTTAAAAAATGTATTTTTCCATTAATAGAAGATATTTTATATTTATTGACACCTAAAAATCCATTTACATAAGGTGGGAGTTTTATTAATTTCAGATATTTTAATAAAATATAATTAATTTTAAAATAACACTAATTTTAATTTTGACAATATATATTTAATTTTAATTAAAAAATATTAAAACATTATTGGATTTTAAATACAAAAAATTCCCATCAATGTAACCTGATATATTCATCTAAAAAATAATGGAACACTATAATTCATCAAATTTACATTAATTTTAAAGATTTAATCATAATTTATTTTATATAATTATAAACAAAAGAATCCATGTATCTGTGTTTGTTAAGAATTTAATACAACTAATTAATTATAAAATTTAATGATAAATAATTATGATAAAAATAAGTAGTTTATCTTTATTAAGGTTATATAGAACCTAGAATATGTTATTTTTTCATATCTCAAAGTGTTATAAATTTTGAAGGAAATGAATATTCCTTTTTGTCTTTTTTCCTTACATAACATATAAAATTGGGAAGGTTTAGTGTATAGAATCCCACTAACTCATAAAATATGAACCATTAATGGATATAGATGAACTATGGTTATCCAATAGTTTTTGGAAAAGTTTCTATGACATTATAGATATTAAGTTTATGGTTTATTCCTTTGTTAAGCTAAATTTTCTATTAACCACTATAATTATTTTTAATCACATTCACTTATCTTATTGGTTAGATTTTTTGAACTTATTTTACATAATAAATTATTATGATTCCAAACATGGAATTTACTTTTTCAAATTGTAATCAATGAAGTGCTAAAAATTAATTTAAATTAAATCCCATATACTGGATCACAAAGTTGGGTTTTGAAGTAAAACTTTTCAAAAGATTGAAAAGTTTTTATATCAAATTTCAATGTAAAATGATTCCAATAAACTAAATTAGAAAGAGTGATTAAAATTGATTTTTTTATTCTCTAAAACCCAAATAAAATATAAGTTAACTATATTAATAAATTATAATAAAATCATTTCTTAATTAAACTTCCTTATAATTCACTATTAATCTAAAAAATAATACATTAAAAAAATACCCAAAATTAGCCCAAATATATATTTTTTGTTTTAATTTAAATAATAAAATTTATTTTGTTTAATAAAAATTATAAAAGTTTCAAAAATCATATTTAAAAATGGTTCTGTATTAAAAAGCGCTAAGATTATCTTTTTGAAAAATACATATTTCTATACATAAAATTAGATTTATTATTACATTAAATATATCATATCTATTGGATGAGTGTCAAAACATATGAGTGAATATAGAGTACATAAATGTTTTTTTTTTAAAAAATTCACAAGTGGTTTGTTTTGTTTTTTGAGATAAAATTGTGTTTTTTCATAGAAAAATGTTTTCTTTGAAATGTAATTTTTTTATTTTAAAATAGTTCATACATTCACTTCTATTTATTGATTACCAAAGTATTCATTGTATATATATTTATAAATCATATTTTCATAATTTAGTTAATATTATTTGTAACATTCTTCCGGAGAGCTAGGTTTTATCTATAGTAATATTTTAATAATATTATTAATTATGTATTGAGATTCGTTAAAAAACTATGCCTTGAATATAACAATACTTATCGAAGGGACTTTGTTTTGTGTGTAATATAACAAAAACATAGTGTTTTTTGTACCACAGTATATTCTAACTATTTCATATAGTGAATTCAAGACAAACATAGTTATTTAATATAAATAAGATTATTATATGGGTTGTGTGAAATGAAAAAATATATCAAAACGATTAAATTAATTCGAATAAAAATATCACAAAATCTCAAGGTGTTACACAAAAAAAATACTAAATAAAAGGGTTGTATTCCCATAAATGATTCCCCAAATATCCTTTATCTTCTTATACTCCCATCGTATAAAACCAAAAAATTGGTATTTAGTTCATTTTACATATGATCAAAAAACACTTATCAACCTATAAATCATTTGGTTTAACCAAGGTCATTCATAGTCATAATCTATTCAAATACATCCTTCTGTCTTGAAAATAAAATTTTAATTATCAAAATAATATACTTTTCTAGTGTCAAATAGGTGTGAAATAATACATGTATTCATATACCAGGCTCAAGAGGCAATAAACATGAAATGGGATCATGTTCTCTCCTCATCTCGATGGGGTGTTGGAGCATCTGAGAGGTAGTGAACCAATTATGCCATAAATATTCCCCATCAAGATTGGACATGATATTGGGGAAGATATTCCTTGTTTTTGATCAAGAAATTATCCCAAATGGATATAAGGATGATGCATACCTTAGAAATTTCTTGTGCTGATACAACCCAGCTATTTCACCCAATCCTTAGTCAATGGATCATTGGGTGAGAAGGTAACCTCTTTCTTTTAGGCTCAAATTTTACATCGATGGATCTTATATATAAGGATACATGTGAGTATTTCATGGAACCTTCCCCTGAAGTGTACCCATCCTCCGACAGTGATGATAAAAGTGAGATAATGACCCCTGAGTCTCACCTACAGTAGGGCCCGAGTTGGAAAATAGCATCAAGGGTTTAGTAAACAGCCAAATAAGAGGCATTACCCTCTAAGATAACACATGGAAAAGAGAGATATAAGATATACACTAACCTACTCTAGATCAAAATATGATATAAAAATAATACCAATTACACATATGTAATTTCATGAAATAAGAAATACAACTGAAAAGGAAAACTGGAAGTTCCAAAAGAATGTAAAACGATAGAGATCATGAATCTCGAATAGCTCCGACAACCCAAAGATAGTAGTAACCATTATTATCTCCTAACTACTCTAAATGACCTAAAAATAGTTTATATATACATAGGGTTAGTATAACAGTATACTCAGTATGATCCTCCCCAAATCCCCTCAAGAAAAAGTAAATAATGCATGATAAAGCACAATGAACAATAATCCGAAACTAACTCATCACCTAAATAGATATACTATGTTCCAAACCTCTCCATGGATCATCTAACCAAATATCGCATAAAATAATATATAATATAAAGAATAATATAAAGGGTACCCCACTACCACTTCCCCACTATTTTTTCACTCTTCTCTAATGTCACACATCCTTAGCCTTCTATCTCTTAAAAGTCTTGCTTGCAAACACCTGGGTGAAGCTCCACAACATGAACCTCATGCAAGACAACCATCATTTCCACGTAACCAAAGTAACCAAGTATTTTTTGGGATCCAACATAGATCTCATAATGTGTGTCATATGTTAGGTATTATACCTCAATCCATTAATGCTCACACACTGAGTAAGGATCCTCAGGTTATCATAGATAATACACATTACACCTGTATTATTCCATAAGAAACTATATACAGAATATATGTGTGTTAATAAACACAAGCCATCATAACCCTATACATAAAAATATGGGGAAAACTGACCGTCGTGCCTACCAAAACATATAACTATCAATATAAGAGAGTGGGGCCAAATGGGGTAGACAACCATCCATCCTCCTGTTAGGATGTTGGGTAAAATACCCCCCTTGTGATATAGAATCCTTGGTGTGTTGGTATCCCTAACTAACAGTATAGATATAAACATAAACAATATAGAATATTATATAGCTCACAAACACACTATTGGAATAACCTAGTATTAGAATCAACTTCAACTAACTAATCTTGGATTCCCAACTTCCACTGCTAAGACTAGGTATCCTATAAGTACACAACCATTTAAAGATCTACATTAGATTACGTTATCCCTCATTATCAGTTTCACTTTATGTTAGATAATTATTAAAACATTATCATTCCACATTATCTTTCATTAGCATAACACACAAAGATTCATTCCCTCCAAGAATAACCAAACCAAATCCATAGTTTTTTTAACCTTTAACCTCCCTGTTACATATTAGAAAGCTCCAACACCACGGGTTCAACATCATTTATTCAAAAACTTTTTAATAGAATTATCACATTTCTCTAATTCCAGGTATTCTATGATAATATTCTATGCTACCAAACACAAGGGGATCAACACAGTGAGTAGACGAACTACCCATCGTTCCTTTTCCTCCTATAGAAGGAGCATAGACCTATCCATCCTTTAGAAGTTAATCATAAAAATCAAATGTCATACCACGCACGTATTTATCTCTTTTGGACGGAGGGTAAGAAATACTAGATACCTTAAGTAGTGTGGAAATTAATTTAAATAAAAAAATTACAGATTCAATGGAAACCACTTTCACATCAATGGGTTCTCCAAGATTCAACCTGTTCTATCATATTCGGTGTCCTCCCTAACACCCTTATTCATAAACAGATGCATCTTGTCACTCTAGGAATCAACTCCTACCACAAAAATTGGCCCTCTCTTCTCCCGCATCTCTCAATATCCAAATAGACTCACTACCCATCACAATAAGTCAGAAACAACAATTCCAATGGGCTCTTGGCCCAAAACCAAGAATTATTCCTTAACACACAACGAGCTCTCATGGATCCAAAGTACAAGGTACTCGACCCTACAACAATAGGGTAACTCAGAACCCTATTATAAATTATCATTTATCACAACACTAGTTTATTAATCCATATTGAATTAACTGATTCATTATTAGGGTGTTCCATCTATGGGAAACCAAAACAGCATGCTACTATAGATATCAAAAATTAATTAAACCTTCTTACGACAACAATTTGATTATGATTCAATTACAACAACAACCAGACTCATTTACATGCCTTTTTAGAATTGGACAATTAATTTACAACTAATATTGGATTTAGTTTCTTTTCCAATTTCCATCATGGAGGAAATTCCAAATAAGAAAATCATAGATATTAAACTATCTATAAAATAAAGAGGCAGAAACATTCAATCGAAACCAATTATTTAATCCTAATCAAATATTTATTATTCTAATTCCTTTTTTATCCAATATATAAATAATGAAAACTCTATAGTTTCACATGAAAATGATATAGAATCCATGAATCCCCTACCTAAAATTTTTTCCAACATTCATCACAGGAGAATTGGCCAACACAATGGATCATGATCACCTCTCCTGCAATGACTGCATGCACCTGAGGATGCCATGGAACAAAATAATCACTCAACACCCAAAAAATATCCATTAGAAACATGGATATAACATTCCATCACATGGAAAGGAAAAAAAATGACGAAACATATCCAGGAACTTTGAAGAATGATGGTAGAAAATACCTTATCGAATACCAATCGACACTTTTTTGTTGCACTCAAATAGGGGGTGTACTTAAGTAGAAGGAAACACTCCAATGGAAAACCATACAAGGATGGATGTTTGATTGCAGAAATATTATAGGAAAAATGGGTTTGTGTTTCGAATTCTAGGGGAAAAAGAATGAAGAACAAGGTGAAGTGTACCTCATCCACGAAAAGATATAAATAGAGTAGTTTTTTAGATATTTTTTGTAATTTTAGTTGAAAGTGGGTCACATTAAACCATGCAGTCTGACTGATTAAAATCCACCGTATTTTATAAAATCAAATATATGAATTACGGCTCCTGAAACAGCTTCAAACCTACTTAAATCTGTCATTCTACTCATTTTATGTAAAAAATATGTATAAAAGGAAAAACTAAGAAATATGTAAAAATATTGAAATTTGGGAAATGAAAATGACTAATTATTCTCGAAACACTATTCACATAACTGGAAATTTGGAAAAGTGTTGGGGTTAGTTCACCTTGACCTCCCAGAACTCATCAGAAACTATATTTAACAAATGAATAGACGAGTGTTGTCTTACCAATTATATCATACACATCTCAAAACATTCTCACCCTAAAGAATAAAAAACCAACCTAGAGAGGAAACAAAAGAAAGTTTCTAAACAGCCACCCTTCAAGATATATCTCACGGAACTCACCATTAAATGAGTTCAACTACCTCAAAAAGGAACACAAAAAACCAAATGGAAACCAGAAGTAGCTTCTAAACAGTCTCATGTAGAAGAAACCTCTCAAAATAGAGAAAGTCAGAACAAGAAACCAAATAAATCCATTTCATAACAAGAAAAGATCTAAAAACAAAAAACAAACATCACCACAAGAAAACAAGATAAAAAAATATCTTGGGGGTTTGAGATCATATATATGACTCATGTTTCAAAGAACTCTACTCCATGCCACCTTTCCACCACAAAACATAAAATAAAAGGATATCATTCCCACAAAACACCTTCTCCTAGTGGTCCTGGATCTCTAAAAGCCACTCCTTGTAGGTGGCATTATTTTCAACATCGATCTTTCCCAAATTGATGATGTGAGATTCATCTTGAATTTAACTATAGTTGACACTCTTTATAAATGAAAAATGAGTACTAAGAAAAAATTTGGATATTGAAATGTATTGAAGAAAGTTAAAAGAAGTAAATAAATAGAGTTTAAGGGAGCTACGCAGCAAACCTACACATCAAGAGGCCATCACAAGTCATACCCAAGGAGAACAATTCATAGCACATCTACGTTGAGGACCTATGCTGAGGACCTCTACCACGAACCTACATAATATTAGGACTTTTATACCCCTGTGTAGGAAACATATGATCTGGGGATACTCTGAATACCTTCACAAACAATAAATTTTCTACCACCCCCCCCCCCCCCCCCTCATTGCCTATAAATATAACCCTTCGGATCCCCATTTGGTAATTGAAAAAGATAGAACTCCCGAAGCTTCTATTTTGTAGATCATTTTCCCAGGTCCCCCAAATATTCTTAGGTTTCTCTCCAAACCACTAGAGAAGAGATAATTATATGGGTTAAGAAATATCAAAGTCATTTTACAGTTTTAAGTAAAAAACATGATTAAGGGCCCTCATTCAGTAAAGAGAAGGTATCTATTCAAGGCATTTTCCTTAAGAAAATATCTGTGCGGGATGCTTCCAAGGACATCAAGAGACACCAAGGGTGATTAATATATAGCCTCACCCAAGTGTTATTATTCCAAATCCATTTACAAAGGAATATGAAGATCCCAAGGGCTTATACATCCAGTGTTAAGAATTGTTTTTCTTTTCTCCAAAGACCTGCATGGTACACCTACATGGTACACTTACATGGAAAACCTATTTGAAGACCTGTGCGGACCACCTACACAGGCCATCATTGAAGGAATGTTCTAATCCACATATGTAGGAGGAGAATCCCTTCCATAGATTGAATATATAAAATGGAAAATTTGAATTCTCCAAAAAAACCTCCTGACTTACCCAACCATTTGGAAAGAAACATCAGTGTGTCACCTAATTGGGATTGTATTTCTATAGTCATAGTTTTTCTAGAGTTGTCTTATAAGGGATTCAGGATGGTAAGGGTGTCTGTTGGTTTTTATATCTTCAGTCACATAGACCCTTACCCCGGATATATTTTTGAGATGTTCCCTGTTTAGATAATTAAGTTCCGGGCCATGTTCCCCCCTTATCATCTCTAAGACTTGGAAGCTCAGTTCTATGGCGGGGAAGGTACATTTCACACCAGATTTTTTTTGAAAAATTAAAATTCTCTATCCTCTACTAGGATAGATTTTAGGGAATCCCTCCATGAGTACGACCCAACACATTCTATTTGGACCCATCAACCTTCACATTAATTTCACATTGAATGGTTCATTACTCTACACCCTCAACCACCATAGCCTCAGCTTCATTCCTTATAGGCACATCCTCTTCCATTAATGGAAGAGAAAGTCTATGGTTTGTTTAATATTTTACATCCTCTTATTTATCACACCGATAATGACTCACATGGGATTACACATTTCGGATGAGCACAACATCTACACAGTCTACCTCATTTTTTGAACTACAAGAACTCTTATTCCCACCACAATTGGGATACGTAGGAAGCCTTCAACCAGGGCCTGAGCTCACTGAATATCCTCCTCAAGATTCAAACACTAACTACCATAATTCAAACATCCATTTTTGAAGAAAACCCCAAATTAAGCCCCCCTAAATCTCCATGAGTAAAGACATATCTCATGGATCTTATTACAATGGAATACTCTTTAGAAATAATCCCTAACCTATTTATCTAAAAGGGATATATTCACAAGTGATACTTACTGAACTATGTGGGCTTTGATTCCCATCCAATTGGGTTACGTAAGAAACCTCTCTGAGGTTTAAACCCAACACTCCAAATAAACCCTATTCTTTCTGGGATATATTCTATGTAGGGTCTAATCCAACATGGAAACCTATATCCATTCCTAGTTCCTTGGGTTTCATTATCTTAAGTCCCACACCAATCATTGACTATGAATTTTCCATCTATGATGTCCTTACCACATGACATTAAACTATATATTTATTTCCTTATCACATGAATGTAAAAGGTATGATGTGTCCCATTAAAAGGAAACAACCTACGAGGGTTCTAATTCCATTCATGGGGATATGTAGTAATCCCATTAATCGGTACAATCCAAACATTAAAGAAACCATTGTATTCCTGGATGACTGTAAATTCCAATGTGCCCCACTATGTGGTTTGAAAACCATCATCATCATAAAAAACTACTAAAGAATATCTAAGTTGTATATCATATGAATACCATTGATAGTGAAACATGAAACCATACAAATATCTGTATTAATGAAGAACGTTAATTACATACGGATGATTTTGAATTTTATACTTGATAAATAAATTGATTGAAAATATCAAAGAGAAACCTATGTTATACTTGGAAAATTAATATGGATTTATGAACAAATCTTAAATTTATAAGGGAGTCTTGGAATATGAAATAATCCCCCAACCCAAAGGGTGTGATGAGCCAAACCCATCATCATCTCGACTAATATGAATTCTTCTGTATTGTTGGTCAACAAACCTAACAAATATATGCCATTAGAAAACAGGTCCCTTTGGATACAGAACAATTGTATGATTCTAGTTCCATGAATAAATCCAATGGAAACCATCCAAATGTAGTGATTTCTAATTAGAACACATGTTATGGGGGAAATAAAAAATAGTGAACCCGATGTGAATCCTTAACAAATATGATAGTATTACCCATCAGTTTGGACCCTGTCAATTGATAAAATAGGGACCAACAAGGGAATAAAAAATGAATGTTTTCATATAAAATATTCTTCTGTAATTGAGTTCATTGAAATTAATTGACATATATATAGGAATGTTCATTCCCAGAACTCCCTTAATTCCAAATGGGCTCCGCTATGTGTGCACCCATGAATGTTCGGTTTGCTGCTCATGTTAGATCCTTGTCTGCTTGAAGGACGTCATCACCAACTCAAAATATTATATGTTGGGTCTCCAATGCATTGGTACGAGTGTATGATCAACATAGTACTATCCCGGCCTTGGAGGCTACCCGAAAACCCATCCAAATCAAGAATGACCCTCTGTCATATGATCAACGATGACCAATGGATCAGAAGAAGAGGATTCCAACAACTATTTTTAACCATTTCATGAGTTTATCCCATGAACTCAATCACCAATACATCCCCTATTCTTAAGATTTAGACCAAACTATGGCCTCATCACAATGACAATAGTGTTTTTCGTGAAGGATCCGACAAATAGTCATCTCTTCCAACACTATGTGGTAGCAAACTTTCATCATGATGAGGGTAATATCTTCGGCTATTTGGCCCAAGTTCCATATATCCAGGCATGAAAAATGAACTTCTAGGTACTACAACCGGACAAACAGTAATAAGAACCTACCATTTCTATATTTGAATAATTCCATCCACCCAGCTTGATGGAAAATAAAGAATGGTCATTTACACCCATATTCCATAATTCTTACAACCAGAGAACATTCCGATTGGCACTCAACCAATCCCACTATTCAAATTCAGTGGAATAATGTGATTAGGAACATAAACCTACTGTAGATGACGTAAAGTGCTTAAGTGATGGAGAATGTTTCGAAACGACAAAGCAAAGTCATATTTAGACTGGGAGACCCAGTCTCGGGGGCTCAGAGGTGGTGTGTGAAAAAAATGGTGTAGTGTGCGAAAAAATGTGTCCCGCGTGGAATGCTCTTGGATTCGCGAAGAGTCCTCGGTGCAGGCGTGAAACAATTTCGCGCCCGCGCCCCGCGCGGTTGACATTTCGCGACCCTGCCTCTGTCGCGGAATAATTTCACTCTGACCTGTATTTCACTCCCCCGAATGCCTATAAATAAAAGGTGACCCCCTTATTTTTTGGGGATAAAGAATCCGAACTAGATCTTGTGTGTGTAATCAGAATTCCGCACGCGCGCAATAGGGCTTTCAGATACGGTTATTTTCACACCCAGTAGCCCTGGGGTCCACCTTCACATGAGATCCCCTTTGTCTTAGATTGCATTACAATCCCTTTGGGGTCTTCCCCTAGAGGGAATTTCCTTCCATTGTGCGTAGTCTAACCAATTGAGTGTAATTCCTTCCATTGTGTGCACCCCCGTGTCCTTTCGCGTGACCTCTGCCACTTGTGCGCAATTCATAATCCTTGTGCCCAATCCTTTCTTGTTGCACACTACATCTTGGTTCCAATTCCACACAAGAATCACCATTTTTGCGCCAGCCCGATGTTTCAACACATGACCCTTATTTCAGGCACAAACCTCGAGGGTTGTGCGTAATCCCGTCGGACACTTGCATCATGCGCCGTTTTCCGGAACAACCTTCCAGACTAGTATGAACTAACTTTAATGTCCCTTGGACGATACCGCCCGTTGCGTTGCATTGCCTCATGATTCTTCGCATAGGCACACTAACTGTTATGGATTCATTGCGTAGCCACGCTAAAGTGGACCCCTCAATGGTTCGCTCCACGACACCCCCTCGCTATGTCCTTGCTGATGCTTTCCCTCCCACAAGGGGAAGTGGGTACCAGTTATGTATGTCCTAGGGGTGTTGAGAAAACCCAACTCGTCCGAGCTACAAGACGTTAAACTGCCAAGAAACATCATCCTTAACACATGACGTTAAACTGTGACCTGGCCCCGTGCCTCGCACACAGGGTCCCCCCCACCTTGGACATTCCCCACGCTCACTCCTCACCATGGCGAAGGGATCTCCCCCATAGGGGATGATATACTCTTTATTGGAGTAGAGTTTATCCATGGGAGAGGGCCTCCACCTTGGTGTAAGCCCCTATCTTTCCTTGCAAGAGGCAGTACCCCTACTCTTCCTCACTTCCTCAGTTCCATGGAAAGGGAGGGTGTGATAGGGAATGGGACTCCTCCTTTCTTCCATCCCAAATCCCTCACCCACTGCACTTTTTCTCCATGGGCCTCCACCCAGGAGTAAGTCTCGGCACCTTGGGCCGCTCAACGCATAAGACCCTCTTCATTTCCCACGGATGCACCCTTCATGATGTGATCGTCAGGTCTCAGATATCTCTTGTTTCTCACACCAAGCATGACACCTGTGAGATTAGAGTGAGAACCAGCCATGAAAAACCTTAGGTCGTCTCAGAGCATAAGCCCCAAATGCCCTCATCCGAGCTGCAGAACATTAAACTTCCAAGCACCATCATCACGCATGATGTTAAACTATATACCCGAACTACGGGGACGTTGATCCATGTCAAGGAATGGTACGTAGGAATCCTCCAAGAGGTTCAATCCCCACCACCTTGAGCTGTCTCAGAGCGTAAGCCCCATTTCAGTCTAAACTATGCGAACTTTGATTCCCTGCCACATGGATACATAGGAAGCCTCCATGAGGTACAAGCCCATCACCCATTGGTCATTCCAACCACATTCATGGTGTTTCACCAAACACCTTGGGAAAACATAGATTTTAAGCCCCAATCCATCCACCTTGGGTCGTCCTAGAGTGTAATCCCCAATCCATTCCAAACTATGGGGACTTTGATCCATGTCAAGCCATGGTGTGTAGGAAGCCTCCACGAGGTTCAAGACCATCACCAATTGTTCATTCCGACCCCATTCATGTCAGTTCACCAAAAACCTTTGGCTGCCTCAGAGTGTAAGCCTGAATCCATCACCTTGGGACACCTTATAGTTTAAGCCCCAATCCATTCTGAACTATAGGGACATTTATCCATGTCAAGGCATGGTACGTAGGAAGCCTCTACGAGGTTCAATCCCACAACCCGATCGTTTTTTCATGTCAGGTTCGCTCTCGTCCCGTATGAAATTAAACTATATCCACCTTGGGTCGTCTCAGAGTGTAAGCCCTAATCCATCCCGAACTACGGGGAATTTGATCCATGTCAAGGCATGGTACGTAGGAAGCCTCCATGAGGTTTAATCCCACCACCCATCCAGACCCCAGGTCCACCTTTATGTCAGTTTACCAACACCATGGGTGGCCTCATATCGTAATCCCCAGATTCCACCTGAAATACAAAAAATTTGATTCCCTACAACGGGGATGCGTAGGAATCCTCCACGAGGATCAATCCCATCACCCATGACTCATCCTTATCTCTCCCTCGAGCCCATGTGTCTCAAAAAGCTCATGCCCTAACCTCGAGGTTCCAATTCTTCAGGGTCCCATCCATGTGTCCATTCTCATAGGTCACCTCCTCAGGTGTCCCCTCATTTCATCAAACTATGTGGACTTTGATTTTCTTCCACGGGGATACGTAAGAAGTCTCTTCATGGCTCAAGACCAAGACCATCATCCATCTTGATCCTTACTCGGGCTGCCATATCTTGGTGATATCATGCCACTTCATTCCCATCCATAGCATTAGAGAATCCACCCACGTGCTGGCCCCAATATCATAGTTCCCTCTAGGGGATTCCTCAGTCTGATCCACTCTTATCAGTGTTCTAATCAGTCCGATCCTTCTCCGATGGACGTCAAACTTGCGGCATACCCTGTGTAAACCATGGAAACCTAAGTAAAACCTAAGATACATGCCTATGGCATAGGGGTCCCCACGTTCGATGTGGGATTCCTTGGGTTTTCGTGCCCTCGAGAAGCCCTATTATAAGGGAGAAAAGACAGACATTCCAATTCCCCAGCGTCAAGACACACCAGTGATGCCCAGCGCGACTACTCTCTTAACCAAAGGTTGCTGCCCTGACCGGACTCCTTGGAGTGTCTCGATAGAAGCAGTGTAATTAATTTGTGTCAATAAAGATATGGCTCCGAGAAGATTTTGATGAACTACGTCTTAAATCAATGAGGGAGACCTGGACTACATGATGAACTCTGAGGAAGAATCCACAGAATGAAGAACCAACATCTCATTATCTGGTTTTGATCAACGAGATGACATAAGGAGTAGATTATGCCAGCATTTGGAAAGCAGGAATGCGTGGTAATAGCAATGCGTCCTCTGTGTGAGGGATGCATGCACTCCGTTGAAAGCATTGGAAACAGAAAATGGTGAACCCGACGTGAATCACTTCTCATCAGCATAGAGGCTAGTAGCGTTTGGGGCATCAGTAGTTTAGCATGTCATCTGACCCCGTCATATGGTATCAGATCCCACCAAATAGGGGTGATGTGAAACTCTCTAGAAGTTGGGACAGTCGGGACATTGAGCATTCCATTCTGCAATGTTGTCTGCGTGGATCCCTTTGGCTAACCATGGAAGACGAAATGGAGTTGGGGCACTGGTTGTCGATTTATTTTCCTAGCACTATTAATGAGTATATATCCCTGCTTTCAGGAATCAAGCCATTAAATTCAGAGCTCGATCACCTGCCACCAGTGCAGGGGGAGGGGAAATATTGATGCGGTTACCCCATGTGGTTCTACCTCTTCCACGACAGCCCCGACCGCCACGACTGTTGGGCTCCCATTCCCACTCTCCCCATTAGAGATTATCCATAGAAGGGTAATTAATGACCTTGTATGAAGGTACGAGGAGGAAGGAATTATCCCAACCATGGATGTGGCTCGATTGGATCTCAAGGAAGTTGCGCCTCACCGTCAACGCCGCCCCCGAGGGCAGCGCAGGAAGCCGCCGCTCCCCACCCCAATATTCAATAACTTCTGGAGCTTCTCTTCGGAGCACCTTGACAGCTCCCTCCCCTACGCCGATGAGGTAGGGGATGTCTGTGTCGGCCTAATCGGAGTCCCGCTTCAAGGGCTCCCGGTGAGGGCCCTTTCCAGGCTGCGTCAACACCGTCGTCCAGTTCCCCGAGTCGAGGAGAAAGTAATTCATGTGCCAGCATCAACGAATCTAGTCCATATGACCCAATGCCAGCTTCGAGCGTGAGCGGAAGAAGACGCTCTCCACGGGGCGTCAATGTCAGCAACTACTATGGACCAATCCACTACTGTCTCATATCCCCAACTCCCTGCATATGTTGAGCAAGGACAGTTTCACAGCTGACTAGGATCGAGGCCCCAACCGCCCCATGGGCAGGCTGGGTTGACTCTCACGGTCGCTGGCGCAGGTGATGGTCGCTGTGGACCAATCCATATATATGCCACCTCGGGTGGAGGCTCATTCTGAGTCGTCGCTACGAAAGGTGCAGATCCTCCCTGCTTCCAATATCGGCATGGAGGTATGCCCTGCACCACCTTCAACCCACGAGAGGGTATTTTTTGTGACAGCAACACTCCTTATGGGGTTCTCTCCTACGCTCACTATACTGGGTATGGGGTCAATCCACCTACTGCAGACTGCCAATATGGAGACATTGCATGTCCGGTCACCCATCAGCACGGAGGACCTCCCGTGCCCCTTTCAAAAATTTTCTCTGTGCCCCTCACACCTCACCTTTCTTGAGTGGAAACCCTATCTTCCCCAGTACCAGTACGGCCATAAGACCCCATGTTAGAAATCATCCATGTCCTGAAGAACCACCCAGGTGCGGGAAGGTGGGTCATCGCAGCCGCAATTGGAATTCTGGGGAAGGTCGGATAGCAATTAGACCAGTCCGCTTCTCAGACTTCGAAGTCGAGTGCGACTCATTGCGGGAACCATCTCCTCAGTCATCCGAGTCAAGGGCTGGGGCAGGAATGAGGCGCATCAGCCTCGTACTCCCAAAATGTGAGATCCATATGATCCATGTTTCCCTTCGAAGGTATATTTAGGAGGATGAGAACATGGCATGTCCCTAGGGGCCGACCGTGCAGTCCCCACCAGCATCTTTGGAAGCTCCCTCTGCCTTGGCTCGAGGCAATGGAGAGCTATTTTGGGGGTGAATGGCCGGAGAGTTGTGACATGGCCCACCCTTGGCAGACGCTGATGTTGTTTTGGGATCCCTGGTTTCTGGTCCCTTCTATCATGACATGGAGGCCAGATCACTACAACCCTTAGATGATAGCCCAAGATTTGGCGGCCAATCATCCCGCTCTCCGTACTCTCCACTGGCCAGCCTACCGGCCCAGCGGTCCACCTCAGTGACACTGTCAATTCCTCAGCCACCCCTAGTTGACTAGTGGGGAAATCAAGGGCCATACCTTGAATCTCATCCGAGGAGCTTTTGGCCCATCCTCGTAGTGGGCCACTTCCATGAAAAATTTTGGCCGGTAGTAGGATCGACTTTTTTTATGCTAGAATCACTCATCCCAAAAGAGTTTTAATGTTTTTTCCAAACCCTCTAGGAGACTCACTTCAATCTCCTCCACCGATGGTGACTTATCCTGGGAGCCAAGAGCACCTGAAAGGCATCGGTGAACAATGCCGTCTGGTTGACCTGGCCACACTCCCTATGGTCCGGCACCCTGAGTCATCCGGCCACAACAGGGCCCTCCAACGGAAATGCGTTTAGAGTTTCCAAGTACTCCGCAAAGTTATTGAGGAGGCTACCCCCACGTGCAAGTCCATGGATGGTGTCAGTATGAGTCCCTCATCTTCAGTGCGATTCACGGGCAGCCTGACTTGTTGGGCGACAGTGAGGACATGCCCCTGAGAATAGTGGTGGTCAACATGACTGATCTGTTAGGAGGGGAGAATGAGCTGAGGCTTTTTGATGGGGACGTCCCCCCTAAGGAAGTTCCACCACTAGACCCATCAGGTAAGATTACTCTCCATCAAAGGAACCTCCTAGCTCTCCATCCACCCACCGAGGAATTGGTACTCAGTTGGAATGTCAGCAAGGGGAAAGAGCACGTCAAAACTGTTAAGCACTCCGACCCATCCGCCAAAGTGAAAAAGACAGAAGATGATGCTACGAAGGCCACACTGCACCAACAACATGCTGAGCAAAAGATGTTAGTTGATGAACATCTGGATGAACACATTGCGAAGAAATGGCCCGACTACGGTAATCCTAGGTCAAGGTAGCAGGGGAAGGAACAACTATCCCATAATGAGATTCTCCCAGGAAAACTCGATCATTCCATATTCGCTAAAAGAGTGGAAGCCGGAACTCACATCAAGATGGCATGGTATGTCTCTTCGAACATTCCTGAATGGAATGATAATCCATGGAACCCAACTCGGGCTCCCCAGGCAGCCCCAAGGGTTGCTCCACCAGCCACTCCCCGGGCCGCTGAGCTTGGCTACCTCATTGAAGAGACCGGAAACACACTCGTTGTTAGGGATACCTATTAGGACAGGAACCCACGTCCAGAAGAACTAATGGAGGCACTCATTGCCCACCTCGAGGACTTGTAAACGCGACAGGCGGCCATCACACCTGATGGGAAGCCATAACCGGCATGGGTGGATGACATTCCAGTACCCCCGGGATTTGGGAATCCCACATTATCCCCCTTTAAAGGGATGGGGGAACCACCACAGAACCTGGTCCACATTAACTTGAGGTGTCGGCCTATGTTATGGACCCCAGCGTAGCAGGACACCGCCGAACTCCACTGTTTTGTTCAGACACTAGAGGGGTCGACATTTATTTGGTACAGCCAGCTCCCCATTGGATCTGTGACTAGCTGGGTAGACCTTCGCAGGCAGTTCCTCTACCAGTTCAGCTCTACCACCCAGAAGACGAACATTGCAGACCTCTTCAGGTGAAATAAAAGGCACGATGAGCGAGTCGCGGACTTCATCACCTGATAAAAGGGGCTCACATACTCCCTTGACATGCCACTGACTCAAGAGAAATTACTGACGATGTGTGTGGGAAATGTCAAGAGGGAACTGGTTACCTCCCTGAATACTCAAAACTATCCCAGAGGGTTCCGATACTTATCGGATAAGGCTCAACGCCTCGAAGAAGCCCTGGAATAGGCCAGTCAGGCACGTCCACTGCTCCCTGTGATCCTGTAAAAAAGGGATGCCCGAGTTGAGGACCTTCCTCAGAATTGGAAGGTGCCCCCGCGTAATGTGCCACCTCCTCCTACGATAGATAATCAAGTTCCCCCTCCTCGGTAGCCTCCTCCAGCCCCTCTTCAGGGACAGGCTCCCAGAACCCCCTTTCCAGAAAGAAGGAGTCAGACCTACTCGTTTAACGAGGCTCAGATCCGTGGCTACATCCTCAGTGCCTTAGAGTAGAGAATTGTACGACTTCCTGAGTGCTGGAATTCAGAAGAGGTGCATCTCACTGATCACCCCAACTAATTCCCTTGTCATCAGATCCTTGGGAACACCATCAAACAATTCTATGTGTTTAAGGACTGGATCCAAGACCAGATTGAAAAAATATAGTTAGGTTGGGCCCAGCCCCGACACAAGTGGCAGGTGTCTTTGTGACATCAGATAGCAGAAGCAACGGCGAATGTGAGTGGCAGCAGGTTTCTGACTACGGGATTGAGAATTATAGTGAATTTATGGCCCACAAGATGGTTTCCTATGCCCATGGAATCATTTGGGCACATCTAAATTAGTTGTATCCTTTAGATGTTGCGGCCACCACTTCGGTGTTATCATCTCAGCCATCCTCTTCCCATAAGAGCAAGCATCGACGGGGCAAGGAGAAGCAATGTGCCCCGCCAATTCCTTCATCATCTCTCACTCTCCATGACTTCATGCCCCCTGAGATGGGGATACCTCCTAGAATCTCTACAATGGTGGATGATTCGTCAATTGATAGTCAAGGGTACACTTCAGTTAACACCATTGAGTTGGAAAACCCTTTTATGACTCCCGAAGAGGGGGAGCACCAGGAAAACCTCTCCAATGTCCCCAACTGACGCCAACATCAACAGAGCCACGAAAATTTGGGTTGTCGAGGTGCATCAGTTGGCACCTCTAGTAAGGTTGTGCATGCCGCTGAATAAAGAAAACAGGCCTAGCACAGAACTCATCAAGCATTGCCTCTTCATCCGACATTGACTGGCCGGCCTCCGCCAGCGTTTATGATACTGGATCAGGTAGAATCGCTAAGGATTTGCCATTACCAGCTTTTCCCCGTTACAATAAGATCTCATCTATTTGGTCCTCATCCGACAGTGACCCTCTGAGCTTCGACCAGTGATCAGCGGGATATACCCAGCACCAGTCTGCCGTCGATCTAGCCAGTAGGGCCCGCCATGCCTTCCATCACAGAGTTACTCACTGCAAGCAGAAGTTCATGCCTGGTATAGAAGTACAACATTCTCAAGCACCTCGTCAGCATCTGAACAAGGATTTCCATCCATGAATCCCTTCGCTTATCACTAGATATTCACAAAGCGCTCACCGAGGCTTTAAAGATCCACCTCTAGTTTGAGACAGAGGTAGCAGCTGCAGAGGCCTTTCATGCCGAAATAGTTGAGGATGCCAAATGTAAGTCCATCATTTCATTCTCCGAAGAAGACGAAGGATCTCCCATAAAAGGGCACATCCACCTACTGTATAGCACCTTCCAATTAAAAGGTGTGGAGGTTCACCGCTGTCTTGTTGACCCCAGCTCCAAGATCAACCTTATCCCGACACGGACACTGCGGAAGAAAGGGTAATCTAAAATGACCTGACTCCCTTTAATTTGAGAATCTAGGGATATTAAAGGACATAGTAGACACCGGTCAGTAAGATTCTTCTGATGACCCAGTTTGGTGGCCTGGTTTCCAGCACCGAGTTCATGGTCATCTCCATGGACAACGTGTACAATGCATTGATGGGTAAGCCATGGCTCCACCTGAATTTGGTGGTCCTCTCATCGTATCACCAATGCCTCAAGTACTACCTTAATGGTCGAGTAGGCATACTCCAAGGTGATGCATCTCCTTTCACCTCTTTTGATGCATGCTACTTGGATGCTGACTATTACAAGAGCAAGGATAAACAAGTCAAGGAAAGTGAAGTTGAGCATGTCGCGGCTAAAACCGACCCTTCGGCAGGCTGTAATGATGCCTACGTCTTCCCGATCCATCAGTTGATGGAAACAACCCCTGATATGGTGAAATGTATTTTCATTTCCGGGACAAGAGGGAATGATGCTCTCAAATACAGGTAGCATCGGATGATCACTTCGTATTCTTATACAAACCAGGCTCCAGTGATACCAGAGCCTCCCACTCCCATCAGTTATTGGGATGTCCGACTCATGGAAACGATAGTACGTCATACTTGTTTGTTACGACGGGCTGTAATAAATCAGCTCCGGCTGACATGCCACTACTTCTTTGATATTATCAAGCGTGGTCCATTGAGCAAGAGACTAGATGGTATCGGTTCGACATCCTTCATAGCTATGGTCTCGGCAGTGCCAGAATTCCCCGATGCAACGACCACTGTCGCACAAGCTCGTATCAGTCTCCCATCAGGGCCTGTCAACCCAGATGTAGCTTCTCCAACGGAGGATACCTCTATATGTAGATAAGATGATATCAATGACTATCCCCCTTCCTTTTAGGAAGGCGTATTTACCACGGTCAATGAGTTGGTATATGTAAACCTTGGTAGCGAGACAGATCTGAGACCTACATTGATCAGTGCCACCATGTCCCTCGAGGAGCAGCATTGGTATGTAGGCTTCCTCAAATAGCACCATGATTTATTTTCCTGGAGTTATGATGAGATGTCAGGACTGGATCCTCAGGTAGCCGTCCACTTCCTCGATCTCTCGAAAAATCATCACGGGTTCAAGCAGCCTCCCAGAAAGATTCTCCCTTCTCCCGGTGCCATGTACGAGGCCGAAGTTGACAAGCTCATCAGAGCCAACTTCGTAAAGGAGGTCTAGTACCCCAAGTGTCTTCCCAACATTGTTCCATTTAGGTAGATGACCAGACAGATTAGAATCTACATCAACTTCCGCATTCTCAACTATCACTATCCGAAGGATGATTTTCTCTTTCCAGTGACATAATTTTTTATTGGCACTATGGATGGGTTCCAAGCCCTCTCTTTTATGGATGGTAACTCCGGATATAATCAGATCTGGATGGCCCCCGAGGACAAGTATTTTATCACTTTCAGAGCACCTCAATGTATTTTTTGTTACCAGGTTATGCCCTTCGGCCTAAAGAATGCAGGTTCCACCTACTACCGGGCCATGCATCACATATTCAAGTCGATCCTCAGGACGTTTGTGTAATGATATGTGGATGATATGGTAGTCAAATATCTCCAGCACTAGGACCATCCCATGGAACCTAAGAAAGTGTTTGGCCTTTTCCGCTCCCCCCTAATGATGAACCCATTTAAGTGTGCCTTTGGGGTCACCTCCGTGAAGTTTCGGGGCTTTTTTTCAGGTACCAGGGCATCCAAATTGACCTGGAAAAGATCAAGGCAATCAATCAGATGCCTCCCCCATGTAATTTTTGGGAGCTTCATTGTCTCCATGGCCACTTAGCCTACATACGCCGATTCATTGCGAATCTGGCCAGAAAGTGTAATCCCTTTTCCCAGCTCATGAATAAAGGCTCCCTGTACAAATGGGATGAAGGGTGCCAGACTGCCTTTGATGAAATCAAGCTATATTTTCTCCAGCCTCTAGTATTGATGTAACCTGTCTCTGGGGAGCTTCTGGAACTCTATGTCACCACCCTCAAGCGGTACCTCAGCACATTTCTTGACTAGAAGACCAATTTGGGGATAGAGAACAACCTCTATTACCTAATTCTAATGCTCCACAATACAGAGACCAGATACTCCCTCATCAAGAATAGTTTCATCATGCTTGTGTTTTCTATTCAGAAATTGTGGCACTGCCTACATCACTATGAAGTACTGCTGGTCTCTCAGGTAGACCCATTGAAGTATATTATGAATCTCCCTATATTGACTAGACGACTAGCGTGGTGGTCGGTGATCCTCTAGAATTTTGATATCAGGTTCATGCCCAAGAAGGCTATCAAGGGTAAGCCATTAGCAAAATTTCAGGCTGCTCATCCAACCTTCGTGGATCAGTCCCTGGACCTGGATTTTCACGAAGAGGCAATCCTATTAGTTGATCAGGATGTCCCATGTTGGCAGATAAACATTTATGGTGCCTCCCAGAGCCCCACTGGTAGGAGGATAAATGATCCTAGTCTCAACAGAGTAGTCCTAGGTATCATCTTTATCACCCCAGCGAAAGATGTCCTACCATACTCCTTACTGTTGTCAGAAGGTTGCACTAACAATGAGGAAGAGTATCAGGCCATCATTACTGGCCTCGAGCTGGCCCTTGAGATCGAGGTTCCACATTTTCATGTGAAAGGGGACTCCAAGCTGGTTATTAAGCAGGTCATTAGAGACTATGTTGTCAGGAAGCCAGATATCATACCATTGTTAGAACACACCCTCCAGCTAATTGCCATGATCCCTTCTCGGCCAGAGTTTATCCATGTCCCTAAGTGGCAGAATGGTCGAGCATATGCTTTGGCCAGCCTGGCAGCATAACTTGTAGAGCTTGAGCAGGATGATCTAATTATCCATGTGGCGCATCGGAGAGTCGTTTCTCCCGTCACCCTAGAGGATGACATTAGTCCATGGGTAAGCCATCTTACTATTGGGGCTTCCACGTTGGGAACCCCAGGTTCTTCCGGTGCAGTGGTTTAAGCAATTCCATACAAGAGAACCCCTTTTGTTTATTATCTCCAAAATGGTTGCCTCCCCATTGATCGGGCCGAGCGCGGGCAAATCTGATGCCATGCACTACAGTTTACCCTACAGAGTGGTCCTAATCTTAAGAATATCCTCTATAAATGAATATTTGATGGTGTTATCCTTCGTTGCATTCAAGGGGTTGAGATTCATCAAGTCATGCAAGAGGTTCACGCCTGTTCCTATGGTGTCCATCAGGCTAGGCCAAAACTGTCTCATCAGATCTAGATACTAGGGTATTTTTCACCCTCCCTGATCCACGACTTCATCAAGTTCTCCAAGAGGTTCCATGCGTGCCATGTTCATTATAACTTTGTGCATCGGGCACCAGAGCCTCTCCATACTACCATATACTATTGGACCTTTGCAGTCTCGGGGTTAGAGGTCGTAGGATCTTACCCACTGGAAACGGTTCACCAATGCCGATTCATTCTAACCGCTAAGGATTTCTTTTATGAGTGGGAAGAGGAAATTATGCTCAAGGAATTCAAGGCCCGTACTATTGTGGACTTCATGAGTTCTTATATCATCCATCATTTTGGAGTCCCTCACACTATCCTCGCCGATAACGGCACTAAATTTTGATAAACCGAGTTGAAGAAGTTGTATGCCAGGTACAATATCTTTTCTAACCATACCTCCTGCTATCACAAGATTGCAATTGGGATGATTGAGGCATTCAACAAAAACCAATCTAACATTCTGAAGAATATGGTTGGTCAGAACAAGAAGAGTTGGCCGGATAAACTCCCCAATGCCCTTTGGGCCTATCGGACGACGAATCGTAACTCCACCTAGGTGACCCCATATTCTATGGTGTACGGATCTAAGGTCATCCTGCCCATCGAGATTCAGTTGCCCTCAGTGCGCATGGTGGTCTATGACCAACAACCACCGGATAGAGTGGATGAGATCCATCTAGATGAATTGGGAGTGTTGGACAAGAATAGGTTTCGTGCCTTGCACAATATAGAAAGGCATCAGAGCAGGATGGCTTCAGCTTTCCACAAAAAGGGTCTCCTCCACTCTTTTCTAAAGGGTGACATGGTACTATACCTCAGAGCACCAATGATCCCCGACAGTAAACCACCCCTGTTGGAGCCCAAATGTGAAGGACCTTTCATTTTTCATAAGGTTTATACCAATGGAACATACACGCTGGTGAACAAGGATGGTGATCGTATAACTCCTACGACCAATGCCATGTTCCTTAAGAAATATTTTTCCTGACCCTACGGGGTCCCCCATGACCTTAAACTATAATAAGGTCTCACACGTCCTTAAAGTGTCAGTCTTGCATGACCCTAAACTTCACTTTCGTCTCGCATGACGTTAAACTGCACGTTTGTCTCGCATGACACAAAACTGAATGTTCAGCCCGCATGAAGTTAAACTGTATGTCATCCCACATGACGTTGAACTATATGTCGTCCCACATGACGTTAAACAACATTTCGTCCTGCATGACATTAACCTATATGTTTTCCCTCATGATGTTAAACTGTATGTTTTCCCGTATGACATTAAACTATATGTCCTCCCGCATGATGTTAAACTGTATCTTCATGAACTACGTGTGGATTGATTCCCAATCTTTATGGGATACATAGGACTGCCTCAACATTTAGATTTCGGGTCCAACCTCATCCCTTAGAGAACTCCCGATCTCCCTGTCACCAAGGCCCCTTAGCCTGTTCCTCTCCACGAGGGGGATTTAAAGGTGTGGTATAGGGTTATGCCCTCTTTCGTATTGGGTTTTTGGAATCATGCCCCCCTTCTCCTATGAATCCTACATCTCTTGGCCACTCTCAAAATGACCTCTTTGAACCTTTGCAGTGGTTCGCCAATGTGCCTAAGAGTACTCTGGTATAGGACCTAGAGTGTCGGATTCAACTTGGGAAAGTTTCCATTCTCTTTTCAAGATTCATGTTCCCCTTCATTTAGGCCCCCGTTATCTTTCAAACATGAAGGGACCCCCAGACATGGAATGGATACTATACCTAAAGGCTCTCCTACCATTACAGGCCAACGCCCCCGAGGGTTTCAATCAAAAAATTGATACAAATCCCACGTTGCGAGCATGGTCAGCAGTCAATCCTCGTTTGTTTGTCCATATTTCAGGCTAATTCGATATGATGTTGTGTTGCGAACATGGTCCACAATAGACCTCCGTCGTCATGCCAGCCCCCCTTCGGGCCTTGATTGTTGGTTACATGATTCACATTTTGTTTCACCGTCATCATGTCTAGTTGGAATCTTGACATTCTTGGCACTATCCCTCAGTGCACCTCCGCACGTCGCGGGGACAAAGCTGTAATACGTTGTCCTTTGAGGATCCCATGGTCCGATGTCTAAGACCATTAAATAATATCATCATTAAGGGTTATGTGCGGTTTGATCCCAATCCCCATGAGATATGTGGGATCACCCAAACATCGTGCTTCTGGGTCTAGCTTAGATGGAAGCTAGCGTCTTCTGCCCCTTATCCCCTGACCCTCGCTAGCCTCTTGACCCTAGGATTCGTTCCTAGAGGTGCACAAAGTGATGATTTTGACCTCATCCACATTCACATCGGGTATGCTTTATCTTGTCGTACACATTCCTCCATGTCTAAGGCATATGACTTTAAACTATGATGTTTGGTCCTACCACATGACCCTAAACTGTGATAATATCGTCTTGGATACATTACGAAAAACAACAGTACATTGTGATAACCTCATCATAGAGGACATCACGTTGGGTATCAGTCATATTCCATACCATTTTCCAATTCCTGTATATGGCTTGATTATTGTGGCGATTCCAAAAATTTCTACCATAGGATGGTCACTCCACAAAAGAAAAAACACTCACCTTAAAATACAAACAAGATGCATCAAATACCGCTTCTCTTGGTGCAAGGGCTTGACCCTCATTCTCCTTTCATCCTTTGCACTAGTACCTTACCATTCCACCTTTCCAAAACTACGTATGGCTTGATTCCCACCCTTATGGGATACGTAGGAATGCCTGTGCACTTCCCCACGAGCCCAACCTAATTTTTGTGTTTGATGACTTGACCTAAACACCTCCCCAAGGAGCACATGGTAATCTGGACTCATGTCCTCATTCACGTAGGGTTTCATAATCACCTTACCATATGCCTCCTACATTCCTTACTGATCTCTAGTCCAGCATCTAAGACCATAAACTAAGACCCTTTTTAGAACTATGTGAGGCTTGATTCTCATCCTTATAGGATTCGTAGGAACGCCCAGACATTTCGTCTTGGGTCCACCCCCGGGAATCACAAATCCCGTCCCTCCTCACTACCGGACCCTTAGTCTGAGCTCTCGCGGAGTTGTGTAACTGAATCATTTTCCCCAAACAAGTTCGGGATGCCCCATGATGACATTTGGAAGAGACAGTTCCCTTACCAGAGAGGTCCTGTATAAAAGTAGGGATGATCGATGATTAGAATGATGCGTCCTCCTAATGTGCCTCCACCACGGTGGCGTAATCTTGGTATTGTTGGGTTCTGTTCATAAAACCACCACTTCACTTTCCATGCTTTACGTTCCCATTTATTCATATCTTCATCATCTTTCACGTTTGATGGGACCCCATAATAGTATGGATGCTCGACCGATGGTCGGCCTGCTGTCCTGGGCCAACGTTCTGTAAGACTGATAATGTTAGAGGGGACCCCCTAACAGTATGGATGCTCGACCTATGGTACGCCTACTGTACAGGTCCAATGTTCTAGAAGATAGATTGATGATATTTGAGTTAGGTACCATGTTGAAAACATGGTCAGCGGTCGACCCTTGTTTATTGTCCCCATTTTTGGCTAATGCAATATGGATGCTGTGTTTCAAACATGGTCAACATTCGTCCTTTATTTCCATGCCCCTCCCATAGTGTTTCTTGTATGGGTAACGTGATTCACATTTATCATTTTCCTATGTTCGTACTGATTCCAATTCCCATGTCATTTCCCCACTCGTGCTCTATTCCACATTGAGAAGATGATACATCGACCGGTCTGAGGTCATCTCCCTTTGATTGGGCCTCTCTCTTCTCCTCGGAAATCCGGGTAAGAATTTCGAATGCCTGAGGATTGGTTAATGCACTCACGATCAAACGATGTGATAGTATGAGCTGCCTTTGCTTCTCACAGACCACGTGAGCTTAGGAATTGATTGTTATTTATTTTGGGACTATGGTCAACCAGGTTAAACAAAGAGACAAGTAAATAAATTTTTCCATACATACAGTTCAGAGAACAGAAAGCAGTAAGACGGGATAAGTTTCTGGGTTCGGCCAAAACAGGGCCCCTAAGGGTCGGCTTCTTGGATAGATCTCTCCAATGCGACCACGTTTTCACCGGTGGCCTCCAAGACTGCCTCCCATCCCCTGATGACACATTTGTCATCAGTGGCTGCAGAACAAAATTTGCTGAACCTAGCCCGTGCTCACGCTTGTTTAGTCTGGAGCTCAGTTATCTGGCGACTCGCTTCCACGAGTTATTCTTCGGCGTCTGCGAGCTGGGCCCTCAACTTCTCCATGATCTTAGAGAAGTTTGAGATGAATATCTCTTGTTCTTTCGCCTGTTCCTCAAGGCTTTTTACCTCTTTCTATGACCTCAAAAGTGCCTGGGTACTCCCCGACCCCACCCGACACTGGGTGACGTTAGCGCGCCGGCTACTCTCACGAATCTTCTCAGCTATGTAATCACGGACCGTCAGGTGAAGGTGTTGAGAATCTGCCCCTAAAACACACAGGAAATGCACCTAGGTGTGGTGTGACCCCATCCGCTTCAAACATTCCGCTTGAGGCTGACTGAGAAAACGCCGGATGCACTTCTATCCCTTGTGTCGCATCATTCAGCTCTCCTCGGCCGCTTTTGAATCTGAATTGTCGATTTCTTTGGGATCAGCAGGCCGATAGACAGGGAAGACCACCAACAAGAAAGCAGCATGGTCTTCCTCAAAGATTACTCCCAGGGGAATAGGTTCCCCAGCATCTGGGTGACCTTCCTCTCTCCCCACGATCCTGGTGGCACACTCTTCGACTTTCGACTCTGCCCTGATAGCAGTGCCACTGGTGTCCGTCGCTCCCTGCTCGCCAATTGCTGGTGCCAACTCAGTTAGGGAGGTATGTTATGGATTGGTTGGTACGTTTTCCATCGGCACAATGGCAGATGGTATGGGCTTAGCAGCCCGACGAGCCTCCAATTCCATGATCATTGTACAGACAAGGAGCACCCTAATCAGTTGAGTTCTCCGACAGTTCGTACCGGTATCAAAGCAAGGGACTTACAGGAACCCAAGGAATCATCCTCTAGTGCTCTGGCCGCTACAGGAGCTATCATGGCGGGGGATCCCTCATCCCTCAACAGTTCAATAATGGGTGCTAGTACCCTGTCTTTCCCCATTGGCGATTCCTCCCCTAATCCAACTAAAGATTCTTGGTCAGCGCCGATGTGCTCCTGAGTAAGATGAGGAAGGTGGGTTAAGGATTGAAAACGAAGGAGAATATTGTATTTGACGAGGGTATAATCATACCTCGAATATCTCAGTTACATCCTTATCAGAGCCACCAATCTTTCCACTCTCCCAGAGACTCCCTTGGTGGGACGCCCCCTGACACCCTTCACCTTCGAGATCCTCCTCTCCTTCACCCTCCCCCTCTCCTTCTGCCTCCTCTCCTGCCTCGCTGCCCTCCAACTCATCGATGTTATCTTCCCCCGAAGACATCCTTTCCAAATCATGCTCCTGGCCCAGCATCACTTTCACCAAGAGAGGTGGCACCACAGGCCGACCCCGTTGCCGTGCGTACCTGTCCATGTCTGTTAGGTATGCATGATGCCGGTGGAATTTCACTATATTGGAAACCCGGAAAAGCCTGACTTTTGGCATCTGGATCTTATCCCGCACTATCTTTTTCCAGAGGTCTTCGGTACTCGCTGACTGCCACAGGGTTAGCCAGGCCAACCATAGAGGAGGGAAGATCACGTCATGGGAAGGTTGAAGCAGGTATCTTATTTGCTTCCTAGGGAGTTCTCTGGTCGCTCTGTAGGACACCCCTCATCCAGGTGATGAGGGCGCAACCACGCCATGTGACGGCCCTGCGGCTGAGGTCCCTACTTTTGTGGGGGCCATTTCCTGAGGTGCTTCTGGTCCTCCCCCTCTTGTGGCACCTTGCCTGCTCTCTCACTGCCGAGGTTCCGCACTGGTGACATTGAGTTGTCGAACTCATTTCCACAGAAGGCCCTCAGGGTATGCTATGGTCCAATGTTCAGCATACTCAGTTTAGAGGCTAGTGTCGACTCTGGTGGGAGGAAAAATGATGATGTCACCCAAGCTGTAGGTTGTGAACATCTGCCACAGCTGACGAAGAACACATGGATTCCTCTCTTTCTAGACGTCTGTGTATACTATCTTCGGCATTCGCTGGAAACACTCAAACTTCCTAGTGATCCTGGGCAGCACATAAGTGTCACAGAAGATATTCTCGTTAATCTGGGCCACAAGCACCCCACCTCTGATGCTTTGGAAGTACTCCTTCTGCTCTAGTGAGCCTTTCCCATCGCCTATCAGCTGACCAGTTGGGGTGGGGAATGGGATGAAGTTGAAGTTGGCATGGTCACCAATCTTGATCCGTACTCCCTCCTCATTGAGCATCATCGGTATGACCCCAGCAATGTTCATTAGAGAGGGCCTCAGGTCGTTGCCTATTGGACGGATGGCATTTGGGAAGGTGTATCCACCGTAGTGAGCCGCAACCCATCATGGGAAAATCTGGAAGGGGCCACATACTCTCCTAGGAGATCCCCCTCTCAAGATGCAACCCAATATGGCATACAGCCAAGCCAGCATGGGGACCCCCATGTTGAACCTCTTATTGACAGCCATGATGCCAGCCATCACCAGGGTCGCTAGACAGACGCCCATCCGTGCGTCCCTCACCGGATGAATCCACCCACTTAGGAATGTGGAGAGGAATTTGGTGTACATAACGTTGGGGTCCCATGCCACATTTATGTTGTTTCCCCATGACTGGTAGTGCCCCACCTCCAGGACCCTCCAGTATGATCCGCTCATGCTGCTCTGAGCCGTGGTTGCACAAAGTTTCCCCAGCCCCATCATCTTGATTTCTAGGTCCTTCTCTAGGAATAGGCTAAACTAGTCCTTGTAGGCGATGTCATTCAATAAGTCATTGACCCTGAGCTTCTCCTTTTACAGCTCCAGCAGGTGTCACGTCAGTATGGGGGTTCGAGATCTGTCACCTCATATGTTCATCGGTGGAAGGAATTCATCGTATTAATGGCCCTCCAAAGGGATTCCCCCGATGCAGTGGATGTCCCAGAGACTGATGCCAACTTCCTCGTGATGGAGGTGGAAAGTGTTGTTGTAAAGGGACTATCGGATGAACAGATCTAGCCCAAGATCAAGCTGGAAGTAGAAATGGAATTCGAATGTCCACACCACCTCAAACAGACTGATGTGTCGCATCTCGGCCCCAAATTGGTCACACGTACGGCAGACCCAGTACGCCCAGTCCCACTCTCTAGTGAATTTCTCTCTAGACCGTAGATCCAAGTCCTGCAGCCAGCTCATGCCCTCGTCGGTGACGCTTTGACAGAATGTGCTCACGTAGAGGGTCGGTGAACTCTCCACAATAGGGTCACCTCAAGCAATGGTCCTGGTGCTGGGATTCATGACAGAGACATCCATATGGCCGGTTTCTCTATCATGATGACAATTATTGTTGATTTCGTGTCGAGGAAGTTCGTCTTCACAGGTTACCCATGACCATGGTGTATCATCCTCAAAACCTAGCAGAGGGAACTCCTCCAGAATGCCGAAGTACCACAGTGGAAGATTTTTGGAGAAGGCATACTCCTTTTGGGTGGGGGTTAGAAATTTGAAGAGTTTGTGGTTATTGGAAACAACCCTTTTTTAATCATAAATCTCTAGGATCTCATCCATTTCAGCTCTGCGGGTAGCGACTTCCCCTTCATCAACCCGGTTTACTTCCATCTTCATCCTACCAAGAGTTTCAGAGGTGTTGCATGAAATTTGGAAGTATGGCGCGAAATCTGGGAGGCTGACGTGTAAAATCAGCGGATGTCGTGAAATTTAAGGTCGTGGCATGAAAAATCTTCGTTTTGTGCATAAAATGTCTCCAAATCTCAGTCAAATTACGTGCTGCCAAGTAGGTTTTTCACGCGGGAGAAGAATAAATTTCACACATGAGAGATCAAATATTATCACTCAAGAAAAGTTTTATGGAGAATGGGAACTTTGGCTGATTTTATAGGTTATGTTTGGGTTCCGCATCCACATGAAAATAGGATTCTGTGCCTGGTTGAGTCTTCCATGCTGCTTTAGTTTTTTGCACGCAGAGGACCCACGGAGCCCTGCATTTCGGCGTTTCCATTGGAATCTAATCGTTGTGACCCCTCACCGATCCAATTCCAATGTGGGGAATTTGTAGACACTGAAATGTTATTAAGTTTTGGAGAATGTTTTGAAACGACAAAGATAAGTCATATTCGAACCTGGAGACTCGGTCAGGGGGGCCCGAAGGTGCTGCGCAGTAGAAATGGTGGAGTCCGTGAAAAAATGTGTCCTGCACGTAAAGTGCTGGGATTCGCGAAGAGTCCCCAGCGCATGCATGATTCAATTTCGCACCCGCGCCCCACACGGTTGACATTTCGCGCTGCCACCTTTGTCGCGCAATAATTTCGTTCTGACCTGTATTTAGCACCCCCGAACACCTATAAATAGAAGGTGAACCCTTCCTTTTCAGGGATAAAGAATCTGAACTGACTCTCTTTTAAGTAATCAGAATTACGAGTGCATGAAATATGGCCATCAGGTATGGTTCATTTCGCGCCCAGTCGCCCCGGGGTCTGACTTTGCACGGGATCCCCTTTGGCTTAGACTGAATTCAAATCCTTTAGGGGTCCGCCCCTTGCATGCAATTCCTTCCATTGCACACAGGCCATCTAATTGCACACAATTCCTTCCATTTCATACACCTCCTTGTCCTTTCATGCTACCTTTTCCACCTGTGCACAATTTATACACCTTTGGCGCAATCCTTTCTAGTAGCACACAACATGTTGGTTCCTATTCAACGGAAGCATCACCGTTTTCATGCCAGCCCAATGTTTTTCGCCTATTACCCTTATTTCGCATGAAAACCTCCTGGGATGCACACAATCCCCTTGGGCACTTGTGTTATGCACCGTTTTCTAGTACGACCTTCCAGGAATGTATGAAATAACTTCAATGTCCCTTGGACGAAACCACCCATTGCATTGCTTTGCCTCATGATTCTTCGCATAGGCACACTAACAACTACTTCTTCTTCGCATAGCCACGCTAACGTGGACCCCTCGATGGTTCGCTCTGTGACACCCCCTCACTATGGCCTTGTCGATGCATTCCCTCCCACAAGGGTCAGGGGGTACCAGTTATGTAAGTCCAAGGGATGCAGAGAAAACCCACCTTGTCCGAGCAGCAGGACGTTAAACTGCCAAGCAACATCGTCCTCAACACATGAAGTTAAGCTGTGACCTGGACCTGTGCCTCGCACACAGGTTCTCCCTGCCTTAGACATTCTCCATGCCCACTCTTCCCCATGGGGATTGGATCACCCCTCACAGGGGATGATATCCTCCTTATTGGAGTGGCGGTTGTCCGCGGGAGAGGACCTCCACCTAGGTGTAGGCCCCTATCTTTCCTTTCAAGAGGCAGCACCCCTACTCCACCTCTCATCCTCGGTGCCACGGCTAGTGGAGGGTGTGATAGGGAACATGACTCTTCCTTCCATACATCCCAAATCCCTCTCCTGTTGCTCTTTGTCACCACTGTCCTCCACCTTAGAGTAAGTCCCAGCACCTTGGCCCGCTCAACGCATAAGCCCCTCTTGATTTCCCACAGACGCACCCTTCACGACGTGATCGTCAGGTCTCTTCTATCTCTTGTTTATCTCACCGAGCATGACTCCCGTGAGCTTAGAGTGAGCACCGAACATGACAATCCTTGGTCCATCTTAGAGCGTAATCCAAAAATGACCTCGTCCGAGTTGCAGGACATTGAACTGCTAAGAACCCTCATCCCGCATGACGTTAAAATGTATACCCGAACTATGGGGACTTTGATCCATGTCCTATCATGGTATGTAGGAATCCTCCACGAGGTTCAATCCCCACCACATTGGGCCATCTCAGAGCGTAAGCCCTATTCCAATATGATCTACGCAGACTTTGATTCCCTTACATGGGGATACATAGGAATCCTCAACGAGGTACAAGCCCATCACCCATTGGTCGTTACAACCCCATTCACGCCAGTTCACCAAACACCTTAGGCTGCCTCAGAGTGTAAGCCCCAACCCATCCACCTTGGTCCGTATCATAGCGTAATACCCAATCCATTCCGAACTATGGGGAATTTGATCCATGTCAAGGCATGGAACGTAGGAAGCCTCCATGACGTTCAATCCCATCACCCATTGGTTGTTCTGACCTCATTCACGTCGGTTCACCAAACACCTTGGGCTGCCTCAGAGTGTAAGCCCCAATCCATCACCTTAGGCCTCCTTAGAGTGTAAGTCCCAATCCATCCCAAAATACGGGGACTTTTATCAATGTTAAGGCATGGTACGTAGGAAGCCTCCACGAGGTTCAAGCCCACCACCTGATTGTTCCTTCACGTCAGGTTCTCCCCTGTCCCGCACGACGTTAAATTGTATCCCCCTTGGGCTGTCTCAGAGCGTAAACCCCAATCCATCCAGAACCATTGGGACTTTTATTCATTTCAAGGCAAGGTACGTAGGAAACCTTCACGAGGTTCATTCCCACCGTCCATCCGGACCCCAGGTCCACCATCACGTCAGTTTACCGACACCATGGGTCACCTCAAGGCATAAGCCCCAAATGCCACCTGAACTATGCATACTTTGATTCCCTACCATGGGGATATGTAGGAAGCCTTCATGAGGCTCAATCCCATCACCCATTACTCATATTTATCTCTCCCTCGATCACACGTGTCTCGGGATGCTCATTACCTAACCTGGAGGTTCCACTTCCTTTGTGTCCAATCCATGCATCCATTCTCATGGGTCGCCTGCTCAGGTGTCCCCTCATTTCATTGAACTATGCAGACTTTGATTCCTTTCCATGGGGATGCATAGGAAATCTCTTTGAGGCTCAAGCCCAAGACCATCGTCCATTCTAATCCTTACTCAGGCCACCACATCCCGGTGAGATCATGCCACTTCATTCCCCTCCACAGCATTCGGGAAGCCGCACACGTGCTGGCCCCAATATCGGTGTTCCTTCTAGGGGGTTCCTCTGTCTGATCCACTCTTATCAGTGTTCCTATCAGTCTGACCTTTCTCTGCTGGATGTTAAACTATCAGCACACCCTGTGTAAAACATGGGAAGCTGAGGAAAACCTCAGATTCATGCATATGGAATAGGGTTCCCCGCATTCTATGTGGGATTCCTCAGGATTCCGCGCCCTCGAGAATCCCGATGATAAAAGACATAAGACAGACATGCCAATTCCCCAGTGTCAAGACACGCCGGTGATGCCTAGCGCCACTACTCTCCTAACTGAAGGTTGCTGCCCTGACCAGACTCCTTGGAGCGTCCTGACAGAAGTGGTGTAATTAACTTCTTTCCATGAAGATGTGGCATTAGGAAGAGATTCCTGAACTACGTCTTAAATCTATGAGGGAGACCCGGACTAGGTGACGAACTCGGAGGAGGAATCCACATAAGGAAAAACTAACATCTTATCATCCTGTTTCAATCAGGGAGCAAACGTCCCTGAATAAGGAGCAGATTCCTCCCACCATTGTAATGTTGGAATGCGGGGTAACAGCAGTGCGTCCTCTACGTGAAGGATGTGCCCGCCCCGGAAAAAGCACCGGAAACACCTGCCAACATCCATCAAACCAACCAACAGTCTTGTTTGGATGCCCTAGGAGAATTCATTCAGAATGCTCCGACGAAAAACCTAGGGCATACTCAACTCTAAACCCCATACACAAGTACTGTTAGTATACATTGATAGTAAATTGATGATAGGAGTTGGTAGATACACCTCCTCTAAATATTCCATTAACATATATTCGGGTTCTAAACACTGAAGTCACCAAACACATTTTGGCAATGGTGGAAGGGAATACAAAAATTCATTCGCATATAATGGAAGAATTCCAAAATATAATAAGGCAAACATCAGAATTACTACAGGGAAAAACACATAATTCTATCCACATAACTATGTTGAATCATCATCATACCATCACAAAGAAAATATATACCTAAGTTCTAGTCGAGGGGTTTATGAGGCATACTCCCCTGTATCATGTAGACAATCAGATCGGGCATATACCCATATTCCATTTGGAGAAAATTATTCTTCTTTAACAGCCACCCCAAAGAAGGCACATACACCATTTCATGATAACCACTTTTCCCAGCAAGTGGTCCCAACAACTTGTAAGAGAGAGTCTAAAAATAAGACTCACAAAGCACAGTTAGAGATTCAAGATCCAATCAGCGATCTGAATCTTCTTAACACTGGAGTTATTTAATCCCTCATAAAAATATATATATATATATATATATTAATGATCAATATCCTACCCTCACATTAAAAAATTATGGGAGTAGTAGCAGTAATTCTAAAGTTCATCATCAGACACTTCATAATGAAGGCTCGATTCAAGAAAATTCAGTCAATTTAGAGAACCAATATCTAGATGAGAGCCACGGTTACCCACTATGTGGCCAAAAGACCATCGAGAAAGTTGATTTATCTCATTCTAAAATTCACCATGGTAGTCTTCCCTTGATGGAATTCTCTATGAATGTTCTCTCTACATTCGTGTTTTTCATTGTCAAAAAAATTCTCCCATTGAAAATGTAGTGGTGAGAAAGTCGTCTTATATTGAGGCACTTTAAAATAAAATTCTAGTCACATCTGATGCATTTTTATTGGAAGGTGAAATACTATCTCAATTAGAATATATCACAATGTGACCATTATTCTCCAAACCTCATCTGGCACATTTTCATTCTAAAATTGAAGAACAATCATTAACTGATTCCATTTATTGTTGTAAAGAAATAAAGCAGTGTCCACTTCTGTCTAACCATGTTAAGAAACCTATAGAAAAGATAAGGAGAATATGTTGAATATATGAAAACAACTTTCTAAGGGTGGAATACATATTATATTTTGGACTTTGTAAACCTCTGAGTACAACATTCCATGAATGTTGGTACAAGATTGCCTTCATGATATTCGCCTGAACCTATGGAAGACTCTTCATCATTTAAAAATAAAATTATTTGCATATGATGAATATTGAAGTCCTATCAAGTTAATATAATGTTTTGAATTCCAAATTGACTTGGTATATCTCCTGGTTTCTCAACATCAATATATTAAGAAACAACAAAACTCCCTTCGATATGTATGCATTAATGCATTAAAGAGGTTACAAAAATTTATTGTGGAAACTGCATGTGTTGTTTATATCTAAGGATGGGGTGAACATGGTGAATTTTATTTCACTACACCCCAAAATCAATAAATACTTCCAAAAGTGGTCTCATGTAATGTTATTACCCCAGTTTTTCTAAAAAAAATTCTTCTGATGACCGGAGAAATGATCATCAAGATCTTTCCTTGACTGGTTTCACCAAAGTTAGGCCCAAAGAGATCTAGCTATTGAGATGCATCTGTATAAATAATTTCAAGACACTGAGTAGAATTCCTCGTTATATGGTTTCATCCATCAGATCGTGAAAATGTCATGAATGGTACACCAATATTCCAAAACTATGTGATTTAAGTGGATGTCGAATAATGCACCCAACCAATGTTTGGACTAGAGTTCATAAAATACGAATGGAAACTGCACTGATATCATCCATATAAGTTCAAGAACCCTCCCAACACACAAGGTCTGGGGGGTTTTTTAATCCAACTGTCAGAGTCAAAAATCCAAGCACAAAGCTTTGAGGAATCAGTTTTCTCTCGATTAGGGAAGAATCCACAAAGCTAACACAGAACTAAACTATCCAAGTATTCCATTTAGACTACAATTCATCAATCTATCCCATGAGAAACCATAAAATTGGAGTACAAAGTCTCATAGAGGACAAAGAAGAATGGGATCTTACATGTATCCTAAGAGAATTCCATTAATACGTTATATGTTGTGAATGTCCTTAATTCAATTATGGAAGATCCTCTAGAAAATGAGTATTGTTATGGGGGGTTATACGATAAAGTTATTATTAATAATTTGGTACACATTTAGGCAAATGAAGGAGGTGTGCAAACCTGAAATCAGAGGATTACCCAAATTTTTGGTATTCCCTTGAATAATCAACATCCACCTCTTTGAAAAACAATGATCAAGGGGAAGGGAAAAGGTCAGGTCATGTCTCACTTTCCCACTGGAGAAGGTCAATATCATTCGCATGAAGAAATATTTTCCCAGAAAAATGAAGGGATGGAGGATTTGAGAAGACTCAATGAAGAGTAACTCTAAAGCAGCATTTCTACCAGACATGTTGCATAAGTAGATCCTCAGTTTGTGCTTCCAGTAAGAGATCCTAATAAAATAGATTTTGTTGAAATTATTTATGTGGATAATGACTTCCATCTATTAGGTACACATCCATAATAGGTTCAATAACATCCTTACATCCCTAGAATTATGCGCTATCCAAGGAAAATACTAGCAGTGCCAGCACTGGTGGTCTTCCCAGTCATCGTACAAGTTCAGGCTCAAGATTTTGTACTAGTGTAGGTCCTAGTTCATCCAGATATTACCCAAATTAATGTTAATATCATTGACTTGTTAACAACTTTATTAGAAGCTATGTAAGAATGACATGCACTAGTACAATCGAAAAATAATTCTTACCCAAAGTGGGTATATCTCATACCTCTACCTCCAAACATTATGAATACCATATTACAAATATTTAATGGTTTAAGAGATTCGATGTTTCACTTAACAAATTTCATTTCGCATTTTGATCCCATGATGGGGACCCCTCAATAATAAGAATTATTAAAGCTCAGATATTTTTATTCACTCACTATAGGGGTCGCCATTGTATGGTATAGAAGATTGCAGTCTCAGTCAATTACAGGATGAGAAGAGCCCTGTTAGAAATTCCTTTCCCTATTCATCTCAATGATACCATACAAAACCATTTTTGATCTTACAATTTGAAAAAAAAGGAGAATGAAAGGGTTTCAGATTTAATTGATCGATGGAAAGCAATAACATATTCCTTAATCGTACCACTCCATCAAGAATATTTTCCACCAATCTATGTGGTAAGTTTTTCATTCCACTAATCCCTATGAAATACATATTAGGGATTCATGACCTTTCTTCAATCACCCAATAAGTGGATAATTAAATTATAGAAACCAAAGAAAAGTCTTGTGTAATATCATCAGCTCTATGAAGGAGCATAAGAAAATAAGAGGTTGCCACAGTTAGACTAAAGCAAGAACCTATACTCACTTCTAATTCAAATCATTAACCATACTATAGGTCTCCTCCTCCTGAGAATCAGCAACAATGAAGACTTCCTAAATATGATCAAAAAATTTGAGGTGAAGATGGTTTGGGGAGTTAAAGAACAAAGTATATTATTTTCATAATTAACAAGTTACCAATTACTTACTTTCATCCATGGAAAACAACATAGTCTAGATGGAATGGGCTAAGAAACTAAACAAAGAAGGATATGAGGACCACCCAAAAAATCTTCCCTTCCATAAAATGTTAGAACACCACATTCAAGAGTGTTTTTTTTCAATGATATCCTAAAAAATATGGTGGACTCCATAAAAGTTAAACTAAAATTTTTTTTATCCCGTGTAGAATGTGTTGTTGTTACTGATCTAGAGGTGGAAGGTGAATGATAGAAAGTCAAAAGAGATAATGTGTAGCAGTATAATGATTCGATAGTCAGGAAAATGATTAATTTAACTCATTACAATCTTTGAAAATAGTTGAAACAACGGACTATTCCTCCTTCCAATTTCACTACAACCAATCCATCATCATTAAAAGTTAAGTCCTCCAAAGGCCAATATTCAAATAAGTGACATGGTCATAAGAATAACGAGAATTCAGAAGAACATGAGGTCATGTTAAAACCAAATTTATCGTTGAATAAGGTAAATTTCAAACCAACTATATCAAAAGAATGGGAACCCCCACCCTCAATGGAACAACAAACTGACCAATCAGGAATGATATTCATCAGATAACGAGTTGATCTTCGGTTCCGTTATAGTTATCCACTTAACGGATCCCTATAAAAATGGTGATTTGGATTGTGAACATAAAATTTATGAATTTGATTGGGTAACTAGGGGAAGAAGTCAAGGTTGAGGATACATGGGAAGATGTGGGTATTCTATAAGACACTATTTTAAATACACCCTTTCTTGAATAGTTTAAGCAGTAGAAATTTTTGAGCGGTACCTTTAGTGAGCTCAGCATGAACAAGGGAGATCTCCCACACATGACAAGATCAACCCAAATATGATTACCTTGAAAGACCTGTTAGAAGATATATGATCTCTTTCTCATAATGTGGTGGACCTAGTCAGCCTAACCCATCAAGTGAAGAAGTATTTTATACCTCTAACATGACACATGTAATTTCTAGATCAAGATCATTACCTTCAAAATAACCTACAATACCGCACCTTCATGCTAGAAAATGCATGCCATTGGACCATAAGGATGTTGTTTTGAAACAACTAGACCATATACCGGCCAAGTTATCAATTGTGGATTCATTGAATCATTATAAAGACCTTCCAGAAGCACATATTGTTGATTTCTAAACTCATTAAGAGTTTGAAGTTGATGTTGCTACTATCAAGGTCTACCGTATAGAGAATGATCCACCAGGATGTCAAAAAGTTATATATTCCATGGATCAAGATGAGGATGATGCTCTACAGGGACACAAAAATCCCTTGTACATATCTGGAAAGGATAATTATACAGATATCCAAGAATACTTCCTTGATAATGGCTCTGGAGTAAAACTCATTCATATCTGTAAACATTGCCGGTTGGGTCTCACTGAATCTGACTTATATCCCTCCACTTTGATGTTGCAAGGTTTTGACAATAACGAAAAATCTCAAGCACATCCTCCAAAAAAAGATTCTAGTTTAGGGGAGGAAGAGTATGAATTTTTTTATTAAAAATGTGGTACACCCTGAAGCAAATGAAGGAGGTGTGTATACCCAAAATCATAGGATTACCTGGAATTCAGGTATTCTTTTAAATAATCAACTTCCAGCTCATTGAAAGGATCCTAACAAGGGGAAGGGTAAAGGTAATATCATGTCTCAATTTCACACCAGATAATTTCAATATATTTCTTGGAAGAATTATTTTTCCAGCCATAGGTAGAGATTAAGGAGTTGAGAAGACTCAATACAGAGTAACTTTGAAGCAGCATTCCTATAAATCTTGCTACGCAAGTATATCCTCAATTTGTACATCTAGTAGGAGAACCTAAGAAATGGGGGTTTGTTGTAACAACTAATGTGGATATTGAATTTAATATGTTGGGTACATAGCAAGAATAAGGTTAATAAAATCCTAATATCCCTATCCATATAGTCTATCTGGGAAAAATACCAACATCACCACCACTAGTGGTTTTTATAGTTGCCCCACTAGTTCAGGCTCTAGCTACTCTATCTATACAGGTCCCATCCCCTCCAGATATTCTAGAAATTATTATGAAAACCATTTAGTCACTAATTACTCTATTATAAGCTCTGGAAGATCATATTCCACCATTAAAAATAGAAATTAATTCTTACCCTAAGTGGGTTGATCTGATTCCTCCACTGCCAAACTTTGTAAATACCACATTCCCAATCATTAATGGTTCAAGAGATCCAGAGTAGCATTTAACACATTACATTTCTCTATGTGATCCCATGATGGAGATACATCAAAAAAAGAAGAATTAAATCTCATATGTTTTGTGAAATCACTATAGGGGATAGCCTTTGTATGGCATACACGTATGTTGTCTCGGTCAATTACTTGATGGGAAGACCTTCATCAGAATGTTTTTCCAAATCAGCTAAACACTACAGAAGAAAAATGTTTTTGGATCATATGAATTGAAAACAAAGGGTTGACTAAAGGGTATCAGATTTCATTTCTCGATGGGAATGATTAACATATTCTTTAAAACTACCACTCCCTAAATAATATTTTCTACCAATATGTCTAGAAAATCTATAGGATGAGTTGTGAACACCACTAATTTCTATGAAATATATAAGAGGGTTTTTAGACCACTATTTAATCTCCCAACAAGTGGAGAATCCAATCAATAAAACCAATACAATGTCTTATGTAATCTAACCATCTCTAAGAAGGAGAATAGGAAAAGTATACGATTACATAGTTACACTCAAGCAATAACCTATACCCATTTCTACATCAAATGCATCATCATATTGTATGGATCCTCCTCTAAAGCACCAGAAAAAAACACGATTTCATGTTGGTAAAAAATATTAGAGGTGAAGACTGTTTGAGAAGTTAATGAAAAAGTCTATTATTTTAAGAATTAACGGGTTCTTGGTTACTTCATTTCATCCTTGGAAAACAACTTAGTCAAGGAAATATGGCCCAAGAAACCTAATAAAGAAATAGACGAGGACCTCCCACACTATTTTCCAAGCCATCAATTGTTGGGACACCCCATTCATGAGTGTTATGTTTTCAAATATCTTCCACAAAAGATGGTGGACTCTGAAAAAGTGAAACTAAAAGGGTCATCAGCCCAAGTAGCGTGATTTACTGTTTTGAATCAGAAGGAGGAAAGTGAATGGAATAAATTAAATAGAATTAATGTTCATAATTTTTATGATTGGATAGTTAGGAAAACGATCAATGAACTCATTCTATTGTACTAACATAGTTGAAACAAATGACTGTGCCTCCTGATGCTTCTACTAAAACCAATACATCTTCTTCAAAAGTCCAGTCCTCCAAAGGCCAATCCTCAAAGAAGTGGCATGGTCAGAATAATAAAGACTAGTTTGAAGAGAATGAGCTCATTCCATGCCCAAAATTGTCATTGAATTTGGTATATTTCATGTGAACTATCTCAAAATAATGGGAACTGCCCCACCAAATGGCACAAAAAGAAACAACCTATAAGACATAATCTTCATTAGATGAGGAGTTGATCTTTGGTTCCATTAACAGTATCCACATAATGGATTCATATAAAAATAGTGATTCTGGTTATGAACCTAAATTCTATATACTTGATTAGGGAACTAGGGGAAGAAGTAATGGTGTAAGATACAGGGGAATATGTGGGTATTCTAGAAGACACTATATTGATTACACCCTTACTCGAACTGTTTACGTAGAAGAAATTTGTTGGAGAGACCTTCAGTGGGATCAATAAGAACAAGGAAGCTCTCCCACACATGAAAAGATCAACACCGACATGATAACCTTGGAATACCATTTAGAAACTATAACACCACTTTATCAGCATGTGGGAATACTTATTCATCCTAACCCATCAAGACAAGAAGTGTTTCTAGACCCCGTCCTAAAACATGGTACACCAACATCATGAGACTCAACATCCAAGTCACCAGAAAAACCACATGTCCATACTAGAAAAGGATTTCCATTGGACATAAAGTATTTAGTTTAGAAACAACTATCCATGTGCCAGACAAGTTATCAATCGTGGATGCTCTAAATCTATAAAAAGTCTTCCAAGATGCACTTATAAAATATTTTTCAAGTCCTCAATAGCTTGAAACTTAGTTTGTTATTGTTAAGGTCTACCATATTGAGAGGGATCATGTAGAATTTGTTGTAGTTATATCTTTCATGGATAAAGATGAGAATGATGCCATACATGGACACATCATTCCCTTGCAATCATCTATAAAGGCTAATGATACAGACATCTGACGAGCCTTCATTGATAATGGCTCAGGAGTCAACCCCTTTCCCATATGTACATGTCATCAGTTGGGTCTCACAAAATAGGATATATATATATACCTCCACATTGATGATATAAGGTTATAAAAAGAATGATGAATACCATATTGGTGAGATTACACTCAGAAAACAATTTTGGGATCTTTTATCTACATTAGATTTTATGGTTTTCGGCCAGGACACAACTTTAAACATTCTTCATGGAAGGCCTTGATTACATCTGCATGAGGTCATTCCTTCATCATACCACCAATGTCTCGTGTATTTCTTCAATGGTAAAATTGGGACATTTCATTGTGACAAATCCCCATTCAAATCTTGTGAAACTTGTTATATTGGGGCATTGTTTTATCACACAAATGGTACACGGTCTGTGGGAAGAGATATAACAAGAATAAATTCATTCAATGGTGTATAAAAGATTCCATATAACCCATTAAAGTATATCAATAAATATTATGTGTTTCCTATCAATCAAATTGAATTGGTAGATCTAAATTCAAGAACTTGTTCAGTGAAATCTATAATGCCAGCTGTTGAAATTGTGCCTAACAACATGGGAAAAATTATTGATACACAAAATAGTGGTGAAATCATAAATGAATATTTCTTCATTTCATCCATATAACATCAAACAGTATTTTTTTCATTATAAAAGATAAAATATGTTGTTGCACTAATAGATAAATATAGGTATGTTGATTCCCAACCCATCATTTTCACATCAATACTTCAGAAAGACCCATCGTCATCAATAGGGCCAAAAATGGTTGACTCTTCTTTAGGATTTCCAAATATCGACTCCTCCCATGGGTATAAGTGTCTTGATTCATAAACTACTATTAAAGAGTAAATAGAGGAAGAACCATGTGGGGAAGAGGAATAAGACAAATATTTCAGGGACACCCCTTCGGCATTTGATGAAGGTATCTCCACTACTATGGATGAGATCAATGAAATAAATTTCAGAACAGAAGAATATCCACGCCCCACTCTAATTAGTGCATCCATGACTTCCAATGAGAAAGATGTGGATACTTCATTTATAAAGTAACACCGATATTTATTTTTTTGGAACTATATAAAAATTCAAGGTCTTTACCCTAATGTGACCACTCATTATTTGCATTTCTAGAATAGTATCAGGTATTTAAGTAGGCAGTAAAAAGAACACACCGAACCCATTCCTCCAAAATTGAGGCCGAAGTATTAAAGATTATCAAATATTACAATATTAGGGAGGTGAACTATCCCAAATGCATTTCAAACATTGTCTAAGGGAAACATAAGAATTTGAAAATCAATGTTTTCATTGATTTAAAATATCTCAACTAAAATTTCCCCAAAGTTGACTTTTCAGTTCCAATCATGGAATTTTTGATTAATGCAACTACTGAGTATGAATCTCTCTCTTTCATGGAAGTAAAATCTAGGTATAACCAAATCCAGATGGCCCTAAAATATGAGGAATTTATAGTTTTATAGGATCTCAAGGAATATTTTTTTATCGGGTAATTTCCTTTGGATTTAAGAATTCTAGTGTGACATATCAACATAAAATGCACCATATTTTCAACCTTTTCTTGGGGGAAATTATTGATTGGTATGTGGATGATCTAGTGGTGAATTTGAGACAGTATTCTAATAACCTGGTGAATCTAAAGACCACATTCAACATGATTTAAAAACATTATTTGATGATCAACCCTTTGAAAATTACATTAGGGGTAACCTCAACAAAATTTATCTGTTTTTTTGTACACCATCATGACAACGAAGTAGGATCGGAGAATACTAAGGCTATCCTTGGAATATCACATCCTATAAAATTGAAATAATTGAGATGAATTCAAGGAAACTTAGAATCTATCTATTCCATCATATACAATTTGATGGGAATGTTTTTTCCCATTACCAAATTTATGAAGAAATGTGTCACATATTAGTGGACCAGGGACTTCCAAGAAGAATTTTATATCCTAAATAAATACCTCTTGATCCCACTGGATTTGATGACACATGTTGAAGGAATTCCTATCAATATTTTTGTGACATCATTAGAATGATCAATGGGTGACTTCTATGAACATATTAAAGATGTTGGGAGTGAAAAAAAACCTTTAATATATCATTCAAACCATGCTCGATGAAGAGACACGATATTAAGATTTTGAAAAAATCGACCTAGAATTAACATTTGTAGTTGAAAAATTGAAACACTATTTGCAGCATCATGAGGTCAACTAGGTATATTGTAAAAACCATCTCAAATTTATTCTCATTCGACCTATGCTTATAGGATGTCTGGAAAGGTGGGATGCTATCCTACAACATTTTGATATACATTTTTTACCTCTAAAAACAATAAAAGGCCACACTTTAGACAATTTCCTTACTGAACACTCATCTGTGGAAGATACATCATTGAATTTTGAATTTCTTGATAGATAATTGTTATATATTCAAGAATTTCCGTGAATGTGGGAATACTGCTTTGATGGTTCTTCTATAAGTATAACGAGGAAGAGAATGGAAACCTTAATATTAACAATGTTGGGTTATGAATTGTGCTTATCTCCCCAAAGAGGGTAGTGTGGCCATTTTAGTTTTTGTTAACATAAGGTGTTACTAATAATGATGGAATATATCTGTATCACATTGGAGGCTTCAAATTATAATTACACGTACCAATGGATTACCTGTAGGTGAAAAGTGATTCATAATTGGTAATCAAACAAATAAAAGAGGATTATGACATTAGAAAAGAAGAACTAATTTCCCTATATTATAATGTTCTAGGTTTAATAGAAGAATTCCCCTTATATCTAACATTTTCTTATGTCCCAATATCACAAAATTCTCTAGCAGATGCATTGGAAATTACGGCCACAACCTTGGAAAATGTAAATCAGGACAAAATAATCATAATAATTTCTCATTGTTGAGTGGTTTAACCATTAGTTTGTATCAAAATATTTGAAATCAATGATATCAGTCCCATTTCTGAGCCATAAGATTATACCACAGGATGGACAACACCCATAATGGAATATCTCCAAAATTGGGTACTTCCACCTGATAAAATTAAAAGATAATAGATCCAGTGATGGGTAATTAATTTCACTATTTATAATGGCCCAGATCATCAGAAGAACCTTTGTAGAAGATGAATTGATGAAATTTTTCTCAGATGCATTGATGAGGATGAACCCGCGTCTATCATGAAAGAAGTACATGCAATAGCTTATGGTGCTCATTAGTCTAGGCATAATATTTTTGATAAAATATGACATCTTGGATACTTTTGGCCTTTAATGAAACAATATTGCATAGATTCCACTAAGATGTTTCATCCCTTCCAGATGCATTCCAACATCATTCATCAACCCTCAGAGTTTCTACATATAACGAAATACTCCTGGCCATTTTTTATATGGGGAATGGATGTGGTAGGACCCTATCCTCCAGCTTCATCCAAGTAGTTCAAGTATATTCTTAGTGCTACATATTACCTATCCAAATGGGATGTCGTCATACCTCTCAATGAATTCAGTTCCAAAAATATTTTTAGCTTTTCAAAGATAATATCTTTTCCAAATTGGTCATCCCCCATACCATATTGATGGACAATGACAACAATTTATGTTCTTCTATTTTAAAAAAACTATATCTGGATAATAACATCAAATCAATCACTTCATCTCAATACCAGGCAGTGGCCAATGGAAAGATAGAGGCAATTACCATCATCCTCACCACATGTTGTTAAACTCTATGGTATGTTTCTTGATTCTCATTTATATGAGATTTGTATTGATGTCTAGAAATTCAATCATGGACCCAGATACAACATGATATGAATATGACTCCTTTCTCCCATGTACAAGTTACATCTACATGAAGAGATTCAAATGCTATTTATATTAAATCCCTTAATGATCTTTCCACATGAAATTAAACTACAAGGTGTCCAAAGCACTATATATGTATTGATTCTCATCTTGTTGGGTTACATATTGAAAGCTAGGACTTAGATCTTAGTTCCAATTACAATATGAAAGAAAATTCCCCATATGCCACACAAAATTAAAAATCTAGGTAAGAGCCCTTTATATTTTGGTCCTATCCTTAGAAAATCCCACAATGGGAAAAATAGATATTCCCATTGTACGTATGAGTAATATATTTGCAAGGAACTCCAAACTCATGAACAATATTGATTTAAATATTTCTCTTGTGCATTGAGCATCACCACTTTCACATTTCACACTCTTAATCTTAAATACTTTAATATATTCATAATCATTCATCAGTTTTTGGAGGTAGAGTTTCTGATACCTGAGAAATCTTTTTTTTTGACAATGTAGTATGTGCCCCTTAGTGGCCTTGCATAAAACATTCCTACATAAAGAGTCTATCATCCAGTGAATTCCATTGTCTATCTATGCATCACATGCCCTAGCTGGCCTATCATAATTCGGCCCCCATAATAGGTTTTTCAAATAGCGGTAACATCTTTCTTCGAAGAAGCCTCTTCTGTCCCCTTCAAACATTGATGATGAACTACATGAACCAGTATTTTAAAGAAGCCATCCATTTTATATTTTTTCCATATTCTTTATCTTGATGTAAAAGCCTCCAAGACCATATTTTTTACATTTTCCATCTCCATGTGTTCAAATCATATTCAAATAACTGTAAATTGTGACTAAAAATATCCCCACTATATTCAGGTACTTTTCTTCAAAAACAAAACTCTATGATTTGGAAATTTTGAATGTTCATAAATTTTATTTGGCTTATATCAATAGAATGTTTGAAACCTATGAACTCTTCTTCCATAATATGTAGTACATTACCCTAGTTTTCCTTGGATTATTCAACACCCATAATGGGTTTTCTCAAACAATGGTAACATCATTCTTGGAAATTACTTATTCTAACATTATTATCCCTTTCCTATACCACTATTCATATTCAAAAATCTCATAATCACATTTTATAATTTTTCCTTTTCATACCTGATTGTGGTAATATATTTCCAAATAAATTTCCATGAAATTGAAGATTCCTAAACCTCTAGTAAAAGATAAATAGCATAAAATAAATCCTCCTAGTATAATTTCTGCATGACATTAAAAAAAACACCCTAATGCCCTTTTTGAATGACTTTAAACTACATAGTAAAATATCAGAAAGCCACTTTTAGACAAATATACCATCCTTTGTGTACCAAATTTTTGTAGGCGGGGTTCCACATTCATGACCTATACCGGCCCAGATGGACCCTTTTACTCTCAAATACCTTTCCTTGGAAAATCAACCAACTATGGTCTTGATAAATCATAATTTTAAACCCTTTGTTTATAAAAAATATAATGATAGAATCATTGAGATCTCTTTTTATTAATAATGTAGTAACCGCCCCTAGAAAGAATTGCATGATTCACCCAAGTAATAGGCCTATCGGTCAAAATATGACGTTGTTTGTCTATGAAACAGATGCCCAAGATGGCCCTATATAATAGAGTCCCCATAATGGGTTTGTCAAATTGTGGTAGAATTGTTCTCATCAGAGACCTCCTCTATAATGATACATAATTTTCGGATTTGGTGACCATAAAAAATCAAATAATGGCTCAAGAATACCCATGTAAGTATCTATGAAAATATTGGTACCTTCAAAACCATCAATATTTGTTTTAATTTAAATCTCAAAATTCATGCAGAACTCTAGTCGACCTAAAACACTAGCTATATTAGTCTGACATGCATGAGGTAAAAATGCCTAAAAAAGTAACATGATACTCACTTAATTGAAAACATGCATAGGGACTTCTGGATTAATGTTGAGTCTCATATCGCAAGATCTATACTCTATAAGGTCTGGGAAATACTGAGCAATAAAAAATTAAAAAGGCACCAAGTTTGTAGGGTTTTCTGTAAGACCCTAGAAATAATCAAATTGCACATAATATGTTTCTTGCCTTATGTAAAATCTAATGCTACATCTTTTCTATTAGTGTAATTATGATTATCTGACCTGAAGATGAAATTTTTGGAAATTCAACTATGATATTGTAATTATAGAAAGAAATAAAGGATAAATAAATATATATTTAATTGGAGTGAAAATATTTATCATTTATATGAAAAAATTAGAGGAACATCCACATATTGGAGTCCCTAGTTTATATATTTCAATAATCATTCAAATTGATTCTTTACGTGTTGAATAGCCTTTGAGGACCTATCATCCTCTCGATGATGATCAGTCAGTCGAGAAACATCAACCTCCTCATCCTGACCAATTGCATCTTTGGTAGTTGAAATGGCAGTTACCCTGTCAAATTAGGCATCTCCTAGTGATTGGTTATGTTTCTCAATACTATGATGATGAAAATCCATTTTTTTATTTATAATATACCATTTCATTCATTGTATCCTTAATTTTATGATTTAATTACATCAAATTTTTACTATGGTTGGATTTTTCCTTAGATAATATATCTTGAAAACTCTCAACATTGTTAAGACATTTGGCCTTTTAAAGATCTTGCTGTAATTTATGTTCATGCTCCCAATGGTGAACTATTTCTTCCAAACAATGTAAAATAGATGATAATCCAATCCACACAATCCCAGTATGCTAAAAAGTGTTGTAAGACATCAAAAAATGAAGGAAACTCATCCCATGTTTTTATAGAGATTTTATCCCTAAGAGTTTTCCATGTTTTCTTCAATATAATAGTGCGTGAAAACTATAGATCTATATCTAAATCAATATCACTACCGTGAGGTGGAACATATTGTGGAATCAGATCACTCAAATATGATCTTGGATCTGCTCTTTTTAATTCAACATGTGCTCCATCTTCTATTTTTGGTTGATCCAACACAAGAGAATCACCTTCATACCCAACCATGTGAGCCGATATCCCTAAATGGGGGTATATAATTATTGTTAGCACCAAAATTATAACAATAAAAATTAATTATCAGGACACTCAATGACATTTTCGTGGTAATAAGTTGACTAAATGAGTAGATTCCTCCCCAGTATTCCCAACTTTAGTTGTTTTAGAATGTTTTTCTTGGGGAGGATCATTTTCTTGAGCTTGCCCAGTTATCCTAACCATAGGATATAAAGTATCCCCAAATTATGAATTCTCAATTGGTACTTCTTTTATGTTAATGGAAAAGGGATGAAGTGGGATTCCCCATTCTTGAAGTTCCTTTACAATTTTCTCTATAGAAAAAAATATGAATGAATTGGGATTTAATATGAAATATCAAATAAAAGAACAATTATATATGGAAAATTCATGAATGAGAACTTATGTCCATCAAGTTCTTCATTGAAATCCCCAAACCCTTTGATGTAACCTATAATATCAATGTATGGATTAAGAGTTTTCATCACATCAGGGTATATGGCTATGTATATTATAGCTCTCTCACCACACAGAGTATCCAACACATGTTGATTGATCCCCAAATTGGATTCAATGACATTTTCTTCCATCATCTCCTCAACTGGTGAAATGTTATCAGGATTTTTTGAATTATAATTTTCACCGGTACTACCTCAGGATTTCATGGATCTTCATTCTTTCCTTTTAGATCCTTAATAATATCAGTATTGATTGTTTCATATTCCTCTATCATAAGAAATAGATTTGAAATATTATATAGAAAATAATTTTAGAAAAAATAGTTGATACATAGAAGAAATTCAGATGATATTATCATGATTAATTTCTCTCTCTGTAGAAATAGTAGTTGATGCAATCACATATATGAACACTTCATCTGTTAAGGTAACAAATTCATTAGCAATAATCTTTTCTTCCCCTTGAGTTTTCATCTCAATCTGTGAAGGACTAGTTTGTAATCACTTAAAAGACTAAATGGATGAAGATTATATGAAAAGATTTTATGTTAACCAAGGAATATCAAGAAATCATAATACTAGAGGAAAGGGTTAATACTAACTTTTGTAACATACACTTCAGATCAATATCAATTCTATCTTTTGTTTCTTTTCATAATATAATGGGGAGATTAAAAAAAATTCATCTTAGCATCTGAGAACTCAAGTAGAGGCTGAGGATTTTGTATCACCATGACCTCCATAATGGTCATCACACTTGAAGAAACTCCTGGATACCTAAGGGTTTCATCCAATGTGTTGATGGTGGTTCCTGTCGGTCCATATTTTGGTGACTCGAGAACTGTTCCTAAGGATCCTTCTCTAGTTTCAAGATACAAAGAGCATTCCTATTGAGATTAATGAGGGTGGATAATAGAAAATATTTGAAAAAAAAAGAAATGGGAAATACATTCTTGTAATTTACATAAATTTACCATTCATCTTCAGTGTGAAAAATTACCCCTAAATGTATCCCTCAATCTATAATATCATACACTAATTTTGAGTTTGAGACATGGTCCTTAGTTTCATATATAATGGTGTTAATCTCTTTGATATTATTCTCTACATCAACTAGATTACTGGTTGGATAATAATTATATGGTGCTCTAATATAACCCACATCCATTATTCGATGGCTGGATTAGAGAAATGACCATTCTTTGAAGAGTTAAAGAGTAATGTTTTCCCAGTACTGGATTGCTAAAGGCTTCATATAATCTGGCATTGATAAGGTTGTCTGTGTGGAAAACTCAACACCCTCTAATTGGAATGCCTCTTCATGCATCCCTTATTCTTAAAAATAATAATCATATGGGATGGAAGCCTATTTTTTTAGGGAGACTAGATCACCGAGGTGTCGGTTGGATTGTTTCCCTAGTATTATCCTTCTTTATGTATTTTTTAGGATGTTTTAAAGGTTAAGAAGGATCTAATGCCTCTAAATTATCTTTGGATTTAGGCGTGTTTACACAATTGATACATACAACAGCTTTTGTGGACCCTACTTAATATGTTCTATTTTTTTTAAGCTCCCTAAGGGTATCACAAAACCCAAGCATTAGAATATCCATCCTATAATTCAATTGATGTATCTAATGGAGGAACCAGAAATGATATTTTGGATGTCTCTAATGCCCTCTGAATCCATAATATTTGGGCAACCATTGGTTACATCTCATTCCAAACCTAGGTGGGAGGAAAGGTTCCTGATTGATGAATAAATATAAATTAGCGAGAAACCCTATAAGGGATATAAGCCTCACAGATAATTTCATCGTCAATCTTGTTTGATAATACACTATATGTGAATTCCATCATGTAATCCCTCAGATCATAAAATTCTTCTTTACCATCATCAACAAATGTTCCAATTAGTGGGTTACCAAAAGGAAAGAAACTGATTTCTCTTGATGCATTCAGTTCCCTCAGCACTTTATCGGGCCTCTGGTTCGAAGGCTAAATACCAGAAACATTTTTCCAAATAGAGTAAATATACCATGGGGAACTCTAACTAAATTAAATACTGAATATAAAAAAAGTGTATTGCAGTCGTACCTTACCATAATTGAAATGGTCATTCAAGTCTAAATGGATCATTCCCATTGAATAAAGGAAATATGGAATTAAAGATTCTTGGTAATATTGGGGTAGAAAACCAAATATATTTCCCTTACACCTACATGGATTGAATAACAAAAGTATGTGCTCTTACACTGCCACCGGACTCCCAGAATAGAAACAAATAAATGTATAGCCACATGGAAAGGAAGCCATCTAAGCATACATTTTAATCAATCTCGAGCATAATGTTGTAACCCCAATGATTTTAATCATCATTATCCATTGTGGGAAAGTATGGGCCTACAACACCCCAATTATTCGGAGTTGGGAAATGTGTAGGACGTCTACAAGTATGACCCTTATGTTTCATTGGTTTTAAAAAAGATTCCACCCACACACCTTCATGAAAATCATCTCTAGTGAGATGATCTTTTTTCGGTAGCTTCTTTGCTAATTTGAATAGTATTTTGGGCGACTTGTGGCTTCCTCCTCATATCACCTCAGGTTTCTATTAGTGCAATGAATTTTTCATACATCTACCTGAGAATAGGAACCTAAGATATTTGGTAGATATCCCATAAATTGATGCCAACATCTCTGTGCATCATATGGAAAGAATTTTTTTGTAGACTCCATCATCTTAGTAATTCGGGAATGAAGTTCCTAGTTTGGTGGATTAGTGTTTGATCCATATCCCCAAATGCTTGTCTCTAAGACTCAGAACTTCAGTTCCCTGGAATGGAAGGTACGGTTCACACATACTTTTTCTTTAGACAAAAAAAATGTTTGCCTCCTCTATCAGGATCAATTTTAGGGAATCCATCCTTGTGTAAGCCCCTATCCTTTTGGGTTGGACCCAATGACCTTCACATTAATTTCACATTGAATGGTTCATTGTTATGCTCCCTCAATCACCGTCACCTCATCTTCTTCCACTGTAGGCCCAACCTCTTCCATCATTAGAGGATAAAGTGTGTGGTTTTTTAAATCTTTAACATCATATTGTTTCTCAAATCGAGCATGACTCACGTGGTCTTAGAGATTTGTGATTATCACAACATCTGCACAATCCACCTCATTTCTTGAACTATAATAACTTTGATTCCCACCATAATTGGGATACATTGGAAGCCTTCACCCAGGACCCAAGAACACTGTACATCCTCCTCGGTAGTCCATCCCTAACTCCCTTAATATAGAAATCCTCCTTTGATGTAAACCTAGAATTTACCCCCGCCCCCAAATCTCCATGAGTTAGACATATCTCATGGAACCTATTACAAGGGAATCCTATTTAATAGAATTCCCAAAACTATTTCTCTCAAAGGGATATATTCCACTGTGAGACGTACCAAACTACTTGAGATGTGATTCCCATGCACGTGGGATACATAAGAAGCCTCATTAACAATAAAAATTAACACTCCAAATAAACTATGTTCTTTCTAGGCTACATTCCCAGTTTCCTAGTTCCTTGTACTGCATTGGCTTAATTCCCACACCAATCATTGACTCTACATCTTAAATATTAGATTTCTTTACCAGATAATATTAAACTATATGGTTAGGTCATTATCCCATGACCTAAAAAGGTATGATGTGTCCCATTAAGAGGCACTGAAATGTGAGGGTTCAGATTACTTTCACAAGGATACATAGGTATCTCATTTATGGGTTTGATCCGAACATCAAAACAACTCTTTTATACCTAGATGATCGTAAATTTTTTAGTGCCCCACTAAGAGTCTTAAAAACCAAAATCATCATAACAAATTACTAAAAAAACTCTAAGTAGTATATCAGAGGATACCATTAATGGATAACCTAGAACAAATATGGATATCTCCATTAATAAGGAACCTTAAAAACATACTGATGATTCTAAATTTCATACATGATAAATAAATTGAATACAAATCTCAAAGGAAAACAGATATTATATTTAATAAATTAACAAGAATTCATGAAGATATCCTAAATATATAAGAGATTCATGTAATTTGAAATAATTCCCCAGAAAATGATAGGATGAGCCTGACCTCCCATCCTTTTGGCCAATATGGTTTCTTAAGTGTCATAGTTCAATAATCATAATGAACGCCTACCTTTGGAAAGAAGATCCTTTTGGATACAAAACCATTGAATGTTTCTAGTTGCATGAATAAATCGAATGGAAACTGTTTGAAAGTAGTGATTCCTAATCATAACACATGTTCCAGGGGAAACGAAAATAGTGAACTCGACATGAATCCTTAACAAAGATGATAGTGTTACCCATATCATAGGCCCCTATCAATTGATAAAATAGGGACATACATGAGAATAAAACAAATATGTATTCATCTAAAAGATTTTGCTTCAATGTAGGTCATTGTTTTTATTTGTCATATATATATGAACTTTCTTTCCAGAAACTCCCTTCATTCCAAATGGATTCCTCCATGTTTCCACCTGCTAATTCCTAGCTACTGCTGAAGCTAGATCTTCTTCTGCTTGAAGGATGTTATAATCACCTCAACGTCTTTAATACTTGGTATCCAAATCATTGTTCTAAGAGTATCACTAACATGGTACTATCCTGACCTTGGAGGATTCCCAATAAGTTCTCCAAATCATGAATAACCCTTGTTCGTCAGATCAATGATGACCAATGGTTCAGAAGTAGATGATACCAACCACCATTTCCAACCATTTCGGGAGTTTATCCTTAGAAAAAAAATCACCAATACATCCCATATTCTATGAAGGTCAATTGAAAGGTCACCCATGGCCACAAACCAAAGACACAAGGGGATTTACCTAAGGCTCCTAAAAATAATCACTATCACCAACATCGCGTAGTAGTAAATCCACAACATGATGAGGGCGTTATCTTCAGATGTCCGGACCAGGTCCCTCAGACCTGGGCATGCAAGATGAACCACCATGGACAACAAATGGGAAACTGGAAGATGGTTCCTACCTCACCCCCCATAAAAGTCCATCAACCCATTTGATGGAACCAAGTGAACGATCATATATACCCATCTAACATAATATCACCAGCCAGAAACTCGTCTGGTGGCACCAGACCAATACCACTATTCAAATCCAGTGGAATAGAATGACCAGGCACCTACACCTACTTGTGTTCATCTGTCCTACCAACAATATAATTTGGAAGCACTCAGAGAATGCAGTTGAAAAGCTCTGATAATATACCTTGGGAAGGCTCAACTCTTTACGCTGACAAACAAGTACTCTCAGAATCAATTAATAAGAAAGGTAATACATGGGTAGGTATATACACCTAATATAAATACAGAATGGATGAATATTCATTTTCTGGTTGTAGAAGTTAACAAACACATTTTTGAAATGGTGAGAGGGCAGACAGAAAATCATGCTCATATAATTGAAGCTTTCCAGAATATCATAATGTAAACTTTAGCAGTGCTAGAGGGACAAACACATATTTTTGTCTCCATACCTGGGATGAATCATCAACATGTTATCCTAGAGTAGTTATATACATATGTTCCAATATTGGGGTTTAGGGGGCACACTCCCCATATCACAAAGACAATAAGATCATGTATATACACCTGTTCCATTTTGAGATAAATAGTATTCTCTGACAGTCACTCCAAATTGGGCATATAAACCTACTCAAGATAACTACATTTCCCAGAAAGTAGCCCCAACTACATGTAAGAGAGCATATAAGAAGAAGTATCATAAATCACAGATAGAGAATAAATAGTCAATCATAGATTTGAATCCTCTTAATGTAGAAGTTCTTGAAGCCCTCAGGCATCTATCTATTTTAGCTAAAGACACTACCCTCCCATTACTAAATCATGGGATTAGTAGCATTAATTCTGAAGTTCCTCATCAGAGGCTTCATCATGAAGGCTTGTTTCTTGACAATTAGGTCAATTTAGAGAACTTATATATGGATTGGATCCATTTTAACCCTCGGTGTCTCTAGATTACCAAGGAGAAAGGGTATTTACCCCTTACTATAATCCCCCATAGATGTCATACCCATGATAGAATTCACCCTAAAAGTATTCTCCACAGTAGTGTTTTTTATTGTCAAGAAAATTCTCCATCTCACAATATAGTGATGAGAAAACACTCTTATCTTGATGAACTTGAAAACTTATGACCACAAATGTCCAATGACTTGTTATTGTAACGTGAAATTATTTATCAGGAAGAATACATCCGAATGCGCTAGTCATTCTACGAACCTCTTCTAGGTCATTTTCCCTCTAAAATGGTAGAAGAAACATCAACTGATCCCATTTCATGTGGTAAAGAAATCGAGTACTGTCTACATTGGTCAGCACATGTTGAGAAAAATCTGGAAAAAGTTAATGTGGATAGGTTTAATATGATAAAACAAATGGCATAGGGTGAAATACGAGTAAGGTTTTGGCCTTTGGAAACCTCTCAAAAAAACACTCCATAAATGATTTTAGAAGATTGAATTAATGATATCTGCCTCAATCTTTGGAAAAATCTTCTTCATTTAAAAATTAAAGTATTACAATATGATGATTATCGAATTCATGTCAGGGTAATAGAAGGTCTGTAGCACCAAATTGACATGACACCTCTCCATGTTTCCCAATATCTAAATAATGAGAATAAACAAGAGTCCTTTCATTATTCATGCCTCAATGAGTTAAAGATGTTGTAATAATTGATTGAGGAAAGACCATACAAGTTTCACATTAGAGGATGGGTTGAACATGGAGCATTTCATTTCACTACACTCCAAAATAATAAAGGCCCTCAAAATTTGGTCCCATGCAATATTATTTCCCTAGTCCAGCTATAACAAACAGATTTTTCTCATGACCGAAGAAATATTCCAGAAAATTAGGCCTCAACCGGTTTTCACCAAAGCTAGGCCCAAAGAGAGAAAGCTATTTACATTCTTCTACATCATCCATTTGGAAACATCGAGTAGGCTTCCTGGTTTGAAGATTTCAACCATCAGATCACAAAAATGTTGGAAATTGTACCACAATCTTATGAAATAGGTGATTTAAGTGAGTGTCAGATGATTAACCCATCCAATGTTTTAACCAGAATTCATAAAATATAAAGATTAGCTACACTAATGTCTGCCATATAAGTTTAAGAACCACCCCATCCCATAGGTGTGTGGATTTTTTTTAACCCAACCATTAGAGTCAACAAGCAGAGACTGAAGGGTTGATGAAGTAGAATAGGAACATCCCGAGCCTATAGGGTTGGGAGAATTTTCACATCTACAATACCTTACTCATTGGAAGTCAATTTTCTCCCAATTAGAAAAGCATCCACAAAGTTAATGAAAAACTAAATTATCCATTGATTTCTGTTAGATTAATATCTGTCAAACTATCCATGGAAAAACATAAAATAAAAGTACAAATTCTCTAGGAGGATGAGGAATAAGGTGATCTTAGAATGATACTGAGAGAATGATAGTAATGTGTTATACGTTGGTGAATGTCACCAATGTCATTATGGAAGATCCTCTAGAAAATTAGTCCATTTTAGTGGAGTTATAGGACAGAGTTGTTTTTAATAATGTGGTTCACAATGACGAAAATGAATGATTTGTGCGTACATGAAATCAGAAGATTAACCAAAATTTTGGTATTCACTTGAAAGATCATCTTCCTCCACATCAAAAGACACCTAAAAAGGGAAAGGGTAATGTTCAGATCATGTCTCACTTTTACATTGGATAATGTCAACCACTTTCACCTGAAGAATTACTTTCCTAGAAAAAGAAAGGGATGAATGATTTGAGAATACTCAATGCAAAGTTAATCTGAAGCGCGATTCCTTTCAGCCATGCTCTATAATTGAATAATTGATTTCTGATTCCAGTATGATATCCTCATAAAATAGTTTTTTTGTAACTATTAATGTGGAAAATAAATTACCTCTATTAGGTACACATCCATAATAGGGTCAATTACATCCTTATAGCTCGGTACCTATTGGATATCCAAGACAAATACCAGTAGTGCCAGCAGTAGTGGTCTTGATAGTCAATGCAGTAGTGTAGTCTCTAGCATTTGTACCTATTTAGGTCCCAACTCATCGAGATATTCCCAAAATACATATGAACAATATTCAGTCATTAAATACTTGATTAGAATCTATGTAATAATGTCTCACACCAATAAAACTAGAAAATAATTCATACCCAAAGTGGGTAGATCAGATTCCTCTGCTGCCAAACATTATGAATACCAAATTTTGAATATTTAGTGGTTCAATAGATCCAGAGTGTCACTTAACACATTTTGTTTCTTGTTTTTACCCCATGATGGGGAACCCTAAAAAACAATAAGCAATAAATCTTAGATGTTATGTGCAATCACTATTGGGGCCGGCCTTTGTATGGTATACTTGTTTTTAGTCTCTACCTATTACTAGAAGAGAATATCACCATAAGTAATTCCTTTTCCAATTAAAATTAATGCAACAGAAGACAACCATTTATTATCATACAAATTTCAAATGAATGGAGAATGAAAGGGTTTTGGATTTCATTTCTCAATTGAAAGGAATAACATATTCCATAAACATACTGCTCCCTCAAGAAGATTTTCATACAATATGTGTGGAAAACCACCGTGATGAGTTGTGCATACCACCTATACCTATGAAATACATAGGAGGTTTTTGAGACCATTCAGCAATCTCCTAAAACATGGATAACTCCATTGTGGATACCAAACATAAATTTTGTGTAATCTCATTAGCTTTGGGAAGGAGAACATGAAAAGTAGAGGTTTCCACTATTGAACTCCAAAAATAACTTATAAATTCTTCTACTTAAAAACCATAATCATTCTGTAAGGATCCTCTTCCTGAGCATTAGCAACTATGACCACCTCAAGATGATCAAAAAACAGTAGGTGAATATAGTTTGAGGAGTTAAAGAATAAATTATATAATTTCCATAATGAACAGGTTCCCAGTTACTTTATTTCATCCTTGGAAAACATATTATTCCAGTTAAAAAGGCCAGGAAAACGAATTAAGAAGGTGTTAAGGACATCCAAAAATGTTTTACCTTCCATTAAATGTTATCACACCCCATTTAAGAGTGTTCTTTCAAAGATATCCTAAAAAAGGTGGCGGAATCTAGGCAACTGAGACTAAAAATTTCATCAGCCCATTTAGCATGTATTACTTTTACAGATCCATAGGTAGAAGTTGAATGACAGAAATTCCAAAGAAAGAATGTCAAACAGTATTATTATTTGATGGTTAGGAAAAGGATCATTCAAACTCCTTCCATTCTTAGAAAATAGTTGAAACAACTGAATGTGCCTCCTGCCACTTCGGCTGCAACCAATCCATATTTATCAAAAGATAATTCCTCCAATGGTAAATCCTAAAATAAGTGATATGTTCAGAAGGATAAAGAGAATTCAAAATAATATGATATCATGTAAAATAAAAATTTGTCCTTGAATTTGGTAGATTTCATACCAAAATTCTCAAAAACAATGGGGAACCACCCACTAAACATCACAACAAAACCAACCTATTAGGCAGAATTTTTATCAAATAATGAGTTCATCATCAGTTCAATTAACTTTATCCACATAAAAAATACCTTTGAAAAAATGGTGATTATGGTTATGAACATATATTCTTTGTATATGATTGAGTAACTAGGGGAATAAGTCATGGTAGTGGATATAGGGGAAGATATGGGTATTTTAGAAGACACTATTTTAATTACACCCCTAATTGTACCATTTAAGTAGGAGAAACTCATCGGAGAGCCCTTCAGTGGGCTTAGAAAGAACAAGGGAGATCTCCCGCACAAGATAAGATCATCAACAACATGATCAGCTTGGAAGACCGATTAGAGGACATACCACCACTATCTCTATATGTGGGAAGACCCAGTATGCCTAACCCTTTAAGAGCAGAAGTATTTCTAGCCTCTTCCCCGACACATGGTACATGTACATCAGGAGCATCCACTTCTAAGGCCCCTAAAAAATTGCATCTATATGTTGGAAAACACGGACCTTTGGACTAGAAGTTTGTTGTTTTGAAATAAATTTACCAAGTACAGACCATGTTATCAATCATGGATGCTCTAAATCTATCAAAATTCCTTTAGGAATCACTTATTGAGGCATTATAAATCCCTCAAGAGATTAAAACTGAGGTTTTTGCTGCTAATATCTACCGTATTGAGAATTATCCAGAAGAAATTCAGCAATTTATATCATTTAGGGATCAAGATGAGGCTAATATTGTAAATTGACACATCAATACCTTGTACATATTAGGAAAGGTTAACTATACAGATATCCAACAAGCCATCACTGATAATGGCTTAGGATTCAACTTCATCCCCATCTATACACTTCATCTGTTGGGGCTCACTGAATCTGACTTATCTCCCTCCACTTTGATGTTGCAAGGTTTCATAAATAATAAAAAAGAACCTCTAGGTGAGATTACACTCAAAACTCAATTTGGGTATAGTTTATCTAATTCAGATTTTATGGCTGTATGACATGGCAAGATTTTATTATTTTGCACATTTGTTACATCAGCATGCGGAAATTCCTTCATCATACAACCAATGTCTCAAGTATTATTAAATGGTAATATTGGGTCATTTCATTATGATAAGTCCCCATTCATAAATTTTTAATCTTATTATATTGAGGCAGTGTTCTATCACACAAATGGAACACAATCTATGGAAAAAGATAAAATAAGAATCAATGCTCTGAATGGTCTGGAAAAGATCCCATATTACCCATTAAATCATCTCAGAGAAGATTACATTTTGACTATAAATATAATTTATTGGGTAGAACGAAATCCAAGAACATATTCAGTGACATCCACAGTGTTAGTTGTTGTAATCGAGTCTCACAACATGGAAAAAATTGTTGATTTACCAAAATGTAGCGAAAGCTTAAATGAAGATGTCTTCATTTCATCCAAAGAACATCAACAAGACTTTTCTTCATCATCTAGGATAGAAGATGTTGTTACATTAATAGATAAAGACACTTATATTGATTCCCAAACAATAATTTTTACTTCAATACTCCTGAAAGTCCCATCATCATCGGTAGGTTAAAAAATGGTTTATTCTTCTTCAGGATGTCCAAATACTAACTCCTCCTATTGCTCTGAGTTAATTGCTTCATCTCTTAAATGTCAAGATGAAATAGAATAAGAAACATTTGAGGAAGGGGAATAAGAGAAATATCTCATGGTTTCCCTTCCAACATTTGAAGAAGGAGTCTCCACCACTGTGGATTAGCTTAAAAAATGAATTTGGGTACATAAGAAGATCCACACCCCCACTATAATTAGTGCGGCCCTGACTTATAAAGATAAAGAGGTGTATATGTTATTTATAAAGCAACACCACAATGTATTTTCATTGAACTGCCAAAAAAATCGACCTCTTGACCCTGATGTGGTCCCTCATCATCTGGGTGTCTAGAAGAGCATCAAGGATTTATGCAGACAATAAAAATAACACACTGAACCCAAGCCTCCAAAATTGAGCCTAATATTGATAATGTTATCAAATATAACATTATCAGAGAGGTTAGATATCCCAAATGGATGAACAACACTGTCCTAATAAAAAATAATAATGGGAAAATTAGAGTATTCATTGATTTCAAAGATCTTTACTGGTATTATCCGAAATATGTCTTTACAATTCAAATAACATAACTTTCGATTGATGCAACATCTATCTATGAAGAACTCCCCTTTATGGATGGATACTTTGGATATACCCAAGTCCTAAGGGCCCCAAAATATGACGAATTCACAGTTTTAGAGCCCCTCAATGCATATTATTCTATTTAATAATGATATTCGGCTTGAAGAATAGTGGTGCAACATACCAACGTGCAATGCACCATATTTTCAGTCCATTCGTAGAGAAATTCATTGAATTCATTGAGGGTGATCTTGTGGATAAGTCCAGACAATGTTATGATCACCAGGCGCTTCTAGATACCATCTTTAGCTAGCTTCAGAAACATAATTTGAAGACAAACCCTTTAAAAATATTTCAGGGGAACCTTGGGAAAATTTCTCGATTTGGTTGTACGCCATCACAGAATCAAATTAAACACTGAGAAGACAAATCATATCCTGGGCATGTCACCTCCTACAAACCTGAAATAATTGAAATGAAGTCAAGGACACTTGGCTTATTTCTGGTGTGTCATACCCAATTGGGTAGGCAAGTATTTTTTCATCACCAAATTGAAGAATAATGGGGTCATATATCAGTGGACCAATGAATTCCATTAAGAATTTGATATCCTCAATAAATACCTCTTGATTCCACGAGTATTAATGCCAAATATTGAAGTAAATTTTCTAATTTTTATGTGATAGCCTTGGAGTGATCCCTAGGTAACTTCCTTTCACAATAGAATGATGATGGGAATAAAAAAATCGTTACTATCTTAGTCGAACCATGCTCATCACAGAGACTTGATATTCAGATATTGAGAAAAAATTCCTAGAAACAATCATTGCAATTCAAAAATTGAGACAATTTTTGCAGCATCACGACGTCCACATTATATCTTGTAATAACCCACTGAAACTTTTCCTAAGTCATGTAATGATTATAGGACGTCTTTCTTGGTGGGTGGTTATCCTGCAATAGTTGTATATACAATTTGTACCTCAGAAAGCAATAAAAGGCCAAGATTTAGTAGATTTCCTTGCTGAGCACTCATATGTTCAAGTGACATAATTGAATATTGAATTTACTGAATAAGATATATTTTCTATTCAAGAACATCCCCAAATATGGGAAACATACTTTGATGGTTCGTCTAGAAGTCTAATGGATAAGAAAATGGAAAACACTAAACTTAACAATTTTGGGTTAGGAATTGTGATTTTCTCCCTTGAGAAGGTGGTGCGTCCATATTCCATTCTGTTATTAGAAGGTGGTACCAACAATGAACAAAAATATCAACCTCTCATTACAGGCCTAAAATAATTACCACAAGTTCAAATGGATTACCTATAGGTGAAAGATGATTTAGAATTGGTAATAAAATAAATCGATGAAGATTGAAGCATTAGAAAAGAAGAACTAATTCCCTTATGTCACAATGCTCGATGATTAATGGAAGAATTACTCTTATATCCATCATTTTCTTAGGTCCCATGATCACAAAATTCATTATGCAATGGAAAATGCGGCCACATCCCTTGACGGTCCAAATATGAATGAAAAAATCATTTGAGATTCTCATTATTGAGTGGTTTCACCTTTCATTCAAATAAAAATAGATTAAACCAAGGAAATCAATCCCATTTCGGATCCAGTAGTCATACCACAGGATGGATGACACCCTTCATGGAATATCAACAAAATGGGTTTCTTGCATCAGATATAATAAAAAGATAACAGATATTATGGCGTACAATTTATTTCACTCTTTATGATAGACCATATCATTAAGAATATCCTTTACAGTGGAGGGTTTGACCAAATTTTTCTCAAATTCATTGATGAGGACAAAACTAAGGCTCTTGGGAAAGAAGTATGTGTAAGAGCATGTAGTCCTCACAAGTCTGGATATATGATTTCTGATCAAATATGAAGGCTTGGATACTTTTGGCCTTCGATGACACAAGATTACACAGATTTCACTAAGAAGTGTCATCCCAGCTAGATGCATACCAACTTCATTAATCAACCCCTGGAGTATCTACATATAGATAAATAATTCTAGAAATTTATTTATATGGGGAATGGATGTGGTATGACCCTATCCTCCATCTATATCTGACTAATTCATGTATATTTTTATTTATACTGATTTATTATCCAAATGGGCTAAGGAAATATCTCTCAAAGAATTAGGGTCCAAAAACATTTTTAGATTTGTTAATGCTAAAATAATTACCAAATTTGTTATCCCTCATACCATATTAATAAATAATGGCACCAATTTCTATTCTTTTAAATTAATTAACCAATATTAGGATCAAAATATCAAATCCATCCATTCATCTCGCTACCATCAAACATCCAATGGATATATAGAGGATTAAAAAAAGTCCCTATCGAATATAATCCAAAAGATGATGGATAATGATAAAAAGTCTTGGTCTATTAAGATCTTGAATTCTTTGAAGGATTATAGAACTACTACTCATACTAAAACATGGTCGGTCCCATATTCGTTTGTGTATGGGAAAGAAGTAGTTATGCCTATTGATGTTCAATTTCCTTCATTCTGAGTTTCTATCAGCAACCAATTATCTACAAATGACTATTCTCTTAAGTGATTTGATGTGCTGGAATGATTAGATGGAAAGAGATTACATACATTACATCATTTAGAATTATAACAAGTAATGAATTTCATGAGATTTTAACAAGAATGTTTTCCACTGCTCATTTTGTCTAGGAGAATTGGTATTAGTCCTTAGGGATCCCATGATACCAGTAAAGAAGCCTCTAAATCTCAAGACAAAGTTGGAAAGAACTTATTTTATGCAAAAGGTATACTATAATAGAGCTTACTCCCTGATATCAATGGATGGATAACTCATTACAACTAAAACCAATGCAACATTCTTGAGGAATTACTTATTTTAATCATATAATTTAATGTCTTAGTTGCAAGACATTAAACTTCATAATAACCATATCCATCGATGTTGCAAGATGTTAAAATTTGTATCATCTTTGTCCTTAGAGCATAACATTCAACTATATGACATCATTTTTATTCTCTATATGACATTAAAATGTACAGTTAACATCCTCAACATTTTATGTTTAAAAATCTTCTAAGTAACCAAAAATTTTAATTCCTTGTGGTTTGATAAAAGAGAATGAGTATCTTCTATGAAAAAGTATTACTCAAATCGTTTCTATTACATAGGAAAACATGAGTCCCATTTCTCCCTATGTTTGAATCTGATCTTCATAGAGAACCATTTTTAAGAACTACAAATGGATTGGTTCTCATTCCATTATGATATGTAGAGGTGCCCAGATCTCCAATATTGGGCCTGGACACAAAACAAAAATTCTCCAATTCCATGTTTTTATGAGTCAGATATGGACATGGAATACTAATTTTAGGAACTACATGTGGCTTTATTCTCATTCTAGTTGTATACGTTGTGACACCAAAATCTCTAATCTTAGACTTAGCCGTAACCATAATAATATTTATTTCCCATTTTCCATAAATAGATAAACTAAATCCATATGAAGTAATCCCATATAATAAATGGATTGATCTTTATACTATCTTGTGTCTTATGTTTAATCATTATTATCGGAATTTTAAAAATCCCATGTCTCTCACATCAAACACAATTGGTGTGGGGAATAGTCTTTTCAAGAACTATGATTGGATTGATTATCATTTCAGTGGGATGCATAGAGAATCCAAGATCAGAAATCTTAGGCCAAACCAAAATTCCATGAAATAAAACCCTCTTTATATTACCTATTTACAAATTAAATATGCTTAGGGACTTTTTCCATGTCTTGTAAGTGGGTTCTCATTTTAATGAGATACATGGTGACACCTAAAAAGTTTTCTTTATTCCAAACAATTAGCCTTAGAATTATAAAAATACATCTTCCCAACATAAAAACATGATTGATATGGGGAACAATCTCAAGAGCTATATACAGATTGATTCTTTCTTCCGAAAGATATGTAGTGATTCTTGGGTCCTATAACCTTTCTCAGCAACCATATAATTATCACACCCTTATCCTTCACTTTTTAAACCATTATGATGTAGAATATACATTTCACCTCTCCTTGTTTATAAAACCAAGAACAATTCACGTGATATTAGGAATTGGATAAATACATTATCTTCATAAAAGAGGAATTTAAATTCTTTTTTGGTTTATATGTCTTCCTTAAATGACAATAAACAAACTACATGATCTCCTTATAAATCTACATGTATTCTGATTCTCATTTTTATGAGAAATGTAGTCCTTTCTTGTCAGTTCACCTTCATCCTCACCCTAAGATGTTAAACTGCTTGGGAAGTGGCTTGATTCTCATTTATACGAGATAAATATTAACGTCCAGACAATAAATATTGGGCCCATATACACATGATATGAAAAATCATATTCTCTCCCTTGTATGAGTTAGATGTATATGAAGATATTCAAATGTTATTTAAATAAAATCCCCAAATGTCGTTGCCATATAGATTTAAACTGAATGGTATCCAAAGAACTGTGTATGGCTTGATTCTCATCCCATTGAGATATGTAGTGAAAGCAATGACTTAGATCTTAGTTTCATCTACGAGAAAAAAAATACCCATCGCATGCACACAATTAAAAATCCATGTAGGAGACCTTTATTTTGGGTCCTCTCCATAGAAGATCCCACTAAGTAATCAAAATATATTCTCATTATACATATAATTTATATCTATGTAAGGGAGTCTAAACTCCTAGCCAATATTGTGACGTCCCGGACCCAGCTGCCCCTCAACCCAAGTCCCATGCCCAGATGGCCACATAACCCCTGGCTCGTCTTCCAATAGGACAGGGGCTACCGACTAGCAATGGGGGTGTAATGATAAGTCAGTGGGGAGATTGTACCCCCATGTCAGAGTACAAAACTGAATAGAAGAAAAGTAATAGAAATAGCAGAAGAACAACCAATGGATAAATAGGATAAAAAGGGGAAACATACAACCAAACAATAGAAGTTTGGAAACCCTGATAGATATACAAAATCCACACAGGCAGTGTTTGATAGAAAGTGGATGCATGGCATGCTGATACAATGGAAGTAGATGGAAATCATGATATACAGTAATACAAAAAGAAACAAAATTATTCCATGAGAATCTATATCGATGATTTTTCATCTACTCTGGATATCCTACTAGAACATACATATATCAACAACCTGATGCTGGCCCTTTTCCCCGACTAGTACCTGCAGCAGTGAAGTCTACACGGGTGCCCAAGAGGCCGCCCGGGTAGGGTGTGAGACAAGTCTCAGTAGGCCTCCACCAACGATGTCTACGTGTAATCCAAATAGGTGTTCGCAAGCAAAGTGAGTAATAGAATGCAAGTAAGTAAAGCAAAGTAAATAAACAACCCTCCCACTCAGGTTCCGGAAGGACACATGGCGGGTTAACCTGCTTCATCTCATGGCTGGAAAACTGAATGATCACAGAAGGTATAAGTACATAAATATAGGTTATCACTAGTATGAGGTAAACATGCCTCTCATCCATGCTTCTCACATACTTACAAGTATAACTGGCCCGAGGTATGAATTCCTCTCATCCAAAAACAGTGTAACCGGCGTGGGGTAGAAATTCCTCCCACCCGCAAAGGTTATATAGACACGAGGTATAAATGCCTCTCGTCCCCAATCATTGTAGCTGGCGTGGGGGTAAAAATGCCGCCCACCCGGAAAGGTTAAATGGGAACAAGGTAAACATGCCTCTTGTCCTCAAGAACTGAGATTTATCTTGCATGGGGTAAGAATGCCTCCCGCCCAACACATGGAGATTCATCCAGCACGGGTAAGAATTCCTCCGCCCACACACGGGTTATCACAAGCATGTGAACACAGCAAAGGATCACCATTCACATCACATTATGTATGGAAAACCATCTTATATCATGTCACATTATCAGTGCAAGGAATATCCATCTTATAATATCACATAAGCAAAGCAATGGAATATATACATTTCAATTCGTTAAAGGGGTTCGAGCTCTCTCATCCTAGCCAACCTCTAACCCAGTCATCTGTAACACCCCAAGATTTTATGAGAAATATTCTTTTTAATTTAATGGAATTCTTCTTTTTTACGCTACACCAAAACAAGCTTTCACTACATGCATCCCTAACTTGGCTTGCATTACACGCAATCGCGACCTTCCACGATAGCGTGTGTTGTACGCAATACCAAGTTTCACTAAATGAAATATTACTATAATATTATTATGAACTAGCCGTTATGAATAGTAATACCCACTTTTTGAAATTTTATTTTTCAAAATGGGCTTCATTTTTGGATTCGTAATATCAAAATTATCTTAGGGTGAATTTCTGGTATTTTTCTAAACACATTCAATTTTTGTTGAATAGTGAAAACACTAGGTTACTATTCAAAAACCACATTTTTATTTAAATAATTATTTATTTTATTTAAATTAATTTAGGTAAAAATTAATACATATTACTAATATAATATCAATGTAATTCATTAGAGTCATTTAATAATAATTTTAGATATATGAAAATTTTATTGAACTTTTCACCATCTTTTACCCACCTCCTAAGAGAATTTAAAAATTTACATAAAACATAATTTTACCGCTTCTGTGAGTGGAATATCTAAAATCCGAGAGATGCTGTTAATATCAAGAAGTAAAATGTGGTTCAATAAGATAAAAATAATTTTTGGTGAATAGTAACTTTTTACTTTTATTTACAACGGTTTAAATTAAATAGCATAATTAAGGGTAAAATTGATATTATTATTACCGTAACAAATGTCCTAATTCTATTTGAAAAGTGTTAATCGACAAAAAAATAACCTAAGGAAAAAAATATTACACTTTAGGTCCACTTGTATTAGATTAGGACACTTATTATTATTTTATTTAAAGAAGAATTAAAATAGTTAAAATAAAATTTTAATAACAAAAGCATTTTTAATATAGGGTTTTACATTAGATAAATTCTACTATAAGTATTCATTGGAAATATAAAACGATTTAATATATAACGGTATTTTATTTATATTTTTTATAAATTAAATAATATAATTTATTTATGACACAATAATGATGTAGTAATTACCTTATTAATGAAATATTAACAAAATTGATGTTATAAATACCAAAATAAATGTAATTTTAGACCTTTTTTGAATTAAACTAATTTTATAGGTATATATTGAATGTTAGTATTTATTTAATTAACTTTTTTCGAACTAATCATGCTGTTATGATTTTCACAAAAATCAAGTAGCAAATAGTGTCAAAATTTCCATAAAATAGTTTTTAAAACAAATATTATATTATTAATTGTTATTTTATTCCTAAAAATCTATGGTTTGGAAAAATGACTTAGATAATAATATATAAATTAATAATTAACCAATTGAGGTTCTTTTGTCTTGTTATAGTAAGTTTATTAACCATATATTGTAAGAAAACAAAAAGACACGGTAAAAGTTAAATTACATAACATAGAGTTAAATCAAAATGATAAGGATAAAATAGTTACCAAAACTTGTGTAAAACTTATTGGTTGAGATGATTTCGACCCATCCCCGCGTTAGCTGAAAAATAAATCAATTTGGAGCTATGAAAAACTGAATATGTCTTTATTATAAAATAATATTTTATGTTTCCCTAAGCTGCCCCTCTCATCCCTTATAAAAAGGGAACCCCTTCCCTCTTCCCTTCACAACCTTTTGTGCCTTGATGCTCGAGAAAACCCTTCCAATTAATCTTATAAACTACTCTAGTTATATCATAGAGTATCTGGTCTTCTTAAAAGACCAAATCTAGTTCCCTAAGAAGATGTTTTAAGGAGGTGCGTCGAAGAAGAGGTAATCTCTTCTAACGATTCTTTCAAGTTTCTTTCGTCTTTGAATTCTTCTTATATAGTTGTTTCATTATAAAGTAATAACATAAATATTAATTATATATAGATATGTTATTATAAATATTAGACAACCCCATTTCACCTTCTATCCATCCTACAGAAAATGAAATCACTGCGTGTGCGTATGTACGGAATACCGTCTCCACGCCGTGGTGTAATCTGTTTTTTCAACCACCACCTTACTTGGATGGGAATAATGGTGTAAAGAATAAATATATATGATTATTATAACATCATACTTATTCTATGATATTATATCATCTACTAAAATGCCATTAAATAAATATGGGAACGATATCATCGCTCGTGCGTACGTACGGATTACCGTCTCCACGACGCGATGAGATTCATTTTCCATGTTAATAATTCAAGAATGATTATAAAGTATATAAAATAAGTAATAATGAAATATATGAAATAATAATTCTACTGGATTTATGTATATATATATATGTGTGTGTATTTTATCTACTTAATTCCATTCAAGTCAACAAGGAAAGGAAAACAACGTTCATGGGTACGTACGGCCTACCGTCTCCATGAACAGTGTATTTCATTTCATTTATCTATATTATATATATATATATATACTGAATATATATGTTATATAAATCATTATTTACATTCTAGAGGTAATTAAAGCAGGATATAAGTAATAATATCAAGAACAACGAGTCGAAACACGTACAATTAATGAAACGATTTTACCCAAATCGTTGCTCTTACATCGAATTTACAAAAGAAAGGGTAATATAAAGTCATAAGTAAACCACATATGATATCATAACAATGAATATGATTCTGTAATAAGTCAATGACATTAATTGAATCATTATACATGTGTTTCAGATACGTACGAATCATATCGGACCTAAGGTAAGGGATAACTATTCCAATCTCGTTCTTATCCAAAATTATTTATTCGTAAGTATTTAATGGGGTTATTGTTATCATACATGTCCATGTTTTCTAAATTTTTTTTCATGAATGTTTAATGACCTTTTACACATTTTTTAATTTTACCACATGTTATGAAAGGAATCTTACTTTTTTTTACCACACGAGGAACTTTTTGACTTTTCTGACAAAAGTACGAGAATAATGTTATTTTTAACTTATACGGTGAGAATATATTTTTACGGTATCATAAAGTCTTATTTCAATGATTTTTCCTTTTCAAAATTTCATTTTTATTTCCAAAAAAATAATTTTCTTTTAAAATTGTATTGAATTTTGTGAAAAGAAAATTATTTTAAAGAAGAAAGGATATTTTCCCCAAGAATTCATTTCATGTGTTTTATCAAAACCATTTTCCATATAAGATGACATTATTTAATATGTGTATGTTTCAAGTATAATGTCTCTATGATTTATATGATTTCACTTTACTTAGGATGAAATGATATCCATTTATTTTATATGGTTTATGTTATTATGGGATGATGTTTATGAAACCCATTTTATTCTTTGGGTTATGATGAATGATTTATGTTTATGTTGTGGCACAAGTAAGAATGATTTCATTATGAGATGGGTGGGACCTATATCTCCCTCCAATGCATTAAGTAAAGATTTATATCTCATGAGATAGACTTGTCTGGAACGCTAAGTTAATCCGGTTCAGTGTTACAGGACTGGAACAAGGAGTGAACTCGATTCAGAAAGGGACATTGTCCACTAAGATGGTCTTGGAGGAAATCCCTTGGATACTATGGAAATCATATCATGTGATTAATGTTTTCCACAATTATAAGTTTTATTTCCAAGATATTTTATCATGATTGATGTTCTATTATGATCTATTCCTTACGTACTTCCATGTTGTATGTCATTGCTTAAGATTTTTATTTTTAAACATTATGTTCATGTTTTTATGTTCAAATGTATATGGTTTGTTTTATTTTCTCCATGCTTACCCTTACTGATCATTTTAAATCACCCTTTTTATGTTTTCTTTTCCCCAGGATATAAAGAAAGGTTTTAGGTAAGAAAACAAAAGTGGAAGATCTTAATGGGAGATGTTGAAGATCTTTCACCACGATTAGATGATTATATTCCTAGTTTCCAAAGACACTAAACTATTACGGTCCTTATGTGTCTATTTTTGTTATGTATTAAGTATTCCGCAAAAGTAATGTAATGTCCATTTACGTCATGTTTGGGGTCTCTAAATCAAATCATTTTCCTAACATGGAAAATTCCCTTTCAATATATATCTTTATGGTTCATAGGTGAAAAAGGGCCAATTATCAAGGCATAACACCTATGGTTGACCACTCCTAATCCATAAAAAATCCAAACACCCTAACAAGGTTGGATTCATCACTCTTATTCCACATGGGTCATTTATATATGAACCAGTCATTATAAATACGGGGTTTGGCGAAAGACAATCCAGGGCACGACAACAACAAATCAATAAGGATAAAACCCAAAATGGAAACCATGTGACCACCTACCTTAGAGCTGTAGGCATAGGCTCACTTGATATCAACCTCAGATTCGTAGTAGATTGAAAGAGATCTAAGTTTCAGTCCAAATCCCTGGAAATAAATCATATGAGCCTACATCAAAATAACAAGACGGAAGGCAAGATTTGCCGATGAAGGAAGGGTGTGTGAGGTTAGCCTTACCTTGGCCCTTCCACTGCTTCCGACATATCAATAATCGGACTCCGGATGAAGGCTCCACCAAGAAAAGAGTGAGAGAGGGGTTTTGGGCCTCAAGAGGGAGTTCTCTCTGGTTCTGTCCGGTGGAGGAAGGAAATGAAAGGGCTTAAGGCCTTAAATAGAATTAAGGGAAAAACTGTAAATTCACCCAGAACAGGGTCACACGGTTTAGGCGCACGGTTTACCAAACCGTGCGCAAACCGTTTTCACTTCCCTACCTCCGAAAAAGGGTAACACAGTTTAGGCACACGGTTTAACCAAACCGTGCGCAAACCGTGCGCACCTCCCTACTTCCAGACCAAAGGCCACATGGTTTATCCAAACCGTGCGCAAGACGAGCGTAGGCCATGAACCCCTATCTGCATGTCCATTTCTCAACCTCCCGGGATCCGAACAAACTCCGGATGCTACCCGAACCTTCCATAGAACAATACTCACATTAAACAAACTTAATGGAAAGGTTAGAAAGAAAAACTAATGATCTGTACCTTTTCCAAAGAGTCGGTTCATTACAACCTCCCATCCTTAAAACAACTCATCCCCGAGTTGGCCTTCCGATGGTACAGAGGTGTCATCGAAGAAAATCTCTATCCATTAAGAACATACATCAGCCTCTCGCTCCTAGGTCTCGTCATGTACCCAACAGTGATTCCATAGTACTCGAACAAGAGGAATAGACCTACCATGGAGTGTCATCATGCCCTGGTCAACTTTTCACATCAGATATTCCTCAAAGGAAGCATCCATGTCCAGTTCAACCTCAACATGCTGAAAAATGTGAGTTGGATCTGAAAAGTACCGGCATAGCAGAGATACATGAAAAACATCATGCATGGCCTGATATCTCTGCGGATGTGCAAGCTGGTAAGCTACTAGCCTGATTCGCTTCACCACCTCAAATGTTTCTACGAACCATGGTGAAAGCTTACCCTACTTCTGTATACGTCTCTTCCCCAACCTGGGTGAGACCTTCAAGAAAACTCGGTCCCTGACCTCGAACTCAAGAGGTCGCTGGTGCTAGTTAGCATAGGACTGCTATCTAGACTGAGTTGTTTTCATATGCTTCTTAATAAGCTGTATATTCTTCGTAGTCTCCTACACAAGACATGGTCCTAGAACAGCTTCCTCCCCTGCTATAATCCAACACAAAGGTGAGCGACAAGGCCTATAATATAAGGCTTCATATGGAGCCATCTTAATGGTAGCATGGATGATATTGTTATAACTGAACTTGACAAGAGGAATGTGTTTCTCTCATGATCCTCCAAAATCGAGAACACATGCACGTAACATATCCTCTAGTACCTGTGTAGTCCGCTCGGTATGTTCGTCAGTCTGCGGGTGATAGGCCGTGCTCAAAATTACCTGCATACCCAAGGCCTTTTGTAAACCCTTCCAAAAACAAGATGTAAAATGAGGATCTCTGTCCAAGACAATAGAACAAGGTGCTCCATGAAGGCGCACTATCTCCTTGGCGTACAGTCTTCCCAAGTTATCAATTGTGAAGGTCTCCCACATAGGTAAGAAATGTGCGACCTTCGTCCTACGGTCGATGATAATCCATACCGCATCATTTCCACGAGGTGACCTGGGTAAACCGGTTACAAAGTCTATAGAAACATCATCCCATTTCCACTCCGGAACGGACAATGGCTGAAAAAACCCTGTCGTACACTGATTTTCCGCCTTCACCTGCTGACAGGTGGAACAGCGCGTTATAAAACCGGCTATCTCCCATTTCATGCTTGGCCACCAGTACTGTCGTCGCAAATCAGGATACATATTGGTGATGACCGGGTGAACTGCGCATGCTAAGGTGCGGAAATCCCTCATCAGCTCCTCTATGATGTCTACTGGGACCCATACACGCCCACGGAACAATAAAGTATCACCCTCATCCACATTCCAATCTGTAGAGGCATCATCAGCGACACTTTATCGTAGAACAAGGCCTTCCGTATCTGATAACTGTCTAGCCCTAACCCATTCCAAAAGAGTAGATGTCACCTCTAAGGCTGAGAGAATAGTCTGATCCTGACCCTCCAGAACCTCAATGTGCATCTCCGAATATAGGACCATCAGCTTCCACTCATCATTAGATTCTCTAACCACTTGCGACTGAGTTTTCTGACTCAGCACATCAGTTACTGAATTTCCTTTCCCAGGAGTATATGCCAGTTTGAAATCAAAGGATTGCAGGTACTCAACCCACCTGCACTGCCTAAGATTTATATCCCACTGAGTGAAGATATATTTGAGTCTTTTGTGGTCAGCGTATACCACAATGTGCTCACCCAACAAATAGTGTCTCCAGCAGCATAAGGCATGTACATCTGCTGCGATTTTGAGGGTGTGCGTTGGATAATTCTGTTCATGAGGCTTTAACTGAAGAGAAACATACACAAAAACTCGCTCTTCATGCATCAGGATAGCTCCAAGCCCGATACGTAACGCATCACAATAGACCGTATAAGCTCTACATGGCTCCAGAAAGATTAGTATCGGTGATGAAGTTAGTCTACCCTTCAGTTCCTAAAAATCTACCCCACAAGGTTCTGACCAATCGAATCTCACCCCCTTTTTGGTCAAAGATGTTAACGGTTCTTCTAGGAAAGAAAATTCATGAATGAAACTCCTATAATATCCAACAATCCCCAAGAAACTCTAGATTTCAAAGATGTTATTAGGATGCTTCTCATGAAATTACAGCACTCACCTTCTCAGGGTCAACTGAAACTCCAGACACAGAAATAATGTGACCCAAGAAGTGAACCATGTCTATCCAAAAGTGGCATTTAATGATCTTAACATAAAGCTGATGCTCTCTTAGTGTATTCCGCATGATCTCAAGATGGTTTGCATGGTCGTGTCTCGAGCATGAATATACTAAGATATCGTCCACAAATACAACCACAAAATAATCAAGGTACATGTGAAAAATATGATTCATAAGAGCCATAAACACTGCAGGTGAATTAGTAAGTCCAAACGGAATGACTAGGTACTCATAGAGACCATACCTGCTCTAGAACATTGTGTGAGGTATGTTCGAAGTCCTAAAATGCACCTGGTGATAGCCCGACCTCAAATCTATCTTTGAAAACACCTTTTCTCCTCAGAGATGATCGAAGAGGTCTTCAATTCGAGGTAAAGGATATTGATTCTTAATAGTCAGTTGATTCAACTTATGATAATCCACACAAAGGTGAAGGGTACCATTTTCCTTCTTGGCAATGAGAACCGGTGATCCCCAAGGAGAAGTTCTAGGACGTATAAAGCCTTTTGCTTCCAGGTCCTCCAACTAACACTTAAGCTCCAGAAGTTCCTTAGGTGCCATCCTATAAGGAGTAATGGTCACTAGTGTTGCTCGTGGTATAAGCTCAATAGTAAACTCCACCACTTGCACTGGGGGTAGACCGGAGAAATCATCAGGAAAGACATCACCAAAATTCTCCACAACCGGAGGATAAATAAAGGGTTGTAACCCTTGGTCATCGAGATAAAGACTGGAAACCTATTCCATGACACCACCTAAACATTGGTGTTCTGGTCATGATCGTGTTTCACTAAGATCTCATTCTCCCTTATGCATATGCGTGTCACCCTATGGTGACCTAAATACCACCCTACGACGATAGCTGTCAATTCGGGCTCTATAGGGAACTAACCAGTCCATCCCGATTCTTATATCAAAACCTGTCATATCCAGAACATATAGGTTTTACACAAAAAGGTAACTTCCCACCTCAAGGGGGAAATTCTAACAATGACGAATGCCCTCTAAAGAGATACCCAATGGGGTATCTAACGTGATCATACCATGATATGACTCAACGTCGACGCCCAAACTTCCGATAATCGCCTCCTATATAAAAGAGTGAGAGCACCTATGTCAAACTAGGTAGATACTAACGTATAGGGAACTAGAATCGTACCTTATAAAGTAGATGTTCCGACGTAATGCTCCTGTGGCGTAGGCTCGACTGCATACAATTGGCCGGCACCACGACCCTGAGTCATAGCCTTGCTACCTTGAGCAGACCTCCCCTGCTGGTGTTGAGAGTCATACGCCTTATTACCTCGGCCTCGACTGTCGCCACGACCTGATCGACTGACAGTATTCTAGCTGCCTAACTGACGTCATCCTGCCGATCCAGCGCCAGATCATGGAGTAGGTAAAGATCCCTGCTCACTGGACCCTGGGAGAAAAGTCATGAAGAAGTGGGGGAGATGACCCATCCCACCACAACCTCTACACTCAACTAGGTTTCGCATACACTACCTCTTAATATATACTGGTACACCAAATTGGGGACAGATAGGAGTACCACTTGATAAAAGGGTCTGACCCCCACTAACACCGCGAGAGTCCTCAAAACGCCACATATTCCCAGAAGCATATCCCATAGAACCCTTCGGTGCAGAACCACCATGGATCACACAGTCCACTTCTCTCAAGTTCCTCTCTATGATCAACTACTGATTGAAAATATCTAAAATGGCCATCAACCTGAACATCTTAACCTGCGACCGGATAGCGTAACACATCCCATCCCCAAAACGCTTAGTGGTCGTGAGGTCATCAACAGCTACTATAGGAGAAAAACATTGTAACTCAGTGAAACAGGACGAATATTCCATGACCGTTGTGGTCCCTTATTTCAGATTCATAAACTCCCTAGCTCAGTTATCCCTCAAAGTCTTGGGAAAGAAATAATCATAGAAGATGATCAATAAATCAGTCAAGATCATATCTCTCTGTTGTTCCGACTAAGTGATGACATCACACCACCTCCTGGATGAACCACGTAGCATATACACTGCGGGCTTGACCCTCCTCTCTGGAGGCATCTCAAGGTGCTCGAAGATGGTTAAGAAAAGATTCCAACCTGGAATCTGCAGCTAGTGGTCCACCATCTCCCATAAACGTAGGAGGTCGCTGCGACTGAAACTTGCGGGTCAACTCTGCCATACTCGGGGCAGGTCGCACTCCACCTTGCATACTCTACATCATACACAAGAAGTTCTCATGGAATTGGGCATCGATGCCCATCTCAGGAATAGCAATAGGAGCCACATGTGGCTCGACAGGAAGATCAAATGGCGGCTCCAGGCCCGCCACCTCAGGAAGGTGATCGTCGCCACCTTCAGCACGTGCGACTCGAGTACGTCTTGAAGTAATTATGCTACAATTACAAATTAATTTCTCAAATGTAGGAACCAACAAAAATTAAAAGCTGAACTCTAGATGCTAGGGAAGTTTCTAAGCCTTCATACCCCTAGGTTCACCTATCCGCACCCATAGGAATTCTTAGTAAGGCCTACAACTTTTCCAATTTGACTCAGTCCGGTGATATGGTATTTCCTAGCCCATAAGGGCCCATTCTCCCCATGAACTGAAAGATGAAACACACATGGATGTCATTCCTTATTTACTTGTGCTAATCAAGTATTTAAATTTCCATTAAAGAAAATTATTGGTCTAGTTGGAATGTCATTTTCTGATCCATAAGGTCTCATACACCTTATGAACCAAAGAGTGACACCCACTAAAATCACATCGTTCCCCAATTCACAACGTGCATGAAAGGTGACCACGGTTGCACACATATTATCAAGGCATAGAAATAAACAACATTCAATGCTCGCTGAAAATGAAAATGTGGCATCATAATATGCATGGCCTAATCATATTGTGCCTATCGTGATGCATGCTCTAATGCATAACCCTCATTTCATTGGGTCGAACCATGAAATCCAAATTTCAACCTCGCAAATCTCAATAACATCACAAAACATGTGATGCACCAAATGGTGAAATGGTATCAATAGTAAATAGCTAGATCATTAACATCATAAAATAGGCAACTTGGTCTTTCTCCCGTACATGGGTTCGCGACGCCCAAGTACAAATCATGGCTATGTCCCTACGCATTCCCAGTAACCAATTCTGTCATCGCCAAATAGTAAAGCAAGAAAGAAAGAAACCTCTGATTCTACTTTGTGACATCTCGGACCTAGCTGCCCCTCAACCCGAGCCTCAATCCTAGTTGGACACATAACCCCTGGCTCGTCTCCCCATAGGCCAGGGGCTGCCAACTAGCAGCGGGGGTGTAATGGTAGTCAGTGGGTTGACATTTCCCACATGTTAGACTACATAGTGGAATAGAAAAAAAGAAATATAAATAGCGGAATCACAACCAATGGATAAACAGGAGAAAAAAGGGAAACATACAACCAAACAATAGAAGTAAAGAAAACCCTGATAGATATACAAAAGCCACACAGGTAGTGTCTGATACAAAATGAATGCATGGAAAGATGATACAATGGAAGTAGATGGAAATCATGTTATACAGTAATACAAAAAGAAACAAAAGTAGTCTATGAGAATCTATATCCATGCTCAATCCTCTACTTTGGATCTCCAGCTAGAACATACATGTATCAACAACCTGATGTTGGGACTTTGCCCATACTAGTACCTGCAGCAGTGAAGTCTAAATGGGTTCCCAAGAGGCTGCCCGAGTAGGGTGTGAGACAAGTCTCAGTAAGCCACCACCAACGATGTCTATGTGTAATAAAAATAGGTTTTTTCAAGCAAAGTGAGTAATAGACTGCAAGTAAGTAAAGAAAAGTAAATAAAAAACCCTCCCACTCAGGTTCTGAAAGGAAACCTGGTAGGTCTACCTGCTTCAGCTCATGGATAGTAAACTGAACGATCAGCAGAGGTATAAGTACATAGATATAGGTTATCACTGGAATGAGGTAAAAATGCCTCTCGTACATGATTCTCACATATGTACAAGTATCACTGGCCCGAGGTATGAATGCCTCTCGTCCACAAGAACTGTAACCGGAGTGGGGTAGAAATGCCTCCCACCGGCAAAGGTTATATGGGAACAAGGTATAAAGGCCTCTCGTCCTCAATCAATATAGATGGAGGGGGGTAGAAATTCCTCTCACCCATAAATGTTACATAGGGATGAGGTAAGAATGCCTCTAGTCCTCAAGCACTAAGATTTATCTAGCATGTTGTAAGAATGCCTCCCACCCAACACAAGGAGATTCATCTGGCACAGGTAAGAATTCCATCACACACACACAGGATATCACAGGCATGTCAACACAGCAAAGGATCACTATTAACATCACATTATGCAAGGAAACCCATCGTATATCATGTCACATTAACAATGAAAGGCAAATCCATATTATAATATCACATATGAAAAGCAATGGCATACATACATTTCAATTCGTTAAAGGGGTTCGTGCTCTCTCATCCTATCCAACCACTAGCCAAGTCATATCATTTTCCTAACATGGAAAATTCCCTTTCAATACATATCGTTATGGTTCAAAGTTGAAAAAGGGACAATTCTCAAGGTATAACACCTATGGTAGACCACTCATGGTCCATATGAAATCCCAACACCCTAATAAGGTTGGATTCATCACTCTTATAACACACGGGTCATTTAGATATGAAGCAGTCATTATAAATATAGCGTTTGGTGAAAGACAAACCATGGCACGACGACAATAACTCAATAAGGTGAAAACCCAAAATAGAAACCACATGAACACCTACCTTAGAGCTGTAGGCATAGGCTCGCTTGATATGAACCTCAGATTCACAGTATATTGAAAGAGATCTGAGTTCTAGTCTAAAGCCCTGGAAATAGGGCATATGAGCCTGCAACAAAATAATAATATGGAAGGCATGATTTTTCGATGAAGGATGGGTGTGTGAGGTTACACTTACCTTGGACCTTCCAAATCTTCCAATGGATCTAGAATTGGACTCTGGATGAAGGATCCACCAAGAAAAGATTGAGAGAGAGGTGTTGGAGCTTAAGGGGGACTCCCCTCTGGTTCTGTCTGGTGGAGGAAGGAAGAGAAATGGCTTAAGGCCTTAAATAAAATTAAGGGAAAAACTGTAAATTCACTTAGACCAGGGTCTCACAATTTAAGCGCACGGTATACCAAACCGTGCGCAAATTGTGCGCACTTCCCTGCCTCCAAAAAAAGGTTCGCACGGTTATGGCGCATGGTTTAACCAAAACGTTCCAAAACTGTGCGCACCTCCCTGATTTTAGCCCAAAGGCCGCACGGTTTATCCAAACCATGCATAAGCCATGAACAGGTCGTGTGCCCCTGTATTCAAGTCCATTTCTCAACCTCCCATGCTCCGAACAAACCCCAGACCCTACCCGGACCTTCCATAGAACATTACACACATTAAACAAGCTTAAAGTAAAGGTTCTAAAGAAAACTAACGATCCATACCTTTTCCAAAGAGTCGGGTCATTACAAATATTGATTTACATATTTATCATTTGAAATGAACATTACCCCTTTCACATTTTACACACTTAGTCATGAATACATTCAGATTTTTATTATATTTATATTGTTTAGGGTGGTAGAGCATCAGATACTTGATAACTCTTTTTCTAGAATATGAATTATGTTCCCCTAGGTGGCCCGGTATAATATTTTCCTATATAAAGGGAATGTCAGGAAAAGGATTACATAGTTTGGATATTCAGCACAAGATCTAGCTAATCCTATATAATAAAGAGGCATAATGGGTTTTTTTAATTGTGGTAACTTAATATTTGGTAGAAGTCTCTTCTGTCCCCTTCAAACATTGATGATAATATACAGAAACTTGTATTTTAATGCAGTCATCCATTGAATATTGGTCCCATATCCTTTATCTCGACCTGAAATCCTCTAAGACCATGGTTTATGCATTTACCTCTCTATGTTTTCAATGAATATTGAAATAACCATAAATCATGATAGGATATATCCCCTATATATTCAGTTACATTATTCCATAAACAAAACTCTATGATTTATAAATTTTGAGTATTCATAATCATTATTGCATTTTAGAAATAGAATGACTGATACATAAGAACTCTTTTTCTTGACTACGTAGTATGTTCCCCTAAGTGTCCTTGAATAATAAATGTCCCATATCATGTTTTATCAAACAATGGTAACATGATTCTTAGAAAATACTTCTTCTAATTCTATTATCCCTTTCCATTATCAATTTTTATATTCGGAAATACCTAAATAACAGTTTATAATTCTTCATTTTCTTACCTAATTATAGTAATATATTTCAAAATAAATTTCCAAAAAATTAGAGATTCATAAATCATTGGTCAAAGGTAAGGACCTTAAAATAGATCCTCCTAATATCCTTACTGCATGAAATCAAACTGCACAACCTAATGTCCTTGATGATGACTTTAAACTACATATTAAAATATCAAAAAACCCCTTTTTGAAAAATATACCCTCTTTCATATACAAATTCATATAGGAGCGGTTCTTATTTAATGAATGATATTAAAATTGTTGCACCATTTTATTCTCAAAAACCATTCCTTGGAAAAGGCACCCACTGTGTTCTTGAGACAACAAAATTATAAATCCCTTGGTTTATAAATAAAAGAATGTAAGAAATATTGAGATCTCTTTTTCTTAAAAATGCAGTACATTCCCCTAGGGGTATGTTCATGATTCTCCTACATAATGGGCAAGTCAGTCAAAAAATAAAATTGTCTGGTTATACAGCGCATGCCCTAGTCGGCCATGTATAATAGAGCCCCCATAATGGGTTTATTAAATAGTGGTGACATTGTTCATAGGGGAGAACTCCTCTATTATGATTCTTAAAAATATTTATTTGGTGACCATAAAAAAAATCATGACTCAAGATTCCCCTAATAGGTATCTAAGAAAATACTAGGACATTCCTAACCATCAATCAATGTTTAAATTTTAATCTCAAAATTCTTGGTCAAAGCTATTCGACATAAAACACCATATTTTTTAGTATGACATGAATGAATTTAAACTACCTACAAAAATAGATATGATACTCACCATATTGAAAACCATTAAAAGGAATTATAGAACAAACATGAGTCTAATCTCGCTAGATCTATACTATATATGGTCTAGAAAATATAGGGAAATAAAAAAAACAAAAAGGTAATATTTTTGTATTGATGTCCATATGATCATATCAGTAGTAAAATTGCACTTAAAATGTATCTTGGATTATGTACATGTTAAAGCACCCTCATCCCTATCAGTGTAATTATGATTATCTAATATGAAGATTACATGTTGTGAAAATCATCTTTGATATTGTAATTATAGAAAGAATGAAGTGATGAAGATGTTTATATATAATTTGAGAAAAAATATTTATCATTTATATGAAAAAATTGTAGGAACATCCACGGTATTGAGTACCAATATTGTATATTAAAAAATCATTCAGCTTTATTCATTACATGTTGAATAACCTCCTAGGACATATCAATTTCTTGTTGATGATCGGTCATTTGAACTGCTTCAGCCTCCTCGGCAAGACAAAGTGCATATTTTTTAGTTGAAATGGTAGTTACCCAATTTAATTGGGTTTCTCCCAATTATTGTTTTATTTTCTCAATCCTATGATGAAAAAATACATTTTTTATTGAATATGTACCATTTTATTCATTTTCTTATTAATTTTATGATTTAATTTCATCAACTTTTTAATATGGTTGGCTTCTTACATGGATATTATAGCATGAAAACACTCAAATTTGGTGAGAATTTTGGCCTTTGAAATATCTTGTAGTAATTCTTGTTCATACTCATGCTGACGAATGATTTCTTTCACCGTATTGTAAACAAGATGAAAATCAAATCCACAAAATTCTAGTATGCTAAAAATAGTTATAATTGATCAAAAATATGAAGGAAACTCATCCAAAGGATTTTTAGAGATTATATCCCAATCATTTCTCCATGTTTTCTTCTATTTAATATTGAGATAAACCAATAGCTCTATGTATGAATCAGAATCACTACCATGAATAAGAACATATTCTGGAATCAAATCACTCAAGCAGGTGCTTGGATTTGCTCCTTTCGAAGAAGCAAGTGCTCCATCTTCTGTTTCTAGTTAATCCAACATAGGAGCTTCACCTTAATACCAAACCATGGGATCCAATTACAATAAGTTTTTTATTAGAATGATTGTTAGCTCCAAAATTATAGAAAGAACAAATAATTATCAAGACAGTCAATGAAATTTTCCCAGTAATAAGTTGACTTCATGGGTATATTCCACCCTAGTATTCCCAGCATCAATATTTTAAGCAAGTAATTCTTGGGGAGGATAATTTTATTGATCTTTCCTAGTTATAATAAACTTAGGCTCTGGAGCATCCCTCGATATTGTATTCTCAATTGGTACTTATTTGCAATTAATTGGAGAAGGATTAATTGTGGTGCCCCATTCTTGAAGGGCCTTTTGAATGTTCTCCACCAAAAAAACTGCATGAATTGCGATTTAATATGAAATCTCATATAAAATAAAAAATATGAATGGAAAATGAAATAATTATAACAATTTTCTTTTCAATTCCTTATTGAAATCCAAAAACTTCTAGATAGAACCTAAAAAATCAATGTCTGTATTAAGAGGGTCAATCACTTATATGTATAAGGATATGTATATTATATAATACTAACCATTTAGGGTATCCAAAAAATGTTTATTGATGCCCAAATTGGCTCCTCTAACATTTTTTTCTATCACCTCTTTTACTGGTGAAATGTTATCGGGCTTCGCAGAATTAGGATTCGCACCAGTACCTACCTCAGGTTGTCTAGGATCCTCACTCCTTCCTTCTAGATCCACAAGAATATCATTATTTATTGTTGCATAGTCCTCCAGAAAATAAAATTGATCTGAAATTTTATGGAGAAAAGAATGTTAGAAACAATATTTGATTCCTATAATAAATATATATGATATTACCTTGACCCTTTTCTCTCTCTGTAGAAATTAGTGTTGATGAATCCACATCCCCTAACACATCATCTCTTATGTAATAAATTAATCATAAAATTGTTTTACTTCCCCAAGAGTTTCCTTCTCAATAATTGAAGAACCAGTTTGTAATCCCTTAAGTGAAAAAAAAATGATGTGTATCCTATGAAAAGATAGACGTGGTCACCAAGATGTATCATGAAATTCATAATATTAGAGTACAGTACAAATACTAACTTTTTTGGCATACACTAGGGATAAATATCAATGCTCTCTTGAATTTATTTTCATAAGACAATTGGGAGATTGAAATACGCCTCTTAGAATCGAATAATTGAGGTACCAACTGAGGATTTTCTATCTCCATTACCTCCATCATGGTATTGCATCCTAGATAAAGTCATGGAGACTCGAGTATTTCATCCAATGTGTCGATGGGGGTGCCCAATTGTCCATATTTTTGTGACTCAAGAACATTTCATGGGGTTCCATCTCTAATATCAGGCTCTAAAGAGCAATCCAATTGAGATTAATGATGGTGGATGACAGAGCAGAATTAAACCAAAAGAAAAGGGAAATACATTCTCAGTATTAACAAAAATATCTCATTCCTCTTCATGGTAAAAAATTACCCATTCATGTATCCCTCGATACATCATATATGATACTCATTTTGAGGCTGCTACTTAGTCATCTATTAAAAATAAAAATGTCTCCAAATATTTTGATATTTTCCTATACTTCATCCATATTACTATCCATATTACAATCATAATGTTATCTAATGTCAACAACATTCGCTATTTGGGTAGATTGGAGAAATGATCATGCATCCCGGAGTTCACAAGTCATTTTTTTTCAAGTACTATATTGCTAAAGGCCATACATAAAATTGTTTTGATTAAGCTTTCTACAGAGAAAACAAACAATTCTCTGATTATAAGGCCTCTCCAAGTATAGCATCCCGCCATTTTATCACATAAACATTCATTACATTTTACAAAACCGAGGATCTTTAAGGTTTAGTGTCTTGGAAACCAAGAACATAAAACATGAAATCATAAAAGATTCTTATTAAACACTTGAAAGGCTTCTCTTCATGTTCATCCTAGGTTAATTACTGCATCTCATAACCTGGAGACATACATCAAAAGAAAGGGTGAGCAGAAGGCCCAGTAAGGGAAACAAGAGAAACATTTTACATGTGAACTTGAGATACTTCAATAAGGTCATGAAAAGAACATTAAGGCATGAGAAAGAAATCATGAGGAATATCATAATAAAAATAACATTTTTTATAACTTGAAGATGTGGCTGTAACATTTAATATTGACAATCATTTCGTTTCACCAAGGTCCATCCCCAAGGTGTCATTAAAAATTACGAAGGTATCAGTCTAAAAAGTCATCTTCAGAGATTAAGTCTTTACCCAATGCATTGGACCGCTATCTGGGTGCACCATTGACATGTATTTATTATCATGTGATCCACATATATCATCATCAATAATTTCATAAACAACCAATATAACATAAAATAAATGGGTTTCATTTCATAATCATAACGTTTTAAAAACTGTTTTAAAGACATGATCTTTATGTCACTTTAAACCCACAGAAAAGGGAAAGCGGGTTTCATGTATGTAAATCCCAGAATAGAACATTTTGATTTATATGTGAATACCCCTATAGAAATAATATCTTTGAGTATTCACTTAATAACATAAAATAATTTTGAGATAAAGAGGGAGGCATTTTGAGACGAAAACTATGCAGTATAACGTCTATGATACATGGTTTTAGAAAAAGTTGGAAAGAGAGGGGACATGGGTCACCCACTCAAAAATGATACATAAAACAGTAGGGGAACAAAATATAAAGTATTTAAGAACATGGTAATGAAATATGAATGATATACCATTTGAAACGAAGAACATGATAGGAAGACAAAAATAAGATTTCTCTTATGAGAATTTGGCAGCCTAACGACGTCACTTAAAACTTCCAAAAATGGATTGATGAGATCAAATAGGGTCTCTCATCATATAAACATAAATGATCAGTATGATATATATAGAGATCATACCACAACATAATAAAAATTAACTTGAAAGACTCAACATGAAAATAGAACTTGAAAATGAGAAGGGTGAAAGAATCCCATAAACATTCAGCAGCATAACGACGTCACTAAAAATGTCAAAATACTGAATTGGAGAGATAAAATAGGGTCTCTCATCATATGAACATACAAGATCATTATTATAGATTTAGATATCATACCCCAACATAATGTAACTTGAAGGACTTGACAAGAAAATAGAACTTGGAAATGATAAGGGTGAAAGAATCCCTTAAAAATTTGGCAGCCTAACGACGCCACTTAAAACTTCAAAATACTGAATTGAAGAGATAAAATGGTGTCTCTCATATTATGGTCATAAAAGATCAGTATGATAGATATAGAGATCATACCCCAACATAACAAAAAAGAACTTGAAATAATTGACACGAAAGTATAACTTCAAAATGAGACGGGTGAAGAACCACTTAAAAATTCGGCAGCCTAACGGCGCCACATAAAACTTAAAAATAGTGAATTAAAGAGATCAAATGGGGTATATAATCATATGTTCATAAAAGATAAGTATGATAAATTAAGATATCATACCCCAACATAATAAAAAGGAACTTGAAATACTTTACATGGAAAATAGATCTTGAAAAATGAGAAGGGAGAAACAATCCGTTACAAAAATTTCGGCAGCCTAACGACGCCACTTAAAACGTCATAAAACGAAATAATTAGAGTAAGAGGGGATATCTCATTATTTGAACATGAAAAGGGAAGTAAGTGGATTATAATAGAACATCCTTTAACATAAGAACATGGAGCATAAAAGAAATGACATAAAAGAGATTTCTTGAAAAGAAAGAGAGAGGTCGGATCCCTTACCTTAAAACGTAACTCTTAAAACTCAAATGTTGGGACCTTGAGGACTTGGGGGAACCTTGGGAGGACTCCTTGGAAGTTAATGAGACCATAACTTCGTTGGTGGAGAGTGGGGAGTCGAATGGATGAGAGGATGGCATGGTATTTATAGGGAAAGTGAGGGGACAAGGCATTAATGGCCAAGGGACACCTCATTAGTGGTTTTGGCAAAACCATAGGCTTGCCCATGGTATTGGCCACTTAAGACACCTCATACATTATCTTACAATTCATAAGTCTACCATATTGATTACATACTTAATACATCATTTAATGATGTCACTAAACACACGTAACTTAAAAACTGTATTTTCACTATTCATAAAAAATTCAACTTTCTCAGAATAATCCCAAAATTTCACCTTAACCAAATATCAATGCTCAGATTTCAAAAATGAACTCGATTTTATAAAAATAATTTTATAAATATTGTTAATTTATTTTTTAAAATAAATACACTATCCATCGAAAATTCATTTTTTCAGAAAAAACCCCAAAAATTACCATAACATATTATCGGTGCTATGAGTTCAAAAATGAAATCCATTTTATAAAAATAAGTTTTTAAATATTTTTAATTTAATTTTTAATTAAAAAACACTATTCACTCGGAAAAACAAATACTTGAATAATAATTTATGAAATCGTTATTTAACCATTTTATTAAATCACATTACTTAATCAAGGTGCCTAGATTATATTAATACTTTCTTTAAGTGAGATTACTAATCCATTTGGACACATTACTAATCCTAATAATAAAATCACTATTCATAATTTACTATTCATCAAAAATTAAGTTGATCTTATTAGACTCTAAATTTCGTACTGAGCATAATTGTAGAAGACCATTTTTTGAATATCATTAATCATTTTTAATTATTTAAGGTTTACATAAACATTTTTAAAATATCCTTTTTCTAAAATTCATCAAAAATATGCATACTATATTTATCCGGTCATTTGAAAATTCATAAACTTCATCATAAGAAGAAATCCCAATTTATATTTAAAACAAAGGATTACACAAGGTAGTTACGGTCTCCTTACATAGCCCCTTATCACACTAGCACAGGACCTAAGTGTAAGGTGTGGTAAGGTGAGAGAATCTGAGGGAGGCTCGGTTAACATCGCACGAGTAGTAATTTCTATCAGTTTGAACTTCTCGCAAAGGTGATTCCGTTATAGCTTCACACGATGAAGTTCGGCTTGGGTTTGGTCTAGAACAAAGCCCAGTGGTGCTACCTCCTTCCCATGTTCTGTTAGATGGGCTTTGATCAGTCCAAGACTACTGGGTGAGCCATCGAATCTTCTTTCTATAATAATTAACCAAGATTACTTGTATTTAGAAACAATAATCAAAACAATTAGTTTCCAGGGGTCATATTGACCAATGGTCATATAAAAGTCAAAACCCAATGGTCTCATTTTAATTATAATCATGTTATCAAATGAAACATTTTTGTTGAGTATAAAAAACAAAATAAAATAACACATAAAATTAGGAAACAAGATTTATTCAAAATTTCAGGTCGTTACACCAAGCGACCCTTCTTCTTTAGATGAAACAACAGATTGAATGGTAACCTCTTTTTGATGATGATGACAAGATCACCTCAGATTCAGTGGTGTTGTTTCTATAGACTTAGTCTTATTATTAGATTTTCTGTGAGGATATTTTTAAGTTTCTAATGATTATGAAGCCTCTCCATTTTCGTTGTTTTTAGAAAATTTACCATGATTTCTATAGAAAACAGTTTTCATCGCCTCTACTCAATATGTTCCTTTGGTTATAGATCACTTTGGGTATGAAGAAACCCAAGATTTAGAATATCAAGCTTCTCATCCAATTGATACTTCAAATGGAGGTATCCTAATCAACATTTTATATGTCTCTAAATCCATAATTATCCATAACATTCTGGATACCTTCTCATTCCCAACATAGGTGAGAGGAATGGTTCTTAATTGATGAAGGCATTTTAATTGGAGTGAAAACCTATAAGATACATAATCCTCATAGATAATTTCACCATCAATCCTGGTTGATAATACACTGTGCCTAAATTCCATCATGTAATCCCTCCACTCATAATTTTTTTCCTTATCATCATTAAAAAAATCACTATTTGGTGGGTTACTAATAAGAATGAAGCTAAATTATCCTGATTCCTTTATGTCCCTCAACACTTCATTAGGGTTCAGTTTCAATGACTAAATCCCAAAAACATTCTCCAAAAATAGAGTAAATCAAATAAAGGGAACTGTAACTGAATTCAATACTGAATATGAAAAAAAAAATTCTACAATCCAGCCCCACAATATTTGAAATGGTCTGGCAAGTCTAACTGGAGCCTTCCCATTTTATAAATTCAAAAAAGGAATTATTGATTCTTGCTAATATAGGTGTATACAGCCCAATATATTTCCCCTCTACCAACTTGACTGAAATAAAAAAATTCATTTGTCTTAGAGTAACACTATACTCATGGAATGAATAAAAATAAATTCTTAGCCACATGGAAATGAAGCCAGCTAAGCATACCATTTCCTCAATCACATGATTAACTTTGTAACCCCGATTATTTTAATCACCTTTCTCTTATGTGGGCCAGTATATGTGTAACGAGCCAATGTTTTTCAATGGAAGTTCCCATCATATAAATATGTCATAAAATCACATGAAAACAAAACCAAATGAACTACTAAGTGCTAAGTTACCTTTAAACATAAGTTTGTTACTTCTATGTTTGAATTTCTAAAATCTAACATACATGATTCCAATTAGTAAGTTATTTGGAGTCCAATAAGAAAAACGTAATTTTTGGTGAATAGTAACCTACCCTTATGAATAGTAACATGCCATTATGAATAGTGATATACCCTAATGAATAGTAACCTTACCTGTGATATTATATGAATAATATTAAAGTTGAATGTACAATATACCAATATTTTAGAATATGTAAATGAATGTTAAAAAATTGGGCTTTTTAATAAATTATGTGATTAATTAAATATTAAAATAATCATATTAAAAAATTTATTTTAGGAAAAATTGACTTCTTTTTTGGATTCTACACATCAAAAAATGGTTGGGTTTTATTTTGGGGACATTTCTGAAATACTTGAATTTTTTATGAATTGCGAAATACCATAATTTATAAAATAAGCTAAATTAACAAATTATAGAGTCATGCATGAGGTTATGCTTGTCACGACCCATCCTCGGGGCCCGTGCCGTGACTAACCCATGCCTGCCTTCCATAGGGTAGGGGCTGGAGACTAGTACCAAGTCGTAATTCCCGGTAAAAAGGGAAGGCATTGCCTTTGTAAAGTAAACAACCACCATAGAGAAATCAAGAAAAAGTAACACTAAGTAAAAACTGGGTACAATAGTATGTGCGGAAAAGTAAGTGAGCCAGAATACAAGCCCAAACTGAAATTAAAGTACAAATGAAAAACGGATTACATCAACTGAAAAGTAAAGACCCAACCTTGAGCCATCCACTGGAGTCCCACATGAAGGGTGGGTACAGATAGCCTCCACAGCTCCTCAGGTCCAACCGTCTGGTCTGTGTACGTTCAGCCCAGTGGTCCAGCTCCAGGTACCGACTGCTCCGCAAGCCTCAACCACGATCAGCGCTGTCCGTCGTCGGCAACCAACGCAACGTAGTGCAGGCATAGCCCGTGCATGGGTGAGTATAAGCTACTCAGTAGGGACCCAGAGACCCCTGAAGGTCTCCTAGAATCCACAAAGGATAATCCAAAAAGGAAAGATAAAATCACGAAGTAACATACGACACTACTTAGGTATATGACCATACATATACCTAAGTCATCAATTCCAGTTCGGATCCAACATTCGAGCTCATGTGCAACCCAGTCCACACAGGAAATTACAACCCGATCCACACAGGAAAGTATAATGTAATCCACACAGGATATTAGGTGAATCTTATCAAAGATAAGGATTGAAAGTCAAGATTCAGCTCACACAGGTATACTTTTGCGTAAGACGATAGAGATGATCAGATATAGCCACTGATTCATCTAAGTCGTCAGACCCACATAGGATCGATAGGTACTAACCGCTGCAATGACCCACAAAGGATCGATAGGTAACTAACCCCCACAATGACCCACACAGGATCAGACCCACACAGGATTTGTAGGCGTTGGCCCACATAGGACCGTTGAGAACTGACCCACATAGGATCTGACCCACACAGGATCTATAGCACTGATCCACATAGGATCACTGAGTGTTGTAGTCATCTCCGTCGAATCCACGGAGGATTTCTGTACAGTCGTCATCGTCGTCAAAGTCGCAGCCAGATCTAGGGTTCTTGCACACAGCAAGCTCGTTCGGAAGGGTCCGCTCCACGAGCCGAGGGGTTGATACATCAACTGACACATAGTCTAGAGTTTATTTATCCAAAATTTCCGTATCATCAACAGGAACTCAACATCACAGACGGCGCGTCAATTGGACGCCCGGTCTGAGATTTATTGGCCTTTTCTCCCTAGGGGCCCAGTTGGTTTTTATGTCAAAACCAACCCGACCATACTCCAACTACGTCCAAACCTTGATCAGAGTAAGCCAAAATGTCATTCTCACTAAGAGGAATCCATCAAAGTCGACGACACATCAATCGGACGTCCGGATCTCATGTTATAAGCGTTTCCACTCCGAGGGCCCGGTTGGTTTCATGTACAAACCAACCCGGTAAAATCCAATGTTCTCCGAATCCTTGAGTGTAATATACCAAACTGACTTTTGCGTTCCAAGGATCACATCATAGCTGACGGTGCGTCGATCGGAGGTCTGCAACCCATGTTATGGGAAAAAGACCGTGAGGGGTCCGGTATTAGGGGGTTCGGGCCCGGTCTAACGCCGCCTGATACCCTCTCGGTCGGCCCGAATTGAGTCGACCCGACCCGGGTCTGGGTCCGGCCTGGGCGTGGCCCGGTGCGGTGGCGCGCTGGTGCTAGCCAGGTGGCTCGGCCATTTCGGCCAAGTTGATGGGGGGGGGGGGTTCCCCCTGTTTGTAATCGTGGCCCCCATGATGGGGGGCCGCTCCTGCTGGCCAGCCGGGGGTCATAACCCCCAGCTCCTCCCTTGACCGGTCGGCCTGCTCCGGTCGGCTGGCTGGTGCCGCCACAGAACCGGCATGGGCCGGTCTCCCTGTTCCGATGCCGGCGGCCCGGAACCGGCCGCCAGTCCTTGCTCCACCATGGCCTAAGCCGCTGCCTTGTTTCATCTGGCGTGGCGCGACAGTGCTGCGCCCCTCCGCCGCAGCCCCACTCCGGCCGCAGTGTCATTGGGTTTTTCCGGAACAGCTCAACGCGCCGTTTCTTGGTTTGATTTTCAATTGCGCGGCGTGATGGCGCCGCACATCCTTGCCAATCGTTCCCGTGCGGTGCGACAACACCACGTCACTTTCCTTCAAACCGTAACAACACAAGAAATAAGGGAGGTGGGTCGGTCGTGTTTGTGCGGTCCGGCCCCCTCCTGTTAATCGATAGCAAGCAGTCCAATTGAATGAGGAACGTCGATGGAAGAAATCACGAATAACAACAACAATAAAAATACCCTACCTCGAGCGTAGTTTGAATGGAGGTTCATTGCGGATTTTCACGTCGTGGATGAAGAGGGTCATTGGCATTTGTTGATCTCCGAGGAAGGCATCTCTCACCGTCGTCCACTGTCGGAGGTCGGCGTTCTTCATCGGCGGTGGTGCGTTCTTCGCGTTCTTAGATGAAGAACGAAGAACCTCAAGACATCTCTTTTTCTCCCAAAGTCTCAAAACAACAAAACCCAACAATAATAAAATAAGTGTCTAGTCTTATTTTATTACTCAAGTCTTAAGGATTTTGAAATTCAAACATTTAATTAAACCACTTAATTAGTTCATGTCATTTAAAGGGAGAATTATAAGAGTTTAGGGAAAATGAAGGGGTGGGGTTTGTGTGGGCCCCACAGCCCTCATAACCTCTCTTGGGTGCTCACCCAATTTCCACCCGAAGGTTTTAACTACTTAGTAAAAATAAAAAATTTAGCTCAATTTTTATTTTAACTTCCACAATTTTTAACAACTTCTCCCATGTAAACACAACTCCGGAAAAGGTGTTCCTAAGCAATTACTGGTGCTGAAAATACATCGGTACCCTCAGAATTCGATTTCGAGCACCGGTTCAAAAGTTAGAAAATCTCACTCATTCGTTCACTGAACGTACCCGAGCTAAACTTCGGATAAATATTCTGGGCGCACCGGGCCTCGGAATCAGGTGCTGTTAGAAACTACGTTCTTGTAAAATCCCAAAGAAAATTAAGAAAAAATATCCCTTGAATTTTATGGGTCTTTACATCACTCCCACCTTAGGGATTTACATCCCCTTAAAGATACATCATAAACTAGGGAAACAAATGTGGGTACTGAGCATGCATCTGAGCCTCCCGCTCTCAAGTGCTCTCCTAGAGGTTCTCATTCTTCCATCTGATGCACACTAGAGGAATCAACCGTCCACGTAGGACTTGCTCATGTCGATCCTCAATCTCTACCAGGACCTCCGCAAAAGTCGCCCCATCATCAATGTCCAGCTCCCCATGGTCTATGATATGTGTCGGGTCATGCACGTATCTCCTCAGCTAAGATACGTGGAAGATGTCGTGCACCCGGTGCAACTGAGGTGGTAGATCCAGGCGATAAGCCAGCTCGCCAATCCTGTTGAGGACCTGGAATTGTCTGATAAAGCGTTGAGACAACTTTCCGCCTCTGCCAAATCGCCGCAATCCACGTCGAGGTGAGACCTGCAAGAAGATGTGGTCGCCATCCTCAAACTCAAGAGGCCTCCGCCTCCTATCAGCATAAGACTTATACCGGCTCTAGGCTGTCCTCATCCGTTCCTGGATGACCTGGACCTTCTCTGTCGTGGCCTGGTCCATCTCTGGTCCCACAAGTTCTTACTCCCTAGGGTCTGTCCAGCACAGAGGTGATCTGCAAGGTCGGTCGTACAATGCCTCGTATGGTTCCATCCCGATGGTGGAGTGGTAGCTGTTGTTATACGCGAACTCCACCAAGGGTAGGTGGTCCTCCCAGCTGCGACCAAAGTCGAGGACACATGCGCAGAGCATGTCCTCGAGAGTCTAAATGGTCCCCTCCGTCTGACCATATGTCTGAGGGTGAAAGGCGGCACTCAGACGTAGATGCGTCCCGAACGCCTCCTGCAACCCCTTCCAAAGCCGGGAAGTAAAGCGAGCATCTCGATCGGAGACGATAGATGATGGCACACCATGTAGCCGTACAATCTCCTGAACGAAGAGGCGTCCGAAGCTCTCCACTAATCCCTGCTCTCTGATGGGTAATAAGTGAGCCGACTTGGTGAGTCGGTCGACAATCATCCAAATGGAGTCATGACCACTGGAAGTGTGTGGAAGTACAGTCACGATGTCCATAGATATGCCATCCCACTTCCACGGCGGGACCTCCAAGGGCTGCACCAAGCCTGCTGGTAATGTGTGTTATGCCTTCACCTGCTGGCAGGTGAGGCATCGAAAAACGAACTCAGCCACAACCTTCTTCATGCTTGGCCACCAGTGCTGTCGTCTGAGATCCTGGTACATCTTCACCACTCTAGGATGTACCGCCAAAGGGGAAGGGTGAAACTCTCTCAGAACCTCCTCTCATAAAGCAACTGGTACCAAGGTACATCCTCTGAAAAGAACGTAGGGCTCTCCTCCTAAAGATAAACCATTAGGTTCTTGTCCTAAGGATATCTGTGCACGCCACGTCTCACAGTAGGCATCCCCACGTTGTGCCTCTCTGACCTACTGCAGTAGTGGAGGAGTGACTATGAGTGACTGAATAAAGGCTTCTCTATCACTATCCAAGTAGTATATCTGCAAAGTATCTAGCTACTCTGTCGCTTCCTCAAGTAGCAGAATGCCCGACCTCCTGCTGAGTGCATATGCTACTATGTTCCCCTTTCCAGGAGTATAGACTATCTCAAAGTCATAGTCCTAGAAGAACTCAAGCCATTTATGTTGTCTCAAGTTCAAGTCCTTCTGCAAGAAAATTTACCTGAGACTCTACTGGTTAGAATAGATTGTAAAGACCTCACCCATCAGATAGTGTCGCCACATCTTCAGAGCGAAGACCACTACTGCTAACTCCAGGTAATGGGTAGAGTATTTCTGCTCATGCTACCTCAACTAACGTGATCCATAGGCGATCACGGCCCGCTCCGGCATCAGGACATATCCGAGTCTGGTCCCTGATGCATCGCAGTAAACCACGTACCCCACTCCCTCCTCCGGAAGCCTCAAGATAGGTGCGCTGGTCAATCTCTGTCTCATCTCCTGGAATCTCTGATGACATCTGTATGACCACACAAAGGGTTTCCCCTTCTTTGTCAAAGATGAGAGTGGTGCCGCAACTCTAGAGAAGTCTGGCACAAATCTCCGATAGTATCCATCTAGTCCCCAGAAACTCGACACCTCCGTCATGCTCCTGGGTGGCTCCCAAGCTAGCACTGCCTCGATCTTCTCAGGATTCACTGAAACTCCCACCTCAGAGATGATGTTTCCCAAGAAGTAGACCTCGCGTATCCATAACTGACACTTCGAGAGCTTACTATAAAGCAGGTGCTCTCGGAGTGTGTCCAGTACAACCCGCAAGTGGTAGGAGTGCACCTCCTCTGTCGTTGAGTAAATCAAAATGTCGTCGATGAATACCACGACAAATCGATTGAGGTATGGCTGAAAGATCATGTTCATGAAGACCATGAACACTGTAGGAGCATTGGTTTCTCCGAATCGCATAACCAAGAACTCATAGTGGCCATACCGATATCTGAAGGCCGTCTTCTGCACGTCCTCGTCCCGAACTCTATGCTGATGATAACATGGTCTAAGGTCTATCTTCGAGAACCATCATGCCCCATTGAGCTGATAGAAAAGGTCATAAATCCTCGGTAAAAGATACTTGTTCCTCACTGTTACCTGGTTCAGGCGACGATAGTCTACACAAAGATGCAAGCTCCCGTCCGCCTTCTTGGAAAACAATATCGGGGAAGCCCAGGCTGAAACACTGGGTCAGATGAATCCCTTGCCCTGTAAGTCCGCCAACTATACCCGTAGATCTTGTAGCTCAGTGGGGGTCATCCAATGTGCTGGGGTGGATATCGGGGCTGTCCCGGGGTACAGATCAATATAAAAGTCTACCTCTCTGCGAGGAGGTAGTCCTGGAACGTCGTCGGGGAAAACGTCTGCATACTGATCCACCACTATATGAAAACCAGGACTCCACACATCAACTTATCCTAGGATGAGGCTATCCAACTGATGAGTGATGGGCTTTCATCTCCTCTGCGAGAGTCCATCCTGTGCTGTGAAGGCTCCCTTCTCGCCGGTGAAGGTGAACCTGCTCCCGTCGGTGTGTACACACCGCACCTTGCGCCTAATATAGTCAATCTGATCATGGACTGTAAATAACCAATCCATGCCCAAGATGATGTCGTAAGGCCTCTAATCCGCTACAAGAAGATTCCAGCCGAAGTTCTCGCCTCCAAGAGTAATCTCACACTACCGGCACTAGTGTGTAATCATCGAGTCTGCTCCTGTAGGAGTCTCTAGCCGTAAAGATCGAGCCAACGGCTCTGTCGGAATCTCCGAGCTTCGAACAAGGGAAGAAGATATGAATGAATGAATCACTCTTGTGTCTATAAGAATTGATGAAAGGGTGGAATAGATACATATAGTACCTCAAATCATCTCAGGCACGCCGTGGTCATAGGCCTCCCCTGCCTGGAGCTATGCCTCTCTCTACCCGCCAGCTCCCTGTGGTCGGGGTGGACCTCCTGGGGGGTGGTGGTGGTAGAGACTGAAAGCATTGTCCACCACCTGCTGCTCGGCCAGCTCCTCTGCCTCGTATGCCTGCCCCCTACGGATCTCCACGGTCGACCATCTTCCTCTGCCTGGGTGGTCCCTCAACCGTCTGCTGCTCCCTGGTACGGCGGGTCAGGCAGTCACGAGCCATGTGGCCCTACCTGCCGCATTCATAGCACTGTCTGCCTCTCGAAAGACTGGCTCCACGCTAAGTTCCCCACACCTCTGAGCCAGTGTCTTGAGGTCGTCTGCCTGAGGGTCTAGTCTTCCTGGACCCATGAGTCATTCGTCGACTTCCTGCTGCAGAAGACTCTGCTACGTGCCGCCCTGCGGTAGGTCTCGCTGGTGATGTAGGCTCAGCAAGGAAGCTCTCGATGAGAAGGTCTCTCTCTAGTACTCCTTCCTGTGTCGGAATGCTGATGGAGATTAGTGATTCCATGATCTCCTACCTCAATCCCTGCTCGAAGGTCCGGGCCCGGAAGAATGGGTCTTGTACCATGTCTGTTGAATAGGGCGAGAGATCTGTAAATCTCGCCGAGTACTGGGTGACTGTCAAGCTACCCTTCTGCAGCTGTAGTAGCTCCTGGATGCGCACTGCACAGAGGGTGGCTCAGAAGAACTCTGAGCGGAAGAGGCTCTAAAAGTCCATCCAGTGGAGAGATCCCTCGTCGTGCACCTGGAACATCAAGCTACACTATATACCTGTTGCCGCGTGCAGGAGGCTCGCTGCAAGGATCCTCATGAGGTCTTCTGGTGTCCTCACTAACCTGAAAACAAGTACAACTGCCTCCAGCCAATCCTCGGCTGCCTGAGGGTCCGTCTCCCCGTAGAACCTGGGCGGTCGCTGACACTGAAACTCATGCAATGCACTAAGGCGACATGCATCGTCAGTGGCTGGGGATGGAAGCATCGGTGGCTTTGTGGGTAGCGGTACCGCCGGTGCCTCTATTGTCAAAGGGCCCTATACCGAGGCCTTGTCACTTGGTGGTCTGTCGTCACGTACAATAATCGGAACCCTAGCTAGCTGCCTTCGTGGGGCCATCCTGAAAAGAAACTGGTGTGCCACGGTCAAACAATATACCTGGTGAGCTGACACAAAGTAATCACAAAGAAAACATGAAACACACATGTATTCAATGTTTTCATACATTAAGTTGGAAATCAGAAGTCAGGGTCCTGGTGTACGGATACGTCGGCTGCCGCACCAACACTGGGCTCCCTGGACAGATAACCACACTCAATACCCTTAACACTATTGCTTCACATAGAAGAATGATTAGACTCTGAAGTTCTGTGGTAGAACTGATCACCTTTGATACCAATTTGTCACGACCCGTCCTCGGGGCCCGTGCCGTGACTACCCCAAGCCCGCCTTCCATAGGCGAGGGGCTGGTGACTAGCACCAAGGCGTAATTCCTAGTAAAAAGGGAATGAATTGCCTTTGTAAATTAAACAACCACCACAGAGCAAGCAAGCAGAAGTAAACACTAAGTAAAAATTGGGTACAATAGTAAGTGCAGAAAAGTAAGTGGGCCAGAATACAAGCCAAAACTGAAAGTAAAGTAAAAATGAAAAAAGGAGTACAACAACTGAAAAGTAAAGCCCCAGCCTTGAGCCATCCACTGGAGTCCCACCTGAAGGGTGGGTACAGATAGTCTCCACAACTCCTTACGTCCAAATGTCCCCTCCATGTACGTTCCGCCCAGTGGTCCACCTCCAGGTACCAACATCTCCGCAAGCCTCAACCACGATCAGCGCTGTCCATCATCTGCAACCAACACAACATAGTGCGGGCATAGCCCGTGCAAGGGTGAGTACAAGCTACTCAGTAGGGACCCCGAGACCCCCGAAGGTCTCCTAGAATCCACAAAGGATAATCCAAAAAGGAAAGATACAATCACAAAGTAACATCAGACACTACTTAGGTATATTCCCATACATATACCTAAGTCATAAATTCCAGTTCGGCTCCAACATCTGAGATCAAGTACAACCCAGTCCACATAGGAAATCACAACCCGATCCACACAGGAAAGAATAATGTAATCCACACAGGATATCAAGTCAATCTTATCGAATATAAGGATTGAAAGTAAAGATTCATCTCACACAGGTATACTTCTTTGTAAGATGATAGAGATGATAAGATATAGCCACTGATTCATCTAAGCGGTCGGACCCACACAGGATCGATAGGTACTAACCCCCGCAATGACCCACAAAGGATCGATATTTAACTAACCCCCACAATGACCCACACAGGATCAGACCCACATAGGATCTGTAGGCGCTGGGCCACACATGACCACTGAGTGCTGACCCACACAGGATATGACCCACATAGGATCGGTAGCACTGATCCACGTAGGATTTCTAAGTGCTGTAGTCATCATCGTCGAATCCACGGAGGATTTCTGTACAGTCGTCATCGTCGTCGCAGTCGCAGCCTACTCTAGGGTTCCCGCACATAGCAAGCTCGTTCAGGAGGGTCCGCTCCACAAGCTGAGGGGCTGATACATCAAATGACACATAGTCTAGAGTTATTGTATCCAAAAGTTCCATATCGTCAACATGAACTCAACGTCACAGACGGTGCGTCAATCGGACGCCCGGTCTAAGAGTTATTGGCTTTTTCTTCCCAGGGGCCCTGTTGGTTTTTAAGTCAAAACCAAACCGACTGTACTCCAAATGCATCAAAACCATGAGCGGAGTAAGCCAAAATATCCGTCTCACTATGTGGAATCCATCAAAGTTGACGGCACATCAATCGGACGTCTGGATCTCAAGTTATAAGCGTTTCCGCTTCGAGGGCCCGATTGGTTTCGTGTACGAGCCAACCCGGCCGAACACAAAGTTCTCCGAAACCTTGAGTGTAATATACAGAAACGACTGTCTCATTCTAAGGATCGCATATCAGATAACTGTGTGTTGATCGGAGGTCCGCAGCCCATGTTATAGGCAAAAGACCGTGAGGGGTCCACTATTAGGGGGTTCGGGCCTCGTCCGACCCTGCCCGATACCATCTGGGTCATCCCGAACTAGGTTGACCCAACCTGAGTCCAGGTCTGGCCCGGCTGGTGCGGCCCGCCCCAGCCTGGGAGTGGCCCGACCCGGCCTGGGCCCGGCCCCGCCCGGCCTGGGAGGCCCGACCCGACCTGGGCAGCCGGCCCGGCGCGCTGGCGCTAGCCAGGTGGCTCTGCCGTTTTGGTCGTGCGGTTGGGGGGGGGGGGGCACGCTAACCCCTATTTGTAACCGAGGCCACCATGATGGGGGGGCTCCTACTGGCCAGCCGGGGGTCGTAACCCCCGACTCCTCCCTTGACCGGTCGACCAACTGCTGCCGCCACGGGACCGACATGGGCCGATCCCCCTGTTCCGACGCCGGTGGCCCAGAACCGGCCGCCGGTCCTTGCTCCACCGAGGCCTTGGTTCGTCTTGCACCGCGCCCCTCCGACACAGCCCCACTCCGGCCGCGGTGTCTTCGGGTTTTTCCGGCGCATCGCGACGCGCCGCGGCTTGGTTTTATTTTCAATTGCGCGGCGCGACGGTGCCACGCATCCTTGCCGCTTGTTCCCGCGCAGTGCGACGACACCATGTCACATTCCTTCGAACTATAAAGAAAAGAAATAAGGGAGGAGGGTCGGCCGTGTATATGCGGTCTGGCCCCCTCCCGTTAATCGATTGCAAGAGGTCCAATTGAACGAGGAACGTCAACGGAAGAAATCACGAATAACAACAACAATACAAATCCTCTAACTCAAGCATAGTTTGATCGGAGGTTCATCGCAGAATTGCAAGTCATGGAAGAAGAGGTTCATTAGCATTTTTTGATCTCCAAGGAAGGCGTCTCTCGCCGTCGGAGGTTGGCGTTCTTCGTCGGCGGCGGTGCGTTCTTCGCGTTCTTCGACGAAGAACGAAGAACCTCAAGACTTCTCTTTTTATCCCATGGTCTCAACACAACAGAACCCAACAATAATAAAATAAGTGTCTAGTCTTATTTTATTACTCAAGTCTTAAGGATTTTGAAATTCAAACATTGAATTAAACCACATAATTAATTCATGTCATTTAAAAGGAGAGTTATAGGAGATTATGGAAAATGAAGGGGTGTGGTTCAAGTGGGCCCCACGTCCCTCATAACCTCTCTTGGGTGGTTACCCAACATCCACCCAAAGGTTTTAACTACTTAGTAAAAATAAAAATTGTAGCTCAATTTTTATTTTATCTTCCACAATTTTTAACAACTTCTCCCGTGTAAACCTAACTCTGGAAAAGGTGTTTCTAAGCAATTACCGGCGCTGTGAATCCATCGGTGCCCTTGGAATTCGATTCCGAGCACCAGTTCAAAATTTAGAAAATCCCGCTCATTCGTTCACTAAACGTACCCGAGCTAAACTTCGGAGAAATATTCTGGGCACACCGGGCCTCGGAATCAGGTGCCGTTAGAAACTGCGTTCTTGTAAAATCCCAAAGAAAATTAAGAAACAATTTCCATTGAATTTTACGGGTCTTTACAATGATGATGTAATGTCAATTGATTCGTTTTCACATAGTAAAATTACTATTCATGGTCATGGAAGACTCGCTATTCCCTATCTTTTCGGGAAATAATAAATATATTAATTTTATTTTAAGAAAACCCCTCTCCCCTCCACTATAAATACCACCCTTCAAACCCTCATTTTCTCACACCTCTCAAGCTTCAAGACTTGTCTAAACTCCCACCAAGAATATTCTCTAGCCCCTCCCCTGCATCCATTATTTTATGGTCGAATAAAAAAAAACAAGGTTATGTCCCTAAAGGAGGATCTCAATAGAATTATTCAAGTGGTAATTTTTCTCCCGCTTTTATTCAATTTCCTTTCAATTTCAAGTTCTTTTATTATTCTCATCTCACCATTCTTCATCCACATAGTATGGTAACTCGAGTATCATTTATATACTATAATGTTATGAAAATAATGGGATATTATATCATCCAACCCCATTCCCCTATGCCTTTTATTTTATAAAAGAAAACATTGTTTGTGAGGTTTTAATCTATCACCTTCAAGAACGACATGTTTCCTTTTTCGATTTCAAAATTCCGATCTGGTCATGAAACCAATTTTATTATTAGACAAGAATATTTCTTAGGTATTATGTCTTATTTACTGTTCTTGAATTATCTTATGTACATATTACTAAATTATTTATCAAAACAAATTCGTTGTGGTCGAAAAACAACCGAAATTAACTCAAACAATCACCATTTAATTCTTATCTAATTATTGATCCACATGGTATATAATATTATACATTATAATGTCATTTAAACTTATTGAATATCATTATTAACATGAAAGATAAGTTTTGTATGTTTATCCATTTTTTACATGAATATTCATTTATGAATACATGTGAACCGCTCAAGAAAACCATAAAAACAAACATTATTGTACACAATTTTTAAACTCTATAACTCATCTAAAAGACCATAAATTAACATAATGTAACCATAATGAACCATATTCATGTATTCAATGTTATTTAGATTTTAATTAATGAATCTAATATGGTTATATAGGACATGAAAGTAAAGAAAGTGTTATGATACTAGGTAAGGGGAAAATCTCTAACCCAACTTTCTTTCTTTAGGTTCTCCCTCTTTCACTCCATTTTTTGTATGGTAACTCCTTAAATACCATTTTTATTGATATATTAATTTTTATATTATATACATGTTTTATATTTAATTTTATGTCAATCAAATTTTTTCCAAAAGAACTCTTCTTTCAAAAACACACCTTTTACTTTTCACTCAAGGTTGATGACTATCGTATCAAGTATGTTATTGCCACTTAATCTTGGGAACCCAATTTTTATGAATGTGTTCTTATGAGATGAAACTCATTCCTTTAAATGAGATAATTATGTTCTTTTTTATATATTTTCATTATGTAATGCATGATAAATGATAATGTTATGATGTGATGGGTGCGATGGGAATTTTATTTCACAATATGAATGTTTCAATGTGACGGGTGCACCTGGAATTATACATAGCTAACATGAATTGGATAAAGAGATTAATCTCATGAGTTAAGTTTAAATGACGTGTGAACAAGATTCTATCTTTTTTCACAATTATTCATGGTAGTTAACCACTAAGACATGAGGATTCATTCTTTATGCATTGCTACATTTCAAGCCTTTTATTAATGATTCCTCTCATTTTCATGATACTATCCTATGTTATGGTTATTCTCACTCAATGTTATATTTTTATAACCTATTGTCTAACTGAGATTTTAGCTCACCCCTTTTGGTGTATATCCTTAGGAGACCACATGTACCAAGGAGAGGTCAATTACCAATAAGAATCTAGAGAAGAAAGAATTAAATAAAATTTTATGCTTGATGTTGTAATTGGTATGTATGTTCCAAGTTTTCCCAAGACAAAAAACCGTTGGATCCTATTAATGTAATTTTTTTATGTTGTTTATATTTAAAATTATTTAATAGTTATATTTGAAATGGTTGGGTTTCTATAGTTTGTATCATAGGAAAGGTATAGTTAATTTGGGAATTAGTATTAGTGGGCCCTAGAGAAAACATCTAGCATGAGGCTAAATACAAATATTCACACAAGAATCATTACATAGGGTTCCCATAAGTTAGTATTTTACTGAAAATTGGTCAAATAAATAATTTATTCATGAATTGTTGACTTATGTATTGTTATAACCTTTTTTATTTAAGAAAATGTTGGGAACCAGGAGAAGTTTGGCCAGCAACTCATGTGAGGGCTAATGCAACAATTGCCTGAACGACATCCGCAACGATTTGGGAGGTGGAGTTCAAAACATCATGGTGATTCTTACCCAACTATCTCAGGTTATAAATAGTAACCATAATAATGGAGAACATCCTCCTTATCCAAACAGGGAGAAACTGGTTATCGAGTGTTTTATGCGGCAACGACCACCACCACCAAGTTGATCTTCCACTAGTTGCAGAGAAGTGGGTCAACTCCATGGAGAAGATATTTTTGTGATTCCCTGTTCTGAGATGGAGAAGGTGACACTATCGATTTATCATCTATATGGAGAGTCCGATCAATGGTGGGCTTTTATTAAGAACACCAAGTAGAGGGATTAAATTGAAGAGATAGAATGGGAAGACATTAAGATCATGTTTCTTAACAAGTATTCCCACTAACTCTTTATTAGAAGATGAATAGAGAATTGATAGAGCTCATGCAAAATGAAGGATAATCTATCACAATCTACGAAGTTAATTTCAAAAGTCTTTCAAGGTATGCTTCGGGTTTTTTAACATCACTGATAGAATAATTGATAGATTCTTTAATGTATTAATACCAAACTTTCGAAAGGCTCGTGAAATTATACTTTGTTAGTTATGAAGAAGTTGTTCGATGTGCTCTCAAAGTGGGGACAATGTTTGGAGAATATACCCATGGATATTGTGATCAGAATAAAAATATGGAGTTTTAAGCTAGAGGATCTAATGATAAAGGTGGGAAGAAAACTCAACAACCCACATACCCAAAACGTTGGAAGTTGCACCACGGGAACTGACTTAAATGGATGGGGAAGTGCATCATGTGTGGGAAAGAAGGACACCATTGACAAGAGTGTCGAAAATATACAAAAAGGAACGAGAATATGGTAGAAGATAGGAGAGACCCACCCATGGTTCAATGTTACAACTGTAGGAAGCTAGGGCAGAATGCAAGCTAGTGCACTAAACCCTGAGTTCTTGAGGGTAATCAGCATCAACAGACAACAAATCCCAAAGAATAAGGGAATTCTTATGCCATCACTACTACAGAAGTGGAGAAAGATAATGTTGTCGCACAGGGTACCCTTTCTAATCACTCAAGAATGGAAATAGTATTATTTGATTCTGGTTCTAAACATTCCGTAATATCTTGCCAGTTTTCTAAAACTATATAATCGAAGCCCCCAAACCTTGAAGTAGAAATGTCTGTAAAAACACTATGTGGTGAAATCATTGAAACCCATGTGTTTGACTCCTCTCTTGTTGGCATATATGGGAAGATTATTCCAGTGAATCTCATAATACATCCCTTGGTGGAATTCTATGCTATAATGGGAATGGATTGGCTCTCGTTATATAGATCATGTATCAACTATAGGGAAAAGGAAATATGTTTTCATATTCCGAACAATCCCATGCTCCTTTACAAATGAAAGGAAGATCATGAATCTCCTTTGAAAAATTATTCAATGGTGTGTGTGTTTATTCCCTATTAATAAGCATACCTCGCACAACTGGTTGAGTCATATGATAGTACCAACTTTGAGGGAATGCCAATCATGAGGGAATAAAATGATGTATTTCTCAAAGAGTTACCTGAAGTTCCCTCAGACTGTGAGGTAGATTTCTCAATAGAACTCATACCTGGATCTACTCCTAACTCAATGTGTCCCTATAGGATGGCTCTTATTGAACTTGAGATGTTAAAGAAGCAGCTACAAGATCTTCTAGACAAATGATTAATACGCCCTAGTGCATCACCTTGGGGTGTGCCAGTGATCTTTGTGAAGAAGAAGGATGGAACAATGAGGTTGTGTATCGATTATTGGGAACTCAACAAGGTCACCGTAAAGAACAAGTATCATCTTCAAAGGATTAAGGACTTGTTCGATTAGTTAAAAGGATCTCAATACTTCTCAAAGGTAGATCATCATTCTAAATATCATCAATTAAAGGTGAATAAGGAATATATTCAAAAGAGTACTTTCCCTATAAGGTATGGGCACTATGTATTTTTGGTGATGCCCTTCAGACTTACTAATCCCCCGGAAATATTCATATATTTGATGAATATCGTCTTTATACATTTTGTTGAAAAATTTGAGGTTGTGTTTATCGATGATATTCTGATCTAGTCTAAGAGAAAGGAGGAACATGAAAAACATCTAAGAATTTTGTTGGTGACATTGAGAATGGAGATGTTCTACACCATGTTGAGAAAGCGTGACTATTGGATGAAGAAAGTCGTGCTCTTTGGTCATGTGATAACAAGTGATGGAATTTATGTGTACCCTTCTAAAACAAAGGTGATTTTGTAATGTCCCCAACCCTCTAGTGTGACAGAAATACATTGTTTTATTGGATTAGATGGGTACTAGAAACGTTTTGTGAGGAAATTATCATGGTTTTTGAGTTTGATAAATATGTTAACAAAGAAATGAGTAATGTATGTCTGCACATAATAATGTGAGGGAAGCTTCAAGGAGCTAAAGAGAAGGTTGATCACTACACCATTACTCACACTACCAAAAAGAGGAAACAGTTTTATGATATACAGTGACGATTTAAAAAATGGATTGGGTATTGTAATCGTGCTAAATGATAATTTGATAGCCCATTCTTTATAGGAGTTGAAGATCCATTAGCATTACTACCCTATGCATGATCTAGAGCTGGAATCCATGATTTTTTCCTTGAGTATCTGGTGGTACTACCTTTATGGTGAGAAGTGTGACATATACACTGACCACAATAGACTAAATTATATATTCACACAAAAGGAGATCAACATGCATCAAATGGGATGGTTAAAGATAATCAAGGATTATGATTGCTCTATCCAATATCATCCTAGATTGATGAGAAAGGTAGTTGATTCTCTATGAAGAAAAGAACCAACTACCCTATCCATGTTACGGATTGAGAAAACCCTATCTTCTTGGATATGAAAAGTAGGGATTTAGAAATAATAAGGTATTGGGATACATTCTACATTTCCCAAAATTATTGTGCAACCATCCTTACAAGAGATGATTAATGAAGAACAAAGTTGTGATGTAGAGATACAAAAGAGGGTGAATGCAGTGAAGGAAGGGAAGCTGCAAGAGTTCCATAATGACGATGATGTTGTGGTTCGGTTTGGAACATAGCTTTGTGTGCCTTCATAACCCTATATAAAGAGGGAACCATTGGACAATGCACATAGATCAACATTCTATATCCATCCTGGGAGTACAAAGATGTATTGTGATATCCGAGAACACTTCCCAGGGGATAACATGAAAAGATAGATCACAGTATATATCTCAAGGTGATTGGTATGTAGGAATGTTAAATAAGAGTGACAAAAGTCCAAAGGGATGATGTAGCCATTAAATATTCCATATTGGAAATGGGAGAATGTCACTAGGGACTTTTTCACGGGTCTCCCAAAGACATTGAAGGGAAATAACGTGATATGGGTTCTGGTTGATGACTGACTGATAATTATTTTTTTATAGACATAAACCCCCTCTTAAGGGATGAGGGGAAAACCATCCATACATCAAGACTTAAACAAAATAAACAGTCTTCAACCGACCGAACCTCCATATCAAGAGCAGCAATCACTACTAATTAGAATCTCCTCTAAGAAAAAAGAACCATTAAGACCAACATACAATGTTCCATCGCAGCATGACAAGCTGTCCTGTTCCAAAGAGCATGGTCTTCGTATCGTTGGTCAAGGCCATACCCTCTCAAACGTCCGATTCCGAAAATCCATGAAACCATGAAAGCTCTTTGCCCTGAACCACATCTGAAGAATCATCTTGAAATTGAACGAATGCAAAATCCTTGGAGATGCGGCCCATTGAGACCAAACCTTCAGAAAACCTTCACTGCTCTCCATCCGACCAAAATCAGAAAACCTTACAATCAAATCACATCCAAACATCCATCGCAGAAACCGAACCCAAGTACAAATAAACAGAAATCCCAAAGCATAACCCAAACAACAAAACAGGATACAAATCACGGAGACATCACCACCGCTTCACAGAACTAGTCCATACTACTCCAATGCCTTCAGCAACTCACCTCAACATCGAATTTCAACAGTAGAATAAATCATCACCCTCAACTAGAAATCTAAACTAGAACCAGTGCAGAAACGTCCACGGCATCAACCCAACGCATGACTAAAACCAAAAGAAAACGTAGAAAAAAAAAACAAACCAAACACCGCAAATGGTACCTCCCACGTTTCTCCGGAAGAAGACCTCACGAAAAACTAGTGTCGCATATCCTGACGCCGCCTTCAAACCTGTACGGAAAGACCAAATCTTCCCATCACATCCACATCCAACATGAAACGCGATGGAAACCTCATGCCGCGGTATCTGGAGCTCAATATTTGTAAGAACAACGTGACACCATGAAAACCCTAGCCGATAGGGTGAGAAGAGGGCATAAAATGATGGAGAACACCGAGAGAGACCATCCCTCCTGATGCCGCCATTGGAGGGTAAATCGCACCACGAACACGCCGATCTGAAGCTCCATGGAGAGATCCGAAGCCAATCCATGAAGGTGGAAAGAAAGGCGGTGTGGGGGAAAACCTATTGACACGATGCCCCTTACGGGCTCATATAACATGTATAATCTCTATAAATTCATATTAATCTGGTCGATGGACTCACCAAGACTTTCTATTTTATTTCTATTCAGGAATACCACTCTCTTGAACAATGTGCAAAAATATATTTGAAGGAAGTGGTGAGACTGCATGGTGTTCCACTATCAATTGACTCTGATCATGATCCAAGGTTCACATCTAAATTATGGAGGATTATTCAACATGATTTGAGAAAAAATTAAATTCCATCATGAGTTGTCACCCCCCAATTTGATGGCCAATATGAAAGGACTATTTGGATGCTTTAAGATATACTAAGAGCATACTCTCTAGAATTAAAATATTGATGAGATCAGAATCTCCCTTTGGTTGAGTTATCATAGAACAATAGCTTCCACTCGAGTATTCATATGGCTCCATATGAAGCCCTGTATGGAAAGCGATGTAGAACTCCAGCCAGTTTGGATGAAGTTAGAGAACGAAAATCTACTTAGACCTGATCATGTGCAAGAGTGGGAAAACAAGGATCATGTCATCCAGAAACACATCATAGATACTCAGAGTTGGAAAAATAGATACATTGACAATTGTCGAAGTAACATGGAGTTCAATGATGGATATAAAGTCTTCCTTAGAATATCACCATGGAAGAGAGTCATGTGGTTTGCAAAGAAAGGGAAGCTAAGACTAAGGTACATTGGTCCCTTTGAGATCCTTGACTGCATAGAAGTCATGGCCTATCAGCTTTCGCTTCCACCAAATATGGCTCTGGTTCAAGATGTGTTTCTTGTATCACTCATGAGGAAGTACATAACTGATTTCCTACACGTACTGAAATCATATGTGGTGTAGCTGTAAGATGATCTCTACTATGTGGAGCAGCCCGTAGATATTCTGGACCCGAGAGATAAGGTTCTACGGAACAAGACAACCCACCTTGTCTAAGTTTTATGGGGAACCATAAGTTTGAAGAAGCTACTTGGGAACCAAAAGTGGTGATAAATGAGAAGTACCCTCACCTATTTGTGTAATGTGAAATTTCGATGGTGAAATTTCCTAAGGGGTGAAGAATATAATAACCCAATGTTTTTAATGGAAATTAACTTCTTATAAATATGTCATAAAATCACATGAAAACACAAAATAATGAACTATTAATTGCTATGTGACATTTAAATATAATATTTTTCACTTCTATGTTTGGAATTTCAAAAATATGATATACATGATTTCAATCATAATGTTATTAGGAGTCCAATAAAAAAAATTTAATTTTTGGTTAACAGTAACCAACCCTTATGAATAGTAACAAACCCTTATGAATAGTTATATACCCTAATGAATTGTTAACTGACCTTTGATAAAATATAAATAATATTAAAGTTAAATTTGTGATATACCAATATTTTAGAATAATAAATAAATGTTTTAAAATTGGTTTCCTTTAATAAATTATAAGTCTAATTAAATATCAAAATAATTATATTTAGAAAATTACTTTTTTTAAAATGTACTTTATATTTTGATTCTACACATCAAACATTGGTTGGGGTGAATATTTGGGATTTTTCTGAAATACTTGAATTTTTTGATGAATAGTAAAATACCATAATTTACAAAATAAGCTAAATAAGCTAATTGTAGAGTCGTGCATGATGTTCTGCTATTGTAATCCCAATTGGGTTGGGTTCAAAAAATAATAATACTATTACTGGTCTTGGAAGACTCACTATTCATTTTATTGTGGGGAAATAATAAATTAATGAATTTTATATTAAGAAAGCCCATCTCCCCTCCACTATAAATACCACCCTTCACACCCTCATTTCCTCACACCTATAATGCTTTAAAACATATCTAAACTCTTCCCAAGAATCTTCCTTATTCCCTCCTCTATGTCCAACTTCTTCTGGTCTCATCAAAAGACCATGCATAGGTCCCTTAATGGGGATCTCAAGATGAGGATTCAAGAGGTAATTTCTCTCCCTCATTCCAATAATTTCTTTCAATTTCAAGTTCTTTTCCTATTATCTTCCCACCTATATTCATCCCCATTGTATAGTAACATAAGTATCATAAATATACATTAATGTTATGATACTAATGGTATATTATAATGTACATCCCCTTTATCCTCTTCCTTTTATTTTATAAAATAAAATGTTGTTTGTGAGGTGTTAATCTATCACCTTCATGAGCGACATGTTTTATTTTTTCCATTTATACCTTCAGATCTGGTCATTAAAAAATTTATATGTTTGAACCAGAATATGATATATGTATTATGTCCTATTTAATTTTCTTGTAATTGACTTATGTTGATATTACTAAATGATTAATAAAAACATATTTTTTGTGGTTGAAAAACCTCCCAAATTAACTCCAACAATCATCACTTAATTATTATATAATGATTTATCCACAAGGAATATAATATAAATAATTATAAGACCATTTAAAATATTGGAATATCATTAATAACATGAAATATTAGTTCTGTATGTCTATCCATGTTCTACATGAACATTCATTTATGCATACAAGTGAACCGCTCAAGAAAACCATAAAAATGAACATTCACGAACAATATTTTAAAACTCTGTTAGTCCTAAAGGGTCCCATAAAATATCATAAGGAAAACATAATGAGAAATATTTTTGTATACAAGGATATAGAGTTTTCAATTAATGAATCTAATTTGGTTATACAAGACATTAATGTAAAGAAAGCATTCAGATACAAGGTAAGGTGAAAATCTCAAACCCAACTTTCTTTCTTCAGGTTCTCCCTCTTTAAATCCATTTTTCATATGGTCACTCCATAAAATTAATTTTTTCTTCATTATCATACCTTTTTTGTAATATACATGTTTTTTTGATGTTTATGTCAAACAGTTGTTTTCCAAAAGAACTCTTATTTCAAAAACACAACTTTAACTTCTCACTCAAGGTTAATGGCTATCATATCAAGTATGTTATTCCCACTTAATTTTGGGAACCCAATGTTTATGAATGGGTTATTAAGAGATGAAACACATTAATTTACATGGTTTAATTATGTACATTTTTTATATATGTTCATTGTGTCATTCATGATAAATGATAATGTTTTGATGTGACAGGTGTTCCCAGAATTATATAGTGCAATATGAATGTTTCAATGTGATGGGTACACCTAGAATTATAAAACACTCCAATGCCTTCGGTAAAGTGATGAATCTCATTACTTAATTTGAAATAATGTGTGGAAAGGATTATAGCTTTATTCACAAGTATGTGTAGTAGTTAACAACTATGACATTATGTTTCATTGTTTAATGAACTTCCACAATTCATGTTTTTATTAATGATTCATCTCAAGTTCATGATCCTTTCCTATGTTATGGTTATGCTGAATCATTGTTATATTATTTGTATCTATCCTCTAACTTGGATTTTAGCTCACCCATTTTGGTTTATATCCTCATGTGACTACATGTACTAAGGATATGTCAAGTTCCAATAAGAAGCTAAAGAAGAAGTAATTAAATAAAAGTTTATTCTTGATGTGGTAATTATTATGTATGGTCCTAGTTTTTCTAAGAAACTAAACCTTTGGATCTTGTTCGTGTAATTTTTTATCTTTTTTATCTTTAAAATGATGTAATTATAATGTACGAAAAGGATAGGTCACTATAATATGCCTACAACACCCTGATTATCCACAATTTGGAAAACAGTAAGATTTCCACAAGTATAACCCTTATCTTTTGTTTGTTATAATAAATCTTCCATCCACAATATTTCATTAATATAAGCCCTAGTGTGAGGATATTTGTTTTAATTAGAAAACATCATTGATAATAAGAATAGTTCATGGGCTAATAGTGGTGTCATCTTAACATCACCCCCATGTTATTATTTGTGGAATGAATGTGTTATATATCTCCCCAATAATATGAACCATAGATATTTAGTATATATCTCATAAAATGATTCCAACATCAATGTGTATCAAGTGGAAATATGTTTTTTTGCAAACTCCATCATATCAGTAATTCATGAATGAATTCATTTTGGTAAACATATGTTTGTACTATCTAGACAGATTCATAAATATAATCATCCACCAGCTCTTTCCAAAACCCTTCACAACATTGGTGTTACAAAAATGCCCACATCCATTCAGGCGTGACTCCTTCCCCAGAACAAAGGTCCCAATCGTCCTTCCAATTGTTAGATTGATCTATTTTTTGACGTACGAATGGTTGTATCATAGAAATGCATCCTTGGATCTACAACATAATCCCTCATATCAAGAGTAAAAGCACTATGATGTAGGAGGAATCCATTAGGGATTATTTCCTTATGAACATGCATTCCCTTCGTAGTAATATTCATGCAATGAAATTATTATTTTGGACAAACCAAGTCTTGGTAAAATATCTCTTATAATTCGAAATGTGGGCATCTTGATAAAGACCATGTCCATATAGAAGAAGGTAGTGTATTTTTTTATATTCTCATTGGTATGGAATAAATCATTTCAATAACCCCTAAAGGGCACTCTCAACAACGTCATAATAGTATGGTCTAACAACATTCATCATTTCGGTTTGATGAACTTAGGATTCTTTAGTCACAGTCATCAAGTGAGCCAATTCTTAAAGAAACTATTAAAAATATGTTTTCATTAAATTGTAATATTTAATTAAGGTAGTTCAAAATTTAAATTTATGGAATTAAAAATAATTTTTAATAATAAAAATTTTGCACAGCTCCTTTGACGAGGTCAACCACATAGGTCCCTCAATGTTGTACCCTGCATTGGTCCTTTAACAAGGTAGCCAGTGCAGGTCCTTCAACAAAGTCATTCCACATAGTTCCTTTTATTATGTAACTTTTTGTAGCCTTATGTCTCAAATAGTTATACCTTGAGAAATTTTTAAGGGACATATGCAAGAGCACATCGTGGGAGATCTAAACGAATGAGCTACGCAATGAGAGAAAAAATTTGAGAATGGGGGTGAATAATATGAAAAAGGATTGGTGGTATTTATATTTACTTATGACCTATGACATCAACCTACGATATATAGCTATGTGAAATATCTTCTCGGTCTATATCTTAACTCTCCATAATCTTTTCCCAACCATCATCCCTCGGGACTAGACATTATTTCTAATCTGATCCAATCCTTGGGGGGGATTTTTTGGACACTCAAGAAGAAGGAAAAACAATTATCAAGAAGAACATTGGATATTTAAAATTATAAAATAATATTAAAGAAAGTAAAGAAATATTGTTTAAGGGAGTTATGTTGCACACCTATGCATCAAGAATCTAGCATGGGTTGTACCCATGCATTAAAATGCATATTCCATATTCACCGAGGACCTTAGTTGAGGACCTCTATGGGGGACCAACATGATAGTAGAATTACTACACCCCAACACATGGAACCTATTCTCTGGGGCTACACTGGAGACCTACGTGAAGAAACACATTTCGACCAGCCCCCTCCGTGACTATAAATAGGACCCTTGGGTACCCCATTTGGTCACTGAAAATGTTGGAAGGACTCCCGATGTTCCCATTGTGTTTCTCATTCACCCAGGCCCCCCAAATTTTCTCAGGTGGCTCTCTAAACCGTGAGATAAGATATAATTAGATGGAATAATCAAGATCAATGTCCTTTCAGGGTTTTTTGAACAAAACATATAATTAAATAACCTACTTCCATAAGGAGAAGTTATCTGTGTAAGGTACTTTCATTATGAAAAGACCTGTGTGGGATGATTATAAAGACATCAAGGGAAACCTAGGGTGATTATGTTAATGACCCACAGATGTATTGTCATTCTGAATCAATTTCACAGAGAATATCAATCTTTCATAGGAATATAATTCTTGTGTTAAGAATTTCTTTCAACATCTCCTAAGACCTACGTAGTATACCTATGTGGTACACATACACATAATACCTACATCGATGACCTTTTCAGAAAACCTACGAGATCCATATTTGATGGAATATTCTAATCATCCAATGGAGGAGGGGCCTCTCTCTCCTTGGATCCCTTGTCTAAAAGTGACTATTATAAAACCTCAACCAAAACCTCCTAACTTACAAAACCTTTGGGAAAGACACCTCTGTATGTCTCCCATTTGGGTTTGAATTTATACAGTCATAGGTATCCCAAAATTGTCTTATAATGGATTCAAGAACCATGGGTGTCTTTAGGTTTGTATTTCTATATTCACATGGACTGTTACCCCATATATAGTGTTGTGATGCTGCCAGTTTAGAGGTGTTGGGGTAATGATATGTCCCCCCTTCTCATCTCTATGACTCAGAACATCAGTTTTATGGTAGGGAATGTATGGTCCACCCCCTACTTTTCATCTAGTGAAAATAAAAGTCTCCCTCCTATACAAAGATAAATTTTAGGATCTCTCCTAGAGTAAGTCGCTATCCTTTTAGGAAAGATGAAATGACCTTCAATTTCATCTCACATTGAAGGGTTCATTGCTCCATGCCCTCACCCCTATCACCTCAGCTTCCATCATCATAGTCCCAACCACTTCCATAAGAAAAGGTGAAAGTGTGCAGTTTGCCGAATCTTTCAAATCCTCTTGTTTCTCACATAAAGCATTACTCATGTGGTAATAGAGATTGTTGATGATAAAAACATCCACACAATCAACCTTATTTCTTGAACTAAGAGAACTATGATTCCCACCATAATTGGGATATGTAAGAAGACTTCACCTAAGTCATGATCTCACTAGATATACTAATGAAGAGTCAACCCAAACTCCCTTAATTCGGGCATCCTACATGGAAGTAAACACTGAATTAATCCCCCTAAATCTCCTTGAGTTATGATATCTTTCATGGAACCTGTTACAAGGGTATCCTTTAAGGATTAGTCCCCAACCTATTTCTTTCAAAGGATCATATTCCCTTGAAATGCATATCGAACTATGTGGGATTTGATTCCCTTACATGTTGGTTATGTAGGAAGCCTCCTTGAGGTTCAAATCCAACACTCCAAATAAACCCTATTATTTCAAAGCTCCATTCCTAGTAGCGTCCAATACAACTTGGAATCCTATATCATATCCATGTTCATTGGGCTGTTTAGGCTTAATTCCAACACCACGATTTGACTAGACATCTTTAGTCTAATATTTCCTTTCCACATGACAATAAACTATGTGGTTAGTTCCTTATCACGCAACCTCAAAAGGTATGATGTGTCCCATTAAGAAGCACCAAAAAATGAGGGTTATAATTCCTTTCATGAGGATACATAGGTATCCTATTTATAGGTATTATCCCGATATCAAAAAAACACTTTTCTACCTGGATGATCGTAAATTATAGAGTGCCCCATGTAGTGACAGAAAACCCAACATCATCATGACAAATGACTAAATAATATCTTTATAGTATAAGATAGGATTACATTGATGGAGAACCTCAAAAACATATAGATATCTCCATTAAGGAAGAACCTAAAAATAAATTCGGATGATTATGAATTTCATACATGCTAAATAAATTGGTTGTAAATTTTAAGGGGAAATATACATTATACTTGGTAAATTTATTAGGATTCATGAACATTGCATAAATCTACTAAAGAGTCTTGGAATATGTAATAATTCCCCCCAAAGGTTTGTGATGATCCCAACCTCCAATCCTCTCAACCAATATGAGTTATTCAGTATCATAGGTGAACAAACCTTATGAATGCCTTCTTTTGGAATGAAGTTCCATTTGGATACAAAACTATTGGATGTTTTTATTCCCTAAACAAAACCAATGTAAATCATCTGGAATTATTGATTCCTAATCAGAACAAAAATTTATGGGGAAACAAGGATGGTGCTACAACATGTGAAAAACATCTTGTATCCATCTCTTCTACAGGGGGAGTTATACATAATATGACATAGATCCAACATGATCCAACACCTTGGAAGGCTCAAAAACCCAAGTATAAACCTTAATCCCATGACCAAACCATCACTGCACACAATGGGGATTCACCATTAGAGACGCATGATCCCTAAAGTCAACCCCCAAAGGTCTCCTCCAGTAGTAAGAATTGGATTTTTGATGATCCCATGATACCTTAATCCTCTTGCAAATCACGTAAACCATCTTTCTCGTATTATTTACCAGTTTCGGTGTGAGAATTGATGACTCTCCAACCCTATTTAAGCATAATGGAGAATGGAAAGGTTATATATTTAAAGTTTTAAATAGAAATATTACGATGGTTGGGTGAAAACTATTGTTTTAAAATAACTCTAACAAGGTAAGGTACCTTATCCAAGGACCTATGAAATCTCTGACATAGAAGCACAACATTTCTTCAAGAGTCTAGATGGCCTGCTCTATCTGACCATCCGTCTGTAGGTGAAAAATAGTTCAATGTCATAACTGAGAACCAAAATCATGTTGGATACCCTTCCACTCTATGGAGGTAAAACTTGGATCTCGGTTAGAAATGATCCTTCTAGGAACCATGTGGAGTCTCAGAACCTACTCTAGATACTATCTCATCAAAACCTCCATTGATATTGACTCCTCGATCACTATGAAGTGGGATGATTTCATAAAATGATCCACTAGCAACCATATAGTGTCATAGCCTCCCTAAGATCAAGGTAAACCATTAATAAAATCTATAGCATTGTCCTCCCACTTACATTGAGGAACATATAATGGTTGTAGCAAACCACCGGGAACACGGTGCTCAACCTTCACCATCTGGAAGAGAAAACATCGAGACACAAACTCTACAACTACAAGATTTAACCCAGGCCATCTAAAATGTTTCCTCAAGGCTCGATGCATCTTCATCGACCAATGATATACCTCTAAGGGAGATCTATGGAAATCTCTTGGAAACATCTCACATGATTCCAATGGAATGAAAAGCCTTGCCTAAAACAACACTCAGTGTTGTTCATCCTCATACCAACCTTCTTGGGATTCAGCACAAATAACATGGTCTATCCATAACTCCACCTCGTGACCCAAAAAATGGTAATATTCCACAAATTTCAATAAAGATTATTTCACTATCATCTAGAAAAGATAATATCTACAACAAACTTCTTTCATATCTGGATGTAACGATAAAAGTTATTCCAAAAACCTCTATAAATCGCCTGATTCATTCACATTATAACTGTGTGACTTTGTTCTCAGTGAATCAGCTACAAAATTCACTTTACCTAGTGTATATGTGATTTTGAATTTGTAATCCAGTAACAACTCCATCCACTGACGTTGTCATGAGTTCATGTCACACTAGAAGAAAACATACATTAGGATTTTACGATTGGTGAAAACCACAAAGTTGTCTCGGATGAGGTAATGTATCCAAAAATTCATAGAAACGCCAATGATGAAAACTAAAGATCACATTTGGTGTAGTTACGTTCATAGGGACACAACATTAGAGACCCAAAAGAAACAATCGATCACTAATACATTAGAATGCAGCTCAATCGTAGACACAAAGAATTATAGAAAACCTTGAACTCAAGTCCTTCCCCTGGCATACAAAGAACCCGAGCACTAACGAAATATAATTTTAGATACTCATTATATACCTGACACTAATCAGTCCACATGAACGCATGCTTCTTCAGGGTAAATGTAGTAAGAGGAGTCACAAACCAAGTGAAATCGATAACAAACCTCTTATAATAGCCTATGAGACCAAGGAAATTTCGCACATCTTCCACTATCATGAGGGATTCCCAAGACAAACCTTCTTCTATCATCAATGGATCCATGGAAACTCCCTGCTAGGACACAACAAGCCTCAAGAAGCAGACTTATTGAGCCCAAAACTCACACATTAACAACTTCCCAAATAGCTTCTATTGATAAAGGACTCCCAAAATGGCACGCAAATTCTCTATGTGCTCCTCCTATGACGCGGAGTATACAAGGATGTAGTTGATAAAAACCACCATGAACGTATTCATGAACTCCTTTAACACAACATTCATTAACCCCATGAACACAGTTAGATAATTTATCACACCGAACGACATCACCAAGAACTCCTAATTCCCCTGAAGACAACATAAAGAAGTATATGGGATATACTCATCCTTAAAATGCATATGAAGATACCCAGATCACAAATCATACTTTAAGAAACAAAATTACCCCTTTAGATTATCAAACTAGTCATCAATATATAGAAGACGACAGTGGTTCTTCACTTTCAATTTGTTCAAGCGATTATAATTGTAATACAACTACAAACTACCATCGAATTTCTTCACAAAAAAAACTGGTGTGCTCCAAAGTGACACAGTCGGCCAAACCAATCTACATTGTACCAGACCATCGAGCTATATGCATAGCTTCTGCAACTTTTAATGTTCCATATTATATGGATACATTGAGATAGGATATACTCTTGGATACAGCTCGATCTAGAATTCGATCTCTCATTGAGGGGGTAATGCAACATCCTTTTTTAGAAACACATCATAGTACTCTTCAAAGAACCTTGGAAATTAAAACTGTTGACTATATGATGAACTCCACATTAGTTCATTCATTATGGATGATAAATAAGTAATATGCCACTAACCCATCTGAGGGTCTCTCTTTCCAAGAAATTTTGTTATCTCTTTATCAACATTGAAGAACACCATATGCATCTAGAATAAATCTATGATAGATTGAACTGAATACAACCAATACATTTCAACGATGAAATCATATGGATGTATTCATAAACATATGGAATTTCCCCTAGAGCGGTGCTACCCGATCACTAGCTCACAGTCGCTACATACTTCAAACAAGTCATCTTGACCTCCAACTGGCGTAGTCAACACAAAGGGCACTGGATGTATCTTGACCTCAAGTACCAAATAATGTAAAAGGGAATGTGATATGAAGGAGTGAATATCTATTTAATCAAACAAAGAATACACTCATGTTTAAAACAATAAATGTGTACCTTGATGATGTTTAAATTTCCTGGTGTTGGAAATGCTAAAGCATGAAGATGACCGAGACTGGTTCCATGACCACCCGAACCCTGATGATGACCACCACCACATCTGTACTCTTCTCTCTGAGGATGAGTACTGTTCGGTAGTTTTCCTCAACCTGGCCTATCAGCCCAATGCAGATCTAAAGCTAGTGTAACCTGCTACTACTACTTTAGATGGAACTGACTCAACAGAGGAACTAGGAGAAGAACACTTGACGCAAGCTGATTGCTCTGAAAGGTAAGGAACTCTCACTACTGATGACCTCAGCCTCCATAAGAAAAAAAGTGATTGATCATGCGGAATAGGACTAAGAATCACCGCCCCTAGATAAATTAGTTGTAGAGTTATGAGACCTACCCTCGGCCAAACAAAAACTATTCTACCCTGAAAACTGGGAACTCTGGACCACAGCTTTACTTCATGAGTAATCTTGAAGACACCCCTTTTGTGACAACACAGTTCTGGATAATGTCCTCTCGATGACCTCTGCCTTCAACATCACCTCAAGATATGTAATTAGTATAAATAGTGTTACCTGGAATTGGAAATATAGATGAAAATACTCCCCTAATGGCCTCGCAATGCCATCCTCATCTGGAAATTTGTCTGATGTATATCATAGAAGGTTCTGGAAATGGATCCCGAACAATCACACACTAGAGCTTCCCTGCTAAATGATAAGAAGATCCTTGCGACTCGCCGCCATTTGGGTTGAAGAAAGGAACTCAGCTATGAAATGCTCTTAAAACTTCTCTCATGGTACTGCCAACTCCTCATGATCCTTGAGGAAAAGTACCACAACTGCCTCGTAACCCCATGAAAAATCGTCACAACCAACAAAACCCAATGCTCTTTAAGATGACATATCGAACTAAAAGATATCTCAACAACTTACAACCATTCATCTATGTCTGTATATGAAATGGATCCCTCGTACATCTATAGAATCACAAGCTAAAATTCTTGGAGTGTCTTTCTCCATGTGTTTTCTGGGTCAACCTCTACTCTACACTGATCTGCTGGCACAACCTACTGAACATTTTCTGTGTGAAAATTCCAAGGATGTAGACCTAGAGCCAAACCTACAAAATGAAAAAACATTTAGAAACAATAAACCTATAATATGGAAGAATTTAACACTAATTAACTGTTTTAATTTATTTATTTTTGGTTAATCCATCCCCTGTTATACCCATTCAAACATAGGTGAAAATAATAATGATGAATGATCCTTTTATATGTCTCTACCATGAAACCAACATCACATTTCATCGAATCCATTCAAAACATAATGGTCTGTTCCTTAGATCACACATGGCCCAAACTACCTGTGTTTCAGCTATTATTTAGTGTTTATAGTGCCTACTAAACATGATTGACATCGTTTCCCTACCATCTCATGAAACCTCACATGTGCCTAACTCCCAACTCCATCCTATCCCACAACGAGATCCTCTAATATCACTCTATCATAACCCCCTCCCCCAAAAGTGTACCCCTCCTAGGCGGGAAATTAGGGAAGAGAGATAATGACCCTGGAGTCCCGCCTCTAGTTGGCCTCGGGTTTGTGACAAGCACCGAGGGTTTGGTTAATACACAAATGGGAGGCATTAACCTTTTAGATAACTCATGCAAAGAGAGAGACAAGACATAGACCAACCAATTATAGCATAGAATATGTTATAAAATGAAACATAGGTACACATATGTAGTGTCATGCAAGAACTAATACAACTAAAATGGAAGAGTATGTGTTCCAAAAGATTGTAAAATGGTAGTGACCACGAATCCTGAACAACTCCTGCAACCCGAAGCTAGTTGGAACCAGCTTGATCTCTAACCTCCTACAACATACCTGAAAAACAATTTAAATATATGTAGGGTGACTATAATTATATAATCAATATCATTCTCCCCAAATCCTATTGAGAAAAAGTAAAGAAACAATGCTAAAGCAGAGTGGAAAACATGTGAAACTAACTTGTCACCAAAAAAGGTATACTAAGTTACCAAAATCCCCCTGGATACTCTCACCAAGTATCACATACATGAATATATAAAATAAAGGATAATATAAAGGTTACCCTTCGAACACTTCCCCACTAGTTTTTCACTTTGACCCAATGTTGCACGTCCTATGATGTCTCCGTCCAAAAAGGGTTTCTTGCAGACACCTAGGGAATTCTCCACAACATGAAACTCATGCAGCACAACCACCAAATCCACGTAACCAAAGTAACCAGGTAGTTTTCAAGATACACCATAAATCTCATAATGTGTATCATGCATCGTGTATTATACCTCAATCCATTACAGCCCATACAAAAATTATGGATCCTCAATCCATTACAACATATACTAGTTACAACAATAGTAGTCCATAAAAAACTATATCCAGAATATATGTGTGTGAATGAACACAAGAAATCACAACCCTCTACACAAATATATAGGGAAAACTAACCATCATTCCTATTGGCACAAGTAACTGCCTAGAGAAGAGAGTGGGGGAAAATGGAGAAGTTAGACATCCACCCCCCACCATGATGTTTGGGAAAACACCCCCAGGGCTCCGAATCCATGGGTTTTCAGTTTCCCTAACAGATAGGGTGAAGTAGCATAAAGAAACAAAAAAAGTAGGGAATATACTATATCTCTCAACCATACCATGGGAATAACCTATTCTTAGACTCAAATCCAGTTATCGTCTCTCATAATCCTAAATTCCACTACTAAAACAATGTATCATATAATAACACAACCTTTGAAATATATACATTGTTTTACTTTATCCCTTTTTATCAGTTTCACTTTTTTATTTGTTATTTACTTAACCATTAATTAACCATTATCATTACACATTACATTTATTAGTATAACACCTAATGATCCATGACCTCTAGGAATAACCAAACCATGTCCAAAATTCCATTAAATTATAACCAATCCATTTCATCCCATCCAGATCCTACCCTATGGGATCAACATCATTTATTAAAACACTTATTAAAATCATTATAAATTTTCCATAATTACACATATTCTACCAAAACATTCTAAGCTACCGAACACAAGGGGATCAACACAGTGAGTAGAATAATTACCCATTGAGTCATTGCCACCTGTAGTAGGATCGTAGACCCATCCATCCTTGAGAAGCCAAACACATAAAGCACATGGAATACCCTACGGGTCTTCACCTCTTCTGGAAGGAGAGTTAGCAAGACCAACATACTGAAGTAGTGTGGAAAGTAAATAAGATAAAAAATAGATTCAAAAGAAACAAATCTAACATCAATAGGTAATCCCAACTCCAACCCATCACATCAACACTAGTGTCAACCCCGATACCCACACGCATAAACCAATGCATCTCGCCACTCTAGGGGTCAATTGATTTCTTTACCACTTGGAATCTCTTACTCTACATCTCATAACATCCATACAAGAACACAACACATAAAAATAAGTATGAAACAACAAAATAAATTGTCTCTTGTTCCTAAATAAAGCATTATTCCTTCACAAACATCCAGCTCTGATGGATCCAATGTACAAGGCACTCGACCTTACAAGTAAGAGGATAACTCAGAACCCTATCATCCATTATATTTTATCAAACAACTGGTTATTTAGTTCTTCTAGAAATAAATAATTCATTATTATTAGTCTAAAACTATGGGAATCTTAATAAGAAAGCGACAATATCTATCAAAAATTAATTAAACATGCTTACTGTATAATTTTGATTATAATAAAATTACAAAAACAAAGAGATTCATTTACATTCCTCTTTAAATTTGGGAAATTAATTTACAATTAATACCATCTTTAAATTCCTTACTAGACTCCATTAATAATTTCATGATAAACAAGTAATTTATAGTTACCACACTATCCTACAAATCAAGAGGGAACAACATATGATCGAAATCAATTATTTAATCCCATTCAAATATTTATTATGTCAATTCCATTATGATCTAGTGTATAAATCAGGTTAAATCTAATTTTTCACGAGAAAATAATATAGAATACATTAATCCCCTAGCTCAAAAGGTTTTCAATGTGAATTTCAAGAGAATTTCCCCACCCAATAGATCATGCTCACCTCTCCTGCAATGATTACATCCACCTGAGGACACCAAAGAACAACATCATCATCCAACACCCAAGAAAGATCCATTAGAAATATGGAGATCAAATTACATCTCCTAGAAATGAGAAATAAGAGAAAAACATATCTCGGATCCCCAAAAATTTATGTTAGAATATACCTTATCGAAGACTGATCGATAGTTCTTGGTTGCACCAAAACAGGGGGTGTGTATAAGCAATAAGAAAAACTATAAGGGGAAACAATATAAGGATTAAAGATTGATTTTATGAAACATATGGGATATAATGGTTTGGGCATATCATTCTAGTGGAAAAAATAAGGAAGAACAAGTTGAAGGGTATCTCAACCTTGGGAAGATATAAACAAACTAGTTATTTAGTTACGTTTTAGATTTTCCATTAAAATCATATCACATTAAACCACACGATTTGACTGATTAAAGGCCTTTGGAATTTAAAAAAATTAAAGACAGGATTTATATCACTTGAAACTAATTCAAATACAATTAAATATGGGATTAATCTCAATTTACATCAATAAAAGGCGTAAAAAGGGGAAAATTGTGAAATCTAAAAAAATATGGAAATTTCGAAAAGGAAAATGGCTCACAATTCTGGACACATTTTTCCCAAAACTAGAAATTTGGCAGTGTTGGTGATAAGTCTCCATGACCTCCAAAACACTGAATACACCAGATTCACGAAGGGAATGGACAAGATATGTTTTTTCTACTTCCAAGGAGGAGGTGTAGTTCGTGATATCTTAAGCTCGGGGGGGTGGCTTTTCCTTTTTCACTTTTTAAGGGGTTGGATATTATATTTGATTATAATAGGATTCCATGATTAATGGTATTGAATTATGAATCTCTAATAAAATATCCTTAATAATAGTTGAAACGAACATGAAAATCACTAATAATTTCATTAATGGTATCTCCTCAAATCCTTGGTATAACACCAATTTTATTCATAGATAAATGAAAATACTCCCCAATGGCATTGGGATTATAAATATGCGGTGTGAAGGTAATCATGTGGAATACTTCCTATCCTCTTAGTCCCTTTAGGAATCCCCTCACATAGAGTTTCCTAGAACTAGATTCATTCCACAATAAGGTATAGATATTGTTACTGCAGATTCTATCACACTCTATTTTAATAGGCCCCTATGATATTGTACTCTCTCTTTTTATTAAATAATTTTTTTAAAACAAATCATGAGTATATGATGATCTAGTTAAAGTCTTATAAACCCTTTTTAGATTTATTACCCTAAGGTAAAACTATGATACAACCTTTTCCACTTGTTATATCCATACATGCATATATTTTTAGGAGAAAACACATCATATATCCTTAACCAATACATTGGGATGTAATTCTATATTTATCATTAATGTAGATCAGGGGTTATGTAAATTTAACTATGTTATCAAAATTCTATTTCACAATGTTTCTACAAAACATGGGATGATAACAATTATAAAGAACCTGACCCTCGTAAACCCAATCTAGTGGTTAATTTGATGTTATTCGCATGGATACATGAGATCAAATCCCAATGGAATGAATTTTTAAACTATATATATTTTTCAATTTCACATATATTAGAAAACAAAAACACAATAAATTATTTTCATTCATATCATATTTATTTCCTTAAGCATGTCTCTGCATGTCAATACAGAAAAATTTCGAGGAATCCTAGGGAAGGGAAAATAAGAAATGGGTGAGCTCTAATTATTATTAAGGGTACGATTACAATAGAAACTATCATGAATAAATAAATCATAATCAATAAAAAAAGGTAAATTACTAAACTCCCATTTTTTAATCAATTAACTGCAAATGAAATGTATACATATATGATATTAATACTAAACTATCATGGATAATAATAATAATAACGGAATTATACATGAATAAAAGAGTTAATTATTATATTTGAAGACCTCAGTAATAATGAAACCTCTATTTTCTAAACCATTCACAACATAGTTTAAAACTATTGGTATAACCTTATTAAATATAAAAAACAAATTTGGCTCTTGAGATCTGTTGATGAATTTAGGGACAATATAATTATAGTCCACACCAATCATTTTATGTCCACATAATTCTTTATATATAAAATAATTTATTTTTTTTCATGAATAATACTCTTTATCTTAAATTTTATGTATTTAGTAAAAAAATATAGATTTATCAATACTTCTCCAACTAATTATATAAATAAAAGTAAACACAGTATGTAAAAATGGAATAAATATTTAGAAATAATAAAATCCATGATACAAATAATTTGGAAATTTAGGATAAATGTGTTCTCTAATGAAAAATAACCTCAAAGGGGATGTAGATGAACCATTTAAAAGAATAAGTGAATAATTTCAAATAAGTCCCAATAGAGTGTAAATTGAGATGATATCCCTTGAAATTATCATTACATTGAACTAACAATTAATTAAATAATTTTATCTGTGTATAAAATAGAAATACACAATAATAAAGTGGAATTAAAAAAATATTATATTAAAAATTAATTACAGAAATAATATAATAATATCAAATACACTAAATAAGTAATGTAACCCAATGAAAATAAATTTTAAATTTAAATTATTTACAGATTTTTAATTTTCATATAAATTCCCCTTATATGAAATAATTAAACATAAAACTCAATATACCATTAATTATGACGTATTCATGCTATTTTATGTAAAATGGTAATTTTATAAATTATATAAATAAATTATGTGCAAAAAATTACAATATGCCTCAATGAAAGAAATTTGTGACAAAATCCCTTAACTCATGTGTCCTTTTGGTTGAATACACCTTAAGATCATGCATAATAGTTTAAATAATGTCATGAATTTATTATAAAACCAAATTTATGTTTATAAAATCATATAATATCACCTATTAACATCTTAACACTCATTTGTTAACAATATTTTATTTTTATTTTTATTTTTTCAAATGTTAATTTCCTTGTTTTCTTATCATTATTTTGTCAGGAATGTTATAATTGTTATGAATAAGATATAATTATATAATATATAAGTGTATATTTATATTATAAATATCATATTTACTTAATGGATTTATTTTATGAACCATTTTTTAATGTTATACAATGAAAATGAGTTGTATAAGTTCATGTAGGTGGTAGGCGATATGTACGCACAGAAGATGATAAAATTACCCAAATGGGTGATAGGGTAAGAAAATTTATGGTATATTAAATTTAAATAATTATTGTCTTTTCATATGTCTTTTCATATGTATAGTATTTACTATCCATCAGAGTTAGTGATGGAAAAAATTACGGCAGTTCTCGAGGTGGTAGTCTGCCATACAAGTGAGTAGTGGCTTTGATTCCCATTTGATAAATAATGAGATAGATAAATATTATAAAATCGACATAATAAAAACTGAGAATATGGTAGATACAGGTATTCATATATTTTAATTGTTAATACACAATTTAAGCTGTAAAAAAATAATGAAAATAAATAGCTTTGTTGGGATGATTACCCTGTTAAAATGAAAACCCATTTAGATCTCTTCTTAAGGATATTAGGGACATAATTTTAGATGAAAACAAAGATATATAATTTCTTTAAGGGTGCTTGGGAGATATTTGTTCATATTATGGGTATTCCAAATGGATTTGGAGGTTTGATGGGGTGGGTGGAGGGAGTTCCCTTTTATAATTGAGGCGGGGAGCCATTTTTTGTAAATAACCAAACATATTATATAATGGGAAGTCATTATCTTCCCATGTGACAAAACATTGAAAAATAATGGATTGTATAAAATTTAAGGTCAATCCACACCTCCAAAACATAAAAATGAACACTTTTTGAACTTTTTTCTATCCTTATACATTATGTTTACATACTTATAAATTTAGTTTTCACAATAGAAAAAGTGTTTTAACCTAGGTTATTTATCCATTAACCCTAAAATAAAATTATTCTTATTAGATAATTTAGTCCCAATTATTTTAAATATTATTTTCAATTTATCAAATATTAATTCTTTTTGTGTGGAAAACTAATTTTAACACACGATCACAAAACGCACAAAACCTGTTTTTAACATTTTCTATGTTATTTAATTTAATACTATATTAAATAATCATTATAAAAAAATAAAGGTGTACTTCAAAAATAATATTAGTTATTATTATTCCAAAAATGTAATACATTTTATTGAATTACACTCATATATATAGAAATATTTAATAAAAATTAGACCTGAAAAATGTGTCGAAAAACAATTTTCCTAGAAATTAAAATTTCAAGAATAAGATGATAAAATAACAAATATATGAAACAAATAATGATTAAATGAAATTAAATTAATATTTTTAGATATATATGCTATAAAATTAATTTATATAATTTTTCATTATGGTTTATTTTAATTAGTTAAATTAGAGAAACATATTTCACAATGAAATAATTTTCATAAAAAATGTTTTTCAAATACAAAAAATAAAATTATATGAAATTCTAGTATACATATTATTTGAATGTAATTAATTGAATTAAATAAAAATATATAATAATTATGTTATAATGTTATTTTTAATTGGATTTATTTTTTTAAATATAAGTGATTTTTTAACTAAAAATTTATATTTTTCACTATTTAGTAAAAATCAATATTATCTAAAAAATCACAATATTTCATTCTATGTTAATATCAATATATTGTTTTCAAAGTACATGTCAATTTTATAAATTAAAATTTCTAAAATTCTAATATTTTAGTTAAAATTTTTAAATATAAAAATAAATAAAAATCATTTTTTAACAAAATATACTTTTTGGAGAATAAAATTTCTTATTCAAACGTTTAGATGTTGTTTATTAAATATTTATCAATAAATTCATATTTTGTTTGAACAATATATATGTTAAAAATTATTTAATTGTATTTATACATGATAATTCAATGGATATGTTTTAATGGTCATATATAAATAATATATTTCTTAGGTCGTTTAATCTCAGTGTTGTGCATCGTATACACTGTTGAACAAGATTTTATTATTTTAAAATATAAGGCTTAGTGTTTCTTGGGAAAAAAGATATTAAATTTATTTAAAATAAATATATTTTGTAATATTTGGGTGTTATACACTTAAAACCCTTACACCATATGTTTTGATAAAAATAATCGATACTTCATGTATATATCCAATCTGAGAGAAATTTCACTCTAATACCTATTGAAATTAACTAAGGATTGGGTGGACACACCTAGTTGGAGTTAGAAGAGAATCATATGTATCAAATATTTTATCAAATCCAATTTTAACTTTTATCTATTTTACCCAATATGAATGTGATCCTCTATTTACAGAAAAAAATTTAATCTATTCACATTTACCAACCTGAGACACACATATGAAATTAAGAAATGTAATGTAAGAGCAAAATAATGTGTTTTTAAAAGTTTCATCCCCTCTAGAGAAATATAAACCAAGATATGATTGGTATAATCTAAGTTGACGATATTCAGTAATAATTATATAATCATTTATTGGTGGGTGACATAAGGTTTTTATTATAAAGAAGAAAAAATATGAAATGTGTAATACATGTAATCAACTGCTCTGAAAACAAATGTACCATGACATTGAATACAAAGGATACACATCCTAAAGATTTCACAAACATCAGGCAAACAAAAACTCATATCCTAAGAGTTCAAGAAATAAGGATTCACTAATTTCCCCAAAATTAAAACAAAAAAATTATTTGATAAAAAATCATACAAAAAATAAATAGATTAAATAAAAAAAGAACAATTAAGATTAATTTGTATTGTAATTTCCTCTTATATATATCAAATAACATTAATAATTCAATTTTCTATGTATGTAAAATAAGTATGGCTTTTTAATTTATATAAATATTGACCAATTTTACAATGTAATCACATTACACACAGTAGGTGGTTTATCCCGATATAATGGGAGGGTTCTATGAAGTAATCTCTATTCCCTGAACACTTCTATTTTTAGGCCACCATTCATTTGAAATAATAACTACCAATCCCCTACATAAATCCTACTCAAGAATACATAAATTAGGAAGAAATATTGTATCACCACCTACTAAACAATTTAAATCATGTAGTGATCCACTTTCTATTGAACTAATTATCCTAGTATAACATTCTCGTTATCAAACATATATTGATTAATTATCACTGAAACCACATCATTCAAGTTAATATAATCTAGATCCTTGAAGTGACATCACAATCCCAAAAATCTAAAACAAGAATGAATCTTCCATGATCCTTTATGAACCATCTAAACTTGGATAAAATCATTATACCCTCCAAATTTTGTATACATACAATGCTATCATCCACCTTCCATCTACCCTAATACCATAAAGGATTAATATTTCCTAAAAAATAGATGGACATGAACCTTATTACACATATCAAGTTTATTTTTCAATATAGTAATAACTCACAACTCTAACTCTCCATCCTGAATAAAAATTTAAATTTAGGTTTATTCCTTGTCAATAAGGTTTTTCATTGAGTGAAACAACACGTTTTTTGCTAAGGAAATATCACATTAAATATCAAATTCCTGTAAATTATATTCTTAGATCCTTTATAGTTCCACTAATAAGAGTTTTAACCAAACCAACTATTTTTCTAACTATGTTATAGGAAAAAATTATGCTTCTATAGTAGAGATTGAAAGCTGTAGATTTATCCTAAACATCATGATGATTCTCATACCTCTAAAAGTAATTAAATTTTCAATTATACTCTTGTACATATCAGAGAGGTCCCTAAAAATAATATTCATATTACCTTGAAATTGATTGGATAATATGATGTATAAGGTAGTATCTTCCATATACTTTCAATATTGACTGATATGTTCCATGAATTCTTAGTATTTTTCAATTGGATTTACCATATATCATTTGACGACTCTTATTGAATAAGAAATGTTTGGGTGAGTGGAATAATTGACACATATAAAATATCAATATTATGAATAAAATATAACATTATCCATATATATTTTTATCATTATCTAGTCAGAGATCATTCCCTATTTTTAGTTTGAACCCTTTAGTTATATGAGTTCAAAATTAAATAAATAAAATCACTAAAAACCCCATAATGACCGTTAATATGTTTTCCCATTAATAAATCACAATAATTTTATCTCTCCTATCTCTTTCAAATCTCATCTGAATAATATACTATATAGAATTATGATCGTTCATTTAAAATGTTTCTGAAAAATCACAATTAAATTTTCAATCCATTGATTAGTACAACACACCTAAAACATATAATCAATATAAAGGAGTAGGATATAAAAAAATCATCTACAAATCCAATCTAATAAAAATATATGGGTTTCATCATAGAAAACAATTTTTCACCATTATTTTGTTAAATTTCCCTTTCTATTTCCTTGGTGCTTAATTTAAGCTATAAATAATATATTTTATTATACATATTAGTTCTTTGTCCAATAAAACTATAATTCAGTGGGTGTTTTCAAGTAAATGCATTCCATTAATAAACCATGATGGAAATTCATCTTTACATATATTTCTTATAAAATTAAATTATCTATAGAATCCAATTATAAGACTATATATATGGTATTATGTTTTAATACCATTGAAAATATTTTAGATAAATCAATTTCTGCTTTATATTGAAATCATTTTACTTCTAAACTAGCTTTATGCCTCTTGATTCCATCTTAATATTATTTCATCCAAATAAGAAACTTTATCTCAGCTTTTTTATTTCCTAGTGGTAATGTCACTATCAACCTGGTCTCATTACAATATAATGATTTCATTCACACTTCCATAGATAACTTTCATTTTTTGGATTTAATGAGTTTTGACACTTACTATGAGCTCTTGGGGTCTCATATAATAGTTATAATTATGAATTTCAAGCCATATACAAATATTTGAACAAGTTATATAAGTCTATAAGTAGTTTAAATTAATCTTACAATTATTCCATTTCAAGTATTCCATCTTTTGATATCATTTCATCATAAATTCAATCTTTTAGAACTCCCCTTTTCACATCCACAACCATTGGTTATTTTGGTACATCTTCAATAGAACTATCATATAAACTATTATTCCAAAATATAAACATATTGAAATTGGAATATTAATGACAAATAAGTATTGATCAAATTTAATATGGCCTATTTATTATTTTTTGCAAATTATTCTTTATAAATGTTCCAATATTTTTATAAGATCCACTCATTTAAGAGAGTGTGTGAAGATCTGAATATCTTTTAATGATTGTCATCCCAATGCAAATAAACAATGTTCTCATCCCCATGTGAAATAATGGAACAAAATTGGGACATAATCCCATGATTATTCCTTCCCTTAAGATCTATGTGATAATACAATAGACATACAAAAAAATTCAACTGAATAATTTATATTAATCAAATAGAAAACAAATACTCTTTAATCTCTTAATTGAAAGGTGTTGATGAATATTAGTAGACTATTTACGAAATTAACTTTAGAGCATAATCCTATATTTTTTCATACATACATAATTTCAATATCATACAACGTGACATCTGAGTAATGTTTTTATACCTTTTACAAAAAAAATTATTTTGGTAATCTATGTACTATTTTCTCATCCCCAATTATTTTATTCTTATAGAACTATTGGAAATATATTCCACAATATACAATAGTATTTTCTAACCTAATTTATTTAAGAAAATGTAAAAAAATTATCTGTTTTAACTGTGAATTTTTTTTGTGTGAAATCACTAAACACTTATATATTTTCATTTAATAAATATACACACAAATTTTTTGTTTCACCATTAATAAATTTTAAAATATAGATGTTCATCCACGATAATGAAATGGGGTTACGCCCCAATCATTTGAATGAACAAATTTAAGCATTTTAAAGTTATGTTCCATTGCATTGAATTTTTACAAAACATTCATATATTTCTATAGAATACTACTCTCAAAAGATCCATCTTTGGTATGATAATTTTTTAATACATAGGTTCCCACTGAATCATGCACATTATTCTCATCGAATTTCCCAAAAAAATAGTTCTAAAACACTACATTTTTTGATGTTATAATTTCAACCATTAGACATCCATATGAACTTCTGGTTAGATACAAGGTATAATCATTAACTCAACTTTCTACAACCATTGATCATAGAGTAACATTATATACCCCATTAATAAAGAATTATCAATAACCTTATTCATAAAATTATCCCATTGAATGTAAATATTTCAATAAGTCATGTATAATAATCAATCTCTTAAACATAATGAATTTTCTCTTCAATATTGTGATATTAAAATCACCCATTCTAATAACATTAAGGGACTCATAATTAACCAAGTGTAACTTTCAGTTTCACTATGAAACGATAAACTAATGTTGAATAGAATGTCTCTCTATAAGTAACTACCAATGACTCCGGAAAAAATTAATCCATACAGTAAGATTCTAATTTCTTAACTTTATTGTAAAACTCTATAACATTCAGTAAATTTTATTGTAAAATTAACTCTATTTCCGTTTTTATAGAGACCCCAACTTTTTATACCTATATTTTTTTACCTTTTTCAGATAAATATTTAATAAATTTCATAAAAACACACCCATGGACCATAATGTTTGAGTTTCATTGAAAAATATATACAAAATATTCTTATTTAATGAAACAACTTCTTCATATCTAACAAATATCCCCAAATTTATCAATCATCGTAAACACCCACTACTAAAAACCATTAATTATAACTCAAGGAAAATAATCATAAGAAACAGTGAGATCAGATTCATAGTAATCTTAAACCTGGTAGATATAAATTTGTGATCATATACAAGAATAAAATAATCATAAGGGTATGAGAGCATGACCATAACATAAAACGTTCATACCTAATTTATCAAGAATCATAAACAAAAGTCGTAGGACAAATCATTTTCATTTTAAAAGGAATGAATCAATAGAAAGATAAATCAGCATATATCAATCATTAAACATATGTTCATGTCCTAAAATAGTGGTTTCTTAATAAGTATCAAAACCATTTCATATGTTAAGGTTAACTACTAAGACCATCAAATCATAGTGGATAAGGGATTCCTACTATTTGCACTTATCATAATAAACCAGAAATCAGTACGTACATCCAATAGTGGATAAATCCCATCCACTTGATTCCCATAGGGTATTAAAAATGTCCCCTTGTTTTCCATAGTGTATCAAGATTGTTGAATTTTATCTCATAGTGGATCAATCACATCGTATTGCATCCCATAATTTTCAAATGAGATATAATACATCACCTAATACAATAAAGGATCATATAATTTGGATCCCACAAGCCACATAATAAAACCCTTATATATGTGTGACATAATATCATGAAACATCCATAATATCATAAAATCATAACTAATGAAAAGAAAATAGGTTTTATAAAAATTTTATAAATTAAATATAGAATATCCCATAATAATAAAGGTGTTTTATAGAATTCTCATCATTATAATCCTAAATCTTCTGAATAATGAATAATTATGGTATCATATGATCAAATACCTAGTAAATCATAATTAACATCAAATAATATTATCATAAGTGAAAATTAATTTAAATGATCAATGAAATATATTTTATGAAAATAACATTTCAACTTCAGAAGTATTCTTTTTAAAGATAAAAAATCTCAAAAAATATTAAAATCATTTTCATTTGAAAAATAACTTGGAATCATACAATGAAATCTTTAAATGAATTATTGTTCATGAAAATGAAAGAATCTGTGAATGTCATTTATGTTAAAATAATGATTCTTTTCATATTATTGCTAAAAAGTAAAATATACCTCATTTTAAAAATGAAAAGAATATCCCTTTCAAAATATTTTTTGAAGAGTTATGACATGGAAAAATGGAATTGAAAAATAATTAGAGGGTATTAAAAATATTCTTGAAAAAAATATTTAGAAAACATGGACATGGATGTGAATAGATTGTTTATATAAGAGATAAATAAAGTCTATCTCCCTTAAAACATTATTTTTGTTCTCTTTAATTCATAAATAATTGAAAATGACAGGAAAAAAGTGTTCTCTATAAATAACGAATGTATAATATAATTCATGATATTATTTATAATTTTATCAGTAAATTTCATCATTATAAGTATAATAAAACAAAATCATGATAAATAGTTTGATTGTAACATAAATCCTTTACCGCTTTAGTAACATTTTAATCATAATCCCTATGAAAGAAGAAACATTATATGGATATTTATATCCCATGTTTTCATGATAAAAATTATAAAATACATTCATGGGTATTATATACACAACATATGAGATGAAAGTTGTGGATTTGGAATGTATTTCATAGAAATAAATGTTAGACGAAACTTCATTACCTCATGTCAAACATCCTTCATATGGGATCGATGACAATTTATAATAAATATATTTTTAAAAAAAACTATAAAATAAATTTAATTATATATATCATATAATATATGATTACTTATATTCTTTTATCACCTTTTTATTAACTATTAATTATTAAAATCATTTTTCTTTGTGATAAGTACTTATTGTTTCATGTCTGTTTACATTTTTTAAATTTGGTCCTTGTACTTTAACATGGTTAAATAATATCCCAAAAAATAATTATTACATAATTATAAATTTTGTACATCAATTATTCTTTTTTAAACGAACAATAAAATATTCTTATGAAAAATGAACTATGATACAATCATAATGATTTTATGTAGTACATACACATGAGTAACATTTCCATTTTTCAAAGATAATTATGGAAAAAAACCTATATATTATTTTTCCATTGTATAATAATCACTATATAAGAAATATTTTTCTATTCATTTTAAATAAAATTGTATATAAAATTTATTGGATATGTTTATGAAAAAATTAATTTCCTAGATTTTTGGAAGTGTTAAAACAAATTTACTCCAAAAAGAACATATCATTTTTAAATGAATGGAAATGTGGGAAATTGTATAATTCTTTATATTTATATAATGATAAATATTTCTTGAATATTATATATATATATATATATGAAACCCATTATTAAAACCAATTGGGAGTGATGGTGATTTAAAATTCAATACATCATTTCATGATAAATTGGTCTCTATTTTACATGGATGATGGTTTCGTTTCTCATTTTATGAAAGAGGGACTGAATATAAGGGGTTAAATTAACACATCAAAAGAAATGTTTTTATAATGAACTAATGTTGTTATATAATATTTTTTTAATATGATTTAAAGGGGGTGTAATAATAAATACAAAACACTTGGTCAAGAACGATATGTAATATTCTGACAACATCATTCATTTTAACCAAAAATCACTCCTTGGATGGTTTTATAATCAATAAAAAGCCTCCGAAATAAGTCATGGGGAGTAAAGAATATATATTTTTTGTATTGGATGATCTGAAAATATTTTATTATGTAAAAAAAATAGAATAAGAGATTACCTTTTATAAGTGAGGGGAGGGGAACAGTCATAATTCATTAAATGTTTAAAATATAAAAAGGTAATTTTATAAGAAACAGATTCCATATGGCTAGATATTTAAAAATAATTATGGATTTAATTGAAATCCCTCCTACAATAAAACTTGGACAGGTTTACGTTGTTTTTAGAACTTATCATTAGGTTTAACCCCTTTGATAAAATAATTTAACCTCAATCTCAGTAACTATTATTTCAATATTTATGGGTTAATAATGTTGAAATAAATGAAAAAATGAACCATAAATGGACCATGTGTGATTTTTTAAACAATATTCAATTAATTTTTTCAAATACATGGTTTTTATGAATATCAAATGATTTTTTTGAAATTTTAAATTATTATAAAATATTATCAATGTTAATTTTGGAACTATTCATTTAGTTTGACTTTAAATAAAAAAATAAAAAAATGAAATTTGAATATATTACATTAAAAAATCCTATAATATTTCATGTTTTATAAAAAAATAACATAACGATATAAATAATTCAAGTTATACTATGTTTAATATTTCTAAAATCATTTATTTTTTTATATTAATAGAATAAATACAGTGTTCGTATTATGTACGAAATTAATATGATTATATAATTAATAATAGTTAAAAAAATTTCCATCATGAAAATAATTTAAATATTAATAAAATTACTATTAATATTTAATCACATCATTCTTTTGTAACTATGTGAACACATAATATATTTAAAAAGTATTGGATGACATTTGTTTTTTTCTTTACATAAAATATTATATTGGCACATTTCATAGAATAGTGTCCTAAAAAATAAATATTTATTTTTAAGAGATAAGTGTTGAAATATCTTCATCCATTAATTATTTAGGTGAAAAACTGTTGCCTTATCACTTAGTTTTAATCTAGGTTAATAAGATTTACACCTTTACCATAATCGCAAATTTTTATGGCTTCTACTGTTCATTATGACAAAACAATTATGTTGACCATTATAAATGATAATAATTGTGTTGATTCCAAACATGAAATATTTTTTAAAAAATTATATTTCTATAGTTTTTACAATTTAATATTATGAATATCTAGTAATGTGCGATAAAAAATATATTTTCACAAAACTGCATTTTTGATGGAAAATGTGATTTTACATTAACTCTAAAACTAGAAATATTAATTATTTTAATTTAAATAAAACAATTATTGATATATAATATATATAAATTTCATTTTAGTCATTTATTAATATGGTTATTTTCATTAATTTAAATTTAAAAACATTATGCACTTCAAGAATGTTTGCAGAAAAACGAGTATTATGTATAAAAATATATTTACACCAAGATCAATATAATTTCTAATTAAATGGAAATTAATGAGATTATTATTAAAAAAATTATCATATTTTACTAAAATACCTAATATAAATTATAAATAGACAATAATTTAATTAATTTTTTTAATGATTTTATAATTATAAAAAATGATATTTTTCACTATTTATTGTAAAACAAAATTTCAAATAAAAAATTGGGAAAATTAAACCTAAGATAATTTTGAAATTATTGTATCAAAATTTATATACTTTTTCTAAATATCATTACTAAAAGAGTTGTAAATAAATTATATTATCTATACACAAATAATCAATGAAAACCATTTTTGGATGAAAACGTATTTTCAAGCATAAAATTACTTGACTAAAAAGAGTGTTCTTTTTTACTAAGAAATTACCAATAATTTTAATGTCTCCAAAAATTTATATATATTTTATAATATTTTCACCCTATTTATACCCAATAATTAAATTAATATGTTATAAGGGTCATATTAAAATAAAATATTTCGTGGAATATTAGTGCTCATTGTTGTGTGTCATATGTGCTATCAAAAATAATGTTATTATTTTAAAATAATGTTACATTACATTCTACCCCTCCCCCTAAATAAAGTTAAACCCTAATATTTGAACTGCATCTCATCTATCTAGAGTTTCATATTTGAAAATACCTTGGTTGAAAACCCACATTTTAAAAGGTTCAATAAAACATCATCTTACAATGAGGTAGAGGGAAATAAAAGGTCATCAAGAATAACACTAATCTATTTTTTAAAATAAGTAAAATTAATGGAATTTGTAAATATGTACATATATAAAAAGACTAGCTCCTAAGGAATAATATTAATTGATATAGAACATGGTCAGGAGAAAATCCACAGCCACAAAACCAAAATCTGTGTTGGGTGAGAATGCCCTTGATTCGTTGGATATGAAGGAAAATGTTTACCATTTTTTATTTCAAGATATATTTCATAATGTTGAGGGATTTCATGACTATCTAAATTGAGAACACAAGAAAATATTCATACATGATATCATTTTATTTTATTAGAATAATTTTATCCATTGGTTGTCCTCCAATCACTATCAAATCCATTTCTTACTCCAATAAATAAATATCCCATATGATTTTTCTATACTAAAATTCAATTTTAGCAGGTCATAAGATCCATGATAGAGTGAAAATGCATTCTTTATATCTATAAATATTTACAACAAATGTAATCATTTTACCATATTACCCAATATAATCCATTAATTTCTAAAGCCTCAACCATAACACACAATGTCCAACTTAATAAATTCTATAATTATTTTCCAATTAAAACAATCAAAAATACATCTGAAAAAATTATAAAATCTAAAATTTAAAAATAAATTAACTATATATAAAAAAACATAAAACTAATCCCCCTTAATGTAATAATTATCTCTTAATTTCACCTTCTAATTATTGGTGTACCATGATCACCATAAAACCACTGTAGAAATATAATTTCGTCCAAAATTAACTATATCATTATTCCTTAAATAAAATCATAGATTATCAAATATACTGCATGAATCTAAAAATTCAATAAAATCTATAATAAATTAAATTATCACCAAATCACTCTTCATGTTTGAGGTGATCGATACTATATAATTTACTTCATCAATTTAAACCATCTCTTTATCTGAACTAAAAATTATCACAACAACATCATACACACATTAATAGTTATCTTTCCCAAAATCTATTGTTTTCCACAAAATATCACAATAACATTAAATAAATATTATTTTTCATCAGTACCATTCTAATTATGTTTTAAAATACATGAAAAAACTAAATCGTAATAATATCTAGATGTTTCATGATTCATATATTCAAAATATCATTGAAATAACACTTATAAAACATATTTATCAAATCCCAATACATAATAACATTAGTCCATCCACCTCAATTATTTTCAAGGAATGTTACCTTCTTTTTTATAGAGGATAAACCTCTGATCAGGGAATTTAAATGTTTAATTCCTATGTCCCCCACACATAAGACATTGAACTCCATAAAAATTCATTACTCAATATTCGTTATTTACTCAAATAATAAATCATACCATTATATTGAGACATTCCTTGAGGGGTCTCCTTACACATTTCCAATATGAAGTAAATGGAGTATTCATTCCACTTTGGTATTTAATGTATAATATATCAATAAAATTTATTGATCTCTTCTTTGGGGAGTCTTATTGTAGGTTAAATTTATGGTTCAAATCATATATTGTCATAACCGGTTATGTATAATTAAATTATCATTGTATCTATTCATCACCCAATTTTGATTCACATAATCACAGAATTTTCCCTAAAATTATGTGTTAACCTGATTTCTACAGTTTATATCCATTGAATACAAAACTAATTACAGTATTATCATTAATAATAATAGTGGGAACCCATATAACAAATTATAAGATGTCAAAATCAAGAAACATTATTTTAAATCATATACACTATTGTTTTAACAACGGTCATCCTTGGTTAGAATATATTTAAATACATTATAATAGTTCATAATGAAAATTTCAATTTATCCCAGAATATATCAAGGGAGTTTTAAAGAAGGTGTGTGGTAAGGGAACAATCACCATACACCAGAATATTGTTTGAGATATACTAAACCGGCCCTTTTCAATGTTTTAATCAAAAGATGAATCCTTTTAAAATCCATTTACACTTCTAGTATCTATACAAATATTTATTTCTAATAAATCAAGGTAATATATTTCATACCATAATTGTAACACTTTAACAATTTATGATATTCTTCATTTAGAAAAAATCAATTCTCTTTGGTATCCTTTGATAAATGCAACCCTGAGTTTAAATGAACCATACAACAGTATACCGCTATAAACAAGCCATTAAATAGTAGGGTAAGAATCAGAATAAGAAAACAATTAAAATTATATGTTTTCCAAACATATAAATTAAATTCAGTGTTTATTTATGGATTAGAAGTAAAATAATTACCGTTGGAATGAAAAATAATTTTTTTTTAAAATGTAATTTTTTCTAAAAGGTGGTTTAGTCTCCCTTTTGGACATAATAAGAAATTAATTTTTACCAATTTTAGAATTTTTATTTAAAAAAAATATTAATTTTTGAAATATAAATTTCAAAATTATCCTTTGGTTAATTTTTTATAATTTTTATAAAAGAGTAATTTTTTGATGAATAATGAAAATAGTTATCTTTGTTGGAGAATTTTCTTTTATTTTAAATTATATACAAAGTAAAATAATATGTTTAACATGTTTTATTAGATCAATATTTAAATTATTATATAATTTAACTATTTTACTCCAATGTAATAAATTTCACATTGAATTATTCTATAAAACATTGTATTGTTTTGAATTAATTTTTTTTTATAATACATTATATCAACACCTCTATGGGTTTAATTTTATATTGAATTCTTCCATATATGTCAATTTAATTTTTTAAAATGGATTAAATATTTTTAATAACTATACTTTATATTATTTAATTATGTCAACTTAATTTTTTCTCATAAGTAAAATTAAAAACAATCAAAGTTACATGTATCATTTAATGTTAAAAAAAGGTTTACATTTGGGTTAAACTGAAAATGATATGGGTAAAAATGACCCAAAACATGTATAAATTCTATTTTATGGCCATATTATGACCATATATTTTACAAATTTAATAATAATTAATATTGTTGGACAGTGTGATGATAAAATCATGGGTAAGAGGCTTTCAATTAAAAAATTCTAAATGTGTCCTCTCCCCACTTACAAAATTCAATCCACTCTCCTCCCCTATCAAAACATCCATATCATATTAGTTCAGAAAATACGAAGCAAAATATCTTCTGTAATTACATAACCATATCTTGTAGGCCTTATTTTTTTTATTAAACCCTCCTATAAAGCCTGTATATATAATCCTAAAGGGGTTCTCAGAATAATAGTTAAAATTTTTACATGAGTATTTTTTTTATTTATTCATCAACCTCATTAAAATGTTATTAAACTATGATAATATAATAAAACTAGTATTTATAATATAATTAAATGTTCTCATTTTAATTTAATAACCTATATTTATATCCACTTTTCTCAAATTACAAATGAAACTATTGATTGTGCATATGATGGAATGTCGCCTCTCGAACTGATGCTGTTTTTTCCATAGCCACCTGTCAAGGTTGGATATAATGATGAATTTAAAATATTTATATTATATTTATAAAATAATTATATTTATTTAATTTTTATATCACATATTCCATCTTAATGTTTTTGGGGGGAATATGATAATTCTGCACATTTATACGACAAACTACCACCTCAAGAAGTAATGTGATTCATTTTTCACATACGCAATACATGGAAGATAGATGAGATAATGTTGATGAAATATATGTTATATTTATATCATTAAAAACTTCTTGAAATATAATATATCATATAAATTTGTACCTACAAATCCTTTTTAAAATAGCAACATCGCTCGTGCATACTTATGGACTACCACCTCCACATAGCGAGGTGAAATATTTTTCTGTTTATTTTTACATGGAACGTAAAAATAATGAATTTTATTATTATGTAATAAATAAATTAAATATTAATTTTTAAATAAATTATAAGTAATATTTATTTTTCTTTGGTTCCATACATTAGAAAAAATGTAAACAATGTTCATGTTTACATATAGCATTTCATCTCCCCGAACCATGTAATGCATTTTCAATCATTAACTTTAATGTAATACATAGACACAAAAACACATACATATACATATAATGAATATATAATATATTAAAAAAAATTAATTATAGAGTTTATTTCACCATAATAAATTTAAGTAGACTAATATTACTGAACCAAAACATACATGAAAAATGATGCAATTATCATAAGAAACTGGGATTTCAAAAAATATTTATTAATAAACGGATTTTAAAATAATATATGTAAATAAAAATGGTATTAAATAAATGGTTATTGTAATATAATATATTTATAATTAATATAAATTTATTTTACTTAAGGTACTAACATGTAGAAAGAAAATCATATCTGAGGTTAGATATTTTGTCCTTATTTCCCTTCATTGAGGTGTATTGTAATGTTATGGACATATCTTTTTTATTAAGGTGTATATACTTCCCCTTGATATGATATATGATGAATATATTTAAATTTATAGTATATAATTTTATATTTTATATTATTCCATTCATTTGGTTTATTATTTATAAATTACCAAAGTGGTATATATTTATGTTATATTCTCATTGTTTACCAGGATTGATTATGATTGTGTTTCTGATGGTGAAATTTTATGATATTCCACTCAAGAAACTCTTGAATTTTCATCTCTTTTGTATATTAACTAAAATCCAAATTATTAGTACTATTTTCCCTCTCTTTATATCTTAATATGAATTTTATAAAATCAAACAATAATTAACTTTTGGGTTAAAAATCATTTTGTATTTAATTCAATGTTTTTTAAAATTGGTTTTTAATTTTTTTTTAAATTAAACAAATGGATTATTAAATAAAATATTGAATGTGATTGGATTTTTTTAGAAAATTTTAAATTTAATCTTCTACTCAATTTCTAAACATGGTAATTTTTGAAAAAAATATATTAAACGGATGACTTTTATAATATTATCGTAATTTATTCAATTTTATTCCATAATATCCAATAATTTAACTGAATCGTCCATTAATTATTTTCAACTTTTGTTTGAAGTAAAATTATTTTCCTAATATTCTATAAATTTTTAGTTTTTTAATGTCATTTTCAATGTAAAAAGGATATTTACCTCAAGAATATTTTAAGGTAATTTTTAGGTTATTTTTATTCATCAATGAAGAAGCCCCTCATTTTACCTTTTGATCTATTGGGAATATGTTGTAATTATACAATCTTTATTTTTTCTTTGGATGTTTTAAGGATTAATTGACAATAATGTACTATTTTTTCCATTATCCATATTACTATGAATGTTTTATGATTATGTTTATTGATTAGAAAAAGTATTAACATTTTTTATGATAATTTTTCAATATGAATTCTTATGTTGATTGTGTTTTACTCCTTTCAGATGAGAAATTAATTCAACATAAAAAGTAATTTGTGGGGGCCACTATATCCCCTCAATGCATCGGTAGGTTTCACGAGACAATATTTTTTGGTTTTTTTGAGTCCTTACCCATTTATATATAATTTTTTGGTATGAGACCATATCAGTAAGGTTATGATGTAAAAAATCATGCATTCAATCATAATGACATTAGTTATTATTTTACATGTTATTATTCAATTAGTTAGAATATCCATGGATACGTTTCTGTCTCATGTGATTATTTATATCGAATTACTTGATCATTATTTATTACTTTAAAATTATGCACAAGTAATTGATTGAAATATATATTATTAAATTATATATCATTCCATATTGATTATTATTTTCTTTTCGTGATATATTTGGTTGTACGCATATTCTTAATTTTCATTTTATATCACAATTTTCTCATGTTTTATTCCATAAGATTCCAATATATATATTATAATTGATATGTTGGGTTATTGTATAGGAAATAATCATGAACTCATAGAAAATACTATTATGTATTTTATGTTATCTGTTTTAATATAATATTTCGGTATTTATCTAGTTCACCAATACTATTAAACAATTTTTTCCATTGGGATGTGATTACATGTATCTTATATCAATGGAATAATTTTTGCACCAACTTTCGGATATTTGGGTTGGGATCTTTATAGTTGGTATTAGTGATTTTTTTGTAGAATCCTTAGAAACAAAATTTAAGAAATAAATGATCAAGTAACATTACCATATGATAGAATTTGAGGATATGTATTGTAGAACATCTTAATTATTTTTCAAGGAAGATAAAAAAAATCTCTATCTAGACACCCCATATAGAAGTCATTCTAGAACAATTTTACATTGGAGTAATAAAACCAAAAAGAGAACATTTATCTTCAACCTGATCATCACATGGTGTACAAAATTAGGCCTTACTACACCGCTTGTTCGACACACATAGGGAATATTCATAGGATAACATACAGTTTTATTACAAAATAATTATAATGAATTTGAAAATATTTTTATTATATTAAAATATTCCCAAAGAAACCATGTTTATAATAATGATATTATCCATGTATAAGTATTTCAATTTATGTTGTTTGTTTCAAAAAAAATTAAATTATAAATTATGTTTCATAATGTTAATATTTAAACAAATAAACATTTTTTTTTATAAATGTAACCTAGAAGATGAAATGAAAACATTATCAAATCATATACCTTATGTAGTGATTTTACACCTAAGAATTATAGCCAATCTAAAGTAGGGGTTGCAATAGAAACTAATAAAATTGTAACTATATTGGAGAATATAACTCGAGTTATGAGTATTAACCTTTCCTATATAGAGTATCCTTTCAATTCACTATGTGGTGTAACAAATTTTATTCCACCTTAGGAAATTGAATCCTGTATTTTTTTATATAAATACAAGTCCATTTGAATCAAAAATGTTCCTAAATTAATTAGAGATGAAATTTATCTCTCTTGGATGTAGTGAAAGGGAGAAGGTTTTCATGGTAATTTATCATCTCAATGAAGATGCAATTCAATGGTGGTCATTGGTTCAAAACACTAATCATGAATTTGAAATAATAAACACGTAATGGATGAATTTCATGGTACTATTCATGGAAAATATTTTCCCTCTGAATAATGAGCATATATGAAAATATAGTTCTTGATCCTAAGGAAAAATGAAGTGGAACACGTTTCTAAGTATAAATCAAACATTAGAAGGTTATAAAGGCATAATGCGAACTAAATACACAATCTGAAAAAAAAAATATTAACTATTTCATTGATGGGATTAAGACAATTAGTCAAATGTAACTTGTCTCCCACACTTTCTCATAATATGATGACATAATATCATTTTCTATCAAGATAGAGAAAAAAATTTCATGTAAAATGGATTTGATGGAAATCTTGATATGAAGAGAGATTTTTAACATGTTGGAAATGGAAATATGATAAAAAAACAAATGTAAGGGTGGAATTTATATCTTGTAATAAATGTAGATTATAACATCATGGAACATTCTTGTCGGGAAAGGTGGTTTTCTATAATTATTGAGATAAATTCAACCATTCTTGAGATTTAATGGGAAATAATATATCTCCCAATTTTATATGATTCAACTATAAGAATATGTGTCACTATGAAAATTATTGTCCATGGTGTCGATATAATTTCCATTAAAAAGGAATTATGGATCAACGCTATGATTATTCAATCGCAATAGTTGATATTGAATCCCCTAACTATGTGGTAGTAGGCACTTTAATCGTATTCGAAAATATAGATAATTATTCTTTTGATTCTGGATATTCACAATCCTTTATATATTTTATGTTTTCTAAGAAAATTATATATTTTTCTATTACCTTAAGAAGATAATTTTTAGTCAATACTTCTAGTGGAACTCTCACTGTAATAAGGATGTGATAGTTAGTTCCCATTATGACACATAGATGTGACCTATTTACTTACATCATTATTATACCTATGGCTTATTTTGATATAATGATTAGTATGGATTGGATTTCAAATTATTATGTAAAGTTTTATTACCAAGAAATTGAATTTATGATTTTTGATGATGATTTTTAATTCCTTACCTTTATAATGGACACATCTTATCTGAGTCAAGTCCAGATCCAACCATTATAGCTCTTCTGAATGAGATTCTTAAGGATGAAGATAATTTATAATATATGGATATAAAATATAATATTCAAATAAGGATGCACCAATTAGGGTGGAATACTATGAAGTTGAGTTTTCCATTGATATAGTCCTTGATTCAAAACCAATATCAATGACTACCTATAGAATAAACACTGTGTAATTCACGGAGTTAAAGAAACAACGATTTGATTTTTGTGACAATGGATTTATACACTAGAGTGTTTCACCTTGGGGATCACCATTTATTTTCATTAATAAGAAATATTGATCTATGAATACGTGAATTTATTATATGGAAATCAATGTAATTATGTTAAAAAAACAAGTATCCCCTACATTGTATTTATTACATATTCAATCAACTTCATAGAGATCAATATTTTTCAAAGAATTAAATTTATTTTTTGTGTCCTATGTTGTGATTAAATAAGTAATATATTATGAATATTATATTTCACATAAGTTATGTATATTATGAATTCACAGTAATGCCATTTTTTTTGAAGAATGCACCAACGTTCCATATATATCTAATGAATTGTGAATCTTGGAATATTTTTTATACAACTGATGTAGTATTTATTAATTATATATTTATGTACTCTAATAGATAATAAGACCATGATAATCACAAGATGATTATTCTTGATACACTTAAATGAAATATGTTATATGGGAAATTTTGATGGTGTGAATTATGGATATAGAACGTTTATTTTCTAGGCCATATTTTCTCAATTGATGGAATATCAGTTGATCTAGTAATGAAAATGTATTCCAAGAATGTCCTACACCAATGAACATAATCCATTTACATAATTTCAATGATTTTTTAGGTTATAATCAGAGATTTTCTCAAAATAATTTCTAGATTTTGGAACCCATTAACCAAGTTTCCTCGTAAAGGGGTTATGTTCATATAGATAATAGAATTTGAAGAATGTTTTAAAGAATTTAATAAGGTATTGGTGAGTGACTCAATATTTACTCTACCATTAGAAAATTATAGGTTCATAATCTATATATTAATGCATAAAATAAGTGACATGATTGTTTCCTAATGCAGAATGGGAAAGTTGTTCCTTATTAGTCAAGGTAGAAAATGATTCATGAATAGAACTATCCAATGAATAATATTGTGTTGGCATCCATAGTCTTTTATTTGAATATATGGATGAATTATTTATATGATAAAAGGTTTTATATATATATATATATATATATATCATAAGAGTTTTAAATAAATATTTTCATTAAATGAGAACAACGTGAGGAAATGGATATTGCTCTAGCTACTCATGAACAATGATTTCTCAATACACTACCCCATAGTGATGGAAAATATGGTAGTAGATGCATTAAGCTTAAAATTTCATGGATCCCGAGCCAAAATTAGGATCGACAGTTATCCTATGTTATTGGATTTATAAAAAATGGATTTGGTAATCATTAAGGAAGTGGATAAATCACTCTTCCGTCAAATTATTTCAAAATAATATTTGTTAGAAATGATAAAATGTTCTTAACTGATGATGAGAATTTCAAAAAGAGGATTAAACATATGAATAATGAAATGTAAGAAGACAAAATTTGTAGAGATTTTGTTCTATATTTTGGGGAGTGGCTATGTGTTCTATATATACCCGATTTGAAGATAGAATTATTTGATGAAACTCATAGTGTGAATTTATCTATACACTCAGGTAGAACCAATATGTGTAGCTATTTGAAAGAACATTTTTTGGGTGATAATATTATGACAAAAATTATGATTATGTATTGATTTTTTATAAACATTAAAGGTTAAGAGAAAATATCCTAGTGGTTTCTTACAACCTATTCCCATTGCTATATAAAAATGTGATGACATTACAATGGGAATTTTCACTGTATTATCAAAGACATTGAGAATTAATGAAACACTATGGTTTGTTTTTATCATATCATGAAATCGTAAAATTTACTTGATATAGAGACCTTGTTTTTTCGTTTTAATACATTGTAATATAATTACATATATATCCAGATCTAGGCACTGAGATGGTGTACAATTCTGAGGCCTAGTGTGCCCGAAATAAATTATACAAAAATATTATGTTTTTTGTACTATTCACATCATAGAAATGGGGTGTCTCTTAAATGGTAGAATAGATCATAAATTAGAGTCCATGGTTGATTCTAAAATAGGTTGATTAACCTAGGTGAGGTATAAACATTGTCAGCATAGGATTTCTATGAGAAAATTCACCCATGAGAAAAATTGAAATTAAAATAACTAAATATAATTATTTTATCTCAAACGCAGAATCAATTAACTTTCAAATGGGGAACAATATTAGATATTAGAGATAGCTATTGAGTTCGGAATAGGGATTTTTTTCTCTAGCATGAAATAAAATGGGAGGGAATTGTGGATTCAGATTCTGCGCTGACTGGGATACCTATAAATAGAGGTTCAAGGCAATGAGTTTGGGTTAACTCCTAATTCCTCTATCTCTCTACATACATCTCCATATCTCCATCTACATATCCTCTTAGACTGTTATTTTCTGTTCTTTTTTGGATTGAGGATCTATCATTGCTTAAACCTCATAAAATCAATGTTGTAGCATGATGATCACATTGGCATTGATAAACAGACATATCGAGAAAGGCCTTGTCCAATTTTAAAGTTTATTTTCAGTTTCTCATAGGATTATATGTTTCATTGCCTTCTTCTTCATTTTTATCTTTTCCAATCACTAATGATCGTATGAACACATCCATCGATTTCTGTTTGGAACCCCGTTCTTCCTTTGTTCTTCACAAATACCAGCTATCAATTTTGGATGCATCAAATGACCATCGGGTCATCGATTAGAGGTAGACACTCTGAAGGTCTTGTTGTAGGGATAAAATATATGTTATCGAATCTCGAATCGGGTATTCGATGGATTCACATTGGTCTGAGGAAGGGAACATTGGATCGAGTCCAGTTGGCTTCTGCATCGCGTGGCAGTTGTAAGTGGTGGCATGACAATGTGGGGTAGGGAGGCAGGGTTCAGCACTGTGCGATTGGAGGAAAGCCCATTTGGCATAGCAGAGTGGTCATGTGAGGTCCGACACATGTTTGGGATAGTGGAGGATGGCGACGAGAATTCAAGTAGTCTATCTTGAGTTTTTTCAGTGTAGAATGCGATGGTTCTCTCTGTAGTGGAATTTGAGTTACGATATTAGATGTTTCAAGTGTGGTTCTTATCCAGGGTGGCACCCGATGACTTCAACGGTGTTATTCTGAGAGGTACCATCCAGTAGGGATGGATAGTGTTCCTTGGTGATTTCATAGAGGTATCATCTAACAGGGATGGAATGTGTTTAATAGTTATTTTTGAGAGGTACAATCCAGCTAATATGTTTATATTTCCTCAAGGATTTTCTGAGAGGTACTATCTAGTAGGGATGGCAAGATACTTTTTCAGTTTACCTCCAACTGGGCTATGATGTGGTCGTTAGTGGAGGTTTCAGTATTATCTCTAGCTGGACAGGGATGTGGTCCCCGGTGGTAGTACTGGGATTCCCTACAATTGTGTTGGGAAATAGGTATTATCGATGACTTGTTCTGGGAAGTACCATCTATATGGGATGGCTAGTGGATCCTCATAAACTTCAAGGTGGTGATCCCCCCTGATATACTAGGGCACAGATACTCGATGACGAGTGGCATCCTCCAACAGGCCTGAGCATGGATCCATGACTTTCATACACGATCTCTTGATTGTGCGGCATAGTGACGAGACATTATTTGACATTACATTAGCCTCTCAAGAAAGAGGGAAACTTTTCCCACTATGATGTGTCCTTGTAATGTGACCTAAAACTCTAAGGCAGAGATAGACCTGCCCAAAGAGGATAGTATCAATGTGCAGTGATTGAGTCCCTTTGGAATGCAGTTGAGGGCAGATGTGTGGGATGATAGTAATTAATTTTTACTTCTTAAACTTCTTGATACTCACATTTATTGGGATGATCTTTTGATATGGATATTCCCTTAATCTCTCCATTGGGATTATTTGACAGAATATATATAAATATATAATTTATTTCCAGTTCCCACCCCTTTTGTTTTGGTTACTCTTCTTCTTGGAGAGGAATATATGCACGAGGTATGCCCCATGATTTATGTTCCAAGATTCTCATGGTTGGAAGTGTATATTATCATAATATATTTAGATAAAACTTGAAGATAATTTCACCTTCATATATTATTTAGATACTTGTGTTTTGACAAATTTACTTCAATTTTTGTTAGGTTCAGCTGCACTAATTTTATGCACCTTGTTCTATCTACTTCTCGCTTCTTTAGTACTTCTATTACATCTCACTATATCATTTTGGGCATCCTTCTGAGTATATTTATACTCAACCCTTCTTGAGAATTTCCCACACATGGTTTTCCCTTGTATATGATAGATAGGTCAATTATGACATCATAGGAGCTCAGGGATATAGGGTTCCTAAAACTCATGTAGTGGTCGTGGTTTGGGATACAAGAATGATAATATTCCAGTTGTTTTACTTTTTCACCTAGTACTAGGTTGTGGGACTTTTCTATTTTGGCATGTATAATTACCCTTTTATTTCTGTTTACTTTTCAATACTTGTACTATTTAGATTCTGATTCATGTTTGTGGTTTATTTATAACATTTTTTATCTTTTTTTATTTTCACTCTGCATTGTTTTCATTGAGTCGGTTGTGTGTTTGTGTATTCATTGATTCTTAAAAAAAAGGAATCCCTAGTTTTTTGTGACTTTGTCACTAGTGTATCGACCCTATCCTAAGATGCTTGCTTGGGGTAGTATCAAATCAAACCCCGGTATAGGTTGCATAGTGATAAAGTGGAATAAAAGGTGGTTCGGCCGTTTGGATGTTGAATAGAATTTACCTAAAGATTTCTTTTTTGGGTTTTGGTAAATAGTGTTGAAGTGTCTCGAGGGAGGCTCTCATGTTAGAGAGTCCAGTGATGGCACGGATGGCTGACGTGTCCACACACTAGGACCCAGATTACCTGCTTTTCGACTTGGCACCCTGAGACAATTGATGCAAGGAACATTGGTACATGATCTTATAGGATTGCGTCTTTGATATTCCTTCTTAATTCAAATACCTATTTTAATTGATATATATATATATATATATTCTCATTTTACCATAATACTCTTGGATCATATTAACGATGCCTCCACGATAACAGAAATCTAGGATATTAGCTCCGGTTTGTGACGATGATTCCATGAGCGACGAAGCATTAGTTTAAGATCCATCATTTGGTCCCCTTACTCTAGGTGGGAAGGTATAATATCATCCCCCAATTGAGTAGTATAAAGCCACTAAAAATCGGGATGAGGGCGTGTAAAGGTAGAGGTCACTCCACGAGTTCTAGTTTTAGAGTCCGTTGAAGTTTCACTATGAGACAGACCCTCAGGTAGCAATTGGTTGTCTAGAGTTATTGGTTCAACTCTTCCAGAATATTAGGACATTGATGGAACTTATGATGAATTTGGTGGTTGGTATTTTTCATGGAGTAGTTGGGCTTGGGCGGAGCTTGGTTACATAGAGGCTCGACAAATTTTCACTATCGTGGGACGACTTTTAATAGTTTCTTGGTGAGGAGTACTACCCCTCCTACTTGTGCTCCATTTGACCTCAAGATCTCCTTTAGTGTCAGTAGGGAGGGATGACGGTGACGGAGTATTCCATTAGGTTTAAAAACCTTTCACACTACTCTCTCCACATGATCCATGATGGCTACATCTAAGAATTAAGGTTTTACCAGGTACACCACAGAGAGATCCATGCTATCATAGTACCATTGTGAATCACCACCAATGAAATGGTGTTGGAATGAGTACCGGTGATAGAGTTATTTCTATCCGAGGGAATCCATAATTCTCATTATGGTAGTGGGTACAAAAGAGATGAGATGTTTGTCGCAACTAGGATAAATCAGACAACAAGATTTCCATGAAAGAGGACTCCCCATAGATGGCCTCAAGAACACATTCGTTTGGGGATGAGGAAGCATAGAGTGTGGGTACATCCTATAGAGGTCCTATGTTATGGTTGTGATGGGAGAGGTCACATGGCACATGAATACCTAACCAAACTTACAGTGAACACCATGTATGAAACATGTATACCACCATGGAAGAGACAACACCGTGATCAGGGTGGTCCCCAGGGAGGTGTTTCTGGTAGAGAAGAAAGAAAATATGGAGGACGAGAAGAATTTATGAGGTGTTTCCACCACTACTAGGGGCCCCCCATCACTCTCAGAAAGCTGACAGCTTGGTCCATGGACAGGTGTAATCTTTGGATGTCCACAATCCTGCATAACATGACATGATAAGAGATACACCATTTGTCTTTATACTTTTTGAAGTATAACTTTTTATACACTATGTGATGTACCCTTTCCTCCCATATCATTGCTTGAGGTTTTAATAGGGTCATTCAGGGTGTCCATGTAACCTTGTGTTAGTGTTTTTTGACATAATCTTGAATGCATGAAGAATAGGGGTCCTTCCCCAACCAATATGAATTTTTTGATATGTGAGAAATACCATGAGGAAAAGATAGTGGAGCCCAAAGAAAATAATATAAAATTGTGGTGGAAGAGTCCCTATGGCTTGTGTGTTAGGGCAGAGTTTTTCAGTGGAGTTTTGAAGAATTTCCTAGCATTGTCTGTGGATTTTTTCCCCTTGACCTCCTATTACTAGGAATTCCACTAGTGTGATCAGAAGAGTTTCTTTTTTAGGTATTACTCTCCATCTAAGAGGGGAAAATATGTGCGGGGTATGGCACATCCTTTCCATGTCTATCCTCTTGAAGTTGGATGTATTTACTCACCTACACTATTTTCTGGTACCTTTCATGTTCAACATCAAGTCGTGATACTACTATTTTCAAGTATAGATTGAGGTGATGGAGGCCCCATGAGAAGAATGACGTGACTCACTATCTAGGGCTAACAACGGTAGTGTTTTTTATATGAATGTGGAGATACTATATTTTGTGATATCTCTTTGTGGTTTGCACATACCACCAATGTTTGTCGTACATCTTCCCCCATAGACACTTGAACCTAAGACGGCGACAATGGTTGAACTTCCTGCAGAACTATTACTTTGAGATAGTCTATAAAATGAAAAGAGGCAGTGTTATAGCAGATACCCTTAGCAGGTGGACCTAGCTCTACATGGGGTGGGTTGTTTTAGAGTAATTATCTTCCTAGTAGTTGGCCCTAGTGGAGATAAAGGGTATAGTTTTATTCAGTCGATGATGATGAATCATTATCTTCCCAAGCGAATAGGAGAGTCTCAGTTGTGATGCATAGATTGTGGAATTTTTCATGACCAGATATCCTTGGGTATTTTACCCGATGGATATTTGAAATGGTGGAATCATGAGACCCTATTATAGGGACAAACAATGATTCCAGTCATGATGTAGGATGTAGAAGTTTGGTTGGGGAGGTGAACCATCCCCTGAGTCTCTTCAGGTTATTTGGGATCATGTAATGAAATGGTGAGGTTTCCAACTACGCTACCCCCCCAATAGCTGGAGTCAGTGCACGATGTCTTCCACATGTCATTGCTTTAGAAGTGCATGCACGTTCCAATGCACATCATCAGCATGAGAAGAATATATGAGGACAAACCATCCCTTTGGATCAATTGTTGTGCCTGCATGGAGACATGAATGTTTTTTTGGAAGCATGATAGTCAAGTGTGAGATCAATGGGATTTTTTCTTTCCCAGTATTAATTTTTGAGGAAGAAAATATTAAAGGATGGAATGATGTAGATACCTATTTTTAGACTTTTAAGACTTTGGAATATTTATGCACATATTTGTAGAGATAGGCACTCAGACTGCGTGCAATTATGAGGCCCAGTGTCCCTAGAATAAATTAAAAAAATATATTATGTCTTTTTTTACTATACACATGTCAGAAATATAATATCTCTTAAATGGTATATTAGATCCGAAATCAGATTCCATGACTGAGTTTGGAACATTATTTTTATCCAAATTGGGGTATAACATTTGTCAGAGTGAGACTTCTCTAAGAAAATCCACCCAGGAGAGAATTCATAAATAAAATAATTAAATTTAATTATTTTATCATGACCACTGAATCTTATAACTTTTGAATGGGGACATGGATTGGAAATCTGAGACTTCTATTGAGTTTATAATGGGGTGTTTTCATAGGCATGACATAAAAAGGGAGGGCACGGTGGATTTAGATTCCGCACTGAGTGGGATCCCTTTAAATATATTTTTATAATGATAGATTAGGGTTTACTCTTAATTATTATATATCTCTAAAAACCACTCCCTCTACCTATGTCCTATTAAACAATTAATCACTATTCTTCATTGGATTTAGGAGCTATCTTCTCCAAAATCATATAAAATTATGGTGGGAGCATGAAAATCACATCAACTGCAATAAACAGATAGATCGAGGTAGGTTTTGCCTCGTTTTTATGTTTTTTTTCATTTTCTCATTGGATAATATGTTTGTTTCCTTGATCATTGTTTTCATCTTTTCGAATCATCGACTGATGCATGAACACGACCATAAATTTCTATTTGAAACCGTTTTCTTCATCTTTTATTTGTGGATACCCACTATCAATTTTCAGACACATCAACCGACCGTCAAATCATCGATCAGAGGAAGGCATGGAAAAGGCCTCATCATAGTGATGACAGACATGTTCTCAAATATGGAATCGGGTATCCAATCGAGTAGCAGTGGCCCGTAGAAGGGAACAGTGGTAAAAGTCCAGTCGATATCGTCGAGCGGTAGCTGTAGAGGTCGACATAGTTGAGCGGTCATGGTAGCTGTGGTCTGGAGCTGTGCAGCTAGTGGTAGGGTTGTCTGTTATAGTAGGGCGGTCAGGAGGGATGTGACAGTGGTGCAGGAGAGAGGAGATCGACGACTGAAGTGTGAAAAGGAGGAGGCCGGAGCGGAGTGGGCTCCGGGGTGCTGCATCATTGGTAGATGGTGGGCCACCAGGGCCAATAGGCATGGACAAGAGGAACTAGCGGGCCAGTAGTGAGCTATATCGTGTGGGTCATGCGCTGATGAGGGTACGGGTGAAGAACCTTCCACCTAGACAATTAGAGAATGCAGGCGGGTTGTGCCACAACAGAATAGGCCAAGCTCACGGATAGGCAAGGAACTGTTGATGCAAATTTGTCTAGCCATGGTGGTTTGACTAGGACAAATATGCCTGGCCAGCTAGGGCTAAACCAGCATAGTTTGGAAAAAACCCTTTATATGCCCATAACATTTGATTTGGGGCTTCGATTCAAATGATTTCTATTGAAAATGATCCATGAGTTGAGCTGAAACATTTTAGGTGGCTTTGGGAATTTTAAATTTCTAAGCTCGAAGGTTGATGGCGAAAAACCCTCACCTTATCTATAATAATTTTAATTATTATTATTCGTGGTTCCTTCTTTTGAATGTAAAACCTACATCTAAAGACTAATTGATGCGCTGTTAGAGGCACTGTGACCCTAGAGTTTAGGCAGACATTTTAGGACTACTTTTTGGTTTTTAAAACAAGGATAGGGTGTATGCCACATGAGGTATGGTTCACCTTGTTAAGGTGGAATACATCCTTTTCACTGGTTTTCCATTTTGGACGAATGAGTATTCAATTTTGTGTATTTTTTATAGAGGATCACACTGAATTTATCTGTATAATTTTTTTTAGGGTTCATGTGTGGGCCCCATAAGATTTCCTTCGAGCACAGTGTTACGAATTAAGAATTTTCCATCACATGTCTGTTTGGGGAGAATAAATAGTGGACCTTCTATGTTTTTTTCATGGATTAGAATTGTTTCATCTGTTTGAATGTGTGAAGCCTTATTCAAGACCTCATTAAATATTGAAATGTGAAGGAATCTCAGTGGAAGATCCTTTTGATGCGTTTGAAGAGAACCAATGGATTGGGTTAACCTTGACTCTTGCAAGAGTGGATAATATGTATGAAGAGATATAGCCAAATGTTCTGGGGCCATTTAAGGAGGTGTGTCAGTGAAATTACATCTTCACCCTTCATTTAAAAAATAATAATAATGCGCTCATTTGCCTTTTGAATAGGTAGGTTGTGTACTCTGTTAGTAAATTGACATTATTTGGGGTGATTTATCATAGTTTAGTACATGAGAATGGCTAGGTTTATATCAAGGAGACGAGGCAGGACCACATGATGTGTGGGACCCACATGCATCGTGTACTACATTATGAATCTTCCAACTCTCCTATCTACCACTTTTTTAATCAGAATTTAGCTCATGAGTTACTTTTCCAAATATATATTTCATATAGAACGCGATGGTTCTCTCTGTAGTTTCTTCTTAAATATGATGTGAGATGTTCCAGGTGTGATGCCTATCTAGTGTGGCACCTGATGACTGTAGCTATGTTCTTAATAGATGTACTATATAGAGGGGACGTCCAGCCTTCCTTAGTGCTTTTTGATAGTTACCATGTTTATGGACCCAACCTTAATCCTTACTTAATCTTGAGTTATTAAAAGATTAAACATTGGGGATCTTTTCAGGTTTATAATTTTAGAGAATTAGATCATAAAACATGCATTACATTCCACAATTAAACAAAGTGGTAACATAAAAAAATTGTATTCATTTTTTCCCATCAACGGAAACATATTAAAAAATAAATCATGGATTATTTCTTGACACTTCCTTGACACTATCGTCATATCATGTACCATTCCCTTGACATGTGAAAAACATTTCAAAAAAGAAACTTGGGATGAGCATAAACAGCTGAGTAAGGGTTATAAAAAGTATGGAAAGGAAACATGGGTACATATATACATAAGAATGAAATCATACTTTACCCATAAAGCATAAGCACTTTAACATACCTCATACAATCATGAATAAATCATATAAATCATAAGATATAAAGGTAACTTGTGGCATTCATAAAATTCCTACGTAGGGAGAAACCCTCTTCGTTACGTTTGGAATACCCATCATAGTATATTCCCTAAATATCTTTGGAGAAACCTTAATGTTTAACCCATTCACGTTACCCAATGCATTGGAGAGCTATATCAGGCTCACCCGCCCATATTTTATCACAAAACCACCCATCTTCATAACAATGCCCAAGAACCATAACATAATCATATCACATAAAAAATGCATAAAGAAAACATAACATTTCCACATTTCAATCACAAGATATCAATAAAACACATTGATATAAAAAACCGAATGAAAACCATTTTCAATACCAAAATAAAAGAAAAGTAAAACATGGTATTTATTTTTCTTTTAAAAAGAAGGTATGGCTTATAGAGGAAGCTGAAACTCAAATAATGGTCACAGCGGCGGAGAAGTCATTGTCGCCGCATACGTATGTCAAAAACATTCCCTTTTTCATTTTATAAAATGATTCGTATAACAAAGATTCCTTATGGATAAACGTAAAATTCAAAGGGTTTTATACACCTTATAAAAGAAAGTTGTGTATAAAACAATATATGCCTCAATAAAAGGATATTGAGACGAAGTGACTTACAAAGACGGTATCCTTGGTTTAAGGACAAACCAATTACATAATTATGTGTGAAAAACTAATACACCAAATATAAGTGGATATTAAGTGTAAAAAAATCAGACTTTATTCACAAATATTCATAGATCAACATATTCCATGAGTACATGTTTATCCCAAAGAATCAAATTTGGGTTAAGAAGTTCCCTTGTAAAAATTTGACAGCCTAACGGCGTCACTACAAAATTCAAGAAATGTGTTGATGAGAGATAAAAAGGGTATCTCATCACATGGACATAAAATTTATATCAATAGGGATATAGAAGAACATATCCCAACATAATAGTATGTGAATTAAAAGACATAACAAAAGAAGTCTTCTAAAAAGAGGAGGGTGAAAGATTCCCTTACCGACATGGGTATCTTTCGAAACATACACCCCGTGAAAGAAGGACAATAAAACATTGATGTAAATACTCATAAATGAAATTATATTACATAGTGAGTAAAATAATGGGTAGTACATACACCACTCAAAGGAAATTGTGGAAAATGTAGCATAAATCTCATGGGAATAAAAGTGAGATAAAAAATCCCTTACGAAAACTCGGCAGCCTAACTGCGCCACTTAAAACATACAAAAATGGATTGATGAGATCAAAGAGGGTCTCTAAAAATATTACAATAAAATGTACAGCAAGAGTAATATAAAAGAACATCCCCCATCATAACAATGAGGAGCTTAAAAGAAGTGACATAAAGGTGAGTACTTAAAAAGAAAGAGAGAGGTTGGATCCCTTATCTCGGGTCCGACTTGACTCGATCATTATTTAATCTCCTGAATAATAAACTTGAGTTAATTTCTACTTGTTTAATAACCTTTTTCATGTTCATTATTCCTTTTATATCACTTATTTCCATGTCATTAACACGATGTAATTATTTAAGTTAATAACGGACGTTTTAACGATCATTAGTACTTGTGTCAAAAAATAAACCCATTATAATTACAAGTTGTTCATGTATCCATTATATCCAGAATTTTATTCATGATGTAGATATCATATATATCATATATATCCAGTACATTCATGCATTTATAATATTACATAACATTTAGAGGTAAGAAATGAAATGCACCGTTCATGGAGACGGTAAGCCGTACGTATGCATGAACGCTGCTTCCATTTCTATTTCGTATTTTAGGAAATGGAATCATAATTATATAAAGGTATATTATAATTACAGTGTAATATCATATATAATATCATGACTCCATCCTTTATACGTTCCACATATGGTATTAATGAATCAAATCACTTTGATGTGGCGGTAGTCCGCACTTCCTTAAATGAAGATATCGCGTATACCCATAATGGAAACCATAAAGGTATGCCCAAAATGAAAAATACAGAATCTTAAGGAAAAAAATAAAAATATTATATATAATATATAAATATAGTGTCATCTTAATGGCCACCATTGAAGGTGTTAAAAGAATGTTGAACAATCATCGTTTTGGGAGGCATAAATTCGCCATCCACGGAAACATTATGTTCTTTAACCATTAGATGTAAGTGTGTGTAAGTGTAGCTTGAATCCTTCTTATAAAAACATCCTAGTATAAGGAAGATACTGGTATTGTTACAAAATAAATGAATAAAAAGATTTTAGGGGGTTGAAGAAGCAAAATAAAACAAAAAAAACACAAGTGAAGACATTACCATAAAATCGGGTAACTCCCTTTGGTTTAAGCTCAAAGGCTTCCTTGGGAAGACTTCTGCCCAAAGTGAGGCTTCACGGAGTAAAAGAGGAAAGTGGGGAGACAAAATGGTCAGGGTTTGGCCGAGCCAAAGGCTTTGTATGTGTGGGTAAGGAGGTAGAGGTGGGGGCCTTTTATAAGAGGAAGGAGGGGCACTCTTGGAAAGTAAAGAAATGTTATTTTATTTTAGAATTAGTTTCGGATTTTAATGGTACCACATTGATGTGTTTCGATGATAATGTGATAAGGGTTCGAAAGCAACCCATCCAATAGGTTTTGGACATGTGTAGGTCTTAGATTTTACATTATCTTCCCATTTTATTTAAATGGTTAAATAATGAGGTAATCGCTACATCATCATGATGTCATATATAATTTAATTTATATAATGTATAAAAATTAAAAAACATATACTAAGATTTTGGAAATCTTTTTATCTTTCCAATGACTATTTATAGTCAAAACGTTGACTTGTATAACCCCATTTAAAAATTGTTTTAGTAAAACAACTCATGTTTGTGTCATTTTAATTTTAACATTAAGTAAAAAGGTATTTATGTCATTTTCCAACCAAAGTGGCTCCATGGGGTCCCCAAGTTGACCCATGGATTTTATTGGTCGGCCATGAATCATACAATGAGGGTAGGACATGTTTCTAGGTCATTTCATATTATTAAAACATTAGTTTTACCTTAAACTACACTAATTACCTCTAATCGTGATTAAAACTTAATAAGTTACTATTCACCAAAAAAATATTTTAATCCCATTCAACCACATTTTACTTCTTAATGACAACCATGTATGTCGGATTTTTAAAATTCAAAACAAAAAGGTTGAAAATTTTCATTTAAATGGAAAATCAGTTTTTATAAGTACCACTTAGTGGTTTCACTATTCATCAAAAATTAAAGTTTTTCAGAAAATTACCAAAAATTCAACCTAAGCTATATTTGATATTCCGAATTCAATAATGATGTCTATTTTAAAAAATTCATAACATATATGTTTCATTAGTGAATTTAATAATTAATTCCCGTTTTCAAAACAAATATCATGTTTTTATGAAACAATATATATCAAAATATTGACACTAGTTTAAGTCAAATTTCAAAGTAAAATTAATTCCAATGACCAATATTTGATTAAATGGTAAAAATATATTCTAATTTCACTTTAAAACCAATTCAAAAGATAATATAATCATATAAATAAATTATATAAAAAAGATGATTTGGATTAAAAAACAACATTTGTCACTATTCATTAAAAATTGAACTTTTTCGGAAAAATACCAAAAATTTACACAAAGTAAATTTTGATGTCCTGATTCTAAAGAATAATTTTATTTTGTCAAATATAACACATAAAATTTTCAAAAATTGGATTTAAAGAGCTTCGCCATCAAAAGGCGGTTAATCGACCTTTTAAAGAATATTAGAATGTTTACGCTTAAAATTGGATTAATTCGCATTTTTAATCCTCTAACATTTATTATAAAAAGTAAAAATATTTGACAAACAAATATAATAATTTTTTAGTTATTTCTATTCATTCCTGCCATCACAACAGCTAGGTGTTAACTACCATTTAAAATAATATTATTTTATTATTAGAGTGCAACATAAGATTCCCAAAAAACTTATTGTTGCATATTGGGCATGCCATCGAGCATAGTGTCCCCTTTAAAGTTAAATTAATATATTATCCAGAAATATGGATAAATGTGAAAATGTCAAACTCTTTATTTACCTGGGGTGTTACATCCTTCCCCCCTTTTGGGAATTGCGTCCTCGCAATTTTAAAATTGGGCTTGGAAACTTCATTGAAAATCCCACATCAGAACAAGAGTCAGTAAAACAATCAATTTAAAATAAAGAAAGATAAGTACAAAGGTCACTCGAGTTAACCCATACTAGGATTCCAAGTATGAATATATGGACATGGGGAAAAAAGAAAGGGTTATGTTCTGATGGAGAGTGATATTAAACATGTCTAGGAGAAAGTTAACAATAAGAGAATCAAAAACTTGTGATGGGTTAACCGGTATTCGATTCCCGAGTAGAAAAAGTTAACAGACAACATTTTTGTTTTAAGTTACTTTTCATTGAGGAATTTATTTTTGATCTCAACTAAATCATAATGAAACATACTTACTTGTCATGTAGACTTTCAACTTTTACTAGATTCCTTAATCAAACTCATATTTCTCTAAAAGACGATTATTTAGGAAGACTAGTTCACATTTAGAGTACTATAATCAATTTCTAGAGAATCACCTAATCCAAAATATAGAACTATATACATCCCATGTATTTAGACTCTAACCAAAACCAAAACCAAAATGGTTAGTACATGATCAGATAATCCAGAAAAGGATAACCCTTTATAAAAATAAAATCTTTTCTTAATCTCCAAAATTTGTCCAACAAAGCCGAAAGTTCAACGAGGACCATTCGATAATCAATTTGTCCATAAAATTCTTCAATGTAAACCAAACTAAGATTGAAACCCAAATATTTGAAGGATTTAGTCACATAGTCTTCCAAGTTAAATCGTAACATTTATCTCCAAACAACATCAGTTGATCCTAAAGTCTCGTATTGAAAAGTAATTAACCTAATCACATATCCTCCATGATAGGTTATTCATTTTCATAAATAACCCAAAATCAACTTACTCTTAATTCATAAATTCACCTAACTAAAAACAATAAGTCATACTAACCAGGGACTTCACGTAGTCTAGTGGTAGACGATAAATACCAGTTGCACATTGGTTGTGGGTTCGATTCCCATAGCATTGTCCGACACGACAGGTTGTCACGCAGACTGTGTGTTGTCCTTTTTCCAAACTATATAATTCTCAAATCATTCCCCAAAAAGAGATAAAATCATCAAAAATAACCATAACATAATTTAACCTCAATTTTATCTCATGCCTTTCACTTCCATCATAACATATAGTAACCCATAATTACCTCAAAAGTAAGGATCGTATAAACCCAAATGGTTCTTTATAACTATGTCCACAAAAGATTAGATTACTATTACTTGAATATAATTTTCATATATTAAACATCAGGGTTACACATACTATAAAATGTCTTCTAATGTAACCCCATCATCAAAAGAGACTTAATACACTTAAGAATTTCACAACAACTCTTGAAGCCATTAAATGTTGACTTCTTACTCATTCAACATTCTTAATGATCCATTAACCATTCCTTTCCAACTTATTCTGAAATACTTCATTCCTACAAACAAAATCATGAATCATATCCTAAGATTCCAAAATAGGAAAACAAAAGTTATGAAATAATCCATACCTTTGATTGGTCATTGTCAGTTTCTTTATCCTCAATCTTAATGGCATTAGGTATTTGTAAACGAATATTTGTATGATCGTGGTGATCCCATTCATGAAACATCATCATAGGACATGTGTTTGCATAATGACCATGCACACCATATTTAAAACATTCAATTGATCTCTCAGAAAGAACTTCTTTCCCTTTCCTCGAGTCAACTGGATGCTTCATTTTTCCATGGCAGGTTCTTTCTTTATGGACTTCATTTCCACATCTATTGCATATTTCTGTCCCTTTGAAACATTTTCCTAGGTGTTTCTTTCCACATCTTTGACACATAGGTTTTTTACGCACTTACCTTTATGATTGTTACCTGTAGTTCCTTAGGGATTGTTTTCTCACATATATGATGCCTTAGAGAAATAAAAAAGGTTTAGGTGGTCAATAATGACTCCAGATAGTTGGTTGAGGATAAACACATGAGTACTCATTGCAGCCCCCATATCATTCAGTTGCTCGCTCAAAAGACTGTCACAGTTTCCTTCACATCCATTGTTACTTTGGTGCCTGCTAGATCCAGCCATTAACTAAAACCAAAACCATCAGTGTGAGTATATCAACAAAACCACCATGTACTAATGAGGAAGATAAACAGTAAGATATACTTACTCATTCACTTTATCTAATACTAGGACTCTTTCTGAAATCCTAACCATTATGGTAATGTCACCTATGCTTAAAGAATACCCTAACCACTAAAGTTATCTAAACCGACCTCTGATACCAACTATAAGTCCCCATCCTTAATCCTTACTTAATCTTGAGTTATTACAGGATTACACATTGAGGATCTTTCCAGGTTTAGAGTTTTAGAGAATTAGATCATAAAACATGCATTACATTCCATATTTAAACAAAGTGGTAACATAAAAAAATTATAATCATTTTTTCCCATCAATGGAAAGATATTAAAAAATAAATCATGGATTCTTTCTTAACACTTCCTTGACACTATCATCATATCATGTACCTTTCCCTTGACCTGTGAAAAACATTTCAAAAAAGAAACTTGGGATGAGCATAGAAAGCTCAGTAAGGGTTATAAAAAGTATTGAAAGGAAACATGGGTACATATATACATAAGAATGAAATCATACTTTACCCATAAAGCATAAGCACATTAACATACCTCAAAAAATCCTGAATAAATCATAGAAATAATAAGATATAAAGGTAACTTGAGGCATTCATAACATTCCTATGTAGGTAGTAACCCTCTTGGTTACGTTTGGAATACCCATCACAGTATATTCCCTAAATCTCTTCAGAGAAACCTTAACGTTTAACCCCTTCGCGTTAACCAATTCATTGGAGAGCTATATCGGGCTCACCCGCCATTAGTTTATCACGGAACCACCCATCTTCCTAACAATTCCCAAGAACCATAACATAACCGTATCACATAAAACATGAATAGAGGAAACATAACATTTCCACATTTCAATCACAAGATATCAATAAAACACATTGATATAAAAAACATTATGAAAACCATTTTCAATACCAAAATAAAAGAAAAGTAAAACATGATATTTATTTTTCTTTTACAAAGAAGGTATGGCTTGTAGAGGAAGCCGAAACTCAAATAATGGTCACGGCGGCAGAGAAGTCATTTTCGCCGCATACGTATGACAAAAACATTCCCTTTTGTCATTTTGTAAAATGATTCATATAACAAAACTTCCATTTGGATAAAGGTAAAAGTAAAAGGGGTTTATACACCGTATAAAAGAAAGTTGTTTATAAAACAAAATATGCCTCAATGAAAGGATATTGAGAAGAAGTACCTTACAAAGACGGTATCCTTGGTTTAAGGAAAAATCAATTACATAATTTTGTGTGAAAAACGAATACACCAAATATAAGTGGATATTAAGTGTAAAACAATCAGAGGTTATTCATACATATTCAAGGAGTACATGATTATCCCAAAGAATCAAATTTGGGTTAAGAAGTTCCCTTGCAAAAATTTGACAGCCTTACGGCGTCACTACAAAATTCAGAAAATGAGTTGATGATAGATAAAAGGGGTATCTCATCACATGTACATACAATTTAAATCATTAAGGATATATAAGAACATATCCCAACATAATAGTATGTTAATTAAAAGACATAACAAAAGAAGTCTTTTAAAAAGAGGAGGGTGAAAGATTCCGTTACCGACATGGGTATCTTTCGAAACATACACCCCATGAAAGAAGAAAAATACAACATTGATGTAAATACTCATAAATGAAATTATATTAAAAAATTAGTAAATTAATTGGTAGTACATACACCACTCAAAGGAAATTGTGGCAAATGTAGCATAAATCTCACGGGAATAAAAGTGAGATGAAAAATCCCTTACGAAAACTCGGCAGCCTAACGGTGCCACTTAAAACATACAAAAATGGATTGATTAGATCAAATAGGGTCTCTAATAATATTAAAATAAAATGTATAGAAAGTGGAATATAAAATAACATCCTCCATCATAACAAATAGGAGCTTAAAAGAAGTGACATAATGGTGAGTACTTAAAAAGAAAGAGAGCGGTTGGATCACTTACCTCGGGTCCGACTTGACTCGATCATTCTTTAATCTCCTGAATAATAAACATGAGTTAATTTATACTAGTTTAAGAACCTTTTTCAAGCTCATTACTCCTTTTATATCACTTATTTAAATGTCATGAACACGATGTAATTATTTAAGTTAATAACGGTCGTTTTAACGATCATTAGTACTTGAGTCAAAAATAAACCCTTTATAATTACAAGTTTTTCATGTATCCATTATATCCAGAATGGTATTCATGATGTAGATATCTTATATATCATATATATCCAGTACCTTCATGCATTTATAATATTACATAACATTTAGAGGTAAGAAATGAAATGCATCGTTCATGGAGACGGTAAGCCGTATGTACGCATGAACGCTGCTTCCATTTCTATTTTGTATTTTAGAAAATGGAATCATAATGATATAAAGGTATATTATAATTCTAGTGTAATATCATATATTATATCATATCTCCATCCTTTATCCATTACACATATGGTATTAACGAATCAAATCACTTTGAGGGGGTGGTAGTCCGCACTTCCTTAAATGAAGATATCGCGTTTACCCATAATGGAAACCATAAATGTATGCCCAAAATGAAAAATACAGAATATTAAGGAAAACATAAAAATATTATATATCATATATAAATATAGGGTCGTCTTAATGGACACATTTGAAGGTGTTAAAAGAATGTTGAACAATCATCATTTCGGGAGGCAGAAATTCGCCATCCACGAAAATAGTATGTTCATTTGCTATTAGATGTAGGTGTGTGTAAGTGTGGCTCGAATACTTATTATAAAAAAATCCTAGTATAAGGTAGATACTGTTGTTGTTACAAAAGAAATGAATAAAAAGAGTTTAGGGGGTTAGAGAAGCCAAATAAAACAAAAGAACACAAGTGAAGACATTACCTTAAAATCGGGTAACTCCCTTTGGTTTGAGCTCAAAGGCTTCCTTGAGAAGACTTATGCCCAAATTGAGGCTTCAAGGAGTAATAGAGGGAAGTGTAGAGACAAAATGGGTAGGGTTTGGCCGAGCCAAAGGCTTTAATAGTGTGGGTAAGGAGGTAGAGGTTGGGGCCTTTTATAAGTGGAGAGGAGGGGCACTCTTGGGAAGTAAAGAAATGTTACTTTATTTTAGAATTATTTTCGGTTTTTAATGGTCCCAAATTGATTTGTTTCGAGTATAAGGTGATAATGGTTCGAAATCCACCCATAAAATAGGTTTTGGACATGTTTAGGTCTTAGATTTTACATTATCTTCCCATTTTATTTAAATCGTTAAATAATGATGTCATCGCTACATCATCATGATGTCATAAATAATTTAATTTATATAATGTCTAAAAATTAAAAAACAAATACTATGATGTAGTAAATCTTTTTTATCTTTCCAATTAATATTTATAGTAAAAAATATGACTTGTATAACCCCATTTAAAAATTGTTTTAGTAAAACAACTCATGATTGTGTCATTTTAATTTTAACATTAAGTAAAAAGGTATTTATGTCATTTTCCAACCAAAGTGACTCCATGGGGTCCCCAAGTTGACCCATGTATAGTCTTTCTCGGACATGACTCATCCAATGAGGTTAGGACATGTTTCTTGGTCATTTTATATTTTTAAAATATTATTTTTACCTTAAACTACACTAATTACCTCTAATCGTGATTAAAACTTAATAAGTTACTATTCACCAAAAAAATATTTTAATCCCATTGAACCACATTTTACTTCTTAATGACTACCATGTATGTAGGATTTTTGAAATTCAAAACACAAATGTGTCACAATTTCATTTAAATGGAAAATCAGTTTTTATAAGTACCACTTAGTGGTTTCACTATTCATCAGAAATTAAAGTTTTTCAGAAAATTACCAAAAATTCACCCTAAGCTATATTTGATATTCTGAATTAAAAAATGATGTCTATTTTAAAAAATTCATAACATAAAAGTTTCATTAATTAATTTAAAAATTAATTCCCGCTGTCAGAACAAATAGCGTGTTTTTATGAAACAATATATATCAAAATATTGACACTAGATTAAGTCAAATTTCAAAGTGAAATTAATTCCAATGACCACTATTTGATTATATGGTAAAAATATATTCTAATTTAACTTTAAAACAATTTCAAAAGTTAATCTAATCATATAAATAAATTATATTAAAAAGAGGTTTTGGATTAAAATACAACATTTGTCACTATTCATTAAAAATTGAACTTTTTTCGGAAAAATACAAAAAATTTACAAAAAGTAAATTTTGATGTCCCGATTCTAAAGAAGAATTTTATTTTGTCAAATATAACACATAAAATTGTCAAAAAGTGGATTTAAAATATCTTCACCATCAAAAGGCAGTTAATCAACCTTTTAATGAATATTAGAATGTTTACGCTTAAAATTGGATTCATTCACATTTTTAATCCTCTAACATTTATTGTAAAAAGTAAAAATATTTTACAAACATATATAATTATTTTGTAGTTAGTTCTATTCATTCCCGCCATCACAACAGCTAGGTGTTAACTACCATTTAAAATAATATTATTTTATTATTAGAGTGCAACATAAGATTCTCAAGAAACTCGTTGTTGTGTGTTGGGTACGCCATCGAGCATAGCGTCCCCTTTAAAGTTAAATTAATATTTTATTCACAAATATGGATAAATGTAAAAATTTCATACTCTTTATTTACCTGGGGTGTTACACCATGTTTCAAGGAAGTCCAGTGATCTTCGGTTCTTTCCGAGAGGTACCATGCAGTAGGGATGGCTAGAGTTCCACAATGATTTTTCAAGATGTACCATTCAGTAGGGATAGATAGACTAGTTCTAGGATTTCCTCCAGATAAGCTGGGATGTTGTTCACAATGGGAGTTCCGAGTTTACCTCCATCAAGGATGAAAAAAGGTCTCTGATGGTAGTTCTCAGCTTCCCTCTATCTAGGCTCGGCAGTGGGCCCCGTCTATGACTCTTTCTTGGTAGTACCCTCCAAGTGGGATGGGTAGTGGTTCCCCTTCAACTTATAAGGTATAATTCCCCCCTAACATACTAGGGTATAGATACCCGATGACGAGTGGAATTCTCCAATTGGTATTGGAATGGATCATTGACATGGAGACACAATCTCTTTACTGTATGACATAGTGACGAGATGTGAATTGATGTGACTCTAGACTCTCAAGAAAGAGGGACACTTTTCCCACCAATATTCTTCCTTATGATGCAACATAAAACCATTCGGGCGAGACATACCCACCCAAAGTGGATAGTATCAAGGTGAGGTGATTTAGCACCATTGATTTGTAGTTCTCAAAAAATGTGTGGTCTTCTAGGTATCGATGGTTACTTTTGGAACATTCGGCTGCTCACTTTTCCTAGGATGAGACTGTGATATAAAGATCCCCTTACTCTCTCATTTGGTTTTCTTTGACTGAGCATATATAAATATATTATATCTAGTACCCACTACTTGGGTTTTATCTACTCTCTGTCCAGAAGAGGTGAAGACACGTAGGGTATACCATGTGCTTTCTATGTATAGATTCTCGTGGTTGGATAAGTATACTTCTCATACCATAGGTAGTGAAGTCTTGATGAGAAGTTCACCTTATCACCATTTTTAGATCCCATTTGTTTGACAAGCTCACTTCCCTTTTTGTTAGGTTGAGATACCCTTCTTTTTGGTACCTAGTTCGATCTACTACTCCCCTCTTCAGTACATATCTTGTTGCTCCCTTTGAGGCATCAGGGCATCCTACTCTGCATCTTTATATCCACATCTTCTTGGGATTTTACCGTACTTGGTTTGACACTGTAGATGACATATAGTTTGATCATGAAATCAGAGGGTTTTAAGGATATGAGGTTCTTGGACCACATGTTGTGGTTGTGCCATGGGATTCAAGAGTGGGACTCTACTAGATATTTTACATTTTCACATATCTTCAGGTTATGGCACTTTTCAAGTTAGGTTTGTATCTCTCCCCTTTTCTTTCTATTTACTTCTATACTTTGAATGTGGTCAATGCATGTATCTGGATTATTTATAGAAATTTTATATTTTGGTTTATTTTTCCTCAACACTATTTTAATTCAGTTGGATGCATGTGTGTGTGTGTACATGTTATTAGGAAAAGGGATCCGCTTGTTTTTTGTTCCTACAGTGATAGTCACCATCCCTTGGACTATAGACGCATGCATGAGATATTTTTGGCTTGAGCCCCCAGTACTAGTCTGGTTGTGAAACTTTTTATAAGATAATAGTGACCTCTAGGACACCTATCATGGCTCTATATTAATTATTTTGTAAGAAATCAGTTAACACCTCAATAAATTGTGTCTAATCATGATCTGTGATTTACATAAAAATTATAGAAGAGTCTCTAGAATAAATATGATACCGAGCTTTGTTTGATCACATCATATCACCCTAAAACTGATGGAAAATCTGAAATAAATATTCATACATTAGATGAAATGTCATGGTTATTATCTCTTCACATTCAAGGCATGTTTGTTTAGTATTTTCCATTGGTAGAGGTATCATATAACAAAAAATTCCATTATAGTATTCAACTAGTGTTCTATAAAGCATTATATAGAAAAAAAATATCATACTCCAACTTTTTGGGATGAAGTTGGTGATGGTAATTTTATTGGCCTCGTATTTATTGTGTACATAATAGAAAAGGTAAAGAATATTCAAACCCGTATCAAAGCATATCAATGTAGGAATACGTACTATGATGAAAATTGAAAGAATGTTTTTTAATTTCAAGTGAATGATCTTTTTTTAACAAATGTATCTACATGGATAGGTGTTATATGATTTTTTAGAAAGATAAATTGATCCAAATATACATTTAACTTTTTAAATCTTAGAAATAATTTTAGTTTTGACTGACCATTCAGAAATGCCACAAAGTCTCTCTAAAATACATGACCTTTTCTGTATATATTTATTACATAAGGACATACTAGACCCAACACATGTGTGCACCTAAAAATAAGTAGATTTGTAACAAGATATATATTATTGTAAAAATCATATCAACATTTTTGAAATATGGGAACATGTTTTGAAAAATCAAACAGCTTGGATTGTAAAGGTAGATTAGAGAAATCATAATATAGAAGAGGTGTTGTGGGGTCCCAAAAAGATTATGATGAACAAATACCCAATTATCATCCCCGGGATACATTATAGAAATTTCAATGGTGAAATTTTTGTGTGAGAGATAATGTAACACCTAAAAACTTTATGAGGTATTTCCTTCTAAATGAATCCATTCTCTTCAAAATCTTGTGATACACACAACATTGAGTCTATAAGAACTGTAAATTATTATAATATTATAACATAACGATTAAATTAAAAGTAATGAATATAAATAAATAATTTAGGAAAATTAAAGTTTTTAAACATTTATATAATAAATTCAATGGTTATTTAATGATTTGAAATAAATACAAAGCTTTTGAAAGAAAAATAAATTTTTCTTCAAAACTGCACTTTTCCCTATAACATGTTTTAGTCGTGCTATGTAAACATAATAGAAATTTAATTTTTAAAACATATATAAAAATTATTTTAAATATAAATTATTAAATTTCTAAATCTACATTTCAAAACAATACTTTTGTTATTTTTTTTAATTTTATGAATAGGTTATTTTTTACATGAATTTTAAAAAATGCATACTTTTATTGAAAATTTCCTTTTCATTTAATTTAGTTTCAATGTTAAACATTATTATAAATTATCTAGAAAAATTACTTCCATTATATTTCATTTTACCTAATTTATGTTGTTTTAATCAATTTCATATTGTATTCTGATATAAAAAACAATTTTAACTTTTTAATGTTTTTCTTGGAAATTTTTTTGATGTGTTCACAGGTTTAATTTCAATTTAAAATTTTAACATATATTAAATGAATTTGGATAAATGGATTCATATTTTTGAATTGGATTAATTTGTATTATATAATTATGAAAACATAGTTTGAGTTCATCATGAATAGTAATAATAGTAAAATATATTTACTGCGGTTAATGTTAAAATAACATTACCGGGTCAGTAAACTAAAAAATTGGTTTAAAATGACCCAAAACATGAATAATTACTACTAGATGACCTTATTTCTACATTATCACTTCCATTTTCTAAAATTAGTTATTTTTTTTATTTTTTAATGATTAAAATTTGGTTATCAATTTTTCTTTTCAAAAAATCCATGTATGTTCTATCACCCGCTTATAAATGGCCACCCTCTCTACAACGAACTACCGCCTCACAGACTGATTTAATTTATTTTACAATACTACCTTTAAAAGATGAATTTGATGATGTATTTAACCAATATACATAAAATATATGAAATTAATTTTTTTTTAATTATGATATTACATATAACTTCTTACATTCCATTCCATTGGCGGATACGATAACATCGCTCATGTGTAACACTAACTACTCCCTCACAAATAATGTGATTTATTTTTCAAATACACCTTATATAAAATGTAATAGTGATAAATTTATTGGAATATATTTGATATTTATGAAAAAAAAAATTTGGAAATAAAAAATCATAACTAAGTTCTTACATTTCAATCCTTTAGAAAATAATAATGTCTCTCTTGCGTACATGTGTACTACCATCTCCACATATCAATGTGAAATGTTTTTCATTTTATTTTTACATGGATGGTAATAATGATGGATTTTATTAATTTAAATGTTAAATATAATATAATAATTATTATATAAATCTAAATTCGTATATATTTTCCATTATTCCCATCCCTGAAAAGAATGAAAACAATGTTTTTTCATACATATGACATACATTCTCCATGAATTGTGTAATGAATTTTATATCTTTAACTTTTCAGAAGTACCCTAATCAAATATATAATGAATAAATATAATATGTATAAATGTTTTTACATTTTGGAAACGATTAATAATGATCTATGTAAAATTACTAAAATTGTCGAACCAAAACATACATGATTAATGAAGAATATATCACATGAAATAGAGATTTTAACAATTATTTATTTATAAACATATCATAAAATAATATAAATAAATAAAATATTGTATTAAATACATGATTATGTAACTATAATAAATTTATTATAAATATTAATTTATTATACAAGGGTTATGGACACATGTGACGAAAAATCAGACCTGTGGTAAGGGATTTGGTCTCAATTTCCTTTCATGGAGGCATATTATTTTGTTATAAACATATATTCTTTTATAAGGTGTATATACTTCCACTTTTATGTAATATCATTATTATATTTATATTCATATTATTTTACGTTTAAATTTATGTTATTCCTTTTAGGGTGCATATGATTTTGAAAATTTCAATGTGGTATAGATTTTTGTTACAAACTCATTATTTATTGAGATTAATTATGAATAAGTTTCCAATAATGTATTCATATGATATACATCACAAAAACTCATGAATTTTATTTTAATTTGTGTTTTTATGATATTTTCAAGTATTAGTACAAGTTTCCTCTCTTTTTTACTATAAATTATTCAATAATATCCATCTTTATATCTATTTTGGGTTGAAAATCCTTTTCTATTACATTTAAATGTTTTTTAAAAAAATTATAATATGTTTTCCAATGTATCTAAATGATTTATTAAAGAAACCTTTTCCCATGATTATATTTTTTTTAAAAGTAATCATTATTTTATTTTCTGAAATAGTATATTTTAACTTTTTACCATAAAATTGAAAGGAATATTTCTTTTAACAGTCTCAGCATGTAGGGAATTTATCACTGAATGAAAAATCACTATTATAAAGATTTTTTTACTTTTTTAAAAGAATATTTTCTAAGAATTGTTTTCCTAGAATTTTCGATATTAAAAAATGTAAGAACCCAGATCTTCTTTTCAGGTATGTTTTTCCTTTTCTAGTCTTTTTTGGGAAAAAAGTATAAATCATATAAATTTTCAAAGTACATGTCTTGTACTTCATTGTCGCAGGAAGCTGGGTGTTGGCCGTGTAGTGGCCATGCACATGGTCATGTGGGGGTGTTTGAGGCCACTTAAAGGGGGTACATAAATAGTAAGTACATGCTATGTAATTTAAAAGTAAAAACCGTGTATTTTCTTTTTTTATCATTAAACACATCGGGTTCATGTCTGATGGACAGAACACACTTATTTTAGGTCACGTTTGTCTGAGAGCGCAGAGCAGCCGCCGATCTTTGACGAGCCCATGAGTCTCCGTCCGTCCTCTGATTCGAACATTGGAAATTGCGTTGGAATCTTAGTGGTGATTTCATCGTTCTCCTAGAGAATTGTTTCCCAAATCCTTTTATTTTCCATGTTATCATGGGATGAACATTTTATTCATTTTCATAGATCTATGGATTTATAAGAATATTCAAGCTTCGTGGTTCAAGTATATCGATCTTTTAAAATAGAGGTAGGTGGTTTGTGCCTTTCTATTGAAATTCTTTTAGTATTTTGTAAAAATTCTACCAATACCCTTGAATGGGGTATTGCATTTTTACTGTTTGGAATTATTTTTTGACAGATTTTCTTATATGCCATAGTAGAGGTTATTGTTTGTAAATATGGAAATTTTTTATGTGCTTTGGAAGTATTTCCCATGCATTTTTTTCCAGTTTATGATCGTTTGGTCTAGTTTTCTTGTTAGAATTTTGTTAGTTTCCATGCCTAATTTGTAGGATAGTGTGACGGTTGTTCTATTATGCTGATATGCTTTATAATTCTATCCAAGTAGTTCTTGAATTTTACGTGGGGCGATATGCATGCTATACATGTTCGAATTACAGAGGGTTGTGAGAACCTAGTGTTGTAGACCACAGGGAGGATGGACGTAAGGGATTCTCTATAGTGTCTTTATAATTTTACAGTGTGAGCCCACATGGAGAATTGACGTTGAGTACTTCCTCAGAGTGTTTTTAGTTCCTCAATGCAGGCCATTAGAGGAATTGGCATTGAGTTCTTCTCCAAAGCGCCTTTAGTATGATACAAAACTATAGGGGGAATTGACGGTGAGCGCTTCCCCAGAGAGTCTATACATTAGCTGAACTAGATCTGTGGGACTGTGTGTTCCTCCCAGAGGGTTGCTAGTACTTTTTGGTTGAACCAGAGGGGTTGGGATGTGAGAATTTTCTAGAGGTTTACCTGTTGTTCATACATTCTTGTTTAGTTTCTTACCTGTTGTGACTTAAATTCTTGAAACTGTGCATTGTTTACTATTGAGTACTTTCTTGCTTGATGTTTTTCTAAACTTTTACCTGCCATATATTTGCTGACTGTTGGGCACAAATCCTGTGGTGTTTGCCTATTGATATTTAGTCTCACACCATATTTGGGCCATGCTTTTGGGCCCAGACAGATTATGTTGTTACATGTATAGAAAAGGGTCATCTCCCTTCTGCTTCAGGTTCTTAACTTTCTATGGAGCTGGAGGGAATAAGACCGAGCTAGGGCTTGCGATGCTGAGGATTTTATCTACTTTTTTTTCAATTTGGTTCATCACTGTTTTATTTCTGCATTGTGACTTGTATGAATTCTTCTCTATACTTATGTATCATGCATCATTAATATATGTGATCCATTTGTTTACACTTTTAGTATTCTGTTGTTTACTATTGTCTGGATGTTTACTGCTTCCTCTATTGCGTTTTTTTATCTTCCACTGTGTACTCTTCCAATGAGGTAATAGTTTCCCCACTATCACACCCATGGCCCTCGCTGCTAGTCGGCAGCCTCTGGTGTTTGGGGAAATGCGCTTGAGTCCATATGACCAACCGGGTATAGGTTTCCTCTAGGTGGCTTCCAAAACAAAGACATTACAAAGTGTAATTAGAGGAATTCTTTTCTCTTGACTTACTATTTGGAGCCTATAGCTAGGGATAGGATGGAATAGGAACTTGGTAATAAGTTGTTCCTGGGTGTAGCTAACACATATACAGGGAAAAGTCATACTACCTCATTTAATGCAATTTTACTGGTTTCTAATTATAAAGTTGATTTGATTTCACTGTTGGGTGACTCACATGTCTTTTTCTATTACTGTTGTTTTTATTGAAGATCTATTTTTGTCCCAACCCGATGAGATGATGGTGTTCCATCTCATGAATCATATAGGAACTTTTTAGAAATCACATGCCATGCATTCTTTCTATGCCATCTAGGATGCATAAGCAATTGCATGTTGTTGTGATAGATGTTGTGTAGAATATGAAGGTTGTTGTGATAGATTCCGTGATAAAAATTCCTACTATTTGATAGACAATTGTGTGTAAGGTTTTGTTTGAAAGAATTCCAAACTTTGGTTCTTGAGGTGTTATGGGCTTTTATAGACCAGAATTTGGTGAATCATTGCACAGTTTTCTTGTTTAGAACATGTATAAGATGCCAAAATTTGATTCACGGGGAGTATGGGGCCTCACATATCGGAATTTGGCACTTCAATGCTTATTTCAGTGTTTTCTGTCTTCCAGAGTAGTTTTGAGGCTTACTATCCAGAAAAACCCAGAATACACGCCATGTAGTTTTGACTACACGCCATGTGTTAATCTGTTCTGGGAGAAATAGTTTTTACTATGTACATGTCGTGTACTTTATGTATACACCATGTAGTCTCTAAAGGTGTCATAGGTCGTGTGGGAAGAGACACGAGATGGGGATTTTCTTGTGGGAACACACTGTGTAACAGTTTAGCATGCTTTGTAGTTAGACCCAGGTACCCGACCGTGTCACGAACAACACAGGTTGGTGTTATCTTTTCTTGTACATGCTGTGTTTGTTTGGGAAAAACCGTGTAGTGTCATCCATGTCACCGGCCAGGTAGCTAACAACACGGGGCAGTGAAGCTTGTCGAGTACATGCCGTGTCCACCTTGAACACGTCGTGTAGTATTGTCCTAAGAGAGTCGTGTGGCTTAACCGTTTAGATGGACTCAGGCAAGGAGGAAGATTCAAGTACATGTTGTGTGTTTGGATAACACGACGTGTGTTTGGGCTGTTACATGACCTGTTAAAGCATAAGTACACGCCCTTGTGAATGACTTAAGGGAACATGCCATGTAGGAAAAGTACACGCCATGTAGTCATGTTTTGAAAAACTTGAATTCTTTTCTTCATTTATTCATTTCTTGTACTTCCAGTTTTCAATCTTTGATAATATTGAATCTAAGGTGTGCGTTTGACCTTGAAGAGTCATGCCACCGATATTTCCTCTGGTTTTCCTGCAGTTGTAGGGTAGTAATCAGATTCTAGATATGGCGGATCAGGGACTTCCTGCATATCCTCCTGTTGTGCCAGCCTTAGCACCAACAGTGATACCAGTTACAGGTGCTGATGCATATTTTGGGGAAGGATTTCTGAGGATGATGCAGACCTTCTAGGGAGCACCGCCTCTTGCCTCGTCTATGGAATACATGAGATGGGCTTTCCAGTAGCATCATCCTCCAACATTGTTTGGGGAAGGAGGAACTCAGGTTGTAGAGTCATGGCTAGAAGAAATGATGACTATCTTTGAGCATTTGGAGACACCTCCAGAAAGTCGGGTCAATCTCGCTACCTACATTTTACGAGACTCTTCCAAGAGGTGGTGGGAGGTGATCTCACAGGCGGTTCATCATCAGGTTATGGTTGGGGAGGAGTTTAACTGCCTCTTCTATGACTACTCATATCCAAATACCTTAAGGGTCGATCGAGCCTGGGAGTTCATGAGTCTGGAGCAGGGTACTCTTTCAGTTATGGAGTATTCCTCTCGTTCCACCGAGCATCAGTGTTTCACACCCCTCCAGGGAAGATATGGGTTGTTCTTGGAAAAGAAGTTTGAGGATGGTCTCAGACAGGAGATCCTCTAGTAGGTGAATATCTTCAGGTTGACTTTCATTGCTTCCATATTCTACCAAGCTCTGATTTTGGAATGCAATATGAGGTATTTTGGAGTTGAGATCCAGGGCGGTTCCACTTCCATAGTAAGTTCATTGCCTGCTAACAGTAAGAAGTGATGCAGGGAGTCTTCCCGCAGTGATACGAGGAGGGGAGACACATCTTTAGGTATCCAAGTGGTATGCTACCAGTGTGGAAGGGCTGGTCATACGTGGTCGTAGTTCCAGAGAGACCCGGTGGAGTGCCGATCTTGTGGAAATATGGGTCACCTTAAGCATTTCAATCAGACCTTTTCACCAGCAACTGGTGATAGGGGTTCATATATGACTCCTCGTACAGAAGCAGCACCACTAGTTTCTCACCAGTATGGGAGCTGGAGTTCTCTCGGCCATTTAGGCCGAGGTGGAAGTTGTGGTCACGGTTGTCAGTCACCATTCCACTAGCGAGAGTAGGGTGTATCAACTCAGGGTAGTTAGGCAGGGTCACAAGGCTATGGAGCTGGCCAAACTTTTGCAGTGGAGAAGACCCAACAAGAGTAGGATCCCGAACCCTATATAGTTTGAGGTAGAATCTTAGTAGCCTCATTTTTATCTTCTTCTCATTTCGATACATGTGCTATGCATAGCTTTATATTTGTAAACATTGTGGAGAGGATTCGGCTCTGTTTCTTTTCATCTGTTGATGTTTTCACACAAGAAACACTGTTGGGGAAAAGAACATCTGGTGTACGTCAGTGCATGGGGTGCCCTCTTGAGGTTGGTGGGTGTCACTTTCATTTTGATATTTATGTTCTAGAGATGACGGGATATGATGTTATTCTCGGAATGAACTAGCTAGTTCCCTTACAGATAATCATCGATTGTTATCGTTGGAGGGTGAGTTTCATATCAACAGAGGGTGGACCTTTTCTTCATAAGGTTTTGTGGGATTTCCAAGTGAGAAAAGTGGGTCCAGATCACCATGGGTTAGGAGGCGTTACAACCCAGATTGGTTGTCTAAATATGGATTACCAGGGGACTTCACAGTCAGAATTTCCTCCTGTGGTGGATCGTTTCAGATATTTATTTCCAGATGGATTTCTAGGTTTTCCTCCTAAGCATGTTGTGGAATTTTTTATTGAGCTTATTCTAGGGGTGGCACTGGTGTCCATTCTTCCTTATAGGACTGCTACACCGGAGTGGAAGGAGCTCAAGAAAGAATTTGTGGAGTTACAGGAAAATAGTTTCACCCGACCCAGTTCTTCTCCTTGGGGTTCGCCTGTCTTTTTTGCGAAGAATGTAGACAGTACCCTTTGACTTTGTGTGTATTATCGGAGGATGAACTACTTGACGGTCAAGAACTGATATCCCTTACTGAGGATTGATGATCTCTTTGATCAGATTCGAGGAGCTCGGGAATTCTCAAATATTGAATTCAGGTTCAGTTATCATCATTTGTGCGTTAGACCATCATATATACCCTTTACAACCTGTAAGAGCATGTATGGTATATACAAGTACATAGTTATGTCGTTCAGTCACACGAACGTGCCAGCTGTTTTCATGGCACTGATGAACCGAGTGTTTCACCCATACTTGGATTCATTCGTAGTGGTCTTAATGGATGATATCTTGGTGTACTCTCACACTCGACACGACCATACCACACATCTTGAGATAGTTTTGAGTACACTGAAGGAGCATCAATTATATGCTAAGCTCTCGAAGTACCGGTTTTGGATGGACCAAATTCACTTCTTGGGTCATGTTATTTCATAGACAGGAGTATCAGTAGACCCAGAGAAAGTGATAGATATAGATTCATGGGAGCAGATGAAGAACGTCTTGGAGGTGCGAAGTTTTCTAGGGATGGATGAATAATACAGATGTTTCATATAGGACTTTTCATGCTTAGTAGCACCACTGACAGTTCTGACCAAGAAGGGTGCGAAGTTCTTATGGTCAGATTCTTGTGAGTCAGCCTTTTAGGTGCTAAAAGGGAGGATGACTTCAGCACCGATACTAGTCTTTCCAGAGTTGGGAAAGATCTATAATATTTATTGTGATAGTTTAGGTATAGGGATGGGATCTCTGCTTCTGAAGGGTGATGGATTCGCTGGGTATGGGACTCAATAGTTGAGGCCACATGAGAGGAATTACCCGACACATGATTTGGAGTTGGCAGTTGTTGATCATGCCTTATTTTGTTGGAGACATTATCTTCTGAGAGAGCACTATTTGGTTTTCACCAAACAGAATAATCTCAAGTAAATCTTCACTCGATGTGATCTGAATTTGAGACAGTAAAGGTGGGTTCATTACCTTCAGTGTTTTTATTTCGAGCTTTCCTATGCGCCTGGGAAGGGAAAAGCAGTGGCTGATGCATGGAGTAGGAGGACTCAAATACAGGCAGTTCTGAAGGCCAGCAGTGAGTGGTAGCTTATGGATTTGTTCTCTAAGATGCATTTGGAAGAGAACGATAGACAGGTTTAGACTTTTATATCATTTGTAGCTGTTACCTATACCCATCATGATCGAGTACGAATGAGGAATCTATCAGATTCTGAAGGCCTAGTCCTACAGGAATGTGTGTCAGGAGAGGACCCTACTCTTTTTTGGACTATAGGGGAGGATGAGATATTTCATTTCTAGGGACGTGTAGGGGTTCCGGAAGATATACGCGAGATGTTGATGTGGGATTTTCATTCCTCTCTTTTGGCAGTTCATCCTAGTGTCACCAAGATGTATCGTGATCTTCACCGCTAATATTGGTGTCCAGGTATGAAGAGAGATGTTCATGGTTTCATCATGAGGTGTTCCACTTGTCAGCAGGTGAAGGTAGAGCATCATTGACCAACAGGGATTCTGCAACAGTTACCCATTCCAAATTAGAAGTGGAATGACGTTGACATGGACTTCGTGACTAGTTTTCCGAGGTCGCCTTGATGGGATGACACAATTTGGGTTTTCATCGATAGGATTACGAAGGTCTCTCATTTCTTGTCGATCAAGGAGACCTTCAGTGTTGATGAGCTTGGGCTGTTACACAGCCGAGAGATTGTATGTCTGCATGGGGTTCCACACTCCATTGTTTCAGACAGGGATGTACGTTTTACTTCTCGGGTCTGGTAGGGGCTTCAGAAGGCTTTGGGCACACCTGTACATTTTAGTACAGCTTACCATCCCTAGGAAGATGGACAGTCCGAAATTATGATTCAAGTGCATGATGATATGCTCCGAGCATGAATTCTGGACATTGGATGTTATTGGGAGAATAATATACCCCTGTTGGTGTTCTCCTACAACAATAGTTTTCAGGAAACTATTCAGATTGCACCTTTTGAGGATTTTAACGGTAGGCCATGCCAATCACCCTTACGTTGGCTAGAGGCAGGAGAGGCAGCTTTGCTTAGACATCGTCTTGTTTAGGAGACCACAGAGTAGATAGAGTTGATTCAGAAGAGGATGGATACTGCACAGTCCCGACAGAAGTCATATGCTGATCAGTGGAGATGACCTCTAGATTTTGAGGTCGGGGATCAGTTTTTCCTACATGTCACACCAAGTTTTGTGCACATAAGGATCAAGAGGTAGGGTGAGATTTCACCAAGGTTCATCATTTCTTTTGAAGTGTTGGAGAGAGTCGGGATGGTTGCCTATTGGTTGTAGTTACCTCTGAGGTACCGGGCTATGCATGACATCATCCACATTTCTCAGCTCCGATGTTACTTTTCAGACCCGTCTCATGATTTCCATCATGAGGAAGTCAAGATGGAGGTGGATGCATCTTTCGAGGAGCATCCTATCCGGACTGTTGATCATAGTATGAAGGTTCTTTGTGGCCGTTTTGTTCTTCTGGTACGAGTGCTATGGCAGTACAGACGGCTACAAGACATGAATTGGGAGAGGGAGGCCAATGTATGATCACTGCGGCCAGATTTGTACGGGGTTTCTTCTTCTATTCCAAGCGAGGGAAATTTGGGGAGGAATTTTTTTAAGGGGGGAATTTTGTAAGAACTCCGATCTTTTTTTAGGTATGTTTTTCCTTTTCTGGTCGTTTTTGGGAAAAAGAGGAAATTCCAGAACTTTTCAAAGTACACACCATTTACTTTATGAGTACACGTCATGTACTTCTTTGCCATACGAATCCGGGTTCTGGCCATGTAACAGCCATGAACACAGCCGTGTGGGGTTGTTCAGAGGCAGCACAAAGGAGAGTACAAAAATAGTAAGTACACGTCGTGTACTTCAAAAGTACATGCTGTGTATTTTATATTTTTCATTAATCTCACCGAGGTCACATCTGACAGACATAACTCACTTCTTTTAGGTCCCATTCATCTTAGAGCACCGAGCAACCGCGGATCTTCAATGAGCCCCCGAACCTCCATCTGTCCTCTGATTCGAACACTGGAGATGGCAATGGAATCGCATCAGTGAGTTCTTCCTTCTCCCAGAGCATCATTTTCCAATTTATCCTCTTTCTCAAGTTATCCTAGGTTGAAATTTTTATGCGTTTTCATAGATCGTTGTAGTTATAAGGAGATTCAACCTTCTTTGTTAAAGTATATCAATCTATTAAACCTGAGGTAGGTTGTTTGTGCCTTTCTGTCGAAAGTCATTGATTATTTTGTGTGAATTCTACCAATACCATTGAATGGGATATTCTGTGTTTACCGTTTAGCCATATTGTTTGACTGCTTTGCTTGTATGCTTGAGTAGAGGTTATTGTTTGTAAATAGGGAAATTTTTTATGTGATTTGGATGTATTTCCCATGCATGTTTTTCCTTTTTATGACTTTTTGGTCTAGTTTTTCCTGTTAGACATTTTCCAGTTGTCATGCCTAGTTTGTAAAATAGTGTGACTGTTGTTCTATTATACTGATATGCCTTAAAATGATAGCCAAGTATTTCTTGTGGTTTACTTCAGGCGATACGTGCGCTATACATGTTTGACTTACACAGGGCCGTGAGAACCTAGTGTAGTATAGGGAGGATGGACATAAGGGCTTCTCCATAGTGTCTTTATAATTTTACGATGCGAGACCACAGGGGGAATTGATGTTGACTGCTTCTTTAGAGTGTTTTTTAGTTCCTTAATGTGGGTCACAAAGGCAATAACCATTGAGTGCTTCCTTAGAGGACATTTAGTACGATACGAGACTATATAGGGAATTGATGGTGAGTGCTTCCCTAGAGAGTCTATACATTAGCTGAAATATTGGGGTGAGACTGTGTGTGCCTCCCATAGGGTTTCTAGTACCTGTTGGTTGAACCATAGGGGTTAGGCTGTTAGAACTACCTAGATGGTTACCTTTTGTTTCTACTTTCTTGTTTAGTTGCTTACCTGTTGTGACTTAAATTCTTGAAACTGTGGATTGTTTAATATTGATTACTTTCCTACTTGTTGTTTTTCTATAATTTTACCTGCCATATATTCATTGACTATTAGGAACATATCTCGTAGTGGTTTCCTACTAAGATTTAGTCTCACACCCTATTTAGGCCATGCGTTTGGGCCTAAATAGATTATATTGTTGCAGGTATAGACAAGGGCCAGTTCCCTTCCACTTTAGGTACTTGAATGCTATGGAGGTGGAGACCATGGGACAAAGCTTGGGCATGCGATGTTGAAACGTTTATCTTCTTTCTTTTCCACTTTGGTTTAGCGGTGTTGTATTCCAGCATTGTGACTTCTATGGCTTCTTCCCTAGACTTATGTATCATGCATCATTTATATATGTGCTCCCTTTTTTACAGTTTTAGTCTTCCACTATTTACTCTTGTATGGATGTTTACTGCTTCCGCTATTTCTTTTGTTTATCTTCTATTGTGTACTCTGCCAATGAGGGCATAGTTTCCCCACTATCACGCCTAAGGCCATCACTTCTAGTTGGCAGCCTCTGGCGTTTGGGGAAATGCGCTTGAGGCCATGTGACTAACCGGGTACGTGGCGCCTCTGGGCGGCTTCTGGAACCAGGACATTATAAAAAATTTATTTTCAAAATAAAAGTGATATATTATTTGAGAAAGGTATTTTGTAATTTTTATGGTATTTATATTCAAAAACATCAACAACACTCATTTTACCTTATGATTAATTGGATGTATGTTATAATTATTCGATCCTTATTACTTATCTATATGGTTTATGATCACTTGAATGGGATGTACAATGTTGATACCATTATCCATATTACTCAAAATGATTTATGATTTTGATTATTGGTTGGGGAATGTATTAAAATTTAATATTATTGTTTTTCAATAAAAATGATTATATTGATTTTGCTTAACCCCTTCATATTAGAAATGAATTAAACTTATTAAGAATTGTTTTGTTGTCATTATAGACCCTCGGTTCATCGATAGGTATCATGAGACAAACTAGCTTCGGATTTTGACTGATACCTTACCCATTTATTTAATATTTCATAGCATGAGGCCATGACAATGTAGTTATGATGGTTAGGATTATTCACTCCATCATTATTATATTACTTATTTATTTCCTTGTGATTATTCTATTAGTTGGAATATATGTGGATAAGATTCAAGATTGTCATATTATTTATATGGATTTATTTTCTCATTATTTATTCCTTCAATAATATTCTCATGTAATTGATTTAATAGAGTTTTTATTAGTTATTTACCTTTCTATATTGATTATTCTTATTTATTCATGAAGGATTCTACAATAGGAATAACCATATTGAGAATTTGATCACAAAACATTCTTATAATCCATTACCCATAATTCCATGATGTGTATTATGATTAATATATAGGGTTATTCAAGAGTAAATAATGTTCCAATCAATGAAAATATGATGTCATATTTTATGTTTTCAATTATAATATGAGATTCAATTATGTATCTAGTTTTCAATAATATTAAACTATTTTGTCCTCTGGTATGTGATTACTTAGATCTTATGCCAATGAATAATGAAAACACCTATTATGATCCGACCCAGTGGGCCCCTATTGGTAGGCTATAAGCCCAATCTAACAACACCAAGCCTACCTAAAATAGTTCTGGGGCTAGCCACTAGTACCGAGTTAACATAAAACTCACATGGGATTCCTTGGCCTATGGTATCTGTACACACAAAAAATATCTACAAGACCATACATCATATAAACATAAAATAAAATTGATATAAAATTTATTTACATTTCCAAATACCATAATAAAAGTACCCTAAAAACAATCATGGACTGAAAAATACAAGCCCATCCATTAATGTAATGAAGTCTAACTAGATAGAAATATGGGACTAGGACCATATGTAAAACCTAGAATATTCCATGGTTTTTCTAGACCAATATATTTTCTATCTTCTCCTAGTCAAATAATAACCCCATCAAATGGTTGGTCGTCTTCATAAGACAAAACCCATGTGGTTAGAGCCCATGGAAGGGGGAGTATAGCACTACCAAGTAGGATACCTTTAAATAATTAAGTATAAATCCTCTAGAGTTATTATCTCATCATAGGATATGACAATAATAATTTTATACATGAAATAAAACATATATATATATATATTTATTTATATTAGACACTCAGTCTCAAGTTAATGTTACAAAATCATTTCCAGCCTAAGATCCTTCTCGAGATTTCGTAACCACACTCATTTAGGAGAAATTACTTTGTCAGTAGTATAGTACAAATGTTTTCCATCTAGTATGTTTTTTTCATCATGACTCACAATACAGAAATTTAGTATGGATGTATAAAGTGATCAAAAAATAAAAAAGTATCGCATTCAGGTGCATAGGGTAATACATACTAATCTAATTGGAATTAACCCACAATGTTAGTGATTGATGCATGTGTACAATTTGTCACACTGATTCTATGAACTACACTTTGGGGAAAAGATAAATGATGATCATATCCCAGAAATGGGGATATTTTACTAAAAATATATCTGAAAAATAATTTTTTACAAGGGATTTCAATTCGTTGATGAAGACATGATGTTGTACTACGACCTCACAGGAATGGGTCGAGGGAACACACCAATAAAGAAACTAGAAAATTATGAGGAGATCAAGGAATCCATGTCATATATAAAGGATTATGTGGCATGTATTAGAAGTACATGATATTTACCATTGGGAATAGGACCACTTGTGTATCATGGACCATGATTTGGTATGTTTCTTTGTACACCTGTCTATGTCTATGTACATGGTCGTGTCCATCTACCAGACAATGTACGAGTACATGAATCAACATGTTTACTCTAGATGTATCATGTATATGGATATGGTTGTGCATGTATGTACTCCTTGATACATGCTAAGCCTATAGATAGAGGTCACATGGTGTGTGGCACATTTCAAAAAAAATATTTGATACATTTCTTCTCTGCAGATACCCTAGTTCCACAGATAGGGCCTCGTATGGTGTATATCTTTGTATTACATGCTGTATAGAGTGGATTTTTTCAGAAATCATGGATATTATTCATGACTTTTATCGCACTACTCTAGCCTCTGATACTTCAATGAATCATTCCACTAAATATGGATTAGGTTTGGACGAGCCTTACCATTATTTCACTATAGAATTTTTCTGTACGATTCAATCATGAAATACCACCATTTCATGTACCATCACCATCTATTATACCATGAAATGAGGTAAATATAATATGATCTAATCCATCATGACCTCCATATTCTCTCAATACCATTCTCAATGAAAAACTAGAAATTCAATTTCAATTTATTTCTCTAGGAAACAAGCTCACAATGATTGATTACCGTGTATTTATCAATCCATCATCCAAAATAAATGTCAACGATACAAAAAAGAATGGGGGAAGAAACTATAAAAATACAATAATGAGGATTTTAACTCATCCAATTTTTTTGTTGATATCAATTCATTTCTATTTTAGTGATGAAAAAATAGAATGAAAATAAAATAACAAAATAAATCACCAATTTTTTTATATAGTATTCACTTTCCGAGAATATGAACGATCCACAAATCAAAACATTGGATGATTAATTATAAATCATCATTAGATAATAAAATGGGTTATAATTCAACATAAAACAAACATTCTACCTCAAGATGGATCAATATCTTATGGACAATGTATCTACATTGTTGTTGTTTGCGAGATACTCGGTATTATTAATTACAGTGATCGCTAAATATTGATTCATCCATGTTAGTTTGGGGAATATCTTCAAATGGATACTCTCTAAAAAATACAAGGTTGTGAGGATAAATCATTGTTTCAGCTATAACATTGTTTATATAGATTTTTATTAGTTTATTGTATTATTAAATATAAATTTATTTATTTATTTATTATTTAAACTCATGAAATATTTTTGTCAAACTCTCAACACCGAACGAAATTATGTCACGTATATGGTAAAGAATATGTTATGAACACAATTGTGTTCTCATATTTCTATTCTAAGACTCCATTTAGGATTTATTCCACTTTTTTAGTAAATATTCCCACACATGATATCAATATATTTAATATTTTTCAAATATCCATTCTAAGAACACCACACCTCAAAATATCAAGTCATATTTGTGACTATATTTGAAAATATTTCCAAATGTATTTCATAGCTTTACATGAAAGAAAAGATAAATTATCCAAAACATTGGTCTTTTTTCTCAAAAAATGGAAAACAATTCTTGAAATGTCGTGGTACTAAACTTTCATCTGAGTATCCTACTCACATGTGACATCCTTATTATTCCAATATTTCGACAAGAGAATCACTAAAGTAATCACTCGCCCATAGAGGATATTCTATTTTTGATCCTCAGTCTCTAATATATACTCAATATTTCTATATCCATCCTCTATGTCCATATCTCCACAATCGATAACATAAAATGGTACATGCCCATATCTCTTCAATTGTGCCACATAGAAGTTATCATGTACCCGATAAAACAATAGGATACAGTCAAGTGAAATTACAATTACCTGATTTGTGTAGTATCTAGAAAAGGTCCAACGAAACTTAGTGACATCTTGTATTCTTTTCCAAATATCTATAATCCACATCGAGGTGAGAACTTTAAAAATGCACGGTATCCCCCCTAAAAAATAAAATGAATCCATTATCAGTAATCAGATGACATATAATGATTTTGTACAGTCCTCATCTACCATTGGATGATCTTTCTTCTCTATCCTAACTCACTCCAACTGTTGGAACATGAGACCTCACTATCCTAGATTAGTCTCACAAAGTGGTGGTATGCAGGATTTCAAGTACAAGGCCTTTAATTGTGCAATACAGATGGTGGAATGGTAGATTTTATTGTACACTCACTCCACCAAGGGTAGGAGATCCTCCACAATATAGCTAAAGTCCAACAAGAAGTACTACATCATGTCCCCAAAAACATGAATCGTCCACTCAGTCTGGCCATTAGTATAGGGTTGAAACACTATACTGAAATAAAACTGAGTCCCAATGGCCTCCTGCAATCCCCTCCATAATAATAATGTGAATAGATCATACGATCCTAAATAATCACCCAGAAAACTCCAGGTATCGAGACAATATTATCCATATAAAGGGGCCCAAAATATATTTACTAAACCTAGCTCTCAAATATATAGGAAGTGGGATGACTTTGTGAGTTGGTCTATGATCACCCAGATAAAATCATTTCAAATGAAAGTACATGGTAACCTTTTGCTTAAGTCCCTAAAATTCCATATCACATACACTATAGAACCTCAAGGGGTTGATCTAAATTCACTGGAACTTGGTTCTCAGCCTTCACCTACTGACAATTGATTCATCGAGAGACAAACTCTGATACACCCTTCTTTATAAATTTTCTCCAAAACTGACACCATAGGTCCTGGTACATCTTCACCACACTAAGATATACTAAAAAAGAGGATGTATTAAACTCCCTCATCTCCTATAACCTCAATTTATGTGGTACAATCATCCTTCCTCTATAAATGATATTATTCTTACCTCTTTTAGAATATCCATCAAGAGGACGTCCAATGGATATCTTAGTACATAAGGTCTCACAGTCAGTATCTCCAGGATGAGAGTCCCTAACACACTATAATGTTGGTGTGGGTTAAACAATTTATTGATGATATTAAGCTCTATCCTTTTCCAATATATATGACTATAATGAGGCTAACGTCTTTGATGCCTCAGCCCAATCCTGAGAAAACTATCTCATGCTAAGAGAATATGCCCCCATATTTTTCTTCCTTTGAGTATAGACTATCTCAAAGTTATAGTACTAGATAAAATTTAGCTATAACATTTGTATCATGTTAATATACTTATGATATAATATATATTTGAGACAATTGTGTTTAGAATAGAAGATAAACCACTCAAAAATATGGTAATATCTCAATATCATCAAGGATCAGACTAATGATGAAAACTAAATATTGGGTGTCACATAGTTCTGCTCATGTGGTATCATATTTAGTGACTAATATGAAAAAAACATCATGTTCATACATCAGTACAAAAGTAATCATTTTCTTAGATGAATTGAAAAAACTATGTACTTGACACCATCCTCTAGGAATATCAATATGGGGAACTCATCAACCTCTACCTCAACTCAAGAATATCATACTAAGACATTTTCGTCCATATGAAATGTTTTTCCTTCCAGGACAAGGTTTTAAAAGGTACTAGTATCCTAGAGAAATTAGTGGAAAATATATTATATTATCCATATAACATGAGGAAAATTTATTCCTCTATCACACTCTTGGGTGGCTCCCAAGACAAAACTATCAAGACCTTTTTTGGGTCCACCTCAATATCATAGATTGAGATATCATGTCCTAGAAAGTGGACCTCTTAATTCCAAAAATAACACTATAAGAGCTTCCCATAAATCTATTTCCTTTATAGTGTTTCTAAAACCATCCTCAAATGCCTCGGATGCCCTTCCTCAGACGTCGAGTACACTAGGATATCATCAATGAAGACTAAAATATATAAATATTAGAATAAATTAAATATTTGGTTTATGAATTCTGTAAAAATTTCATGGGAATTATTTATGTTTAAGGGAATAAAAAAAGTACTGACAGTGAACATAGATACATTTAAATGTCTTCTTAATTATACACTCAAGTTGTACTTGCAGTTGGTCATAGACTAATTTGAGGTTAGTCTTTGAGAAACATCACACCCATCTCAACTGATCAAAGTGGTCATCAATCCTTAAAAGAGAAAACCCATTATTCATGATCACATGGTTTAGGTACTAATAATTCACAAAAAATTTCAATCTCCCATCAATCTTATTGATGAAAAATTCTAGGTCTTCCTAGGTGGAGAACTATGTCTCATGAGGCCCCACAACTGCAAATCATCCAACTACACCTTCAGATTGAAAATCTATATGGGAACCATCCAATATGTTGATCCAGATATCAAAGCCTTTTCAAGGTTTAAGTAAATAAATAATTATATATATTATAGGGTAGGTAGGCCTGAAACATCCTTGAGAAATATTTCATTGTACTCAGTAACCATAACAGGAAACTAATAGCCCAATGCATCCACTACTCCAATAGTCATTCTAACCAATTGGCCAGCTATCAACTGCACCCACATATGTATGAATCGATCCTTCTTCACATGGGCCACCCTCCCTCGTGTAATGAAAAACATCATCCCATCAATACAGACACATCACATCCTTCACCTAAATCAGTCAATATGTTCATAAATAGTGTATGCCCATGTCCATGCCTAAGATGAAATTGTAGGGTCTCAATTCTAGAATAAGGATATCCCATCATAAAATCTATCCTTTAATCATAATATAAAATTATATAAAATCATGTGTAATCTATGAGTTATCTACATTGGGTTTCTCCAAGAATAACTGTCAGGACAATGTCTTTACCAGAACCTCAAAATCTATAACTATGGATGATGAAATAAAAATAGCTCCTTACAATGTCTATAAAAACTAAAACTAAGGATGATAAGACAAAAATTTAATTCTAATAAGCCCTCTATAATTTTTTATCTTAGGTCTCTATGACCTGTATATTTCCATTCTCCCAAAAAACATCCCTTATCCTGGTGAGGACTACCTGAGGGTGGTATTAGAAACATTTCGAACCATATTCCACCTCCCACTAATCTCTCTACTCCACTTCCTCATATTTTACCCTATGAAATTCCATTCTCCTATGTCTACCCTTAAAAATAATCCCTTAAAATTTCTCTTTATCTTCCATACTATTGTTTGAAAAATCCCTTAAGATATTTCCCCTTCCATCACACGAGTAACCCCACCTCTCCCATGGCTGACTAGACCCATACTGAGAGCCTGAAACTATAGAAATTTGGCCATGAGGAAGCCTCCTAAAACATATCACATGTCCAAGTATATCTAAATGTCCTCAAATACGAATATTATATGTCTTATCTTCTATATTCCCACTGTGGAACCCACTACTGGTGTCTTGTTGGCTTGAAATATGTCTATCACTAAGGAATTCTCTAGAACCATAGCATATGTTAGAATGAAAAGATATATCATAGTAGCTTTAATATCACTGCATAAACCTCACTCAAATATCCACACATAGATAATGGGATCCAGATCTATATCTATGATGTATTATGAGAGGTTAATAAGACTTGATGAATACTCATCCACTGTTATGATTCCCTATTATATATTTAAAAGAAATTGGATGCACACTGCTCAAATCGTTTCCAGAGAGTACACCTATTTAAATATTAACTCAATCTATATCCATGGGATATTCACAACATTAAATTATTGAACCACAAAACCCCAAAATGACTTATATAACCACAATGAAGGCTTGTTTCCATCACCACCATATGGTCTTATGTTTCTTAATTAGCCAAACGACTCACGTAACATCCTAAAGACTATACCCATTTATCTAAAGGCATGTTTTTCCCATAAAACTAAGGGTTCACGAATAATAAAACTCATAATATATTATCATTATTATTAGATCTTCCATGGGTACTATGGGTACCATCTTCTTCTCTATGGGTGGATTTGTGACTAGTACACCACCAAGAGGCACTACATCCTGAACAGGTCCCTACATTGAAGCTTCATAATTGTAGGGATTATCCTTGTTATCCAAAAATTAAATCCTAGCTATAAATCATTGTCGAAGAATCCTAAAATAGACAATATGTACCATGATCAATGAGTTTATTTTGAAGGATTACTCAATTAGGACATAGAAATAGAACTAATTTTTATATGATGCATGCACCATTATTTTTACTGGAAGCCAATGTCTATGTGTACCAAGAGACAAGATAGGTGATTAGTGTCCTTTTGTAGGGAAATATTGGCTTTCTCACCAACACTAGTGTCCTTGGATTGATATACGAACTTGAAACAATTATCATTTTTTCCATAAATCCCAAAAGAATCTTAAAACTAGAAAAACTGAAAACTCATGTCATAAGATTACAAAAAAACCTTCTCTGATACCAATTTGTCATGAAAAACCCCACTGGGGCTACATGGCCGACAATAATCCATGTTTTACTACCATAATACCACATCCAATAAGCCAGCGGATGGTGACTAACACTAAGAAGTTATGACACTCCCATGGGGGGCCTTATCCAATGGTACATATACCTACACAGAGTTAATGAATACCATAAAATTATGAAATGTAAAAAATGATTCCAAATGATTTCACACAAATAAGTACCACAAGATGATTAAAAAAATACAATAAAGGAATAAGTGAAAAATACAACCCCCTCAAAAAATACAAAGAAGCCCAACCTAATATTAAGAGGGGACTACAACCAAGTGTAACTCTTAGAATGAACCATGGAATATCTATCCAAAACTAATCATTGTCTAATTTAGGTCTACTGAGAATCCCATCAAATAGACATTCATCTGCATAACACACAACAAATTCAGGATGATCACATGCATGGGTGAGTATAACAATACTCGATAGGACACCCCAAAATCACAATAAATAAAGCATCATTATTATTCATCTAATAAATGTATATGTCAATAATAATATGGTAATTACAATAAAATATTCAGATATACTCATAGTAGATACTCAAACTCAAGGTAAGGTCACTACCACATTGTCAGCCTATGATTTTGCTCAAGATTCCATAACCACACTCACCAGGGAGAACTCATTCCATGTTGAAAATATTATTGCTGGAATATATATAATAAGTCATGTTCATTAGGTATTACCATAAGTAAGTACATACTGAATGTTTGAAGATATCGATACATATGTTGGGATCATACCCTGGGCCATGGTGTCATATAGACTGACCCAGTCGACATTAATCTGATGTGTAGCGGATCAATGACCGTGTATAGTTGGTCATGCCAATTATGATATACTCATTTATTGGTAAACACTATAGAAAATATTATCTCAATCTCTTGGATATATTCCTAAAAATATATCTGAAACTAACCTCTTATACATGATCTTAATCTTATATTCAGGATGTAATTCCTTATTATACCTTTATAGGGTTGGATAGAGGGAACCAACCCTTAAGAAAAATCATCCTTAATGATGAGATCAAGGTCTCCATGTCATATTTTAAATAGTACACTATATTTAGTGGAAGTACATAGTGTGTCCCTTTGTCACCAAGTCCACCCATGTATCAAGAATCACACCTATGTCTAGTATATATACACTTGGTTGTGTCTATGTACTTTGTATTATCCATGTATTAGGAAATGTATTAGTACATAGCTCATCACAGGTAATCTAGTTGTTTCATCTACCTAGTTGTGTAGGTCTCTAGGTATCATACGATATATATATCGAGCCTCCAGTTAAGGGTCTCATGGAATGATATAATTTTCTTTGTAGAATAAATCCTATTGCTGTAGGTAGGGCCCCACACAACATGTATCATTGGATTACACGCTTTATAGTGAAGGGTTTTCTAGAAATCACAGATCTCCATTAGATATTAGTGATGTTAATCAAACATCTGATCCCTACATAAATTATTCTAGTAAATGTTAATAGGGTTTGGAAGATCCTTTAAATCAGAGGATAAAAAAAATATGATTTGATCAAGAAATAGAACCAACACCCATGCCATCACTATTCTCCAAACAATAGAACAAGATACCTCTAATATTGCTCCATACATTTACACCTTCATCACTACTCGATCTCACCATCACTGTAAACCTAGATCTATAGTATCAATCAATTTCACCAAGAAACATGTGTTTAATGATAGATTAATTGGTATTTTTCAAACCACCATCCAAAATGAATGTTGATGATGAATGGATTATGAAAGTGGAAGAAATGAACAAAACACAAATAAAAGGAATGAACCTCATCCAATTTTCATGTTATCCTCAATTCGTTTATGTTATACTAAATAATATAGATAATGAAAATAAAATAACAAAATAAATCCAAAACAGATCCAAATAATAATCACATACCTACAATACAATTGATCCATGTATCAATCCATTGATAAACTGATTCATGATCATCATATTATAATAAAATGGAGAAAAATATAGTTAAAACAATTGTATTACATTTATATGGGTTGATTTATGATGATGAATTAATCTAATTTTCTTTCATTGGCATGATCCTCATTTTCCGTTTGTTCATCGATCACTAAAGATTGATCTGCCAATGTTTATCAACAAAAGCTCTTCCATTTGCTTCTCTCCCAAAATACAATTTTATGAGTTGAACAATAAATTTTTGATATAACTATGTTTATAATTATTTTTATTTTGTCTCTACACAAATAAACAAAAATAGATAATTTATATAATTTTTTATTTTTTATATCTGTGATGAGGTATCAACAAAATATCGACACCTAGAAAATTTATGCCATGCCTAAGGTAAAACCCATGTTTTAAACTAAATAATTTTCTCTAATTTATATTATTATACTACATTTTAGATCAAGTCAACTTATTCTAGAATCTTATTCCACGTGATATCAATATATTAATGTTTATCAAATATAAATTTCTCTCTCATCGGGCCTTGGGATCTCACACTGTCAGAGTGCATAACTTGGAAGATATTACAATATATATTTAAGTGATTTATATGAAAAAATGATATATTAAACCAAAAAATCAGGTCTAATATTTTTAGGTTTTTAAATTAACATTAGGATGTTATCCTTTTCATAGGGTTATCCCAAGGGATTTCACCAATCATTTCTAACATTTACCTCAATTGATTTACTAAAACCAACCTCTGATAACTTCTATAGTGAAACCAAATTTCTATACCAAAACATAAAATCTTTTCATATGAATGTTCAATAAATATACTAGAAGCATTCTTGAGGATCATAAAGGTTTAGTATATTTGGATACTAGAAACAGAATCTTATTATTTCGGGACATATCTTCAACATCTCCCACAATTATATCCCTATTAATTAATTTTTCTTTGATATATCCTACATAAAATATTTATTCATAACCTAGGTAAAGGAAAATTAATAAAGGGTGAGATAAAATCCTTAAAAGGGTAAACATGGGAGATATCAATTGATGATTATATAAAGTCTTCAGATAAACATAAGGGTATGACATCAGCACCATAAGATATAAATTCAATAACTAATCTATCAATGATTATAAAAATGATTTGTGGAACCAAACATTAACATTTCTTTATACATGAAAAATAAAAATGTTAAATCCTCATAATTTAATCAAAACCCATAAGTTCATTTTATAAAATTGTGACACCATCATATGTACAGAAACAGTTTCATATTTCACGGATAACTACAAAGGCCATCAAATCATAGTGAATATAGAAAATATACCTATTTCACATATCATAATGAATCAGAAATCACCATATGCATCTCATAGTGGTTCAACCAAATCAAATAATTTTAGATAATGGATGTCTCATGTTGACTTCATTATCATATGGGATCAATCACATCAATATTTTTCCTATAGTGGATTAAGAAAATTTCTTTTCATCACATAATTCTCACATAAGATATAATACACTACCAAACATTGTTTAAGGATATTTAATTATAGAACCACGAATTACATAATTAATACCATATGTTTTTGTGATATAGTATCATAAAACATTCATCATATACTCACACCGAAACTTTTGAAAGGAAAATAGTTTTCATAAACATTTCATCAATTCAACATACCATAACCTATAGAAATAAATATTTTTCATAAACCTATAATCATAATAATCATAAAACATTGAAAGAAATAATTAGGATGGTCTCATTGTCTTATATCCATAATGAATAATAATTAATGTCAAATGATTTTATTATATGTGAAAATTTATTTAAAATATCACTGAAACATTTTGGTTGAAATCACGCATGCGACTTTGAAAATAATGTTTTTAAAACAAGAAAACCAAAAACTATATTGAAATAAATTCATCTAATATAACCCTATTAATATATAATTGAATCTTATAATCATTTACCATTCATCATGGTGGGAAAAAAATTTCAATCTGTATAAGTTAAAACAAATATTCCATTTATATTTTCTGTAAAAAGTCAAAAGTATCAAATTCAAAAAACGAAAATAATATTCCTTGTAATTTTTTTAAACGATGAATAATGGAAAAAATGAAATAAATAATAAATTTATAGAATTTGAAATCAAACATCAAAACATATTCATCAAACATGGTCATGGAAGATAATGTATTTTCGATCAAAGAATGAAATAAATTTGATTTTCCTTAAAACAATATTATGGTATCATCATTTCTTAAAGAGAAGATAATGAAATTATAATATATAAATAATTATATTATAATAAATTTTATGAGATTAATGAGATATTTATCAATAACCTTCATCATTTGAATCATAATAAAAAAATCATGATAAACATTGAGACAACTAAGTATGTTCCTTAATGCATTGGTAGATTTTGAATCATATTCCCGATGAACAAAATAAAATAATATGTATATGTATATCTCATAATTATATTAATAGGAATGAGAAAATATATTAATGGACGTTATATTCACCAAATAAAAGATGAAAGTGGTGAAAATTACATGTATCTCTAATAATGAAAAGTGAGAAGAAAATCCACCATTTCAGGTTTGAATTCCATAATAAAAGTTTAATATTTCTATATAGTAATTATATACATTATTATATATTATTACATAATTGTAATAATATATATCATACCTAATATTATTAGTTGTAACTTTTTATAACCTTTTTATTCAAAATTATTTTAATCATTTTTTTGTGATAACTACTTAATTTTTAATGTAGGTTTTGGTTCAGTAATTTTAGTCCATATACATTAATTTGTGTTACAAAATCTCCAAAATTATAATCATGAAATAATAATCCTTTTTAAAAATCAATTATTTTTTGAAATATAATAATGAAATATAGTTATGAAAAATAAACTACATTACTACCATAAATATGGCAAGCCAAACGTATGTATGAGTTACATTTCCATTTTCCAATGATCATGATTGAAATAAAGTAAGTATTATTTTTTCCATTCCAGAATTACAATTATAACATAGATATAATATTATTTATTTTAATACACTTATATAGATTTCCTATTATGTTGTTTCTATAAATGTTTCAGATCGCATCATGGAGGTGGTAATCGACACATTATCAAGAGGATGTCATCATATTTAAATGAATTGAATCATAAGAAATTATATTATATAATTTAATTATTGAATAAAACATATATCATGGGTATAACATATATATAATAAATCAATCATTAAAACCATTTGTGAGAAGTGGTGATAGAAAATTATCAACAATGGTTCACTAGAGAGGAATCATCCAAACACATGAATGACAATTTTGTTTCTCGTTAGATGGAAGGGGGGATGTATATAAGGTATATAATTAACTTAAATACATCTTAGTATGTTGTATATATTTATTTAATTATATCATCATGTTTTAATAATATTTTCAAAGATGGAATAAGAAAAAACACCAAAATTCATGACTAAGAACGATGCCTCTTCTTCATACAACCTCTTTATGTTTACAAATAAAATAATTCTTTTAGGGTTTTATAATCAAACAAATTCTTAAAGGAAATTGTAATTGAATAAGATAAGGTATTTGGGTAGGTCATTACTATTCTGAAAGGCTTATTATCCATGAAGAAATAAGAAGACAATTTTCCCTTTTATAAGTGATGGGGTTGTAACTTTTATAATTTCTTAAAAGATTAAAACATTAAAATGATGTTCTCTAGAAAAATGATTCCCAATGCATAAAAATTCAAAGATAAAGTAGGTTTTTTAGTATTAAATAAACCATTAAAAATTTTACATTTGAATTCTTTTTATTAAATCATATCTCTTGGTTGAACCATTTAGTTAACTAATTTTAACCATAATAGCAGTAACAACTATTTCAAAATTAAAGGGTTAAAAATGGTACCATTAATGAAAAAATGAGTCTAAAATGGGTGATGGTGGATATTTTAAATAATATTATATTCGTGTGGATGAAGATTATATTTATATGTATTTTAAGTTATTTAATATAATATTTTTTTCTATAAAATATCATTTAATTGATCTTTAAAAAAAATTGAACTTTAATTATTCCATGATTATATTACTATTAATTTATTTGAAGTTTAAAGACACTAAGTAAAATATATAATTTGACTGTAATTTTCAAACACAACTCTAATATTTTATTTTTATCTAAAAAATATTTCATCAATATTAATAAAAAATGTACGCCACTTTCAATTGTTTTTTAATAATTTATTTTATTTTTCTATTAATTGTTGAAATATTATGTCGATTTTGTGTAAGAATTTAAGGTAAATATATAATTACTAAAAATTAAAAATAAATTTCCATCATTAAATTAGTACCATTAATCTAAAAATAACTATTAATATTTAGTTACAACTTTCTTTTGTTTTTATGTTAAAACATAAGACATATTCAAAAGTAAGATAATTACATTTTTCCATTTTCATTGCATGATATATTTTATAGAAAAAAATCAATGAACATATTTCAATAAAGAAAATTAATATTGATAATAAGTTGATAAGGCTGTAAATATATTAATACAAAAATATTAATGATGAAAAATGGCGACCACATCCAATATTTTTAAAATTAGTTAACATAATTTACCATTTTACCATAGTGATGTATTATTACTATTTTTACTTTTCATTTTGGAAGCAATTATGTTTGCCATATTAAATAATATAATTATTATGATTCAAAATATTAATTCAATTTTACGATATTAATTCATTATATATGGTCAAAATTTATTTTATAAGTATCCTACAAAGCATGATTAAAAATTATTTTTGAGGAAGATACATTTCTCAGGGAAATGATGATTTTACATTAATTCTTTGACAAGTAATAATCAGTCTATGAAATATAATACATATATATATATATATTGGATCCTTTACATTCTTTTTTTAGTTTGGTTTTGATAATTACATCTACCCATCATTCATTGTTTTCTAATAAATTTGTTTTAATTATTTCATAATTAATAACTCACTATATAGATTTTATATTTGAAGAAATAGTGATTAGATTCATAAATAGTTTGATTCATATTAAATAAAAAAATATTTTATTCATTTCATCTCTTAATTTTGAAATCAAATTCAGTTGTTTTGTGGAAAAAAAATTCACTCAATCTATTAGAAGTTGTTCAAGTTACATTGTTGTTTTTAGCTTAAATTTACGTTGAAATTATGATGATATATAAATGTAAAATTAATAGATTTAGGTTATTAATATACCATTGTATATCTATGAAATTTATCTAAACATAATTTTTTAAATAGATGTTTGAAAAGGATGTTTTGTTACTCTAAAAAATCATTGATGTTGTGGAAATTGTTTTACAACTCTAAATTGTGTAAATTTAAAAATATATTGTTTTAAATTTAGTGAAATATAAACATAAATCAGAATCACTCTAAATCTATAGATATGGAAATAAAATAGGTTTATATTTATTTCATTATTCCACATGGAACCCTAAAATTATTGTTTTTATGGTTAATAAATTATAAGATGTTCTGCGATACTATATTCCCACCTACATAATTTCTAGATCATAGAGCTTCTATTTTTTTATGATATCAAGACCTTTGGATGTTGGATTGATTTGATTAATTATTTTATAGATATATTTTAAGGTTTAATAAATATAATTATCCTAATATTATTTCTAAATATTATTTTTAAGGGCTCTAAGAAATCATTGATGTCTCCAAATATATATTTTTTTAGTTTTTCATCGGGTTTAGTTAAACCCTACATTCAAAACAGAGAAAACCTACTTTTGATACAAAACTATAGTACATATACCCTATGATTCAAAAAAACCTACTTTTTTACCATGATTTTTAACCATACTTGTGAACCATACTTTCCATCAATGCTAATGTTGATAAAAAATAGAATGGTTTATGTACCATACATTTGAATTAAATGATCCCTACATTCATGAAACAAACTTTTATGAAGCTTAATTTAAAATAAAACCTACATTTTCCTAGTTGGAAATTAGATCTTATTCCTGATGTAATTTTTACTCAGATTCTAAGAGACCATGAAGTGGATAAATATATTAAAATGAGTTACTATTGTTGTATCAAGCATGGTGTTACATGACGAACTTCATGATAAAAATAGAAAGCATCCAGATATATTGAATATAGTATACAAATATTATGCTAATATTAAAGCATGATTTATCCATATGTATTTTTATTCATTGAATATAAAAATAGAAGAGAAGTGTTATCAAATAATAGAATCCATATTTCATGAAATACGGAATATGTCTACGGTATAATGCATGTACATTACATGAAAACATTGGATGAATATGTTGAAATATTATTTTATATACAACTAAAAATTTCTAGAGAATAATATTTTTTAACCCCTACATACTGGATGCTAATATACATGTTTAATACAAGAGTTTTTTATCTATCTTACACATATTTTATCACACCAGAACAAGACATGGGTAGGTGTTATGAGCTTGATCATGCTAGATAATATCTTGTCCTCACTGAATCTTGTTGAGTTTTATCATGTTGTACTACCTTCCATTAAAAACAATAAATAGAGATGGTTTCTACAAGAAAACAACTCATACTCCCACATAAATATTAGAGATAATTTATAGTTAAAAGGTTAAATATACAAAAAATATATTATGATTTTTTAGTAGGTTATGATACCCTATTTTAGATAGTTTCGGTTTTTTAATTTTTTTTCTTTTTATCTAGATGAATTTCAGTGGGATATCAGCTGGGTAAATTCTAATAAATCTAAAGGCTTATTGTTAATGATATTACACAGTTTTTGTCTAGTATTTATATAAAAATAACCTCTTTATTTAAACATAATATTTATAGTTAATTTGGAAGAAAACCGATTATTCAAATTCAAATATAAGAATTTTTTTGAAGAGTGTGCTTCTATTAATCAAGAATTGTTTTGACTAGTTTTCATGAATTGTGAATGGATTTAAAAAAGTTTTTAAATCAATATAATGGTCTATTATTCTTTATATAATATCATACTATTAAATCACATTATTTTGAATGATTTTATTCAATATTTATTCTATAGGAAGATCCAATGGTGCTACACTATTCTCGGGAATATTTTTGAAGTATATTAGCTTTATTTATTTTTAATATTAAAAGGAAGAGGATATTTGAAACTGATGTATATTTATTCTCTATATATATCTATCAAGGGTTGAAAAAATATATATGTGAAAAAGGTAGGACACATAAAAATTATTAAAAAAAATAAAGTGTTGAAACATTTTCATTCTACAACTCTTCATTTTATAAAATATAGAACTATTCTTTATATATCCTTATTATATCATGGTGTAGGGATGAAGGAATTCTACACAACATTTTCTAATATTTTTTATTCTTTTTAAAAAAGAATAATCCTTCATCACATTGAATATTATTTTGATCATGTTGTGCATTATTTAAGATCACAACCAACCATAAATTAGTACTAAAATTGTGAGAAATTTTTTATTCATTCAAATGAATTTCTATTGATTTATTTGAGTATGATCTACTCATACTCAATTGTGGGGGATTATTAGCCTCTTAGACTAAGATATGGATTTCTATTACCTATAAAAAAATAAAAGTCCATTTAATAGATTTGTAAGGGGTCAACTACCTACACTCAGTTGTATAGGTCTCTAGATAATAGGAACTACTAGTGAAACTCACAAGTATAATAGATTAGATAATTGTTGGAGTTGATTAGGGGATTTTTTTTAAACACTATACAAATCCTTGTTCTTTTCCATTATTTATTTCCACTACTCTCTCGACTTTATGGAAGAAGGAAATCATTACTTCATCTTAAGAGGGAATTTTTAAAGCTGTCAAAATTATTAAAATGACATAACCCCCCCCCCCCTCTTGGGTCTTAATCATATCCATTACAAAACAAAAATATAATATATAATTTAAGTTTAAATCATTCCTTGTTAGTTTTAATTTTAATTAATTCAATTGAAAAAAATATTATGCACATAAAAACAGATAAAAAATTTTGTTTTAAGAATAAAAAAATATTTATAACAAAATCAATAAAATTGATGATTAAAATAAAATTACTAATATTATTCTCATTAAAATGGATCATAGTAACATTAATACCAAATCAAAAAAATAAAAAATTATATTACATGATTTAATGAAAAATAATAAGTGTTTTACAAATAATGATATCTTCATTCTTCACTAAAAACAAATTTTTTCATTATAAAATCAAAAAAATCCTCCAAAGATATTTTTTACATGATGAATTCAAATGTTATATTTTTTTAATAAAAAAAAGTTAATAAAAGTGGAATAAATTAATTAAATTATCTAAACACAAAATCAACAATATTAATTTTTAATGAAAACGTATTTATGATGAATAAAATGAATTTAATGATTTTTTTTCTTATTTTAAAAAGACTAATCAATTAATTTAAGTTATTACTAACGTTATATATATAATGTGGTCAGTACAATTTATACCCTCCGATTTGACAAACTTGTTTTAATATTAAAATTTAAATAGTATATTTCACTAAGCTTAGTGTTGCATGTTACTTACACTATCAACAATAATTTTATTCATTTAAAACATTGATATGTCATAGTTGAAATATTCATTTCTATTTCTCTTCATTTAGGAGTTCAAACATACATGACATGGTCTAGTATATTTATAACCTCTCATGTATCTTGTCTTTTTTCATTACTCCTGATTCAACTTCCAGTTGGGTGACAATCCTATACCTTATATACTAAATTCATTTATTATAATTTTATAAACATTACTCCTCTTAATTCCATCAGTATTATTTTCTTGATGTACTAATTAATTAATATTAATTTTCGAATGTAATTATTTAAAATATTAACAATCACCCAGGAACTCACTAATGGAGATGAAAAGAAAATTAATGCACAAACATCATATATGAAAAAATAATTCACTACATTTTTCTTACTAAAAAATATTTTTAAATGATTTAAATAGTCCACATCAAGTATTCCTTCTAAAAATATGATTCTAGCCATCATATGAACTATAAATAACTTTTTAATGTAGTCGAATTTTCATAATGTTTTATCAGGTTTATTATCTATTCTATAATTTTATTCTTTTCCTATATATTTAAACCACCATACGTAGCGTATGAAAATTGAATCAATCCAATTTATTTAATATTGAGAAATTTATAATATAATTTCACCATATTTTCTATTTTACTCTCGTTAATAGAATATACAGTTTCTTTTGAATGATATAATATTGTATCAGTATATTGTGATGTAATGGTCCTTCTTTTAAGCATATCAACCTTAATATTTCCATCATCTCATGCCACTACACCAATAATGTATCTTCAATTACACCAAATATCCTCTTGGAAGGCCTAGAATGAAGATACTTATTTATTTTGAATAATTGTTAAAACAAACATAGATACCACTTATTGACGAGAATTGTATAAATTATAAAGGTATAAAACATGAAATTACCAACTATCAGACCACCAAACTAAGATCATCAAACCCCAGGTTATTCACCATCAAGATTTCATGCACAACATACATGATAAACATCCAAGACAAAGATCTTTGGCACCAAGGAAGCAAGAATTCACTCTAAATTTCTATGAAAAATATATTCTAAAAAACATATAGACATTTATAAAAACAAGAAATGAAATGTGATAAAGCTAGGAACACTTTCGATTTATCTGGTTCAAACATTAATCCTACGACCAGGAGTGAAAATTAAAATTGTAAATTTATTTTTAAGTGCACATATTTAAACTAGTGACATGATATCATTGTCAATTACTCCAAGAAATTTATCAAATTAAATAGGTGGTCCCAACCCATATAAATAGTGAGTTCCATTCACTAATTTTGTTTCACTAGCCACCAAAATTCATGCTTACCTATCTATTTGGAATAGTAACCACCAACTATATAAATCCTCATCTATACTGGTTTCACTCTATAGACAAAATGTATCACTATCCACTAGAAAATTTACTTTTCATAGTGATAGAACTTCTACTAAAAATGTAATTATTCAAGAGAATAATCTTGATGGTAATGCCACTCCAAGAGACTTCAAGTAAAGAACTCCACCTAGTTAATTGAATATAGAGATTTGAAGAGGATTCACTATTCTAATCGAATCATCCTCAATCCAAAGTGAATCACACACTAACACAACATCCACTATGATTATATTCTATCCTAGGAGTATTACAATTTCCATTAACCATTGTTGAGTATATCATCAATATACTTGATATGTCAGTAAATCTGATAATAAAATTTGATTATATAATACATAGTCTTTGATTATATTTGGATATTAAATAAAATATTCAAAATACTTGATAAATTATACACAACAATTATCATAATTATTGTACAATGAATTATTTTTGGATTTACTCAATGTTTTAAAACATTGATCATCAAAAAACAATATCTCTACAATTAGAAAGTCTTAAAAACTATATAATGAATAATAATAGTGGTTTCAATCTCTCTCTCTCTCAAAAATATTATTTATTATTTCATATTGCATCATAAATAAAACTTACTACATGGATTCTTCTTCTCAATTATTAGTCAATATATTTATCTAATTAATTTAGTCAGTTCATCTTACACTTCTCCCTCTTATTATTTGATAGATTGAATTATCTCCTACATTTTCAAAGTATCATGTTCTTATTCTTCTCATAGTTGGATAAAATGTTTTTTTAATCTATTTTTATATAATATAGAATTATTTTATCTCCCATTATTCTAGGAATATATATTTTCATAGATCATATATATTATTTTCTATATATTTTATATAGAAAATATACTCCAACATATGTTTATTGATATGTAATCACTTTTTCATCACCTTCTTTACACAAGCTTATACTTACAGTCCCACCATATTCCTTGTACTCAACAGAATGTATCCACTATAACTCCATGAAAACCTTCATCTTTACATTTATCATTTTTTTCTCTTCAAAACAATACTTATATTAATTCTTCCAACTAGCTTAAGTCTCTTATTTATATCGATCCTATTTTTATCCAAGCTTAATAAATCTCAATTTATTCAATCATAATTATTGAGACTATTTTGATCAAAATATTCCCATAAAAATCAGAGTAGGAAACATAATATATATAATAATTCTCTAAAAAATATATTATTACAGTGTGTAATATATATTTATGACATGACTACATGTATTAAATTAAATAACTTCTCCTATAATCATTGACATCATCATAACTTGAACTACTAATTTTTTGTCCAAAACACAATTATTTTGTGATGTTTTAGTCAATGAAGAAAAAATCAATAATATTCAGCTTCAAAAAGACAAAAATCATTAGCTTTAAATACATATTAATTGCCAATAAGGTTTTTTAAATTTCTATTTTTGAAAATAAAAAATTAATTGAATAATAATATATTCATATTATTATCATTTAATATTCTTCAATCAATGGAATGAATTAGATATTGATAATGAATTATAATAATTGGAACATCAATCATATATTTAGAATCCCCACTTAAATTTTTCATTAAAAATTTAACAATGAAATTTCTCAAATATTCATACTTAAACTGAAGTGGCCTAGACTCTCACTCCTTAGTCTAGTATAAGAAACACACACATTAAAACTATATTTGGTACAATATGGTAAAAAACTAAATATAAATTCATATATTTAAAATAATATTCATATATTAAATATTATATCTCAAAAAAATCCCATATTTCTAATAATTAATGCTTTATCGTCTCTTAGGACTACCAACATGATAAACTAATTGTATAATACTTCTGAATATTTCTCAAAAATTGAAACATAATTGACACCCTTATAAACTTCTCATAATTTATACTTGTCTTCAGATATTCATTAATAGAAACATGAGAATGTTTTGAGCTAAAATTATCTTAAATTTAAATTTCATAAAAGTTTCTTCAACTACTAGATAATAAGAATATGAGAAAAAACAATCATGGTGGAAATTTAAAATTAAAAATAACATGGAAAATTTAAAATTTTCGATAAGTCATTGTAGCATAACATGTAGTCTAAATTAGTAATCATATACCATTACATAATACATTGATATAAGCATGGGAATATGGTATAAGTTAATGAAATTATATGTACATGGAATAAATAATATGTAGAAACATTTTAAATCATTACATAATAAAAAAGATTCAAGGCTCATGTCTGAGAAAATTGAACTTAGTGTGTTGGGATAACTACTCATGCACCATTCATGCTATCACATGATATTAAAATAATTCCCATTTCCTTGTAGGGATATATAATTCATGTCCCACACAATATATAATTAAAACCATATATGTGTGTTCCACATGATTAAAATCGTCATATCATGAAATTGCATTCAAATAAATATAGGTCTTGTATACTTTTCATGTGGTATCCCATAAGGAAACATTCATAAATTACGTTATAATCATAACATAGTAAACCAAATAAATTTAATGAGTATCTAAGGATACAATCAATTCATATTTGTAAATACCCTTAAATTAATATTTTGAAGTATATTTTTTACAATTTATAGTTAAATATTATATGGTTAACTCAATAATTCCCCTATGAATCAATATATGGGTATCTATATTAATACTCTACATTCAAAGAAATGACACATATGAAAATAATAAAGGAATGTAATTAAAAAATTATATAAATAGTAGATAATTAGGTAATACAAAATCAATGAGGGATAATTTCTTTTATAAGTAAAAATATATATGTGAAATTATGACAAGAACATTCATAGAAAAAATTTCATAACATAATTGTAAAAATTCCTGACATTTGAGTCACTTTTTTGAAATCCCTTCTAAAAAAGTTGGCAAGAATAGTACATAAAATAAAAATTCCATATATACCTTTATAATATATCCTTTAATACAAATCAATCATAATTGAATTTTTTTTGAGTAAGTGAGAAAAATATGAAAATAAATGAAATACATTTTTCATATTATAAAATACCTTTATTAAATATCATATAGTTAAAAAGAATAATAATTTTTTTATAAAAATATTTATGTATATATATGAAGATAATAATAGATAGAACATATTTGGGTTCCAAACTAGGAATATATAACACTGTATGGAAGTGAAAATTTGATCATATATAAAAAAATCCATTATAAAGGACACATATTAATCATAATATTGTCATAACATTTGAGAATAAATAAATCATCAAAAGATTATTTTTATTTTAAATTAAAAATTATTAATTTTAAAATCATAGGGTTTTACCTAAAAAGTACCAATGTTTCAAAAAAAAATAAACCTTGTGAAATATTATATGTAATAAATTTTAAAGTGTACTATATAAAATCATTCATGAAACTTATAGAATTCTGAAATGTCTCTTATGAACACATTCATGAACCTTATTAAATCTAATAGAAACAACAAGATTTTAATAGATGTAGCTTCTGATGTCACAGGATAACCACACACTACTAGAGAATTTAGATTCTGTTTCTAGGTTTTAATTTTGTTACTTTCAATAATTTTTTTCAAAATCTAAACCAGAAGGGTTTCTCATCAGTTATTTCAATAATTGATTTAAAAACCCATAAGAGAACCTTCTTGTGGTCAATAACTCCTATAACTGACATTAAAACACTTTTTTGATGTTTTCACATAGGTAACTAAAATAACTAATATATGAACCACTCCCCTTGAGGGGACTTATGTCAGTTATATCAATAACCAATTTCTAAAGGCATTAAATTATAATTATTTAAATAATTTTGTCAAAAAAACTATGATAAAAATTGAAACCTTAGACAATAAATACATTTTTTTACATATTGAACACATATACATTTATATTTGAGCATATAAAATTGTCATAAGACATATTAAAATTTTATATTTTTTAATTACACCACCATTTTTTTCCTTCTATCATAGAAATAAATATCCTTAGATACATATTTAATATTTTTATCCCAATCATTCATTTACATCACTCTAATGTAGAGAGAGTCGCATTAGTGATAAAATAAATAATTGTCATAAATGATATTATATGGAGGGAAAATCCCTGAAACAGTAACTTTTAATAAATTTTTTATTTATTTATTTATAATATCTTTGACTATTATAAAAATTTTATTAACTATTTTTTTATGTTACTTATATGACTAAAAATTTAAACATTCATCATTTCAAATGGGAAGATACCATTTCAACAAATGATTTTTTTGAGGTCATATTTTATATTTTGATTCTATAAAAAATTAGTTTCATTAATTTCAAATATTTTTTTAATAATATATTAGTTATCAACTCATTATTTGATTAAATGAGAAGAAATATTCATTTTTTATTCAAAAATAACAGATTATTTTTATAATAATTGGCATAAGTTGTAAAAAATGACATTGAAAATATATTTACAGTATTGTTTACAAAAACATGCCCAAAAAATGGTTACTGACCAGGTAATTATATAATAAATAAATTTCAAGTTTATTAATATATTTATAATCATAGTAAAAAAATTAATTAATTTTTTCAAATGAAAACATGAATTGTTTTAATTAAGTACTTTTATTATAAGGTTTGATTTTAATATTTAATTTCTAAATTTTAGAATTTGAAATATAAAACATTAATATTATTTTTGAAATAATAATATAATATTAATCTTAGAATTTAATTTTGGGATTTTTGTGAAATAATAACATTTTTAATGAATAATGAAAAATGTTAATTTTTGTAAAAAAAGTCATTTCATTTCAATTAATTGCATAATTTAATAATACCATTAGGTTTTTGATTATTATTTCAAGTAACATAATTATCCTTTCGGTATATATATCCCACTAAATTACTTTTGAGTCAACATTAAATTTAATTTTAGTTTATTTATTTAAGTTTAAAAATGAGTTCTTTTCTAAAAACTCTATTCAAGTGCACAATATTTATCCTTTTTAAATAATTTCAATAATATATAATAATAAATGTTTTTAAATTATATTTATAGATTATATATCATTAATTATTAATTTAAATTCATATAAATATTATTATTAATCATAGAGTTGATAAGAATAATCTTTTTCATGAAAAATAAACTTCTTGAAAACCCAAGTTTTCATCAATGATGTGAGTTTTGTTTTAAAAAGAAATGTTGCCTCTTTATTTAGTTAAAATTGTTAAAATTTATTCTATATTTTTAATCAAGATAATTTCTATTATAAAATAATGTCAACATAATTTTTTACCAAATGGAAAAGATAAAATAGTAAAAATTAATTACAACTGTTAAGTTAAAAATAATCTTATTAGGGGTTAAAAACATATTGATAAAAATGACCTAAAAACGTGAATAAATATATATTGGCTATCTATATTTCATCTATATAATTATAAGGCTCTATAATAATCTAATTTTGACCCGTTTTTCAAATTAAAAACATGATTACACCTCTTTCAAATAAAATAATACTAGTATTCCACTAACCACACTTTTAAAAGGACTCCCTATATCCTATATTCTCCCCACATCAAAAAACGTTTGTGTTAGACAAGGCCTACTCAAATCACATCCCAACATCCATAAACTCATCCTATAATAGAAAGATTTCTTATAAATTCATTTTTGTAATACTTTAGGTATAATCCAAAAGATTTGGTCTGAGAAGATGATGATAAAGAGCATATGGGATATGTCTAACTCAAGGTAAGAGACATCATACCAATTTCCTTTCATTCAAGAATGTTTTGAAATTATGAACCTATATTATTTTATATAGTCTATATACAGTCCCATTAACATGATATATCATTAATTTCCTTATTCTCAGGGTTTTTAATGTTTTATTTAATTTAATTACTTCATCGAGATAATGATTTAAATATTTTCAAATTCATAAGAGACTTTTCTTTTGAAAAATATATTTTAACATTTTATTTATAAATCAAATTTTCTTCCATGTATATATTATTAAAATTATTTAATTATGATCAGGATATTTTTATAAAGGGAAATTTTTTATTTCATTCAATGAATTTCAAAAAAATGTGAATATTTGTACAGAAAGTGTGACTTTATTGACAAATGAAAAAAAGAAAGTTCTATATTAACATATATGGTGAAAATAAATTTTCTACCACAATTACCATTATTTTAGTTTTGGATTACCTAATAATATTTATTTTTTTATTAATATGAAAACCCTAATTACCTTTATTGTATATTTTGGAATTTAACAATGGTTTTTTAAAAAGGGATTTATATTTTAATATCGAATTTTTTTTCTTATTGGTGGGTATAATACTTTGGGATTATAATGCTGAAAACAAAAATATTTTATATATAATTATTATGTAATGGTTTTGGGAAATTATTTATATTTATGGGTGGTTATGTTATAAAAAAATTATGGGTTGTTTCATTATAAACAAAGTACTGATGGTTATGTTATAAACCATGGAAAGGTGGTAATGTTTTAAAATAAGGACCAGTGGGCCTATGATATCCCCCCAATGCATTTGGTATAGAAGTAAAATATATAGTTATTCTATTTTGTATGAGTGATATGGATAATGATTTACCCATATTCTTATAGGATTTACCTATACATTCAATTGAATTTAAGGATTTCATTTTGTAAAAATTTGTTTGTGATTTTAAAGTGAAAATGATTAATTTTTTCAGTCAAAGAACCTTATATAAAGGCAATGTTTCATGGGTTTTCATGTATTAATTGGAATATTGGTTCTCTTTATTTTTTTATATGACTTATTGTGATTTTTTTCATCCCATTTTTTTGAATAAATTCATAGGTTTTAACGATGGGTAAAGTAAAGGAAGAATTTGAGTCGAAATTCCTGATGATTTGTCATGAAAATAAATCATGTTTTGTCATAAAATATTAATAATTTAAAAAAATGGATACTGATAAAAATTTTACACTTTTTATTATAATTTTATGTTATGTATTAATTATGGCCTAATTATATAAAAATATAAACATGAAAGGATTAAAATATGTAAGTTAATGAATTATTATCTTCAAACTCATGTTTATGTAATGATTATGGTTGGGACCTTATAATTGATATTACAGTTTTGTTCAGATAAAATTATATTTTAGTAAAATGATAATAACATACCCTTTAAAGAATATAATTTTCTGTTAATTTGTAATGATATTGAGATTAAAAATTATTGTGTTGCTATATGGAAACAATATGTGTTTAGAATGTATTTCCATAGAGAAAAGAGAGAAGCTATAGTTGGAAGGCACCAATGGGAAATGTCCTACCAAATACGCATATTGATGTGGTTCTAATTTGAACAAAATAGTTTTTTTAGTAATGGATTAGTGGAAATAGGCTATAAATAGTAGTGAAATTAATTCTAGGGAGAATCCATAATTACCACAACAAAACATGTCTACAGTGATGCATTTTATGAGACAATAGTCCATATCATTCAATGGATCATATAACCCCATGAAAAGTGATGGATGGATTAAATCCCAAGAAATCATATTCTAAGTCATGATATGCCTATATCATTCAAATGTATGTATTATTATATACCATTTTGAAGGTGAAACAGACTATTGGTGGATAATGATTAATAATATTTACAAATGGGAATATATTTATGCCTCAGAATGGGAAGGATTTAAGAATATATTCCTTGAGAAATATTTTTGAAAGGTTGTTTGATGTAATATGTTAGAAAAAATTTAGAATTGGGGAAAAGGAGGAATATTTTGTGTATGAATATCAAGAAAACATCACTCTATTAGAAATTTACAAACTCGATATTCTCCAAGATATTGACAGTATGATTAATTATTTTTAATAAGGATTGAAACCATGAAATTGAATGTAATTGGATTCCCATGAATTAAAAGGATATAAAAAATTTGTGAGATGTGCTGAGAAAGTAGAAATGGAGTTTTTCGATGATCATGTATTCTAGGAATATAAGAAGAATAAGGGGTACCATTTGAAGGTAATGGGTATTGATTCATCAAATAATTCTAGAGGTAATAAAACTATGTTAAAATAATATGAGATGTGTGGTAAAAACAATCCATGAAAATTTATTGTGCAGTATGGGAAGGGAATATGATGTGGTGATATTATAGATCATAAATGCAATGAAAATGATTAGAAAAGAGATAAAAAGATGGTGTTGATATGTATTAATTATAATGAGTTTGGTCATTATGTTCATGCATGCAAGAAGTTATTTGCACTATGTGACATCCCAACCTAGGATCCACTAAACGATGCCTCAATCTTGTGGGTCACATGACCTCAAGAGAATATTGCTATATGTTATAGGTTTCTGACTATAAGTGACAGTATGAGGTTGTATAGTGGTAATACTATACCCTCACGATCAAAGTAACACTACAATATCATAGGTAAATATATTTGTGAAATAATAATTTAAATATATGAAAAAATATAAACACTAGAAGACTGAAATAATAATAAAGCCACAAGAATTATCATATACATTATAATGATCACTTCATGTCTCTATAAAAATGGATTGAAATACATTGAAAATTAAAACTAATAAAAAAACATGTATTAAAATACTAAAGACCAATAGAAACTGTCTCTAGATAACATCATGAAAATAGCTCAGTCCTATAATCCCCTACACCTATGAAACGATCTTATCAAAAATTATAAATCATGTTCATAACTCATTATCTACATATATCCACCTACTCTATCTAGCTACCCAATAATGGTATGAGTAGGGTGTGAGATAATGCATAGTAGGCCACCACCAATGATGCATAAAACATTTCTAGTCTATTTATAAATAATTATGAAGTGTGCAGTATATCCCCTTTATAATAGTATTAAAATTAATGTTTCATATGAATTTGTGACCCTATATATCCAAGAATGGATCCCTATTAATAATAATAAAGCACCCAGAACAATGGGATAACTATAATGAATAAATAAGGTGTCATATTATATAGTCTAACAATTGTAATCAAGTAACCATTATGAGGATATATAAAAAATGATAAACATTCATTGTGACATATGTTGAGTAATAATGTTCTAGGCCTAAAAAGGATGGATTCAAGGTATAAATTACCATGAAATCCTCACCAATTACATGGATCATCTCCCTGGGAACTCTGTAAATACTTTGATGGAGTCTAAGGGAGTTGTACAAGGCCTTCCAAGAAAGTTGGATCTAATGATTAGAAATGTTATTAGAATCTTATGGAATCAAGATCCATGGAGAATAAATTTACATGTCATCCACTACAATAATCAATACAGATCCACAGATTGTATATTCCCACGGAATCCAATGGAATCAGGATCCAAGGTGTAGAAATTTCCAGGGAATATACTACCATTATCAATACGAATCCATTATGTAGAAATTTCCATGGAATTCATGGGAATCTATAACCAAGTAGTAGAAATTTCTAAGTAATCCACTACCATGATCAATATATTAATCAATTAAATTCATAATCCATTTCATAATTATAAACACACTACTAGTTCATCCACCCCATTCAACATTTCCCTTAAAAGTAATTTAATCATCATAAAGATATTCAAAATATATCATTTCATGGAAAGGACACTTAAACACTCTCCTATAACATAATAACTTATCATTTTGGCTCTCACTATAAATTTCATGCTAAAAAATCCTAGTGGGTGGTATCACATAGGGTAGATATAAGGGGAAATCGCATGGGAGGCCGAAGCTGAGTTCAGTACACCAATATTTACAAGGTGCTTAGTAGAAAACCTGAATCAGTTAAAATAAATTTAATTAAAGAATTAAATTAATTTTATGGGAAACACTAAAAATCACATCACACGAAACAATAAAAAATGAATATAAAACACCAAACATTAATGTAAATTAATAGACTACCTAGTTTATAAATTTGGTATAACACTCATTAAATACTGACATATTATTCCATCTAGATCATAAGAAAATTGAAGAATGGACCAATAGCCTAAAAATATGGCATAATATCCTAAACAAAAATAACTATTTCGATGACAATATATTTTGAAAATTGTGAAATAGTAATAGAAAACTCACCAGAATAGATCCAATTAAACCGATAGTATAAGGACTTGACCCCAGTTTCCCAGAGTTGGTTCCTTATTGAGTAAATTGGCATAAAAATAATTAATAATCATCCCAAAGTATCGATTAGTTTAGTATTATTGGAAACAAGATACATACATAAGTTCATCATTACAACTTGACATGAAAAACTACATAGAAACTCCTCAGACAACTTCCATAACACCTAGGTTATTTCAGAATGTCATTCATAATAAAATTATTCTTGCCCTTTGGAAATGAAAAATAAGAAAGGGGTGATATCAAATGTTTATTAAGGGTAAGAAATATAGTGTAAGATAACATAAACATTAGACATGGTGAATAATTTAAAACTCATGCCTTTAAAAATAAACATGAACATAATATCGTAAAAATATGATCTTAGTAAATATTTCCATAACATAACATAATCATTGGTATTCTACTAGTCAAAAACCCACATGAACCGTCAATAATATATTTATAATGAAGAAATGTGTAATGTGGGGAAACATATCCATACCGTCAAGGCCTCGTGCCAAGACCTTAAATAATCATATTGTTAACGCCTTGTGCCAAGACCATAGTTTGTCTCATGAGACCTACCAATGCACCTAGAGGCTATAGTAGGCCCCACCTAGAACATAATATATTCAATTCATTCATCATATGAATGGCGATAAACATAAAAAAAATTTACATTCATATTGAAATTAATATATGAAATGAAAATAACTTTCTCTGAACATTAAGCATAAACACTAACCATTTAGGGTAAATTGGTGAATGGTTTAAAAATAGAACATACACCACCAAAATAATAATAAACCATTAAATTGAATATGGTAGATGATACCATGATGTATTAATCTGAATAATACATAAGAATTATTAAGAGTGTTGAAATAGGGGAAGATACTCTCATAAAATCTTGGAGTAATTCTTAAAATAAATACTCTTTTACTTTGAAAAGAAGAGTTCTTTTGGAAAGATAATTGTATAAAACCCGAAGTGAAGTATGATATTATTTTCATAATAAAATGAGTGATTTTATAAATATAATGGTTCCAAAAAAATATATTAGATATTTTCCTTCAAAATAGTTAAAGATTTGAGATATTCCCTTGAATAAGGCTTGTATTTGAGAAACAATTTTGGAAGCTCCTTCTAAAACATGTAACTATACATAAAATAAAGAATTATTCTGGTTGGTGTGAATATATATAACACTAAAATAGAATATACTATGATTATATAATAATACATAAGAATTTAACTGAGATAAATAGACAATGAAAATAACCAGAATGGAAATGGATGTTCGAGTGGAAAAACTCTTACCTTAAATTCATACATGTTTTGCTATTGAACATAAGATCCTGGAAAATTAAATTATAATTATTAATAGTATAATTAAAGAATTTTTATACATGTATTTATTTTATAATAATTCTATTTAGTTAATTTATGTTCTTATTGATAATTTATGATATTGAGTTTTTTCGTTTCGGAGTGTTCGTTTTCTTTATTTTCATAATCAGTTCACTTGTTCATAGTTAATGGAATTCATATGGAATGGATGTAAATATCTAGAATTAAATTATCATATTTATGATCATCCATAGGTTTTACTGTTAATTTATATAATTTTGTTACATGTCATGAGGATTAATTATTATATGAATATTTAATGATAACTGTTTCGGTTAAATTATGGGTTTTGATTACAACGAACTCATTTTTCTTTATAACATAATACCAATTATACAAAGGGATTACAGGACATTACAAAGGGTATATTACATATATAATAATCTGTTTCAACCATAACAATAATGGTTTCATGAGAATAATTGATATTGATAATAGAAATCTAAAGCCCATCGTCCTTGAATGTGGTAAATTGACACATGTCAGATGGTGTTCTTGCTACTAGTTTAAAAAAAGTTAAAAGGGATATATGATGATAATTTATTCCACAATCTTGAAAAAATTCTAGTACATATAAGGCACTGGATTAATCTAAAAATTTGGATAATGAGAGGTAATATAAAAAGAAAACAAATGAACTTGAATGGGAAAACAAAGAATTAAAAAGGGGAATTTACCTCTTGAACCAAACATCCTTGGGAGCCTCTTTAAGGGAGATGTTTTGGACTTTTTATGAGACCAAAGGTTGATGGACGTGGGATATGATGTTGGGAGGGTATTTGGAATGAAGTTTGAGAATTAATAAGGATTGAGAGGAGTGAAGAGAAGGGGGTGAGAGGGGGTTTTATAGTGGAGGAGAGGGGATTTCTTAATATAAAATTCATTAATTTGTTATTTCAACCACAATACAACAAATTTTGAGTCTTAATTGACCAAGAATAGTAATTGTATCATGTGTGTTCAAACCATGTGGGATTAAATCACTTTTGATTTCATTAATAATGTATTTAACGAATATATGGTATTTTACCTTATTTCACTATTCATTAAAAATTCAAGTATTACAGAAAAATCCCAAAAATTCTCCCCGACCATTTTTCGATGTGTAGAATCCAAAAATGAATTCAATTTTTCAAATATAATTTTCTATATATTATTAATTAAATATTTAATTAAAATCATAATTTATTCTAAAAACAGCAGTTTTAAAACATTATTTTACTTATTCTAAATCCTAGGTATATCATACCTTCACATGAATATTATTTATATACTATCACTGGTAAGGTTACTATTCATTAGGGTATATTACTATTCATAAGGGTTTCTTACAATTCATAAGGGTGTGTTACTATTCACCAAAAATTATGTTTTTCTTATTGGACTCCAAATAACATACTGATTGCAACCATGTGTGTCAGATTTTTAAAATCCACATAATAAAAGTGAAAAAAATATGTTTTAAGGGTCACATAGCACATAGTAGTTAATTATGTTTTGATTTCAAGAGATTATGAAATATTTATAAGAAAGTAATTTCTGTTTAAAAATATTTGGTCGTTACATTCTCCCCCCCTTCAGAAATTTCACAATCAAAATTTCATTTTACAAACTAGGCCAAAAACATGTGGGGGTACTTTTCCTTTATTACTTCCTCCAGTTCCTATGTTTCCTTTTTGTATTAATGGATTTTCCATAGTACCTTGACCAGAAGAGTAGTCTTGTTGCGTAGAACTTTGTCTCTATGATCTAAGATTTTCACTGGCTACTCCTCAAAGAAAAGATCATCCTCCAACTGTACCACCTCTAAAGATATTACATGTGAAGGGTCTAGTTTGTACATTATTAAGAGGGATACATGAAAGACATCATGTACTTCCGACATGGTAGGTGGATGTGCCAGTTGATAAGCCACATCTCTGACTTGATCAATGATCTGAAAGTGGTCGATTTACCTGGGACATAGCGTTCATTTCTTCACAATCCCCATGAACATCTTCAATGTAGATATTCATAGAAATAATAGGTCTCCGACATTGAATTCAAGGTCTGGTTGACGGTTACCCTCATAACTCTTCTGTCGACTTTGGGATTCCTTGATATGTTGCTAAATGGTTTTCACCTTCTCCGCCATTTCTTTGACAATTTCAATTCTTACCAGATTGTGCTCAGTGACATCGTCTCAGCACACCGGTGTTCTGCCCCTTTCCCTATAAATGGATTCATATGGTGCCATTCAGATGCTCGAGTGGAAACTGTTTTTGTAGGATAATTCACCCACTAGAAGAAGTTTGTCCCATCGTCCTTTGAATTCCATTGAACATGCTCTCAACATGTCTTTCAGTGTCTATATAGTCTGCTTAGATTGGCCATTAGTTTGTGGATGATATGCTATACTGAAGATTATTTCAGTGCATAGATCATGTTGGAGACTTTTCCAAAACAGCAAGGTAAATCTAGGATCACGATCGGATACAATAGAGAGTTTTACTCCATGCATCCTTACTACTTATTTGAAGTAAATCCATGCAAGTTGATCCAATGATAAGTCCTCTCGAATCACGATAAAGTGATATGTCTTTATAAGACAATCTACAATGACCCATATAGCATTGTTTCTTCTATATTTCCATGTAAGTCCAATGAAAAAGTCCATGGTAATGTTCTCCCACTTCTATGTTGGTGTGGGTAGTGGTTGCATCATTTCCTTAGACCTTTTCCTCTTAGCCTTCACTTTTTGACATACAAGGCACTTTGATGTATATTCAGCAATCTCTATTTTCATTTTGTCCACCAAAAATATTTCTTGGAGATCCTGATACATCTTTGTGCTACTTGGGTTTATAGAGAAATTAGAACTGTAAGCACCATCCAATAGTTCTGTCCTTAGCTTTGGAATAACAAAAACCCAAAACCTCTTCTCGAATTTCAAAATTCCACCTTCATATGTGAATTAAATCAACTTCCCACCATTTATAGCTTATTTTTCTATTGAAACTATTCATTATCAGGCTAAGAACTTTTTATCCATTACAATAAAGAAGGTTCAACAACTAGTTGAAAAAGTTGTGATCTGTTACCTTCCTCGATAATTACCAAATCCATATTTTCAAGATCCATGAACATAGAATCCCTTTCAACTCTCATCTTGTTTAGAAATCTATCACCATTTCTACTCAAAGAATCTTCTACATTATTTTATTTCCCTGGGTGGTAGTGTATTGTGCAATCATAGTCTTTGAGTATCTCAAACCATCTCCTTTGTCTCATGTAGAGAAATTTTTGTAAGAATATATATTTCAAACTCTTATGATCTGTATATATCTCACATTTTTCTCTATAGAGGTAATGCATCCAAATCAAAAAAATTAATGATAACCACTGCTAACTCAAGTTCATGAGTTGGATTGTTTTGTTCATGAATATTTATCTTCCTAGATGCATAGGCAATCAAGCAATCATTATCCATAAGGACATAACCATGTACTTTCTTTTATACATTGATATAGATAACAAAACCATTATTCCCCGATGCTAGGGTTATGATCATAGAATTCAGTAACCTCATCTTCAATTCTTCAAAACATTCTTCATATTCCTTTTTCCATATGAACATATCCCCTTTTCGTGAGATCTTGGTCATTGGGTTGTCTAAATGGGAAAAGTTCTAAATGAAACACTGATAATAACTTTCTAAACCCATAAAAATACATACCTTAGTTACATTCATTGGGTTTGGCCATTCCTTCACAGCCTTTGTCTTCATAGGATCTACATATATTCTATCCTTAGAGAAAATGTGTCCCAGAAAGGAAATTGATTGGATCAAAAAATCACACTCGATAAAGTTCCAATATAATGTATTTCTTCTAAGTGTCTTCAGAATAATTCCCATGTTATATTCATGATTTTCATGGATTTTAGAGTATACCAGTATATCATCAATAAACACCACTATAATGTCATCATGATAATCCTTGAAAACTCTGATCATTAGGTCTTTGAAGACATATGGTACATCAGTTAGTCCAAAAGGCATTACTGTGAACTCATAATGCCCATACCTGGTTCGAAATGCTATTTTTGGAATGTCTTTCTACATCACAAGAAAATGATGATATCCAGATCAATGATCAATCATATAAAAATATTGGGATCCATGAAGTTGATCAAATAATTCATAAGTTCATGAAATATGATACTTATTATTTATTGTAATAGCATTGATCTTCTGGAAGTCAATGGACAACCTCATAGACCCCTCTTTCTTCATAACAAAAAGAAAAGGGGATCCCCATGGAGAAACACTAGGTCGAATAAATACTTTATCACTGAATTCCTATAGTTGTTTATTTCATTCCACTATCTCCATAGTGACCATTTTATAAGGGGTCTTTGATATGGGCCTTGAACCTGGAATTAAGTCAAGGGAAAAATCAATTTTCTGCTCTAGAGGATGTCTAGATAAATCCTCTAGAAATACATCAACATATTCTTGCACAATAGGTATGTTCCCTATTAGCACATTCTTCTCCTCACCCCCATATGTTTCATTACCTTCCTCCCAAAATAATTGAATTCAGTCGATCTACTGGGGTTGATTTAGATGAGAATAAAATGTAGAGGTTTCTACTCTAAAAATAAGGGATTCTACACCATTCTCAAAAATTGTAAATTTCTTCTTCTTGTAATATATCTTTGCATCATAATTTGATTTCCAATTCAAACTGAGAATTATAACATAGTCAACCATTGGTACGATTATAAGGTTAAAAACTAAAGCACTTTTTTTTGTCATAAGGGGGGCTAATCGACGTGCCTTTGTTGCAATGATACATCCACCATGTGTTTTGACTGATAAATTCTTTATTAAATAAAATTGTACATATCTAGTTGTCTTTGAAAAATAGGAAGATATAAATGAATGCAATGATCCTGAATCAAATAATGTATTGTCTAAGTTGGATGAAACAATCAATGTACCAACCACCACTTCATTAGGAACTTTATCCTCTAAAATTGTGACCACATAAGCTTAGCCTTGCTCACTTGGCATTCTTTAGGGAACATATCCTTGACACATATAACATTCATGTGTGTAATTTCCCATATCCCTCCAATTGTAGCAGAGAACATTGGTTTCTTCTTTATTCCCCTTACAATCCTGAGATAGGTGATCTTTTTCTCCGCACTTGTAATAGACTCTCATTCCCTTCAGGAAAGTAACAAGGTGGTTTTTCCCAAAATTAATGCATGATGGAAATTCAACTCTTCCTGTCTTCCCCATTTCCTTATTTTTTTCCCAGAGTTTTCAGTATCCCTCATCTTCTCTTCCCTTCCCTTTAATTCATAACACTTATAGAATTCATTTTCTTTCTTGGTGCTACTTGAGAGTATATCTTTAAATGATGAGGCACATGGGGAGACTAGATCCTTTTGAAGGAAGGGTTTTAAACCATCAAAGAATCGATCATTTTTAATCCTTTTATTACGTATGTAGTCCGCAGCTTTCCTTTACAGCCTTATAAAGTTGGCTTCATACTTGGAAAAAATTTCATCCTCCTCCTACCTCAGATTCAATAACTGCCTCTCCATACATTCTCACTGTTCACGAGGGAAATATTTTTCTAAGAATATTTCCTTAAAATACCACCATTCCATCTATTCTATTTATTCCTCCTCCTTTTGTGTTTTGGAGTAATGACCACCACAGATCTGCATCTCCTGTTAGACGATAAACTTCCATGACAACATTCTCTCTTTCATTACATCCCAAAGTGAGAAATATCTTCTCAAGGGAACATATCAACTAATCTGGTACAAACGATTTTTTAGTCCCATTAAATGGTGGAGGTTGTTGTTTCATAAAATGATATAACATAGCTTCTCTATGTGGTGGATCTAGATGCCCTATATGTGTATGTATATTATTCATAACATTAGTAAGTTTTCCCGGTATAGTCATGAGTTTCTCAGCACCAGTCACAACACTAGAGCCAAAATAATTATTCTACATTAGAGGGAAATCCCTATAGGGGACACATGAATTCATGTGGTTTTCATTCCTTCCACTAGGTGTCATATATAGTTAATTCCATATGATAGATTAGGCTATGAATCATAATTTATAATATTAACGTAACAAATTACTTAACACAAATTGAAATCTTGCGCATGGATAATCGTATAATCACATAAATGGTTTCTGTGAGGAAAATTTTACATTTAAATCCTTCATAATGGATTTTAAGGAAAATGTGAATTATCCTAAGCATATCCCATGGGTGTGTCATAACCAAGAATGTAGCAAGGACAGTTACCGTGTACTAGGATTCCCCAAGTCAAGGCCAAAACTCCTTGTCAGAGCTTTTAATCATAGGTACATCTATTCCAGAGACGCCTCTACCTACTTGTATCTAGACAAGGATGTATTGCATGAAACATCCAAATAATTTATTACTTACCAAAATACAAGAATGTTCTTGTATGTTTATCCTCAAAGACTATATTAGGGACTCTTCCATGATCTACATTTTCTAAATCTTGTTTCTTGGTTTTCTACTAAACATCTTCTGATACACGCTCTAAGGACCCGACCCTAGTTTCCCGGAGCCGGTACTATATTGATTACATTGGAATTAAAACAAGGAATAAGCATCACAAAGGATCATGTAGTTTAGTATTATTGGAAACACGATATATACATAAGTTCATCGTTATAAATTTTCAAAAAAAACAACATAAAAAATCCTTAGACAACATACATAAATCCTAGGTTATTTTATCCTTTCAATCATAATAAAATTATTCTTGACCTATAGAAATAAAACATAAAAAATAGGTGAGCTCAAACGCTATGTAAGGGTATTCAATACAATAGAAGATAACATAAACATTAAAGATGGTGAATAATTGAAAACACATGCCTTTAAAAATAAAATTGAACATAATATGGCAGAAATATGAGCTTAGTAAATATTGACATAACATAACATAATAATGGGTATTATACTAGTCTAATAACCACATGAACCATAAAAACTATATTCATAATTAAGAAATTCATAATTTAGGAATTTATATCCATATTGTCAATGTAAGAACCTGGTTCTTATTCTTGAGGTATGGGTTTCTTCTTTTCTTCATTCCTTAATTATTTTTGAGAAAATAAGGAAAATGGGGAAAAATACAAATTTTTATGGGTACACACCATGTAATTTTCCACATGCCATGTACTTTGGCCATGTGGGATGAGTACACAGGGTGTGTAGCCCTGTCGGTGATGAAGGGTGTAAAAACCAACTACACACCATGTACTTTGTATTTACACACTGTGTAATCAGTCGGAAGGTGAATAGTAAGGCGGTGGAGGCAGCCGCCAATGGAGTGGCAGTACACGTCGTGTAATCAGGAATACACATCGTGTACTCAAGTCGACGGATAAACAGTGACGCGCTAGCGAGTAGCCGCAAGTGGAACAGTTAAAAAATGAAAAGTACATGCCATGTACTTGAGATTACACGCCGTGTAGTGTATCGTTTTCGCATAAAACGATTAGTAGCCTCCTCTGTTCATAGAGGAGGCTTAGAATTCCAGAGGAGCTCGGGAGGACGGCCTGAGCTTCGGAGATCTCTCGACCGCGCACTGGGAATCTATTTCCGCTTCCACTGATCAAGTTGGGACCGTACGGGTACGATCTCCCTTCTCCTTGCGCTGTTCTAACCAATTATTCGTCTAAGGGAAGTTAGTTATGTTTGAATGGGAATTCTTTTATCCCAGATCTATGTCATTCATGGATGACTTGGGAGGCGTCTTTCACATATACTGATCAAGGACGATCGAGTCAGGTGCCCTGATGAATATATTCAACTCTTGTGTTGAAATTGTGTACTGTTGTGCTACAAACCCACATTTGGGGTGTCATGTGGCTGAGGCCTTGGCTTATTTAAATACCTATAATTGTATAGGTAATGGAATGTAATTATAAAACCGTTGTTTGTGATCACTGCATGGATCCAGGACCACCCTGTGGGTGTGTTACTCTTTTTAGCCATTTGGCCAGGATACCTGAGGGTATGCCATTACTACAATGTGAATTTAATTTCATTGAGGAATTATATATAAATATATTATTTAGGATTTGGGATCAGACCGATCACATTTGCCTAAGGGCATTGTTTGTTTAGCCTAAGATCAAGGTAATGCTTATCCTGAGGGAAATGTTCTATTTCGCCTGAGGAAAAATATTCTTATTCCTGAGGGAAGTGGATTCTATGCCTGAGGGAAATATCTCGTACTACTGAGGGAAATATTTGATTGCCTGGGGGAATAGTTTTATTATATAGCATGAGGGAAAGCCTGGGGGTGTTTCTTTATTATATAATCCTGAGAGCGTGGTTTTATTATATAAACATGAAGGTGTGGTTTTACTATATTAGCCTGAGGGAAAGGTTCTGATTGTCCTAATGGCATGGTTCTGATGAGAACAAAATGTTATTAAATAGAATGGTTTAAATGGATATCAAAATGGAAATAAAACTAGTAGTGAAAGTTACCTTTGAGTACTTACTTGTTTACTATATTAACTTCTGCACACTGTTGTTGCATATTTTTCACGGACTGTTGAGCACGGGCCTTTGATGGGTTTCTACTGGTATTTATTTCTCACACCCTATTTGGGTCATGTCATTAGCCCAAATAGACTATATTCCTACATGTGTCAATAAGGGAAAGGGTCCCAATACTGGTACATGATTGTAGCAGGGGAGTATGAGAGCATGGGACCGAACTTTGGCTTGCGATGCTGCTGCATTTTGTTTACTCTGCTTGTTGTGTCTGGTTGTACCTTGTGTTTTGAGTTGTATTGTATTGCAGTGTAACATGTTATTTCTACTTTCATAGAAATAGAGACATGCTGCATTATTATATATATATAATTGTTGGTTATCTTTTACTGTAGTTGTTCATTTTTAGTTTATATTTTTTACTACTTCCACTATTGTATGTTATTTATCCTTTCCGTTGCAATAAACATTGAAAATTGAGGGAATAGTTTCCCCACTATCAGACTTAGGCCCTCAATTCTTGTCCGAAGCCTCTGGAAGTGGGGAAATGTTCTTGAGGTCATGTGACCAATCGGGTTCGGGGCACCCATTTAGTGGCACCGGGATCTGGGATGTTAAAAAGTGGTATCAAAGGAGGTTAATTTCTTTGACTAACTGTTTGGAGACTTATTCGGGGATTGGATGGACATCGTAGTTGGTAATAAGTGTAGGATCGAAATAATGACGTAGATTCTCAATATACAAGAGGGGGGTGAATTGTATACTCTAAATATTTCCTTAAACAAGGAAATATCAAAGTTTAATAAAGATAAACTAAGAAAATTCCCAACACCTCTGATCACCAATGAATGATTGGGACGAAGTGTGATGTTACAAACTTCTAGTTCTAGGAACTTGCTTGAATCTGGAAAGTGATTCCAAAAAACAGGTTCCAAGAATATGGATCCGGAAATTAAAACATAACCAAGGTTTACAAAATGAGATTCTACCTTAAAGCGTATAGAATCTAAACTAATCAGAGTACAAGTGTAAGGAAATATAAGAAGATCATACTTTCCTTACAATACAAAATTCAGCAGAAAAAAATGTTGTAAAACTACTAGTAACAAGATATAAGTCTATTAACCCAAAGTGAAGGGTATCCAACAACCTTGGATAAAGGTCCCTTGATTTATACTTTCAAGCAAGTCTGTCTTACCCACACCAGGATAAGACCTCGATACGAATATCAGTGTCTCTGTCTTGGTATCCCCGTAAGCCCTCAACTTCAAGGTAGTTGGAACCTTTGTCTTCCTCGGCAAGGAATCCCTTGAACTTCAAGGAAGTCAGAACCTCTGCCTTCCTATCCCAAGAAGCCCTCAAATGTAATCACCAACATTCAGAGTCGTATGAAGCAATCTGAATGAGCATTTCAGTACATACAAAGCATGAAAAGATTCTCTCTCTTGAAATCACCTTAACGGCGTGTGGTCTCTAGATTGATCAACTCGTTATTCAATCGTTAGCACTTTCAAATGATCTCCTATTTATAGGCTCAGTTGAAATGGTTGGCTCCCTCCTCCAACGGTCATATTTTCCTTAAAATTCAGAGGGACCTGTACACGTGTCACTAAACCAATGGTTAATTAGAAATAGAATGGACGACATAGTTTTGTAACAAAACATGTGTAACAGAAATCATGACATCGTTTTATAATGAAGCAAGTATAATTATAAGTAAAAATTCAATTCAGAGTGTAAGAAAATAAATGTTTGGAGTCTAACCAAAATGAAATTCAGAGTCTATAATAAAAAGAATATTCAGATTCTGTTTTAAAAGAATTCGTAACATGAATTCTGTAGAAGTCCGGAGTCTGAATTTCTAAAGAAATTCGGAGTCTCGTTCCACAAGAGTTCAGAATCTGGACATAAAGAGTTCTAGGCCGAACTAGTAAAAGTTCTGAGTCGAACTTCATAAGAGTTTGGAGTCGAACTCATGAAAGTTCGGAGTCGAACTCATGAAAGTTCAGAGTCAAAATTTATAAGAGTTTGGAGTCGAACTCATGAACGTTTAGAGTCGAACTTCATAAGAGTTCAGAGTCGGACTCATGAAAGTTCGGAGTCGAACTTTATAAGAGTTCGTATCCAGAATTTGGAGTGGAACTTCATTAAAGTTCACATCTAGAATTCGGAATGGAACTTTATTACAGTTCACATTCATAATTCGGAGTGGAACTTTATTACAGTTTACATCCAGAATTCGGAGTGGAACATTATTAGAGTTCACATCCAGAACTCAGAACCTAAAAACAGAATGTTACATACCTTAGCATTATATGATTTCGAGATTTTGGGTATGAATATGATTTTCATATTTAAGAAACATATTGCTATGTATAAGAAAAATCTAGGTTAGGGTAAATTTCTTTAAGGAAGGAAATTTTCCTTATACATGTAAAATATAGATTTTCTTAAGTATAAGGTGTTTGTGATTTTCAGAACAAGAAAGAATGGAAAAGTCATAAGGAAAACCTTATTGACTCAACAATAAGTTGTGCCTGGAAGTAGCTAACCCGTGTATAGGGAAATGCTAGTCTACCTCGATTACTGTAATTTTTCTGATTGTTCAATTTACAGTTGATTTGATTTTCACTGTTGGGTGACGCAGTTGTGATTGTGTTGTTCATATGTTATACATGAGTTATCTTTATTTGTAACCCAATGAGGTGAGGTTATGTCGTCTCATGCATCATTTAGGCACATGCTAGAAATCACACGTCATTCATTATTCCATGCCATGTAGGTGAATTAGAAATTGCATGTTGTTGTGATAGCTTTTGTCCAATAAAAGCATGCGGTTGTGATAGCTGCTTAAGTAATACCTCTTATTTGATAGGGTATTGTTGTGTAAGGTTCTTGATAGAAATAACGCTAAAATTTGGTTTTTGGAGACTATGGGCCCTCAAATAACCAAAATTTAGTGGATCTTTAATGTGTTTTCCTTGTTATAACATGTATAAGATGCCAAGCATTGATTCGTGGGGAGTATGGGCCCTCACGGATCGGAATTTGGCACTTAGGTGTCTGTTTCAGTGCTTTTGTGGGCTCTGGAGTAGTTTCTAAGGCATACTATCTGGAAAACCCAGCAGAAACACTATGTAGTTCTATGGACACACACCGTGTGTTCTTCTATTCAGGATTAAATGAAAACATTTAAGTACATGATGTGTCCCCTTAGTACACGATGTGTACTATTTTCCTATTTCATAGACCGTGTGGGAAGGGAAACGGGGTAGAGAATGGTTTTGGGGTAAAACGTCGTGTACCAGTTGTACACGCCGTGTAGTGTTAACCCAGAGTCCGCCCATGTATCTAACAACACGGATGGAGGAAACCTTAAGATATACACATCGTGTCTACCATGAAAACTTTGTGTAGTCATCCGTGACTCAAACAACACAGGCTGGTGAAAACATGTAGTGTACATGTTGTGTACATATGGGACACACTGTGTAGGTTTGTTTTTAGAGATCCGTGTGTCTTAATCCATTTTGAAGGACCTGGGCAGGGAACAAGGATTCAAGTACAGGCCGTGTAGCCCAAGGACATTCCATGTGATTGAGGTGTTACACGACCAGTTTTAGCTAGAGTACATGCCCATGTGAATGGATTGCGAGAACATGCCATTAGTTTTTATACATGCCATGTAGTCAAGTTTTGTAAATCTTGAATGCTTTCTTTCTCCTGTTCCCTTCTTGGTCTCCCTGTTTTTTGTCTTTTTTAATCTTGATCTAAGGTGAGCGTTTGACCTTGTAAATTCATGCTATCAAGACAACCACCAGTTGTTCACCATGAGAGCGGTGACGATTATACTTCTGATATGGTAGGTCATGGGCTACCAGTTGATCCTCTAGCAATTCCATATGCGGCACCAACCATTATACCAGACGCAGGCACGAAGGCATAGTTCCATGAAAGCTTCATGCGGTTTATGTACACATTCCAGGGAGCACCGCATTCCGCCACATCTATGGCAGAGCTAACACATATCTTCCAACAGCAGCATCCGCCTATGTTTTCAGGGGATGGCGGAAAACAGGCTGCAGAGTCATGGCTGGATTCAATGTGGATGATTTTTTAGCATCATGAGATTCCTCCGGGTCGGAGGTTCAAGCACGCGACTTATATGCTGCGTCATTCCGCCAAGAGGTGGTGGGATGTTACCACAAAGTCTGAGTATCAGTACGACCAGGCGTGGAAAGATTTTCAGGCATCTTTCTACGACTTTTTCTTCCATGAGACGCTGAGGGTAGGTCGAGCTTGAGAGTTCATGAATCTTCAGCAAGGCGCCATGTAAGTGATGGATTATTCTGCTCGCTTCACCAAGATTAAGTTTTTTGCACCTAATCTGGTGGGTGATGAGACATTGAGGGCCATACGCTTTGAGGATGGTCATTGATATGACATTCGATCATTGGTGAATGTTTTCATGTTGCCTACACTGCATGCTATTTTGAACCAGGAACTTATTACTGAGTGAAACCTGTGGAAAGCTAGTGGTGTGGGCCAGGGCTCTTCAGCACCAGTTGGTGGAACTATTTATACTGGTAAGTGGAAGAGACAGATGGAATTCTCTCATGGTGGCAGTACTAGCCAGAAGAATACTTCAGGTGGCCTGGTTATTTGCTACCAGTGTGGTAGAGAGGGGCATAAGCGACCTCAGTGACCCCAAGAACCAACAGAGTACTGATCTTGTGGCAAGATGGGTCATCTACAGTGCTTTTCTAGTGCGCTATTACCAGTGTCTAGTGAGAGGGGTTCTGTGCAGACTCCATGTGCGGGAGTAGGACCAGCCTCTTCTTACGAGTCGGGAAACTGGAATACGTCTAGGCGTGCAGGAAGAGATGGTGGTCATGGATATGGTATCCATACACTAGGATCTCAGAGGCATCAGGGCGGGACATCTCTGGGTATCCAGGATTTGTCACTAGGCCATGGCACTGGACAGGCATATGTAGTGTAACAGACCCAAAAAGAGAAGGATCCCAGACCTTCTACTGTCATTGGTATAATTTTAGTAGCTTTTGTTTTATCTTCAGTACTTTTCGATATGGGTGCTACACGTAGCTTCATATCTCTAACTGTTGTGGAGGTCCTTGGGCTCTGTGTTTTTTATTATTCCAATGTCATTACGCTAGACACTCTGTTGGGAACTAGAATGGATGGTGAACATCCGTGCAGAGGGTTCCCCCTAGAGTTTGGTGGGTGTCACTTTCTATGAGACCTCTATGTCTTGGAGATGACGAGATATGATGTCATTCTCGGGATGGAATGGTTGGTCCCGTTCCAAGCCTTTGTGGAATTCTATCTTCGTAGGGTGAGATTTACGTCACCTGAGGGTGGAGAGTTTCTATATAGGGGTGAATGGGTTGTCCAGGTGAGCCGATCTAGACCCGAGCATCGTGGGTGAGGTGGAGTGATAGCCTAGATTGTGAGTTTATATCTGGATGATTAGGGGACATGTCATAAGTATTTCCGTCCAGTAGTTTATCGTTTCAGGGATGTCTTCCTGGACGAATTTTCAGGTCTACCTCTGGAGAGATAGTAGGATTTCTCTATTGAGCTTGTCCCAGGAGCCGCACTGGCGAACATTCCTCCTTATAGGATGGATGTACTTGAGTTGAAGGAGCTCATGAGACAGTTAGAGGAGTTAAAGTCAAAGTGTTTTATCTGACCAACTAATTCTCCTTGGGTATCTCTTGTCCTTTTGGCGAAGAAGGCAGACGGTACCCTCAGACTCTGTGTAGATTATCGCAAGATGAACAAGATGATGGTTAACAAATGTTATCCCTTACAGAGGATTGATGATATTTTTGATCAAATTCGTGGAGCACGAGTGTTCTCGAAGATTGAATTGAGAGCCAAATATCATCAGTTGTGCGTTAGATCATTTGATATACCTATCACAACTTTTCGGAGTAGATATGTTCTATACAAGTACTTGGTCATGCCGTTCGGACTCACAAACACGCCAGCAGGTTTCATGGATCTGATGAATCGTGTGTTACACCCTTATCTGTACTTTTTTGTGGTAGTTTTCGTGGACGACATCTTGGTGTACTCTCACACTCGACACGACCATGCTACCCATCTTGAGATCATATTGATTACACTGAGAGCGCATAGGCTATATGATAAGCTCTCAAAGTGACACTTCTGGATAGACTATATAAACTTCTGGGGTCATATTATCTTCGAGGAAGGAGTTTCAGTAGACCCAGAGAAAGTGATAGCAGTAATTTCTTGGGAGCATCCTAAGAAGGTGTTTGATATACGTAGTTTCTTGGGGATGTCTGGTTACTATATGCATTTTATTCAGGACTTCTCCCACTTAGCAGCGTCGTAGATGGGTTTGACTAAGAAGGGTGTGATGTTTGTTTGGTCATAAGCATGTGGTTCATCCTTTCGGGAGCTGAAGGGAAGGTTGACATCATGACTAATCTTGATACATCCTGAGGAAGGGAAAATCTATACAGTATACTGTGATGCATCATGTATTGTGTTGGGAGAAGTGTTGATGCAGGGCGATCAAGTAGTTGCATATGGGTCTCAGCAGTTGAGGCCACAAGAGAGAAATTACCCGACGCATGACCTCGAGTTGGCTGCAGTTGTTCATGCATTATGTTGTTGGAGAAATTATCTCTTGGGAGAGAATTTTGTTGTTTTCACCGACCAAAAAAGTCTTAAATATATCTTTACCAAGCATGAATTGAACTTGATACATTGAAGGTGGGTTTAATACCTTCCTTTTTTCGACATTGATCTTACTTATACACCTGGTAAGGGTAATGTAGTTGCTGATGCACTGAGTAGGAAGACTCAGACATAGGAAGTTCACGAGGCCAGTGGTGAGTGGAAGCTTATGCCATTGTTCTCTGAGATGTATTTGGAGGTTCACAATTGTTAGGGGAAAAATTTCTTTCGTCCGTAGCTATGACTTCTACCCTCCAGGATTGAGTGAGGATGAGACAGCTATCAGATTCCGAAGGCATAGTTCTATAGGATTCGGTGGCAAGTGAGGACCCTTATCCTGGTTGGGTGATAGGCGATGATAAGGTACCAAATTTCCATGGATGAGTGTGGGTTTCAGGGGATATATGCGAGGAGATGATGCAGGAGTTTCATGCTTCAACTTCGGCAGTGCATCCAGGAGTTACCAATATGTACCATGACTTGGGGCATCAGTACTGGTGGCCAGGTATGAAAAAAGAAGTAGCCGGTTTTGTTACTAGATGTTCCACCTGTCAGTAGGTGAAGGCAGAGCATTAGAGGCTAGACAGACTGTTACAGCAGTTACCCATTCCGAAATGGAAATGGGATGATGTTGCGATGGATTTTGTGACCGAGTTGCCGAGGAAACCTCGAGGCAATGATGTCGAGTGGGTCATTGTGGACAGACTTACAAAGGTATCTCACATTATGCAGATCAAGGAGACCTTCAGTGTTGACAAGCTCAGGAAGCTATATATCTAATAGGTCGTATGTCTTCATGGGGTCCCTCATTCTATCATTTCAGATTGGGAAGATCGTTTTACATCTCGTTTCTGGAAGAGTTTTCAGAGGACACTGGGTACACAGGTGCTTTTGAGCACAGCCTACCACCATCAGACCGATGGCCATTCCGAGCGTATGATACATGTTCTTGAGGATAGGCTGCGTACATGCATCCTAGACTTTGGGGGATCTTGGGAGAAACACATACCCATGGTCGAGTTTTCCTATAATAATAGTTATCAGGAAACTATTGAGATGGAACCATATGAGGCATTATATGGTAGGCCGTTCCGATCAACTTTATGCTAGATGGAGGCAGGTGAGGCAGCTTTATTGGGACCACGCCTCATGCATGAGACTTTTGAGAAGGTCTAGTTGATACAGAAGCGGATGGCTACTGCGCAGTCTCGTCAGAAATATTATGTTGATCACCGTATATGGCCATTGGAGTTTGTGGTCGAGGATCAGGTGTATTTTCGTGTTTCACCGAGGTTGGGACACAGGCAGATCAAGAGATAGGGTAGACTTTCACCGAGGTATGTGGGGCTATTTGAGATTCTGGCAAGAGTCGGGTCAGTTTCCTATCGGGTGCAGTTACCATAGAAGTATCGGGCCATGCACGATGTCTTCCGTGTATCTCAGTTGCGCCATTATCACTTAGACCCGTCTCACATCTTTCATCAGGAGGAGGTTGAACTACCGTTCGATGAATCCTTCGAGGAGCATCTGATTCTTATTGTTGATAAGAGCATGATGGTTCTCTGAGGCCAGTCAGTTCCTCTTGTACAGGTGCTATGGAAGTATGGCCGAGTGTAGGGCGAAATTTGGGAGCAGGAGACAGACGTACATGCTCAGTGGCCAGAGTTGTTCTGAGCTTTATCTTCACCACCATTGGAAGGGAAATTCGGGGACAAATTTCTATAAGGGGAGATGTTTTAAGAACCCAGTTCTTATTCTTGAGGTATGAGTTTCTTCTTCTCTTCATTCCTTAAGTGTTTCTGAGAAAAGAAGGAAAAGGGGGGGAAAATCCCAAATTTTATGGGTACATGATGTGTAGTTTTCCACATGTCATGTACTTTGGCTGTGTGGGATGAGTACACAGTGCGTGTAGCACTATCGGTGATGAAGGGTGTAAAAACCAACTACATGTCATGTACTTTGTATTTACACGTCATGTAATCAGCCGGTAGGTGAACAGTAAGGCGGTGGAGGCAGCTGCCAGCGGAGTGATAGTACACAATGTGTAATCAGGAATACACATCATGTACTCATGTCTATGGATGAACAATGTCGTGCTGGCGAGTTTCCGCTAGTGGAATAGTTAATAAAAATGAAAATTACAATCCATGTACTTGATAGTACATGCCGTGTAGTTTTTTGTTTTTGATTAAAATGGGAAGTAGCCTCCTCTGTTCACAAAGGAAGCTTAGAACTTCATAGGAGCTCGGAAGGACAGTCCGAGCTTTGGAGATCTTCCAATCGTGCTCCGGGAATCCATTTCCACTTCCGCCAATCACGTTTGGACCTTATGGGTAAGCTATCCCTTCTCCTTGTGTTGTTATTGCAAATTATTCCTCTATGGGAAGTTATTTATGTTTGAATGGGAATTATTTTATCCTATATCTGCGTCATTATTGGATGATTCGGGAGGCGTCGTTCACATATACCGATGAAGGGAGATCGATGTAGGTGGTCTAATGTTTATATCTTACTGTGGTGTTGAAATTTTGTACCACTGTACTATGAACCCACGTTTGGGGTGTCATGTGGTTGAAGCCTTGGTTTCTTTAAATACCTAGAATTGTATAGATAATTGAATGTAATTATAAAAATGTTGTTTGGGATCATTGCATGGATCCAGGACCACCCCGTGGGTGCGTTTCCCTGTTTATCCATTTGGCCAGGATACTTGAGGGTATGCCATAACTACGATGTGTATTGAATTTACTCTAGAGGAATTATATATAAACTACTTGTTTATGCTTTGGGATCGGCCCTGTTACTTGATTCTTAGGGCATTGTTTGTTTATCCTAAGGGAAAGGTACTGCCTAGCCTGAGGGAAATGTTCTATTTCTCCTAAGGGCAACTCTTCTTATGCCTGAGGGCATTAACTTCTGTGCGAGAGGGAAATATCTCAAATTCCTGAGGGAAATATTCAATAGCCTAAGGGAAAGATTGATGGTGTGGTTTTATTATATAGCCTTATGGAAAGCCTGAGGTCATGTTTTTTTTATAATCCTGAGGGCATGGTTTTATTATATAATCCTGAGGGTGTGGTTTTACTATATTAGCCTGAGGGAAAGGTTCTGATTGGCATGAGGGCTTAGTTAGGATGAGAAAAAAATGTTATTAAATTGAATGGTTCAAATGGATATCAAAATGGAAATAAAACTGGTAGTGATAGTTACTTTTGAGTACTTATTTACTGCATTTATTTCTTCACGCTGTTGTTGCATATTTTTCACTGACAGTTGAACACGGGCCTTTGGTGGGTGCCTACTGGTATTTATTTATCACACCCTGTGTGTGTCATTTCTTCGGCCCAAACAGACTACATTGTTGCAGGTGTCGACAGGGGAAAGGGTCCCTATACAAGTACATGATTGTAGAAGGGGGAGTAGGAGAGCATGGGACCGAGGTTTGTCTTGCGATGCTGTTGCGTTTTGTTTACTCTGCTTGTTTTGTCTGGGTGTACATTGTGTTTTGAGTTGTATTATATTTCAGTGTAACCTATTTTGAATGCTTTTATAGAAATAGAGACATGATGAATCATTATATATATATAACTGTTGGATATCTTTTACTACAGTTGTTCATTTTTAGTTCATATTGTTTACTGAATCCATTGTTGTGTCTAATTTATCCTTTCCATTGCGCTGCACTTTGACAATTGAGGGCATAGTTTCCCCACTATCAGACCTAGAACCTCGCTACTAGTTGGAAGCCTCTGATGTTTCGGAAAATGCACTTGAGGTCATGTGAACAACCAGGTTCGGGGCACCCGTTGAGTGGCACCCAGATCTGGGACATTACAGTCGAGACCTCGTTCCAATACCCTAAATACTCATTTTGTCAAGGCCTTTTGCAATGACCGTAGTTTGTCTCATGAGACCTATAGATGAACCAAGGGGATATAGCGGGACTGACCTAGCACTTACTATGTGCAAATGAATTTCTCATATGAATGGGGATAAACAGAAACAACAAGTAAATTGATATTGAAATTAATATATGAAATGAAAATAACTTTCCCCAAACATTAAGCATGAACACTTACCATTCGGGGTAAATTGGTTAATGGTATAAAGATAGCACATCCACAGACAAAATATTCATAAACCATTAAATTAAATATGGTAGATGATACCATGATATATTAATCATAATAATCCATAAGAATCAGCAAGAGTGCTGAAATATAGGAAGACACTCAAATAAAATCTTCGAGTAATTCTTGAAATAAATACTCTTTTACTTTGAAAATAAGACTTATTTTGGAAAAATAATTGTATAAAACCAAAAGTGAATTAATATATTACTTTGATAATAAAATGAGTGATTTTATAAATATAATGGTTTCCAAAAAGAGATTAGATATTTCCCATTAAAATGGGTTAGAAGTTAAGATATTCCCTTGAATCAAACTTGTATTTTTGAAACAATTTTGGAATATCCTTTTAAAAAATGTAAATATACATAAAATAAAAAAGGATTCTGGTTGTTTTAAATATGTAGAATACTCAAATAGAATTTATGGTGAGTATATAATAATAAATAATAATTTCACTGAGGTAATTAGACAATTAAAATAATCGGAATGGAAATGGAAGTTTGAGTAAAAAAACACATACCTTAAATCTGTACGTGTCCTGCTCTTGAACATAAGCTCTTATAATATGAAATTATAATTATTAATAATATAATTAAGAACCTATTAGATGTGTATTTAGTTTATAATTATTCTATTTAGTTCATTTATTCCATTATTGAAAAGTTATTATATAAAATTGTTTCGTTTCAGAGTGTTCATTTTCTTTATTTTCATAATCCATTCACTTGTTATTAGTTAATGGAGTTCATGTATAATGGATGTAAATATATGTAATTTAATTTTCATATTTATGATCATCCATAGTTTTTAGTGTTCATTTATATAATTTCGTTACACGACATGAGGATGAATTATTATAAAGATCTTTAATGATAACTGTTCCGGTTAAATTTTGGGTTTTGATTACAACAAACTAATTTTTATTTATAACTAAATAACTTTTGTAAAAAGGTGTTATAGAACCTTAAATAGGGTATATAATATATATAATAATCTGGTTCAACCATAAAAATAATAGTTTCATGACCATAATTGATAATGATAATAAAAATCGAAATCTCATCGTCCTTGAATGTGGTAAATTCACACATCTCGGATGGTGTTCTTGCAACTTGTATAAAAGAAGGTAAAAGTGAGAGATGATAATAACTTATTACACTATCATGACAAAATTCCAGTACATATAACGTACTAGAGTCATCACAAAATTTTGACATGGAGAGGTAATTGAAAAATAAAACAAATGAACTTGAAAATAAAGACATAGAACTGAAAAGAGGAATTTACCTCTTGAACCAAACTTCGTTTAGATCCTGTTTAAGGGAGAGGTTTTGGATTTATTTATGAGACCAAGGCTTTCTAGACATGGTATAGGAGGTTGGGAGGATATTTAGGCTGAATTTGTTGAAGTCACAAGGCTTGAGTGAAGTGAATAGAGGGGGGAGTGAGAGTGGGTTTTATAGCGGAGGAGAGAGGGGATTTCTTAATATAAAATTCATTAATTTTTTATTTCCCCACAAGACAGTGAATAGTGAGTCTTACGTGACCAAGAATAGTAATTTTATTATGTGAGTTCTATCCAAGTGGTCTTATATCACTTGTGATGTCATGAATAGTGTATTTTACTGATATACGGTATTTTACTATATTTTACTATTCATAAAAAATTAATGTATTTCAGAAAAATCCCAAAACATCACCCCAACCATTTTTTGATGTGTAGATTCAAAAAATTATGTCCATTTATCAAAAATAATTTTATAAATATGCGTAATTTAATATTTAATTAATTTCATAATTTATTCTGAAAAAAAATAAAACATTCTTTTAGTTATTCCAAAGCATAGGTATATCATACATTCACTTGAATATTATTTATATAATATCATAGGTATGGTTACTATTAATTATGGTATATTACTATTTATAAGTGTATGTTAATATTTTTAAGGGTAGGACACTATTTACCAAACATTATGTTTTTCTTATTGGACTCCAAATAACTTACTGATCACAACCTTGTATGTTAGATTTTTGAAATTCACATCAGAGAAGTGAAAACCTTTTCTTTTAAGGGACTAATAGAACATAGTAGTTAGTTATGTTGCGATTTCATGTTATTATGAAATATTTATAAGAAATTAATTTCTATTGAAAAATACTAGGTCGTTATATATAGAAGAAGAAACAGTGTCCAAATCAGAGAGATACCACCAATCCTAGGATAGGAATCCTTGGTGATATTGTATGATGTAAAATGGAATGGATGGGGAAAATATAAAAAATAGAGTCCCTCGCTATTATTTTAAAAACTAACCCTATTAATTTATGTGGTTTTTAAATGATTTACACATTTTGTAATTCTCAGGCTTTCACTTTTAGGGAAAATTCAGTACATAAAGTGAACCAAGCCTATCCAGGATAATATACATTGTGTATCTAATATACGCAATGTATTTTAAATATATTTCATGTATTTTTCCAGATTTATGCCTTCAATACCATTCTTCTTTACTTCCCCAGAACAACCCAACTGAATTATGGGCCTAGATTAAGGGTGTATTCCAAAATGAGAACTTAAACAAGATTTTAATAAGAAATAAAAGAATTTTTTCCTCATAAAAAACCCAGGATCTCACAATATTACCCCTTAAATAAATTCAAACTTGAATTTCACTTCCATGGTTGGTCAAGCATATCCAGAGAATAACTTCATTTAAAGATCCCACAAATTGGTCTTCTTCTCCCCAGTATCATCCTATAAATGGTAATTCTTCCATAGCACCCATGCTATAGGAAATAATCGTTCTTGGAGAACCTCTGTTCTCTGGTCAACAATACGAATTAGATGCTCCTCAAAGGATGAATTATCCTATATCTAAATCTCATCTAGTTGTAGAGTGTCAAACAGGTATGAATGATAATGGAGTAGTTGAGATACATGAATTATGTCGTGCATGGACCTGTACCTCTGAGGTAACTACAATTGATAGGTTATTAGCACAACTCTGTCTAGAATCTCAAATATCATGACATATCATAGTTAAATCTTAAACTATGCCATTATAAATTTGTTTCCCAACCATAGTAAGATAAATAAAAATACAAAATCCCCAAACTCAAACTTCTGATTCTATCAATGGTGACTCTCGTAATATATATTTCTAAACTATATAGTATAAATTCTCTTCCAAATAATCATTACATTATTGAAAGTATCCAACATGATACACGATATAATCATCAGTTACTCACCTATCTCTAACCAAAATAGAGGTGATTGACTTGGTATTCCATAAAAATCCTCATAAGTTTCCACATTCAATATCACCTAATAGCTATTTCTATAAGAAAAGTCAACAAGGGGATATTATTCTCCCAAGATCCCCCAAAATCAAGGACTTATGCTCTAATAATGTCCTAGAGAACATGTATAGAGGGATTTAACTATCCATCATTCTTCGGGTGGCATGTTGTGATGAGAAGCACATATATACCCAATGCATTATGAAAATTCTTCCAAAATCGATAGATAAATAATGCATCCATATCTGATTCAATGGTATGAGGAAGTCCATGAAGGTGAAAAATCTAACCATTATAAATTATCCCTAACAAATCTAATGATAATGACTCCCTAATAAGAATGATATTAGTGACCTTCTTGATATTTCTTATGAAAATACATAAATCATCACTACATTGAAGTAACCTCAACAACCCAATCATAACATCCATCGTAACATCATCCCATTTTCCCTCAACAAAGGATAAATAATAAAAACTTCCTTCTGGTTTCTAGTGTTCTTACTTCACCTGCTGATAGGTGGAACACCTCATTAAAAACCCAACTACATATCATTTCAACTCCCACCACCAGTACAGAAGACAAAAGTCAAGATACATCTTAGTGTCAGCATGATGTACTGCTTAATATGCAGTAGAAACTCTTGATTCATATTCTCTTTTTTGTCTTTTTTAAACCAAATATTACAATGAATACATATAATTTAATCCTTTAAAAGAGTTCAACTAGGATGTGGGCCCTCACCGGCCACACTCTCTCAAAGAACTAGGTCGTTAACATTAGATAATTGTCTCATCCCCACTCCATCATGAAAAGTGGGAGACTTATAAAATGATGAGATAAAATTATAGTTTTGATCATCATGGGATTCCAAGTGAATCTCTAAAAACAGTTCCATAATATTACACCCCCATCTAGCCTCATAAATAGTGTGTATATGATTCCTCCTTTTCATTGCATCAGCAACTTCATTTCCCTTTCTAGTCATATAGGTATTCTTGATGTCAAAATATCATAGGAACTAAAACCACCATCATTGTCTTAAATTCAGATCATGTTGAATAAATTTGTACTTGAGTATTTTTTTTATCAGTGTACAACACAAAACACTTTTCCAGTAATTAATTCCTCCAACAACGCAAGACATAGACAATAGTGGATAATTCCAGATCATTTTTCAGATAGTTCCACTTGTGTGGACTCAACTAGAAAGAACCATATTCCATGACGGAATTATCCTACAATAGAAAAAATCTTAGCCTGATATTTGATGCATTATAATATATTGTATAGAATCTTCCCATTATTGGAAGAATAAGGACTACTACTGAAGTATGTCTCCCCTTTACCTCTTAAAAGGCTATCTCATAGGTATATGACCATGTTAAATTAACAACCTTCTTAGTTAATCAGATTAGATGTTTTTTAATCATGTTAATTCTTCAATTAAATTCCTTTAATAGTCATCTTGATCTAAGAAACTATGTATTAAGAAAATGTTCGTGGGATTCTATCTTAACAAAAAAGCTCACACCATCTATGGGTAAACTAGTATTCTAATCTATAAGCTAAAATGACAAAGGAAGTAAATATTATCCATCCATAAGTGGAATGTTTTGATCATAGAATATAACTAATACTCCTTCACTGTATCCAAAATGATCTCAAGATGATTGGAATGTCATGTTGAATATGATAATAAACCAAGATATCATCCATGAATACCACCAAAAATTAATCCATATATGGATGGAAAACCTGATTCATCAATTCCATAAAAACTATCAGCATTTTCATGAGACAAAAAAACCTATACTTGTGTAAATTATACATTCTATGAAACATTTCATGAGGTATGTCTTTAGGTGGAACAAGAAACTGATGATATCCTAACCTCAAATCAATCATTTATAATACCTAAGCTCCCTGAGTTGGTGAAAGAGATAATATATCTAAAGGATACCAGTTATTAACCATCAATAGGTTCAATTTGCAGTAATCCATACATATACTGAGGGATTGATAACCTTTTTTCACAAAAAGGATTGGGGAATCCATAGTGAAGTATCGAGTCTTGTAAACCCAATTATCTCCAAATCTACTAGATTTATTTTAAGATATTTTAAATCAATAGAATCCATTATATATGGAGTAATGGATACTAGTTAAGCTCCTAAAAATAGACATATAGAGAACTCCACCTCTCTATTAGGAATTAAATGAGCAAACTCATCTGAGAAAACATTCCTCAAAATGATATACAATAGGATTGAATTCTTCATGATGTAATCTATGATTATAAAAATATAAACTAGCTATCCAAGCTGTCATCCTTCCTAGCCCGTGATACTCTATTCGATCTTAACATTCATGGACATCCTGTTCACCCTTTGGAATGATAAATCCACCAAATAGTGATGTAAATGTAACCCTCTAGCAATATAAATTTGCATGGTCTCGATAAGGAACTAGAAAATCCATAATGATAGTGGAATAAAAACCTATCATATCATAGAAAAAGATATCCCATTATAAGTGATAGTCATCGATCTCAAGGGGCCCTCCCTTCACTAGTGCACACCAACCGTTATTATCCCTTATAGAGTATCCAAAGTCATTAAACCATCATTAAATTTTAAAATGATCCTGATGATCCCCAAAATATGTAAAAATATGAATGAATGAGAATCACCTATATCAAAAAGGTTATAAAATAGTATATATCCAACTAAGATCAAACCTATCACTATACACGGACTGAATCTATTCTCCTTGGGTGTAGTCTATAATGAATATATCTTTCCTAAATCAAAACCCTTTGAAATAATATCACTACTATGAGAAAGACCACTCTACAGTCAATGTAAAAATGGTTCTTAGTTGCCTTTCATTCTACTGACACCTCACTCTGAATGATTGGCAATAATCTATCAAATATCTTGACACGGATCCAGGAATCCTGCTCCATAACATAGAGTCAGATCTGATCCATTATACTAATTTCTTGTTGTATTGTCTTACAAAATCATTGTACATGGCACATCATGCGACATTATTGGTACTCAAATGGGTATTTATCAAACTTACTACCCATATGTTTCCATATACAGTACTAATGACAGAATACATAACTACTAGAACTAATAACCTAGATGGTACTCCCCTAATTAGAATTGTCAAAATTGTGTTTCCTAACACCTTAGACAGAACCACTAGTTCAAGAGGCTAAAATTCCATTCTCTACACCCCTAGATTCCCCCATTTTCTATTCTGTAATAACCACCTGGTTTAATATCTCTATAATAGTAGTCACACAAAACAAATTGATATGTGATAAAATGGAATTCTTGATAACTTACTCAAAACATCTCATTCATGATGGTTCATCAACGAGATAAATTATTGAATAATGATAAATATCTATGTAGAATTTAGAATACTCAAAAACCATCACCACACCCTGCTCCAAACGCATAACTCCACTGACCCTTAATCTCATAGGGTCTCATGAAAGAGGTAATCATAAAACCTAGAAAGGAAATACCTCCAAAACATATTGCAAAGTATATCAACCTGGATCAAAATATCCCACTGGTTCTTTGTTTATCCAAAATGATTATATGTCATGATCGTAAATTTCCTCTTAATATGTGTCTCAAGATTATTGAAAATTGATAAAACAGTCTCAATCCAAATATCATCTTCATGTGGACCGCCATCTACTGAGATCATGGTAGGTAACTTCTTCTTGAAAACATGTTTCATCTCTTCTACAGATAAATAAATATATGGGTCTCCCTGAACAGTTTCCATAAAGCATAAGAAACTCTCGTGGAAATGGGTATCATCACCCATATCTAGTATAACCACTAGTGTCGTAACTGGAACAGCGAGATGACTCACATGAGGCTCACATCCCACCACCTACAGAGCATTTTCCTCACTACCCAGCTGATTCACAACTGGTGGTCATCAGGGAGGAATGCCACTATAATAAAAAATAGATTCCCAGGAAAAATATTTATAATTAAAAGATTCTTGAAAATGTCATTGGAATGGCCAAACCATTCTCTAATAATTTATAAAACTCTTAAATTGCCTAACCTAAGACATGGTAATAGAAACAATGGTAAAAATGTACTATAGACACCACCTACTTCGCACTATAAAGCTGAGTTTGGATCAAGTTCTATTTTTAAAAATTTGAATAATATTAAATTCATATATATCACTGTTCTATTTAAGTGGTTTGACTGAATGGGAAACCACTTATTATCTATAAGGTCACATAAAACTCATTAACCAAATTTTTGCATCCCTTTAATCCAAACCATAACACATTCTAGCCCTTGTAACTAATGGTCCATGACTCAATGTGGCATACTCGATTTCGTAGGTTGTCTATTGTATCCTAGGTAAGAAAACATTGTTTAGATTATAGTAGGCACTCTATGTACCCAATTTGTTATCTCAGATTCCTATAAAAATAATCTATCAAGACAGTAGGTATATCACTCTAGGAACTCATAATAATTTCAGGAATTCCGGAAATGTATCCTATATTGAGTGGAATATTCAAGGAATGTGAATCCTTTATGTTTAATAAATGATGACTGAAAAGACATGCCCTAATCCCATCAGTCCAATTATGATAATATGTAATTATAATAAAAATTAATATTAAATTATGTCACCCAATAGTGGAATAAAATCATCTGTAATTGGAAAAAATTATAACAATAATTCATTATTCTATGAAAATATCCATTCCTGTATGTGGGTTAGATACTCCCATGCATATCTAATTACAAAATTTCAATTTGTTCCTAACATTGTTCCTAACATCCTTTATATTATAACAAAATAATAAATCAATAAAAGATAGTTCTCCCTTGATACCTCTTTGTAACGCCACATCCTAGTAGGCAGTAAATAGTTCCCCAAGCTGATGGGCCACATGGGCTCAAGCATGCCTCCCCATATGCCATAGTTTTCTAATTAGAAGTGAGGGACTGATGTGGTACAATATAGATACTATAGACTCATTATTAGAGTTACACAATGGTATCATATCTAAATAAGTCAATGGGAGAATTATATAAAATAAGGATATAAGAAAAAATTCCAAAAGACTATAATAACAATAAATCAAAAATAAGTGTCATATAAAATATGATGTTCACATCTTGTATTTAACAATATTTAAGGAAATAAATTAAAACATGATACCAGTATAATACTTGTATCAAAATAAAAAATATCAAAAAGAAATTATCTTGAGAAGTAATAATGGGCATTGGTTGTTCATGTGCTCCCATACTCTTATGAAACGATCATATAAATTTCATAAAGAGAGTGTTTTCCCATTCTCTACCTATATCCATGAAGCCTTTCTGGGTAACCAATGGTGGCCTATACTGTGTCTAAGATAACACTCAGTTGGCCTCCACCAATGGTGTCTATAATATATCATATTGTTATATAAATAATGAAGCATTGAATAGTTTATTATTGTTATAACAGTAATTAATGTGTGGTTTCAAATGAAACTATGATCTTTTCTAGACAAACATGGATCGCTATGAATAATAATCATGCTCCCATAAATAAGTAGATAACTCGGATGAATAAATAAGCTGGTATGATATTATCTAGTCTAAACACTATAATCACATACTCATACGAGAGTTATCTATGAATCATGATAAACATCCACTACAACCTATGCTTAGTAATAAAGTTTCATTCCAGAAAGGGTAATTTCCAAGGTATAAAATCCAAAATCATAATTATTAACTTCAAGGACCATCTCAATGGAATTAAAGAAAATTATTGGGTTGATTCCAAGGACAACTTCTAATTATTTCTAAGTAGTCTATATCCATGGAGTAGAAAAGTACATTGTATTTGAAGGAATCAATATTGGAGGATTATAAATGTCTGTAGAATCCACTACCATAATCAATAAGGATCTATGGAGTAGAAATGTTCATGGAATCCAATGGAATTAAGATCCCAAGCGTATAAATATCTATGGAATCTACTACTATTATCCATATTGATCATTGCAGTATGAATGCCCAGACTATCTAATGGAATTTGGATCAAAGGAGTAAAAATTTCCAAGTCATCCACTGCCCTTGTCAATACATCAATAAATTCAATTCATAATAAATTACATAATTATAAACAATATATTATTTCATCCTACCCATTGAAAATTTCATATAAAATCAATTTAATAATTATAAATAATTTTATTATATTTCATCACATGTAAAAAAATAATAAACAATATCCTATAACTTAATAAATTCTAATTCATGATCCCACTATAATTAGAGGGCTCACAAACACTCAACTATGTGGTTTAAAAGGGTAAGTACACAGGAACACCCCATAAGTGAACTATGATAGGTCTGTGACCACCATCCTACAAATGGTACTATGTATGAAACCTAAACATGTAACAATTAATTTAACTGACGACTTAAATTACTTTTTGGAACAACTCCATAAATCCTGACACATGAAACAATAACAACATGGTATATTAAATGCATTCAATTAAGGGAAAGGTATAGAACACTTATTTTATACCATTGGTAAGGTACTCAAAAAGTATCAAAATCTGATTTAGTCTAGACGAGAAGAAAATATATTAATAAAAAATTACCATAAAAATAGGGAATCCCATACCAAAATAACTTAATCGAGGAGAAGTAAAATGGAAAAAAGGTTAAAGGGGAAGAGGTAACCTGCCAGTGAGGATCCAACGAAACAAAATTAAAAGAAACAGATTCAAAATTAGGGAGATATAGTGATTCCATGTTTAGGATTCATTAGTTATCATTCATGAGAGAGAAGGAAAGGGGTGATTCCTTTAATCAAAAATATAGTCCATGTCTCTTATGTTAAAAAATGACCCTAGGGATCTAGAGAGTGTGAAAGTTCTTTACATATCATGTAATTATTGGGATTTCCCTACTAGTAAAAATTCATTACATGACATGAACTTGCCATTCCCTATAAAATAAAAATTTTGTATCTAATACACACAATTTATAGAAATACATGTTTTGTATTTGGACTGTAGGAATATTTCTGGACCTTACTTCATTATATTCCAAAAAACCCCAACTGTCCCACAGGATCATGTTTATCTGCTATTCCCAAAAGGGAAATAAAATAAGAGCTTAACTGGAAATAAAATAATATGATCCTCATTGTAAAACCTAATATCTTACACTGAGGGTTAGAATAAATAAGATAAAATGAAAAATGGTGGTGAAATACAATTTTCTACTACTACTTTTGATGTAGGGGTGTCAAATGAAGTGGTTATTGGTACGTTGTAGGTTTATTAAAATTATTCTGATACCTCATCTGACTCCAGATCATCACATTCTTTCACTCCTAAGATATTTTTCAATAAAATTTGAATATCACCACATTAAAATAATATATAACTTTTGGTGAGAAATTTGTGTGGAAATATTTAAGAAAAAAGTATTTATAGGTATAATCCTATTGTTATCATTATGATGGTATTTCAAGAAAATATTGTTTAAACGTCCACAGTAGTGTCTCATATCATACTTGGAAATTATTTTATTTTATTTTATGATGATAGGATATATTTTAGATCTCGTAACATTCTGTTTAGTGATATAATATCTTTGATAACTTACCAATAACATTTGAAATTCATTATATGTATAAGTTAATGTTACCAAGTTCATATTGTTGAAAATATATAAATTTTTCCAATTAGTGGTGTTCCATTTATAAATTAAAAAACTGATTTATTTTTTTGATGATTTTCCATGTTTTATTCAGAATTGGTTGGTTAATATTATTATTGAGTTAATGTTTGATGCTATGACAATTTCAAATCCCCCATGTTGAATAATTCATGTTAATATTTTAATATTTGAAAAAAAAAATGGGTTATTATATAAAGGTTTAATTCACAACCACAAATTTCCATGGTGTGAACTTTTTTTGATAGTTAAAAATAATAATGGTTCAATGAGACATTGTATTGATAATAGAGACTTGAATAACATCATTGTTGAGAAAAAATATTCTTAGACTCGTATAAATGATTTGTTTGACTAGATCTTAGGATCTCATTATTTTCAATGGTTAAACTAAATTCATTTTACCATCATTTTAAATTAATGAAATAAGACATTGAAAATTATGATTTTATTTCTATAAAAAAGAACCATGAGTTTTTAGTTATGTTGTTTGGGTTACCTAATGAACCGGATGTGTTTTTGGACCATATGAATAGAGTCTTCCATGAGTTCTTCGATAAGTTTCTCATTGGTTTTATTGATGAAATTTTGATATATTCTAGAATTTAGGAAGAATATAAAAGAAAAATGAGGAATTTTTAACCTATAAAAGAAAACAGACATTATTGTAAATATAGTAAGTGTGAATTTTAGTTCCAACAAATTATTTCCTTGGAAATATATTTATTAAATATTTAATAATTATTAACCCAGATTAAAAAAAATGTTGATAAATAATGACCAAGACCCATAAATATGACAAAGATTCATAGTTATCATAGATTAGTGGGTTACTATTGGTGGTATATTGAAAACATTTCTTAGTTTTTTATCACACCGACTAAGTTATCTCAAATGATATTTAAATTCATCTAGAAAAAATAAAATGATGATTTTCTATAAAAAATAAAAATAAGATTTTTGAATGATCTAGGTTTGGTCGTACCTTCAAGAAATGGGAATTTTTTTCATCTATAGTGATTATTCTTTAAAAGTACATGGTTTTATCCTAATAAAGAATGATTATGTAATTGCCAATGGTTTACATGAATTGAAACATCAAGAGATAAATTACCCTATATTTGATCTTAAATTACCCATTGTGATTTTTATTCTATAAATTGGTGGCATCATTTGTATGTGGTAAAGTGTGAAATATATACTAATAAAAAACATGATGTATATATCCACTCATAAATAATTTAGCATGATATAAATAATATTTCAAGGATTTATCATGGATTATTATTTAATGATTAATTACCATCTTGAAAAGAAAAGAATGTGTATGATTCTTTGAGTCATATAAATAATTTTATATTAACCACGTTACATTTTTAACGTGACCCTTAGGATTGTGATTTGATAAATTCTTTCCAAAATGTTTTATATCATGGTAAATCCTCGATTTTATTCTATGTTTTAGTGTAGTCAACTTTGTCATAAATAATTAAGAAATCTCAAACGAAGGATCAATCATTACAAGAAAATGTAGAATCCTTTAACAAGGGTAAATTTCTGGATTTTAATATTGATAATGAAGGTGTTTATGATTTTGAAAAATATTATGGGAGTCTTCTGATTCCTAGTATTTGAAATATTTGTCATGAATTTCTCATAGTTTAATATTTTCAATCCATTTAGGAATAACAACATTTTAAAGAGACCTTTAGGAGTATTAGTGGTGGCATGGTATGAGAAGGGATATTTTAGAATTTTCTAGGAAGTGTTTAACTTGATTTTAGGTTAAATGAATGATAATTTCCAAATGGAATTATTTAACCTTTTATTGTGTTAATGTGAAAATGTTAAAATATATACATTGTTTTCCTGGTGGTATTTGTGAATACATCAGGAGGTAACTATGATATTTGGATTATTGTTAATCAATTAATTAAATCTTTACATTTTTTTTCCATTCGTGATTTAATGTTTTTATATTAGTTTTCTCAATATTATTTAAATGGGATAGTTAGGTTAAATGGAGTTATTTTTTCCATAGTTTCATAACATGATAACAGGTTGAAATTTAATTTTTGGAAATGACATCAAAAATATTTGGGAACTGAATGAAATTTAAATATAACTTTTAATCATCAAATACACAGTTAGTCTTAGTCGACGATTCAAAACATGGTTGAAATGTTTTTTTATTATTCAATGGATTACTAGGGATACTGGAATCAATAGCCTTATTTGGTTGATTTTTCTTATAACAATTGTTTTCATTCAAAAATATGGATAGAACTATTTTCATAAATATATTGAAAGTTGGGTGGAATACTATATTATTTGAGATAAATTATCGAAAAGGAAGTTCATTTTACTATGGTTAGTAGTGGAAATGGATGAGGTGTTTTAATTGATTTAGTAATATTTGAGGATGGATCATATGATGAAAAAACTTATAAGGATAACTAGAGTAAAGAACATTCTTTGGATGTAAGTGTTAATGTTCTTCTTAAAATGTCTTCATGGACAAGTGTTATAATTTTGTTTTTAAAAAGACAATCTATTTTCCTAATTAATTGGTCCTTATAAAATCGTAGATAATGTTGTATTAATTTCATACTAGTGGGGCCTAACCCATGATTTTATCCCAAGTACATAACGTATTTCCAATTTTAATGATTAAGAAAATATTTGTAAGATTTATCTCATGTTTTTACCCTTGACTTAGTTTAGTGGGAAGAGAATATTTATTTTTAGTAAAATCCCATTCATATTTTTGACTATATATATATATTTGTTTTTGTGGAAAATGGTGATTCACTTGGATAAGGTTTTATAGAAAACCCATATTATTGAAGAGACAACATTGGGATCTTAATACGCTGTGAGGGAAAGATATCCCCACTTGCTTAATAAGAAAATAAAACTGAAATGTTTTAATTTAAAAATGAAGGGAAGAAAGTAACAACCCATGTAATTTTAGATTAAATAAATTTCATATTTATTAATATAATTATATTCATTTCCTAATTATTAATCAACTTATTATATTAAAATGAGAATGGATTTAATTAAACACTTTTATTATAATGTTTTAATTAATATTTAAATTTCTAAATATTAGAATTTAAATTTTTAAAAAATAATATCATTTTTTAAATTATAAAAAAATAATTTTTAGGTTTAAATTTTGGTATTTGTTAAAAAAATACTAATTTTTCAGTAAATAGTAAAATATACAGATTTTTTTAAAAAAAGTCATTTCAATTCAATAATTTTTTTGTAATTTAAAATTAAAATTATGTGTTAATTATGATTTCATGTAAAGAATAATTATATAGATATATCCGATCCAAATAATTAATTTTTATTAAAATTTATATTGTAATTTAGTATAAGATCTTTTGGGTTTAAATACAGATTTTTTCTGAAAATTGTTTTAATGTTCACATTGTTTCTCCTTTTTTATTATTTTAAATAATACCTTAAGTGAAATTTTTTATATTAAATATATTAATTATATAATAATAAATATTAATTTATATTCATACAATTAATATTATTAATCATAAATTAAATATTAAATTAACTTTTTCATGTAAATACACTTCTTCGAAATAATGTTTTTCATCACATCTATGAGTATTGTTTTAATTTAAATTTTGAAAATTATGTGATATGACTTTTGATAAATGAATTCCATATTTTTAATATGAATAATTTATATTACCTAATATGGTAAAATTAATTTTTGACCAAAATTTAGCAGTGATTCAGTAAAAAATACTTCAACAATTGAGGTAAAAAAGATTCTACTAGGGGTTAAACTAAATATATAGGGGTCTAAATGACCTAAAACATGTGTAAAATATATTAAATGGCCATATTTAAACATCATAATGTCTAAGGATAAATATAACTCCATTTTTTGACCCTTTAATTATGTGAAACATATAAGTACACATTTTTCTTTTAAAAATTACAAATGTTCCACTCACCTCACTTATAAAAGGCCACCCCTCCACTCGCTTCTTCAATCCTTAAAAATATTTTGGTTAGATGAAGACATACCCAATTACATCCCAATATCTGTTAAGTAATCATCGAATACTTTTTGGGTCATAGATATATTCAAGAAATACTTTCTGTATAATCCTAAAGAGGTGGTTCAAGAAGAGGATGATAAAGAATGTATGAGTTGAGTTGGACTCAAGGTATGAGACTTCGACTCAGTTTCATTTCATTAGTACATATTTAAATTTCATTAACCTTCATTGTTTTATGAGGTGTATATACAACCCCTTGGAAATTTAATATCATGAATTACATTATTCTCATTGTATTTATGTTATTTATGTTATTCTTTCATGGGGATTATGATTAAAATATTTCCAAAGTGATAAGGTACTTTTGGACAAAAACACTCTCTTTTAATATTTTAATTATAAATATATTTTCCTTGTATGTACATGCTTTTAAAATTATTTTTTATGGAAGTGATATTTTTATAGAGTTAATTTCACACTTTATTTTAATTTCTTCTGAAAAAAGTAATCTTTATATGAAATTTGGGTCAATATTTACAAATAACAGAAAAGATGATCTATTTAAATGTATACAGTGAAAAACATTCTATGAACATAAAAATTATTTTATGTTTTTATTACTTTAAAATATTTCATGTTTTATTCAAATAAAATCTCCCATTCCCTTTTTATGGTATTTTTGAATTGAAAATTGGGTTTTTTTTAAAAAAAAATTTTCATGAAAATTTATTTATTATGGGTGAAAAAATATTTTATTTGTGTGATGTGAAAAATTATAGGCTTTTCTATATTATTATTATGGTATGCTTATCATTTATTATTTATGTTGATTGGTGGTTACTTTATAAACCATGTATTGGTGGTTATGTTATAAACAAAGGATGGTTCGTTACATTTTAAACCAAGAACATATGGTTGTGTTATAAACAAAGGATGATTGGTTTTGCGATAATCCATGAATTGGTGTGTCCATGATATCCCCCAAATACAATGGTTATATAATTCAATCGTATCATTATTCCATTTTAAATCATTATATGGGTAATAATGTCCCCAGATACCTATATAATTCATATACACCTTCTATGATATTTAATGATTTTCTTTGAGAAAAAACTATGTGCCCCTTCCATGTGAAAATTATTTATTTCATTCACTCAATGAAAATTGATATAAGGTTAAATATTTCATGGGTTTTAATATTTTCATTGGAATAAGGATTTTCATTTTTTTTATATCCATTATTGAGCATTTTTGGTTAATCCCAGTTTTTAAAAATGTTTTTCGTGGGATATAATGGTGGGTTAAGGAATGGAAGAATTCAAGTTTGATGTCTTGAAGATTTATCCTGAAAGTAATACAAATTTTATCTTAAAAGATAAATATTCTGAAATAATGGATACTGATTATAAGTGACAAATTTTTATTATATATTTATGTTATGTATGAGTTATGGCATAATTATTTAAAACTCTAACCCTAAAAATATCATCAAATGTAAGGTAATGATATATTGAGTTAAAACACAACATTATTTATTTTTTAAGGATGATTCCTTTTATAAACCAATTTTAAATGAAAAATCAAATCAATGTTATAGGATTTTTGTAATCTACTTTTACGAACTCCAACCCAAGATTAAAAAATAATAAACTTTATCTCATGAATATTGTGCATAAACCATATGATAGGTTAGATAAGCCCTAGGAAGAATTGGTGGGTTCATGACTTTAAAATATTACTATATATGGTTCCATTTTACAATGTCCTTGTGATTTAAGAATATTTAGATTTATCTCAAATATTCAATTATTTTAGAAAATGATTATAGTGTATCATTAAATAATCTACAAAAGTTTTAATCACTTCAAATAACTAAGGAAAAAAACAAAATAAAATTTTTAATTGTTAGAATAATTCAAAATCCTTTCTAATTTCTATTAAAAAATTTAGAAACATATAAATTCTTAAAAATTAGTATTAAATGTATATTCAATTCATATGAAATTAATTACTCAATTAAATATTTTAATATACACACCTATATGTTTGTTCATCATTATAAACAATAATTTTCATGATAAGTCGTCATAGGATGGTTTCTCGAAACATCACCTTGATTTTTTCCAAAAATTATCCACCTTTAATAACTATTATAATCTCAAATTTTTTTAAAAATTAATAATCAATTAAATGGCCTATTTTTCTCAAAAATTCTTAAATATTTGTAAACTATTGTAGATAATGACACATCATTGATAGTACTTTTCTGATGAAATGCATATCATAAATTGATAGATATGTAAACTACTATTTTAAATATATTTATCTATCTATTCAAGGATTAAAGTATCACATTATTCATTACCAAAATAAATCTAAAACTTATTCATCTTCCAAAATTGGAATTTTATTATAAGAATATAGAAAACACAAATATAACAAATATGATATCATCTCTATCAATCCATTTAAGAATTTTATATCCATAAATATCATGAATCTTAATTATTTTGGTCATTTTACCCTTGTTAATATTATATATTTTTTGTGTATCTACCTTTAAATACATCCCTTTTAACGATAATATAAAGATATATTAAAACATATATTTTAAGTCTGTTTTTTCATTTAAAAATATTGTTTTGGAACTTCATTTTAAGTGTTTAGAGATGGGTTAGATGTATTCTAGAGGTTTTAACTGAGTTGAGGATAGTATATGGGGATTGATGTAACATTTAACATTATTAATAGCCCATTAGAGAGATAGTGGGTAGCCACCTGATGGATAGTGTGGCTCATAAAGAAGAGGTAGTTCTTCCATGAATCCATTGGACTTTCAGGGCAATTGTTCAAGGCCATGTAAGGCCTTTCACTTTATGTGAATGTTTTTAATATTCTTAAATTTTCATATCCTTCACTCATTCACCCATTCAATATTCATCTTACAAAGACCTAGGATTCCTCAAACATAATTTTCAACCCTTATCCTCCCATAAAAATCCTCTATTTGACATCAAACAATGGATCGATCATGTTTCCTCAATCTAGTGAGGTCATTGTTCTTCCTGATCAATTACATTCTATTTTTATTTTTAAATCCTAATTATATTCTCAATTTCTTAATCAATTATAAGGGTTTTCACACGATATAACAAATAATTCATTGACCATTGATCGAATAAACACCATGTTGAAGGATATTTTTTTTGTAATTTTGGTACATCGACTATTTCGGCAATGAAACTTCTCAAGTATGTGTGATATTTTAAAAATAATTGAAATAATTCTCCTAAATATTTACCCTAAATTTATAATAATTATGAATTTGGACTATTTTTATAATCATATGGTGATTTTGGTCTCAGACAGTGACCATTTACACTAAATAATTTTTTCATATAAGGTAGTAATTATTTGAGGTTACCACATGTCATACAAGGGGTTTTTCATTGAATGTTGGAAAGTGTGTGTATCCCAGTGAGACCTATGTTTTATTATTCAACAAATTTGGTGTGTTATTTTCATTATTGATACATATTATTTATATTTTCCTCACATTTATATTGTTATGGATCATGATTATTTGTTATTTTGATATTATATCAACCTGTCATTGGTATATTATTAGTTATGTGTTGTTCTTATATCCTTAGAGTTGAGAATGAATGTTTATCCATGTGGAATATCCCATGGGGGTGATGTGATAGAATATTGGTCGATATTCACTTGGAATTACCACCAAGAGGGATGTGTGATTAATGTTTTTATATTATATAATCTATGGGGATGATTCAGTCATCTGGTCGATGTTACTTCAATAATTTCCCTAAAGAAGGTATATTTTATCTCTATCGTCCCAACATATATATAATTCTCATGTGTTATACTTTCATCTTATTTTTAATCTTTTTATATTTATAGAATTCACCTATGTAACTTATAAACTTATGTTATATATTGTTGGTGGTTTTCTACTAATTCATATACTGACACCCCACTCGGGCATTTTAGTGTTCTTTAGATTTCTTGACAATGGATCCATCTAATGGAAAGGGTCATATGGTAATAAGTCAACTTTGTTCAAAAGAGGATGTCGATGTTGCTAAATGGACATCTGGCTAAAATATATTGTGTATTTATTTTAATGTATTTACCTTATACCTTGGACACATTCATCAGTTTTAGTTTAATATTCTATTTTAGAACTACATAAGCTGGATTTTATTTGTATATACATCTAATCTTGTGGTTATTTATTTATTCATCACATGGTTATTTTTTATCCCTTTTATTTTTTAATCTAATGCTTACCTAGAACTAAGGGAATACTCTATTCATATTATTAAATTTTCCTTTATCGCTAGTTATAAACCTGGTATATATGAGTAGGTGTTATTGAGGTCATGTGGCATCCTAGATTAGACATGATGTTTTTTATCTAGGGTGTTAGAAAATTGCATCAGAACACTTGTTCAATAAAATGATCCTTCTCATTTCCTTCATTTGAGATAGGGTTTCTATGATATGGGATATTTTGGACTCTTTAATGAAATTTATATGAGTCATTAGATAATATTATATAGTTAACATCTGATTTTCCATAAAGTGAGTATCTTTTTTCTTTATATTTTGTGTTTCCATTATTTTAAATTTTCCTTAGTTGATTCATAATAATTTATTATAATGATTTATGGGATAAGGTTCGCATTCATTCATCCTGATAAGAATATAGGGTAATGTATTATATATATATATATATTTCTTATTTGAGATAATTCAAAGATAATAAAATGTCTGTTCGATTTTTGATATGTAATTTTGTTGTATTATTTCATACATTATTTTATTTAATCATATGAATTCCATTAATGAGTGTATATATGCTTTTGGATTAGTTTTTTGGATCTTGGGATGAGTTATAGTCTATAATTATGGGTTTCTACCTTGTTTTTTGGGTATCATATTAGGTTAAACCTTCTTGTTAACCCTTTTGGGTTCTTACATTTATTATCAGTTTCCTTGTTTAAGTTGATATATTTTGCAAAGTATTATTCTAGAATTTATATAAATCCACACTTGTATAGATCATGTGATACTAGTCCCACCACTTTTTGTTTAGTATAATGAAACAGAGGATGTCCCTTGGTTTCTCTAAAAGATGAATCTATAGAACTAGTCTAGTCAAGACTCTTTTAGTTAATGCTTATTCAGGATAGAGGATCCCATAAGGGAAGCCAAAATGGCTGATTATATGTGTGAATACAAGCCTCAATATCCTCCAATCATATAGGGAAATGGAGTCCCTCAATACATTGAGTATTGTATTTGGTTCATTATGATTATTCTCAACCTAGTGGAGACC